>OZ014522.1:409044308-410266029 GCA_963966055.1 Lathyrus aphaca
AGAGCTTTTCAAGCCAAGGTACAACATTTGATCGACAAGAAGTGCATATCTTTTTCAGAAGGAAGTCTGTCGGTGCATGTTAACCTCTCGCCCGAGTGACTTCTTGGTGCATCTCTTGAAGACATCTGAATTAAGACTTTTTTTTCAATTCCCTAAAGCTGGCAATCCCCTGTTTGTTTCAGCATTGTTGTATTTTCTTTGCATGTTGATTTTGTATTTGCTTGTTAGCATTGTTTGTTTTGAACTGGCAAGATTAATGAAATGTTTATGCATACTTTGAATCAATCCATTCGTATTCACTCGTTTTCTTTCATTGTTACAAAAAGCAAAAATATATTTCTATCTTTTGTTTATCAAACTTTTGCTTTAGCAAGGATTGGAGGGAGGATGATGAAAACCAGATACTTGAATTATCCATTTGTATGATCTCAATTAAAACCTTGCCAATGATGTACAGGCATTGTTTCAAATTCCCAAACACTGGTGAAATAAGGAAGATAATCCCTCGTTAACCCCTTCGAGCCTAGAAGTAGGAGTTTTCTTTTTCAAAAATGCAAAAACCCTTAATTTCAAACCTGGGGTAGGGTAGTCGGTTCAGTTAATCTGTTTACATCCAATCTTCAAAAGATTCAATCCATTATTCAAGAAGGATCAGCAACGTACTTTCATTCACTGCCATAGAAGTCGTGAAGAGCCAAAAGTTTGTAGTACGTATTATCTATCATCCAATAAGATGGCAGTCATAACCATTCAATAAAAGAATGACGTAAGGGAAAAGAAATACGAAGAAAAGTTCGCTAAGTCAAAAACAGAAAAAGACAACTTAGGCGAAATTAATGAAGTCATCTAATCCTCTACAAAGCAAGGAAAGAGCAAGATGGCTGCCATCACTTTCAAATCCTGATCCTTATCACGCACCGTCAAAAGACTTTTGAATGCGTAAATCAATTTAACTGAACATAGGATTGGAGTTTACCGCGAAGATGGGATGGGTACAAATAAATTTTGAGCCTTTTATCTTTTGTTTCATAAACCGTGAACCAAGCCACGTTACAACCCTTAAAAGTCCTAATTGAGGCAGGGTTTATTTCAAGAGCATACTACAACAAGGTTGTGTTAACCTGACTCCTAACGATCTTTGCTAATCATTTGTACTGATCACTTGATTTTCCATTCCATAAAACGGCTAGATCCACTTTTTATTTTAATAAACTTCACTGTGTCACTGTCATACCAATAAATTGCGATTTTAAAACTTGCATAAATGTTGCATTAAATTTGCCAATTTTTTTTTTAAATAATGTTTGTTTGCAAGTCGATTCAGTATCAATGGAATCCCGATGAACGCAGCCAGTTAAGGAATTAGACTGATTAAGAAAAGCCCAACCAGGGGCAACCACTTCAAGAATAAGCAATCTCTTCAAAGAGTCAGCACCTCGGAGTTTGAACTTCTTCTCAAGGCTCATACTAGAGCAATTTATCACCAACGGTTCAAGAATTCAATGACCAGTCAAATCAAAAGTTTCCCATCCTAGGAGTTGGGTAACCAGGGGCAAAACACTTCAAGAACCAGTCAATCTAAATTAGTCCATTCAGGAGTCAACAATTCAGAGGTTGAGCTCTCCTCGAGACTCATGCTTGAGCGAGTTATCAGAAAGGATTCAAGAGTTCAATGGCCAGCTAGACCAGGAGTCTCTCATCCCAGGAATCAGATAACCAGGGGCAAATTTCTGATGATCGAGCACCGAGGCAACCATTTCAAAGGCCATGTCATGGCAGGCTGGTCTAAACTTTTTGAGAAGAGGAAGATTTCAAAACCATTAATTCCGGGGCAAGAGGAATCACACAGGGGAAAATCTTCTATGTGCCTTCAAGCTGTTCAAGCAGGCCTCATATGAAAAATTTCAAGTTCAAGACGTATGTCGGGAATCATGTCGTCATCTTTGTCTAAAGAGTCGTCTTCCAAGAACTATTTCATCCATATACCCATTACAGGGGCATATTTGGAAATCATATGAGTCGGTGTGTCTTTCTCATGTGTTGGTCAGGTCGCTTCGCTCTTAGCATTAAGCCCAGCTACCGTCTTACTTATCGAGCATCCGCTCATAGTAAAAAAGAGTCATACCTTGCAAAACAGGCCTCTGTTGACATATAATCTATGGTCACTTTACAAGAATCTCTCTGAAGTCCAATTGTCATTGGCATGAATCTGTTAAGCTGGTTGGAAAACCCTTTGCTTATAGTCTAAGTCCATTTAATTTGGCACATACATGTATTTCCTATTGGTTCCTGAAGGTCTTCCCTTGACTCTTCGTTTAAGGAATTTCTAGAGGTTGGATATCCTGCTGAAAAATATAACCTTCTCAATACCAGCCGGTCTCTTGGAGCCGTTGACTATTTGAGTACGCTGTTTTCTACCCCTGGCATCAGTTGGTCGCACAGAGCCACTGCCCAAACGTTGTGTTCGTTTTCTTTATTCTCGGTATCAACAGTTACACTTGAACCTGTTGATTTATCACTTTGGATTATTTACCTGTTATTTTATTTCCAGACCACCGCGTCTCTATCTGTTATTTTATTTCCTGACCACCGCGTCTCTATCTGTCATTTTATTTCCAGACCACCGCGTCTCTATCTGTCACTTTATTTCCAGACCACCGCGTCTCTATCTGTTATTTTATTTCCAGACCACCGCGTCTCTATCTGTTATTTTATTTCCTGACTACTGTGTCGTTACCTGTTTTTTTTCTTTCCTGACCACCGTGTCGTTATATGTTATTTTATTTTCAGACCACCGCGTCTCTATCTGTCATTTTATTTCCAGACCACCGCGTCTCTATCTGTTATTTTATTTCCAGACCACCGCGTCTCTATCTGTTATTTTATTTCCTGACTACTGTGTCGTTACCTGTTTTTTTTTCTTTCCTGACCACCGTGTCGTTATATGTTATTTTATTTTCAGACCACCGCGTCTCTATCTGTCATTTTATTTCCAGACCACCGCGTCTCTATCTGTTATTTTATTTCCAGACCACCGCGTCTCCATCTGTTATTTTATTTCCAGACCACCGCGTCTCTATCTGTCACTTTATTTCCAGACCACCGCGTCTCTATCTGTCACTTTATTTCCAGACCACCGCGTCTCTATCTGTCACTTTATTTTCAGACCACCGCGTCTCGATCTGTTATTTTATTTTCCTGACCACCGCGTCAATGTCTGTCTATTTTATTTCCAGACCACCGCGTCTCTACCTGTTATTTTATTTCCTGACCACCGCGTCACTACCTGTTATTTTATTTTTTAGACCACCGTGTCTATGCCTGTCATTTTATTTCCAGACCACTGTGTCATTACCTGTTATTTTATTTCCAGACCACTGTGTCATTACCTGTTATTTTATTTCCAGACCACCGTGTCGTTTGTCTGTTATTTTTATTTCACGACCTGTTATTTTTATTTCACGACCACCGAGTCGATGTCTGTTATTTTATTTCTCGATCACCATGACGATGTTTGACCGTTGTGTCATTATCTGCTATTTTGGTTCTCCCGGCTGCCGAGTCAAGGTCTTTTCCTTTTTTCTCAATCACCGAATTGTTGTATTGGGACCCCAACAACCACCTTGAACCTAATGATTTATCACTTTGAATACATCCCGTTTTTGTTTTGTCATCCCCAGCATATTGTCATTCCCAGTGAGTCTTCATCCTCGATTTTCGTTTGGTGGATCACCGTTGCATTTGTCTGCATCATGTCATACCCAGTATATTCATCATTAAAAAAAATCAGCATGTTAGGCCATTGCATCTCGCATATCATATCCCTGATCCAATAGGAGCCCCTCATAGTTCATAGCATATCATTGCATTTAGAGGTAAAATTTTCGGTTATTTCTATATTTAAATACCCTTTACTACGATTTTTTTATGAGGATTAGCATTCCTCATGCCATCTGGTAAAGTTATTTAAATAGGGGCAACTGTCGCACCCCAAATTTTACCCCTAACTTACAGTAGCTCATTTCAGCTGACGTTTTTCTTTTGCATCATTTGCATAGCGTCAGGTATTCCATGTGTGCACAGCGGGTCTTTTATATATTACTAATCCTTTGAAATTAAAATGTGTTGCCGCTTGTATTGGTTTTTCATGATGTTTAGGCTCAGGTGTTGCAAAGTTGAGTCAAGGAGTTACTGCAATCATAAGTTACCTGTAACATTAGAAGATCTAGTTCCACTTGATCCAAGGGGACTAATCTCAGGATTGTTCCATTGATGGATTTATTGACCTGATTCACTCAAAGTTGAGATTTAGTCGCAATTAATTTGGGGGCTGATTCGAGGTTTATTTACAAAATGGAATTTTGGCCCATGTGTGGTTTAAGAGGAAATTGTTCGAACTTGGTGTATTTTCTTTTTTTCTCATTATTGCAAATAGGGTCTTAATGTGGATTCAAGGTTAGTTTGGTTGTTCCTATGTATGATTCAAAGTGCATACTCATTGGAGAATTTAAAGGACATCATCCGAAATTGAAGGTGTGCATAACAAATTATTTTTGTTTATTTAGTCAAAGTGGAATTCAAATATAAGGAGGTGCATACATGTTTACTGAGGCCCTTTTCATTACCAAATATGCCATAAAATAAAAGAAAGGAAAGAGGCCCAGGTATAACACAAGTTGACAAATATTAAAAAAAAAAACTAATTCCATGAAAAGAGCCAGGCTCATCCTGCGTTGTTACAATGAGAATATAAAAAGGTTTTACAAAGACCTAATTCTACTTTAATCATTAGTTACACTCAGCTTATGTGATAAGTGGCCTAAAATCAAAGCAGAAATGCTTGGCCCAAAGCTATAGCCTTGTGTGCTGCTACTCCCCGCGCCAAGCAGTGTACCAGCCACATGACTTGTTGCAGTCACGACCCCAAAAAACCTGCTATGATCACAAACCATGCCCGAAATGGAGAGAAAACCTGCAAGAAAAATGTTGACCCTGCTGCATTTCCAAAGCAAGCACCAATTTGAAACTCTGAGCCTATAATCCAGAACCTGTGGTCCTATTTCTTACACCAGAATAGGAAAAATATCTTATCCATAAACCAAGACCTGCAAACAGAAAGGGACCCTTCATCATTATCAAATAAAAACTCAGTCAAACACTTCTTGAACAAGTTACCACAGGATAAACTTCAGACCAAAAAACCCTAATTCCTGTGGCTATATAAAGAGAATTTCAAAGAAGAAAGGGGGGCGACCACAAAATCAAAAACTTCATACAAACCAAATAGCCCCACACATGAAATAAGCATCACAAAAAACAAGCTACAAGCATACCGGCAGCCACAAAACAAAAAAATTCATATTCAAATTTCAGCCACAGCAAGAAAAACAATATCGGCATCCACAACCAAAATCCGAAAACTTCAAGCCACAATTTCACACGAAAACTACACAAAAACTACAACCAAAAACTTCAAACCATACACAAAAACTCCAGCAAACTTCATACAAAACTACAACCATAGCAGCTAACCCTGCCACCAAAACAGCAGCCACAAAAGCTTGACAAACCAAATACAAAACTTCAGCCCCAACTTCATCAACAGCAAAAAAAACAATACTGAGAGCCATTATTTTCACATTGAAACAAAAATACAAAAAATAGAGCCACCATACAAAACCAGAGCTATCATTACGAAACTAGCAGCCAACAACACAAAACAAAACTAGCCGTAAGAACAAAGCTGCAACCATGATACGTTCTCAGGAGACACAACTACAAATTCTTCAAACCTAGCCTAACCGCACGCATACAACCTAAACAAAAAGAGAGTATCAAAAACTAGCAACTATTCTGTGAAAAAGGAAAAATAACCAACCTGCATAAGCCTCATAAACCGTCCTCCCTTGCACTCAGTACCCCATCTCTTCCACCTTCATCAAATTGCAACACGACCGCGACCTCCCTCGTCGCCACCTCCAGAACCTGAGCTCCCACCTTCACAAACTTTTTCTGTAAAAAAACCAAAAAAACCATAACAGCAAACATCAATAACCAAAAACCAAAGCAACCCCATCATAAAGAATCAGCAAACTTCATAAAAAACCTTTACCAGTAGGAACTTAGAACTTGCCACAGCTACCACTCCAGCCACCCATCAACAACAAACACATAGAGCCGAAGGAAATAACACAAAGCCTTTAAGCCAAATCACCTCAAAACCAGTCTCACCCTTCGCCACTGTCTCGATCCGCAGAGCCCTATGCAACCACCTCAATGCACATCCGCAAGCCATCCTCCCGACCTCGCCATCAACAACAACCTGCTAAAAAACTATCAGAAAGAGTTTGTGAAACTCTTCTTCAATAATACAGAACCGCCGCCATCAAACACCAGAAAAGCCTCACCAAAAGAAACCAGCGACCACATCACAGGGAAAAGGGCAGACCCAGCCATCACCCCAATATTCTTCAATAATACAGAACCGCCGTCACCGAACACCTCTTTACATCGTCGATAACAAACGACTAACCTGCGACGAACAAAAATGACAACCAAAGTAACGGGTACAGAACAACGACAACATTCACGGAAAAGAAATGAGAAGAGAAATTGAGGTGAACGAGTTTGAATTAAGGGGGAGGAAGCTTCGAGAAGAAACAAAGTCAAACTCACCGTTATACTACGTCAGCGCTGCTCGATTCAGGTATCTCCTAAGCTTCCCCATGGCCTTTCACATTATCTTGTTCCTCATTTCACGTTTGAATCGAAACCCCATCTTGATTTCTGGATTTGAGGTATGTTGGCTTGTTTAATTTCATTTTTGAAGATCTAGGTTTTTTGCGAGTTATTTGGTTCGAAGGTTTCGTTTCCGAATTTGAGGAAATTGTTGAGAAACCTGCGTTTAGGATCATCTGTGTAGTGAGGTGAAGGTTTCGTTTTTTTGTTTTGCTGATGAGTGGTATGCACCGTTCATAGGGTTTCGGCAGATTTTTTTTAGAATAGTGAGAGAGAGAAGCAAGAGAGTAAGGCGATTTTGTTGTACGGGAGAGATGAGAGTAGCGTAGAGTGGACATTTGAGTTTCGTTTCTGGATGATATTGTTGATAACTGTAAAACAAGCTTCTTCCTCTTTCCGTTTTCCGTCGCTCAACAATCACCTCAGGCCAACAAAACCCTAATTTCCTTACCCTTTTTGGTATCAACCCAACCGAACCGGGTCGACCCATGACCCGGTCGGTTTTCCCATAAGCCAACACATTGGGCCTTGCCCAACCCAGCTCCTTTCTTTTTTTTTATTTGTTAATAACACCCCTGTCTCATTTAGTAACCTTGACCCATTGATTTTTTTTATAGGAATATATATAAGTCTTAACTTAGTTTTATCTAGTTTTTTTTTATATATGTATATATATAAGTCTTAATTTAGTTTTATCTAGCTTTTTTTTATATATGTATATATATATATAAGTCTTAAATTAGTTTTATCTAGCCCTTATTATATATATATATATATATATATATATATATATATATATATATATATATATATATATATATATATATATATACATGTATTTCAAAATAAAAAACTCAAAAATATTTATTTTTTATTGTGATTTATTGTATTCAATTTTAATTAATCTATTTATTAATACATTAATTTTATGATTATATTCAATATAGTAGATTATCATCTGGTGATCGATTCTATTTATGGTGTATGTTTAGGCCCTTTCCCATCATTTAGTTATATGGTTATCTTAAGAACAATCGTTTCGAATTAATTTTTGTAAAATAATAATAATAATAAACATGGTTATCTTAAGAACAATCGTTTCGAATTAATTTAAAACCTTGGTTCAACACCAAGTGAGGAGTTCATCACGCCTACACTGCACACACGTAAGTCGGTCTTATGATCGCCATCTGCACGTTTCGCGTTTCTTTTTAAATTATTTTAACAAGGAATAGAGCTCCGGAGTCTAGCACTCCACACGTTCTAGAACGAACGGCAACTGGGCTAGCCCCACGCGTTTTGTTCGTTCAATCCTTCGTTATTAAAAAACATCAATTTTCAAACATCTAAAAAAAACAATTATTCAATTCATTTAAATTACGAAAAAAGGAACTCCGGAGTCTAGCATTCCGCACGTTCTGGATTGAACTGCAACTGGGCTAGCCCCACGCGAGGGTTCAATCATCATTCATATAAAAAAATATTCAAATCTTTTATTTAAATTAAATTACGAAAAAGGAACTCCGGAGTCTAGCATTCCGCACGTTCTGGATCGAACCGCAAATGGGCTAGCCTCACGCGATGGTTCAATCACCATTCGTATATCAAAATATTCAAATCATAATCGCATAATTTAATTGTACGAAAAAGGAACTCCGGAGTCTAGCATTCCGCACGTTCTGGATCGAACCGCAAATGGGCTAGCCTCACGCGATGGTTCAATCATCATTCGTATACCAACAAATTTAAATCATTTTTATAATTAATTATCGAAAGACAGAATTCCGGAGTCTAGCACTCCGCACGTTCTGGATTGGACCGCAACATGGGCTAGCCCCACGCGATGGTTCATTCGCCCTTTCGTTTAAAACATCTTAACAAAGTCAAACACTTTCTTCTAAAACGAACATTGTTTAAATCATTCTATCTCTCGAACAAGCTAGTGCTTCAACCTCCACCGCGAGTATAAGCCAATGCTTAACAGTAGAACGTATTTCAAACAACTGTTCAATAAAAATCACAAACCGTAGTAGCACGAACTACGAAGCTCTGACTTTCCCATTGCACAAGGGAATACGTAGGCACGGGGATTTTAATCCTTCGCGAGCACCCTAATAAAAAATTCAATTATTTCTCTATTTAAAAACTTTAATCCTTCCTCCGTCTTAATATATTAATTTAAAAACTTTCTTTTCTTTCAAACAAACATATTAATAATCATTTAGAAGACAAAGACTTAGGATCAAACACTTAATCGCATAGTTTAGCTAAGAGGTTCCCGTTGAGTACAACGGACGTGAGGTGTGCTAATACCTTCCCCTTGCGTAACCGACTCCCGAACCTAGAATTTGGTTTCGTAAACCATTTCTTATCCTTTATTAGGTTGTATCTATATCTCCCTTTTCTCTCGTAGAATAAATAGAATTAGGTGGCGGCTCTGTTGTTTTGTTTTAGGATCGTATTTTTCGAGGTACGACACATATAAGAAAAGTTTAGGTTGTGGAAATGACCCATTTACTCCAAACCTAAATGCTGCCACATATCCACTTTTGGGTAAAAAATTGTCCTTTAATAACCTAAACCAAACTAAGTTGACATGTAATTGAAGTTTGACTAATTCTTTACTCCTACCAACATTTTCTTCTTCCAAAAAAACATACATACTTGGATCATGACCAAGCTCTTTCAACTACATGCTTAGATTATCACCATATTGTCTCCATCATAATAATTACCTGCCTACACTATATCTCTTCAAACACAAACACACTCCTCAATGCATTGAAACACAACATCCATTCTGATTCTACAACCCGTCGTACAGTCTTCCACAAATCCTCATTCTCTTCTCTTCATGATTTCTGCAAACGATTTTTCATTGTAGCTAATTAACGGTTTCCATTTTCAGAATCTTCCACCTTCGTTATAATTGCATTGTTCAACTATGTCCAGACCTTTCGAGCTGATAAGCGACATCAACGACTGAAAGGAGTTGTGGAAGATTGTTGTAAAGGTGCATCACAAGTGGAAGGTGACAACATCAACAAGGGAGCATTTCGAGATGGTTGTTGGTGACAAAGATGTGAGTTTTGTAATCTATTTGTTTGGATTTTTTCCCATTTTTTACTCCTTTTAACTATTTATTCTTCACATTTATCTCCTTCTTATGTTTCAGGGCCATGAAATCCACGTTGTTGTTCCTACGATGTATAGGTAGGATTTTAAGAAGATTCTTTCTGTCAATGTCACCTGCACAATCTCAAACTTTCAAGTTCAACCTAATGATTTGCAGTACAAATCGACGGACCACAAATATCTCCTGAAGTTCACTGGTGGAACCACCGTTGCAGATATTGGCAAACACTCCATTCCAGACAGGAAGATGAACTTTACACCATTTGCTGATATAATATCTGGGAAATGGAATAAGAATCTTCTTTGTAGTATATACTTTAGGAATACATTTCTTATAAGCTTCTCCTTTTGCGTTGTTTTACTTCGTCTGACATTATTTATTTTGTAGATGTTATTGGTGTGGTTGATGAACTCAGATACTCTCAGCAAAACACAGGAGGGAAAAAAGATCAGATAAACATGGTGTTACGAGATTTGAGGTCTATGTTGTAATATTTATTTCCTTTCTAATAACTTCTGACATCAATTTACTAAGTAACTCCTCTATTTTAATTTAGTGACAACACTCTTCATTGTACCCTTTGGGAAACCTATGCTCATAAGTTCTTCGAATACAAAGAAAAACAACTTCAATTATCCACACCAACGGTTATCCTACTTAAGTATGCAAAAGTTAATGAAGAAGGTTGTCTATTATCCAACATCTTTTCAAATCTAAAGTTCTTTAACTGTATTAATTATTTCCTATCATTCACCAGCTAAATCACTTGATGCTTTTGTTGTTTTTAAGGAAAATACCCCCTTGATGTTAGAAACACTTACAATGTCACAGAGATTCATATCAACGACGATCTACCAGAAATCAAGGAGTTTCTTGATAGGTATCAATTTTTTTTCATGACTGTCTCAACTTTATTATTATTACATTGTCATATTCTTTAACCCTTATACAGCTTGGCCAAGGGACCTAACTATGGAAAAGCACTTTCCACAACAAGCAACCAAACCCGTGAGTCTTCATTTTTCTCATGTGGCTCACAAGGATCTGCAACAGATAGGTTTACAGGCAAGGCTATCCAATTGCAACTAAATTAAATCACCCATCATTATTTGGTAAACGCCATTGCAATGTATTTGTAATAACGAAATTTAGAAAATAACCAAATTCTGCGACTTAGTAATGCATTGTTTTGCATACAGCCAACTGCATGCGTAACTGTTGCTACCACCGACAAGCTTATTGCCTCCCCTAATGGTTGGTGCTACATGGCATGCCATAGTTGTCCTCAAGTTGTAAAGGGCTATGAACCCCCATTTGTCTGCAGAGATAGGCACCGTACCGAGGCAGAAATTTGGAGGCACAACTTACCACTTTAATTATTGCTATCTGATTAGCATTTCATTTCTGTTTTGTCGTTTATAAATTGGTTTTAATGTAGGTATAAGATAGAAATTGATGTTGTTCACAATGGGGATTCTCCAATCTTTGTTTTCTGGGATGAAATTGCAGCCCAGCTATTGGATACTTCAGCAACACAGTTACGTGTCACAATGATTGAGGTAACTTATTCCTAAAAAAATTTCAATTTGTACATGGAACTTTTACTCATTCTAACCACGAATGTTCCAAATTCTTAAATAACTTTCGTGCAATAGGCCGGTATCGCTGATCCTCTCGAGTTCCCGCTAGCACTTGATAAAATGTTGAGGAAGACGTTAGCATTCAAGGTTAGGTGGAATCCTCGATGGAAGAGTTTCTCCATGATCAACTACATTAACAATGACCAGCTGATCAAGCAACTTGAAGGATCGCTTACAATCAACCAAGTTATTATCCTTTAATATATGGTCTTTAGTCTTTGCCAATATATTGTTACACAAGAGCTTGATGGTAATATAAACAATCGTTTTATAGACCGAGGCCAAAAACCAGGTAATTCATGGTGATTCCAATTCAATGCAGGTCATCGTTTCCTCCTTAACCACTCTTCCTATACAATTCATCTCATTTATATGTTTTAGTCTTTGAATCTAACAGCTTGCATCATTAATGATGTTTTGCAACAGATAGTCGAGAGTGTTAGTGAGGATGTCCCTATTGAAAAACTTACTCTTGTGACGATATTGTTTTAATATCTTTGACTTCTTGAATTTAATTTGACTATTTTAACTTTTCATATAGTTTTGACTCATTACAATCCTCTGTGGAATTCAAGACGGTGAGATTACATCTTACCATGTCCCAGACCCTTCAACACCTACTGGTAATGCAAAGAGAACGTCTATGGATGGTGGTGGTGAAATTTCTATCAAGTCTGAAACCGATGGGGATCTTTCGTCAACAAAACCAAGGAAATGTTCGAAGCGGGGTAAAAAACACAGTCTGAAGCCCAACCAATGTAAAACATGGAATATAGTGTTGTCCTATTTTTGGTTACTTAGGAAGACATCCTGACCTTTATTTTGATCTTTTGAAATGTGACTTTTGATTATTTATGATCAAAGTGTGTTCCACCCACCAAAACATTGGGTTATATTTTGTGATAGCCTTTGTGCTACTATACTCTGTGACTGCAACATGTGTAATATATTTATGAATCGTTTGTTCACGAAAACAATTCACTTCAATATGAGTTTCAGTACTCAATAATAAATTATGTCCATTAAAATCTAAATATCTGGGTTTAGGTTACACTTTACATCTTTAAACCAATGCTATTCATTTTAGTCACTACCTTTTGGTTTAATCTTTTTTATTTTTGTAGATAAAAATATTTTTGATTAAATATTGTTAATTTCTATGTTTTGATAAACTTATCATGTTTAACTTATATATACCTTAAAATTATATTTGTATGCTTTTAAGTTATTTTAATTATTTTTTATAACAAATATTTTTATTTTTATGTTTTAATATTGACAATTAATTTTTTTGTACTAATATCAAAGGTCCACAACGGATCCGTAGGAACGTACGGATATCCTACTAGTTTAGCTTAAAGGTCAATTGATATGTAATTTTCTTTGCGGAACTTTGCCTCCATCTTTTGTAAACAGGTTTTAAGAACTATTAGTTCTTTTTTTATCAATGAATTTTTTTATTAAAAAAAAACATTTGAAATTATATTTAGGGGCATACAAATTAGCTGTTAATTTATTTTAATTAGACTAATTAAATACTTTTGGTAGCATTTAACTTTTTATTATATTAGTAGTAGATTAACTTAAATTTTAACATGATATGCACACATTAAAAAAAAAATTATTTCTCAAAGTCTTTGCCTTCTTCGTACAGGCAAGAGATTCTTGGAGATCTTTTTAAAGATTTTAAATTAGTTTGTTTACTAGTTCGTTCCAAATTGCTTCGGTATTGTTTCGAGAGCATTAATTGACTAGGTGGTATACTAAATATAAAACTTTAATGTACTGTGTATGTATCAGTACGTTATCTATTAATTTTATTATTCATGATTTTGGTCTCACTTCACTAAAAACAAAGGGAACTATAGTTACATACCTAATAGTATTAATATTAATACAACAACCTTAAACAAACAAATGCATCATCATACATTATCGAAAGGGCAAATTAAACATAATTATCCAAATAAAAAACATAAATTTAACGTTAAAATAAATTATAATCATAGTATAAACTAAATCTAGGCAAGGATCTCATTAAGAGGTTTTGCTTCAAGTTTTGCCTTCTGCATGTCCCTGAGTTCTTTTTCTTCCTTACCCAGCTGTTTCATCCTAGCAATCTCAAGATCCTTGCTCATCTTCCTCCTATACATTTCCGCAAAAGTGATTGGTTCCTCCAACACAGATTTCTCTCCTTCCCGAATCTTCAAAGGATACACAGTTGCATCAGGTGCTGGATTCTGGAATGTTGCAATGGATAAACGACTGTAGTTTGAATTCACCACTGCTTGATGATCAGCGTTTTTGAACCGTCCATTACTCAGATACTGCACGCATGTACCACGAGTATATTTTAATAATAAAAAAATAACAAAATGATATGCACCTAAATTAAAATATTAAAAAAAAAAGTGCACTCACGTGGCCATGATCTCCAATATTGACAACAAAAGCACCTTCCACTGGCTTAACAGTAATCCACGTCTTTCCATTATCTCTAGTTGCTTGAAGGCCACCCACTTGATCTTGAAGCAAAAGAGTTATTGTGCCAGGGTCCGTGTGTCTTTTCAACCCAAGAGTAAGATCTGGTTGAGGGCATTTTGGATAGTAATTAACCACAAGCTTCTGATCCATATCAACACATGCTTTTGTTAGAGCTTCTTTTTCTAACCCCATAGCTTCTGATAAAACTTCCAATAGCTTGCATGATAAACTCATTAGCTTCTCACTATATTGCTCTGTAACCGTTTTCCATCCTTCTGGCTTGTTTGGCCACCTTGAATAGTCTCTTTGGTTAATTGGATATGAAAAATATATCATTATCTCTCTCCAATCCTTCACAGGTTCACCCTGTAAAATAATTTAATATAAGTATATATTTTACTAAAATTTCCAAATAGTGTATGAAATTTGTTTATTACGTACTTGGAGATGACTAGAGACAATGAAACCGCCTTTTTTACCACCGGACATGTCAAACTGAAGCTTCTCTTCTGGTGACAAATCGAAGAACATTTTAGCAAAGCGAGTCATCTCAGAAATGAGGTTTGAGTCCACACCATGGTCAACAACCTGGAAGATACCCCAGTTCTCGCAAGCTTCTACGATCTTGTCGCAAATCTGTGATCTTTGACCATCGACATCGTCGATTCCAGCGAGAGAAATTACTGGGATCTCATTGCTGAATTGATTGTAGGCAACTTTAGGACGCTGGTCTTTGTCTCGAATGAAAGTGGAATCTAGGGTGTTTTTCTGAGCTAGATATGTGAGAGTTTTGGCTGGTGCCATTGTGTGTTTTGTTATGTGTGAGCTTTCGTTTGAGGGTTTGGAAAAAGAATGCTTTAGTGTGATTGAATGTATGATAATTGGACCTTATTTATACAACTAAAGATGGTTTTTTTAACTACCACGTTCTTATTATTTATTGTTTTGGTAATGGGAGGGACATTTGAGTAACTATTATTTTTAAAAAATAAAGAAAAGAAAGAGACTTCTACAATAATTAAATTCAATAACAGAGTTGAAAATTTAATTATATAAATTATTAATTATATATAATTATTGTTAATAAATAGCGTGCATTAATTGTTACAATAATATATATATTTAGAACATTATCCTCTACTGTCATCTCTCATTTTTCAATTCAATGGTTGATTAACAATAAAAAAAACACAAAAAGAAGAAAAATAATGAATGAATGGTTAAGATTAGAGTTGAATGGAAACATGAGATAAACAATAGGAGAGGATCAAAATCTATAATTTTATATCATCATTATGGGTGGGAATAGGCTGGGTCGAACTAGACTTTGCTAAGTTTAAGTCTGATCATGCTAAAAAATTCAAAGCATAAGTCATGTTCGTAGCCTATAAAAGGTTTATTTTTATGGTATGAATCTGACCTTTTCGAATGCCTAATTAATCTATTAGCCTATTTAAAATACCTATATCATTTGAATATATGTAAATAAAAAATTCAACTAATTTTAAATAGATTAGAAAATCAAAAGTACAATAAAACTAAATATTTGTTTCCATTGACTTATCTAAGTTTATCTAGTAGCATAAATTTTGTGAGATAATTTGTTTGAGAGAACTTATGAAAACACCTTTTAACATTATTCATAAGATTTCTTTCCACTTATTTTCATAAGTTCTTAAATATAACTAAATTTTACTTTTGTATTTTAATATAAAATATAAAATACAATGTATAAACAATAAATTCATTCATATTTAATAAATAGGTCGGTCCGATAGGTTTATAAGACTTTTTGTATAACCTTCAGTCTGACCTATTTAACTAAATAAGCTTATAAAAAAACCTAGGTCTTTTCTATTTTAAAAAAATTGATCTGACCTTGACCTATGTAGGCTAGACCGTAGGTCCTTATTAGGTTGTCTGGTATATTCTCACCCCTAATCATCATACATAATTAATAGTGAGAAATTAAACTTTAAAACTTTTTAATATGACATTAATGATTGAGTACGTAAAAATCTAAATGGATAAATAATAGAGATATCAACTTGCCTCAATAGTGGGGATCCTTGCAGGGATTTCTCGTTTGGGGTCCCTAAGATGGAGATTTTTCTTCCTTCGGTGATGGGGATGGGAAACAAAGTTTCCCCGAAGGTACTTTGGGGATGGGGATGACGAACATATCCCCCGCCCCGTGGAGTCTCTGCCCCGCATTAGAATACCGTAATATCATAATTAATATATAATTTAACATTTCTATGTAGATCAAATGACTTGTTTTATAAACAAATGTAAAACACATATGTAATGTTAGTAAAAGAGAGAAGGATCTAAATGATTATTTTAAATTTGTTTAAGTTTGAAAATTTTGATATTCATGAATCTTTGGATTAAATATTGCTAAAACAATATCATTATCGAAGATGATTAGTTTATTAATTTATTATGGTTAGTTTTTAAATATTTTCTACTAATTTAGTTTAAAATAATAAATAAAAATTTATGTTTATAGATCTCCGCAAAAACCATGAAGAACTGTGGGGATCCGCGGGGATCTATAGGGACGGGGATGTGGGGACAAAATCCCCAGGTGGCGGGGATCTGAGTCGGGGATGTAGAGTAAATTCGAGGTCGGGGATTGAGATTAAAATGTATTCCCCGTTTTCGCCTTTCCCCATTATTTAAAAAAAAAGTGGTATGACTTTGCCTATGTAGGCTATGCTGTAGGTCCATGCTAGGTTGTCTGGTTTATTCTCACCCCTAATCATCATGTATAATTAATAGTGAGAAATTAAATTTTAAAACTTTTTAATATGACATTGATGATTATGTAGGTTATGTTATAGGCCCCTGTAAGATTGTCTGGTCTATTCTCACCACTAATCATCATAAATAATTAATAGTGAGAAACTAAACTTTAAAACTTTTTAATATCACATTGATGATTGAGTAAAAATCTGAATGGATAGATAATAATTGACAATAAATAGTGAAAAATTGAGTTTCATTTATTTATTTATTTTACGATTTAAAACATTTTTACATTTGTAAATTTAAGAATAAAAAAATAACTCAATAAATATTATTTGACATATTTTTATTGAGTTAAAATTTTAATTGATATATAATTTTGAGGATAAATAGTTAGACATAAAATTATATTTTTTTAATATGATAATTGAAGAGTTAGAATTTTCATTTAATAAATATTTTAATTAAATAGTCAAAAAAAAGGTTTCAATTTTTTTTAATATGCATTAATTATTGAATTATAAATTTAATTATTAATTGTACAGACTACATATTTTCTTTTATAATAGTAAATAATTAATAGTTAGACATAAATTTTAAAGTTGTTTTATATGACATTAATCATAGAGTAAGAATTAGAATGTGTAGATAATCAATGATGATAAATAGTAACATGACACTAATCTTAGAGTTAGAATTTAGATGGATAGATAATCACTTTTAATCAATAATGAAAAAAATGTTTGAAATTTTTATGGTATTAATTATATAATAAAAGAATGGATTGATAAATAGTCATTGATACTAAATAGTGAGAATATAGTTGATATGGTTAGGAAGATTAAATTTTTTTTATGGAGGTGGTTGCTCATAAGGGAAATTTTCTATATCAAATGTAGTTTATATGATTTCTACAAAAATCATAGGTTGTATTTGATTTAGGCGTATTTGGTAGAAAATTTTCATCCTTTTTGTTCGAGCTTAACCTCTATTCTTTTGTAATCAGACCGAGTGATTTGATACACTCATCAATATACTTCTTATTAAAAAAAAGTGAGAAATACAACTTTAAAATTTTGATATTTCATTAATTAAGTAATATCAATCAAATATGGTATGTAATGGAAATATGTATGATACAATAATTTCAAAATTTCTCTCTTTATTCATTTACTTCAAATTTATTAATATACCTTCTTTCATATTATTATTTTTAAGTTATGTTGTTTCCCAATAGTGCATTTAGAATGGTTGGATTTTATTTATAGATATTATATTAGTTAAAATTGATTAAAGTGGGAGTATTAAAATTGATTACAAATATCATATTATATTAAGTTTTCCAACGGGTAGTATATACATATTCAACAAAATAAATAAACATTTTTCATGACATTTGTTTTATTAATTTTGCTCTGGACGATTCTGAACAGATCCTCACGACTTTCAGTGTAGGGCAACAACAACAATTGTAGGAGAGGTGGTGGGGTACATGCAAGATACTTTAACGCTCAAGTAAGTTTCAGAAGGAGAATGAGAATAATTACGAAAGTGTTAGGTAAGAGTGGATTGAATAGAATTGAATACCTGTCCATACTGAGGAAGAGGGTATTTATAAGGATCCCCTCAGCGCGGGGCCAGGGTCTAGCGCGTGATCTTTGACCTGGTCCAACTGTGCCCATGAGTTGTGGAAGGGTAGTTGGTCGCATGAACTGTCAAGCGCATGAGGGGGAGGTCCCCAACTGCTATAATCCCAATGGCTTTATTCTCCTCAACAACTATATTGTCCCATATTTCTTCTTGGGCCTTGCCCATAGTTGGACTGGATTGGGCCTTGCCCAGCTATAGGGCACCTGCCCGTCCATTCCAGAACACGAGTCCCGAAAGTCGTTATCTTTGTCAAAAGGGGCGATGACTTATGCTAGAAAAAATAGTCGAAGAGGAATAGAGTTATTCATGGTCGACTTGTTGCCAATCATTGTGTCGTGGGGACGTATGTGCGTGGTCGACAAAACAAATGTCAGTTATTTATGGGGTCAAGGTCATTTTATGGAACATTTTTAACATTGAGCAAATGCCCGTTGGAAATTGAAAGATTTCTTTTTTGAATACGCAGAGTTTTGTCTTGAGAAGGTAAAACGTTAGATTCCTTTTAACACATGTGACAGCGCAATAATTTTTCCAATAAGGCCTAGAGAATTTGGGTTATCTAGGGAATGATAGCTCTTTCCCTTTGCGCTCATTCTCTACTTTACGTGAATTCTCTCTCAACTCCTTTGCTCTGCAACTTGCGTTCGTCTTCCCTTCGTTGAAGTTTCACTTTCACCGCCCGTCGTCATCTTCAACCTCTAAGTTCAGGTACCATTCTTCATTTTTCTTCTTAGATTTCTGGAAATGGGATGAAGTTTCCGGTGAGGCATGAACTTTTCAATTGAAGATCATGTATTCTTTTATGAGCATATGAATTTCCTGGGAATCTCATAAAGATCTTGAAGAACACATGAATATGATGATGAATGCTAGGGTTAGCTTAGAAAAACTGTTGTGGATCTTCCTAGGCTCTTTGTTAAGAATAATTAGTGTTTGTAGTCGGGCATTAGGCCTTTGACGGGGAGAATTAAGCATTTAGTCGAGAATACCACAATAGGAGGACTTTCCCCATCACGAAGTTGTAGTTTATCGTCAAGGAGGGTTCTCCCTAACGGGGATAACCTCTTCCCTAGTTGAGGTTAGTTCCTTGGGTCCTTGTTTTGTAAACAAAGGGTTGAGTCGGGAATACGTCCTCGACTTTCACATCTCCCTTGTCATACCCTAAATTTTGACCCCAAGATCCCATATCAGTTTCATATATTTGACATCATTTGCATACACTTTTTATACATCACTAACCCATTGGAGAAGACCAAAGTTTGTTTCTTATCTTGTACTTACAATGAACTAGGGTTTTGATCTTCATAAGAAGATTTAGGAAAAGGATCAGTCAAGGATTGACATGATATTCAACTCTTCAATCTCATTTATCATCCATGGAAGTCAATAGATCATCAACTTCAAAGATCAAACATAAGATTGCAAAATCGCAAATGGATCAAGCCTCAAGATCATTGGTGTCACCAAATTAAGGTTTTGACTGATCAGGGCTCCAAAAATGAAATTTTCATCTGGACATGAGCTAACACCCTAGAGTATGGATTAATTAGCTCATATACACCTTTGAAGTACATTCATAATCTTGAAATAACCTTAGAGGATGCATTGACCAAAAATCAGGAATTAGGGTTTCACAGTGTAAAATTCATCTGGGACTAAAAGTAAAAGTTTCACCTTTTAGCCAAAAATGATCCTCATGACCTATAATCCAAGAATATATGGTTCAATTTTTAATTTGAACATGAAATAATCAAGAAATCAAGGTAACTTGTAAAAGGGGAAATCTTAGAAAATTGGAAAATTTTCTAAGTTATGAAGAAAAGGCGCCTAAGTACCTAACTTCAAAGGATCATAACTTACACACCAAGCAACAAGAATTTATGATCCAATTCTCAAATGATAGATATTACCACATAATACAAGATTATCAACTACCATACATTCCAATTCATCGTGGATTTCAAGTTATAGATTGATCAAAATCACAAAAGTTGAAAATGTACATTTTTTTTTACACTTAGTGAAATCTACCATGTTTCCCATCCACAAACATCAACGCTTAAGCACATTTTTCACAAGGATCCAAGTTGAATCAATGCATGCAAATAAATATTGAAGCACATCATATTAGTTTCCAAAAAAGTCCAAAAACACTTCCAAATTCAACATGAGCAAGAAGTTACAACCACGAAAACATAACATCACACAAACTATTTTCACAAGACAGATTTATTGCATTTGCTCGAATTTTCCAAAGTTAATCATTTACAAGCCTTGTCTTTCTTCTAGAAACATGATAATCTGATCAAAACAACTCATCTCAGAATCCTAAAGCCTCACAAGTCAAGGATTTATCACTTAGGCATGTGACATTCAAGATTCCATTCCAAAAATCTTCAATTTTGTTATGGAACATTAAAAGAGATGCATTGAGGTGGCATGAATTGAGGCAAAGTTATCTAAATGAGTCAAGGTTTACACAAAAATCAGAAGACCTATACCTGCAAAGTTTAAAGCAAGTCAATGGCTAGAGGATACTTTGGACACATAACCATACACATTGGACAATAGCATGCTCCCTCATCCATTCACTATTCCTTGCAAAATAAATGACCTCTACTATAAATAGAGGTCATTTGTGACTGATTACCACACACCACAACATCACTACACATGTTTTCTCTCATTTCACTCTTCAAACTTCAAATTTTGCTTCTCTTTCAAGTAACTATCGAATTTTGAAATAGAAAACATTTATGTCAAAACGAATAGTGTAGACACATCATATGGAATTTGTCCAAACACTTCTCCATTATTTGTAACACCAAAATCACAAACATCCATATCCACCTCAATCCAATTTTCAAATGAGGTACCATAAAGAGTTCCAGGTCTTTTCAACTCATTCCAAGCATCTCAACACCATCCTTGAGGTCCATTGGAGTTGTCCAGGTCATCACATAACATTTGTAACACCTCCATCATAGAAATTGATTACTTCTTGCAAGAGGTAAGCTTGAACTCTCAAACTTCATACTACATGCATCATTAATTTATTTTCAAGTTACCAACATGTTTATGGTAGTTTATAGAGTGTTTTCCCTCAATCAATTGCTATGTTTGTTGCTTGTATGAGATTTCATAGTGTTGATGCAAAAATTAGGGTTCATTTGGTTTCTGTGAAACATTTCACTCCACACTTAAAATAAATGAAATTAAATGGTACCATATTATTCCTTATTCAAAAATGATTGAGATTGATTGTTACATCGTGAAAAATCATTGAGTAATCAGAGAGATAAAAATGTTAAAATATTTTACTCAACAAAAAATTCACAAGAATATTTATTATTTTACATATTTGATATTTTTGTAAGGAATTTGTTTTTTTTTTACATTTAAATAAATCTTTCTCTTTATTTTTCAATTTTAAAAATATTTCAAGTCATCATATGAATCAAGAATGGGTTTTTTCAAACATTAATCCAAAATCATAACATGTTTATTAACAACCTTTGTTAATTTTCATCATTTTTACATGATTTTCCTTTGAAAATACATATAATTTTTTTTTTGAAATTAGGGTTTCTTGATTTTCAAATCTTAAAAAATCTCATCAATAATTAAATGGTCCTCTTTGTATAATGTATGACCCAACCCTTTTTCTTTTCATTTATTTTGGGTCTCAGTTATTATATAAGTCCCAATACAGTTTTCACAATCTCGGCACAATCGTCGTTTTCAAAATATTCATTTGGGTCTCCTTTCTAGTATAAGCCCCACCTCTTGTACAAAAATAATCCTTTGGGCCTTTTTGAAGAGTGTAAGACCCAACCCTTTTTAATTTCAATTTGAATTTGGGCCTCTGATGTAGTATAAGTCCCGATGCAATTTTCAAAATAACGGTGTGATAACTGTTTTTCAACTGGGCTTCCTTTATGGTATAAGCCCCAACATTTTGTACATAAATTTTTTTTAAACAATAATCTCTTGGGCTTCTCTTTGAGCTATGAGTCCCACCTCTTTTTTTTTTCTTTTCAAAATCATCCTTCTTTTGGTACTAAGGATCATTATTCCCGGTGAAACTACTCATAGACCAATTGGGCCTCTCTTAGAAGTTATAAGCCCCAAATTATTTTTTAAAACTTCAAATTTTTTAAATATATCCCTCATTATATCATATTTTCAAATCTCATATTCAACTTTTCAACTATTCAATCATCTGGGCATTTCCTTGAGCTATAAGCCCCATCAACCCCATCAACCTCATCAATCTTCTCAATCTTCAAATTCAAACTCAAAGTTTAAATCAAAACTTTCTTCAAATTCATTCAATCAATCCTAAAACATAATAGTCAAATCACAATACATTTGGGCCTCTCCTTGAGATGTAAGCCCCAAATCTCTTTTCAATTCAATGCATACATGTTTATATATTTGTTCATATATTTGTATATATACTTGTGAATATCTATTTAAGTTAGCATTTCATCCTCAATTTAGATTTAGATCAACAATAGGATCATTTCCCTATGCAACCATAGTTTAGAATAAACTAGTTCCCATATAGGAAACACCCTATACAGTCTAGCCTCCTCTTAGGCTTAATCAATATGGACATAAGAAGGGCATTATTCCCTATGAAACTCTTCTTAAGACTGTTTATAATATTTTCTTTTACAACAATTTTTAGTTCTTCAACTTTATCCACAAAATAAATCCAATTCCCTAGAGAAGACTATTTCCCAGTGAAACTTCTCCTTAATTTATTTTCCTCCTTTGAACAGTTCAATACAAAAAATACTTATTCCCGATTAATCCTTTCTTGAGCTTTTCTCAGCCTCCTCTTAGGCTTCATACAAGGACCAACAGTCCTCTTAAAGGTTCCCCTCAACCTCCTCTTGGGCTTTATACAACGACACTCAGGCTTCTTAAAAGTTCCCAGCCTCCTTTTGGGCTTTGTATAAGGACATTAAGGCTTCCTAAAAGCATAAGATAGATCCTTAGCTATTCATCACCAAAGATCCTCAGAATAATCAAAACCTATAGGATCTTCTACCATTTCTTCTCCAGCTTAGAGTTCATCAATCCTCTAAACCACCTATAAAGCCAACCTCCTCCTGGGATTTGTACAAGGATCCATAGGCTTCCTAAAAGAATATGATAAATCTTAATCTTCCCTGCCAATCACATATGGAATTTCCCCAAAATAAATATATTTATACAATGATCTCCCCCCAATTAGAGTAAAAATCTCTAGGGTATCTTCAACCATCAACAAGAAGAAACTTTCCTCTATAATTCCCACAGTTTAGCATCCTCTTGGGCTTTATACAAAGAAAATTTCCCATAATCAGTTAGCCTCTTCTTGGGATTTTGTAAACACCCCAAATTTTCCCTCACCCATTCACACCATGGCTTGTGATCATTTCATATGCATAAACTCAATCATACCATCTCATATTACATTTTTGATTCACTGCATAGATTCTAAGTCATCTGCATCTAGGGTTTGTGATCTGAGCAATCCAAGAGCTTCTTGAGCCACTCCAAAGGTCATCAATCACTTAAAAGGGGTCCATGTATGTTCAAGCATCATATTATATCCTCTCAAAGTCAAGAATGTCAAAAAATCACAAGAACTGAGAATGGTATGGAAGCAGAGCCAGGCTTGACTGCACAGATGACCTAAAATTAGGGTTTTGGTTTCAGAGGCCATAACTCCAAGTTTTTTGGTCATTCTTGTTTCTATTGGTCTCTATATGTTATAGGGAGTATGCATATCAATTTTCATGAAGAAATTCCTTGGGGAAGTCATCTGATCAAGAGTTGACTTTTCAAGCAAGTCAGTGTAAAATCAGGGCATCTGAGGCCCCCAATGACCCAACCAAAGGGTGTTCTTCATCATTTTGATTGTATATGATCTTTATTTGATCATAGAAGAGGTTGGAAGTTCACAAAATTGAAGAATTTCAAGTCTTTTGCAAAGTTGACTTTTGGGAAAGTTTGACTTTTAATGAAATTGCCATTTTAGGAAACTTTTTCAACCTTTACTTTTTGATTCAAAAATGCTTCAAATGGAAAAACTTTGGTCATGAAAGTTGTAGAATGGATCATTCCCTTTTCAAAAAGTACAAGAACATGACCTAATTCATTATGGATCAAAAGTTATGGTTTGTCAAAGTTGGCAAAAATCACAAAATTTCAAAGTTTCCACCAAAGAGGCAAAGTTGCAAATTCACTTCTCAAGGCAAATTAAGGCATCAAATGGATTTCTAAACTTCACAACATGATCATACAAGACCTAAAATTCAGAATGGGCCAAGAAATCTCTCATTTTTATGGCTTGTGGAACAAGATTTTTCATAAGAAGCAAAAGTGAACCAACTTGCAAAACTCATCATAAGTCACAACCCACTTGCTTGCTGGCTTGCTGATCAATCCTAGGGTTCTCCCCACATCATGCTGCGCAGGACACACCTTTTTTCCTTGGCTAGAAAGTAGCCCATGCTTCTCTTACACCAACTTTGACATTTTGGCAACTTGAGCCATACCGATCAATAAAGCACACATCACTTCATCTGACCAATCCCAATTGTTTATACAAACAAAAAGCAAGCCAAAGCAGCTACAACACAAGCCTGAAACACTCTCCATCACAACATTCTCATTTTCACACCAACTTGCAAAAGCTTTCGAAACTGCTTGCACAAGCCACAAACACACAAACAAACTTCACAAATCAACTCAACACACTTCCCTGGTCACAACCCACCCCTCACCATAGCCTGAAACTCAAAGAATCAAAAACACGATCACCACCTGCCATTGAACAGAACCTCTGCCATCTTCCAAACCAGCCACCACAAACTTCTTCTAAGCATCAGGACTTTATCAGGGGCCTAAGAGGAGTGGTTTGCGCAAAGAGAGAGGGTCAGAAAGTTGCAAACTAAGAAAGCTCAAAGCTCAGGTATACCAAGAACTTTTTTTCCAGAAATGAGTTTTTAAGTTTCTAATTTGTTCCTCATGCTTTGCTGATCACTCTGATGTTCTTAGTTTTGAAAATGGTTGAGAAATAAGCATTTAATCTTGTTCTGAAACTTTTCTGACCTAAAATTTTTTGGCTTCGATTCGCATGATTAATGAATGAGAAATGAGTTTTGGTTAGGGGTTTTGATTCAGTGATGTGTGGGGATGATTTCTGGGCTTTTAGTTTTCATTTTTGTGAAGTTTTGAGGATTTTAGAGATTTTCAGGTGGGAGTCCCACCGGAGAAGACGACCGGAAGTTTTCTCCGGCCACCTGAAAATAATTAGGGCTAATCCCTGTAATTAATGCAAGTTTGAATCTGGTGCGTTGGATGAGCTGACTTGGTCAATTCCCGCGTGCGTTCAATGGCCTGGATCCACTCACTTAACCCTAATCCACGTCATTAGTCATTTAATTAGGTTTTATAATTAATCTGGCCAGTTTGAATCTCCACCCTTGGATCTGGCGCCAGTCAACACGCGCACATTTCATTTGAATACCAGCCATTGATCTGTTTGACTTTCCATTTTATTCCATTTTATTTTCTTTTAATTTGATTTGTTTTCTCCATTTTATTAAAAACAGTAAAACAATTTTAAAAATTCTGAAAATTTTTGTACAAACTTTTATTAATTTTCAGAGACCAAAAACATTTTTATTTTTATTTTTTGCACTAAAAAATATTTTTAAATCATTTAAAAGTTTATTTTTAATTAATTAATGAGAATTAATTAATTAAAAATACTTTTAGGTATTTAAAAATCACCAAAAAATTCATGAAACCTTTAAAATCATTTAGAAACATTGTCCAACCCTCAAACCAAATTTCTTTTTTGATCTTGATGCATTTTGACAATTTTCCATGGAATTAATTCATTTTCAAAGCATTATTTTGATCCAATGTTCAAAAATTCATTTCTGCCTAGTCTTTGAGAGTTGGACTTTGATTCTTTTTGCATTGCATCTTGCATATCATGTAGTTTATAGGATTAAATTGGCATGATTTGATCTTGCATTTTCATTTTGTTTGGCATTTTTCTTGACAAGGTACCTTAAAACCCTAGCAATCTTAAGAAATTCATAACCCTAATTAGGTTAAGAGTTAGAACCCCTCCTTTGGGCAGTGAGTTTGTGTAGGGTTAGGGTTCCTTTGATTGCATTTTCAATTTTTTATCTTGGTGTTTGCTTCTGGTTTTGGTTTTTGTTTGTTGCATTGATCATAAACCCTAATTTGGGCTTCCTTTTGCATTCATCTTGCATTTGCTTGCATACCATGACTTGCCATAGCATTTTGTGCATCCATTTAATCCATTAGACATCTTAAGACATGTTAGAAGTATGTTTGATCATTGCATCTTTCATTTGCAACTTTGTATGTCATTTGCATTCCCTAACTTTTCATGTATGATCATGGTTCTAAACTTGCTTCTCTTGCATCCATTTGTTCATATGATCATCCTCATGCTTTGTTTCATGTTTGCATCATCTCATAGCATCATTAACATCACACACATGCTTCTGGTTTTGGTTTGCATCATTTCATTTCATCTCATTTTGCATTGCATTGCATTTCTTTCACTAACTTTTCAGGTGGTAAGCAACTTTGAGAAGTGAATTTGCCTTCACTTCTCACATTTCTTTTCATCTCTCTTATACATCATTGCTGCATTTTATCTTGTGTTTGAGATTGAGCTTGCTCTTTCTTCTTCTTCTTACTTTCTTTCTTCAAGTGACTTGTCTTCTTAAATGAAGCAAGTTGCTTTGCTTCTCTTTGCTCCATTCATCTGCTTCCTGGTGGTTCCTCTGAAGATTTCTTTCTTAAGCCTCACAAACTTTAGGAACAACTAAGCATGACAATGATTAGGGTTTTGATTAGTCTCCCCACTTAGTTTTTACCTTTGTGTCTCTTTGAGTCTTCTCTTCTCACCTCACAATCAGGGACTAAACCCTAAAGGCTTTAAGGCTTTGTGATTAAGCTTATGCCTGCATCCTTCTATTAGGATGGAGTGTATAACTTTAATCCTAAGTGTTAAACCCTTAATGTTTTTAACTCTTTTAATCAATTCACTTAATAATCATCAAGACATCAAGCTTGTAACTTGGGCCTTGCATTAGGGTTCTAATTCTTCCTTAATTGGTTAAGAAGGACTAACCCTAGTGTTAATGGACAAGTCCTCCTCAAGTTGTCTTACAAACCCTAAAAAACACTTCATCATCATATCATTAATTAAAATCCACTTAACCAAAGGCTTGTTTTGTCATGAGTTTAATCCCTAATCATGGATTAAGTTGAGGAGCTTTCCTCAGCTTAAACATTCTCATCTATTATCCTTCTATTAGGATGGTGTAATGAGTCTGTTTAATCTTTGATTATGGCTTAACCTCATTACTTAACACTAAACAAAAACACCAAAAACATCTAAATAATCACAAGTAGGTTAATGATCTTAATCCTGCATCAAAGGTGATTAAGTGTGAGAAGCTGACTTCACACTTAAGGCATTCTCATTACCCCTAATCAGAGGGAAGATGTGATGAGTTTACTAACCCATTGGTTTAGGCTTAAGCTCATTAACTTATGACACACTTTCAAAAGCAATAAAAGACTGAAAACTCAAAAAAACAAACAATAATCGTCTCCTCCGGGATTCTTTTCTCACCTCATTCACTCATAAACGAGAACTCGCTTCTTCCGTCTAATGCAAGACAGTTTGCACCTGAGCCAGACAGGTCATACACTTGAGCATAGACAAGTAAGCAGTTCACCAGTCAATTTACCTTTCAGTCTCTTTGGGTCGAACTACGGTGTTCTGACTTCCTCATTGCACGAGAGGATACGTAGGCATAACTTAACAGTTATCGAACAAAAGTCTCTGTATATTCCCCCTCTTTCCAGTATCATTCTTTTGGCCTCATAGTCTTGAGCTTCATTCATTTCTTACACTGACACATCATTTATACACTTCACACTTCCTTTACACTGACACCTGTACATCCTTTTCCAGCTCTTTTATACACAAATTGCACTGACACTACCCCTTTAAAACACAAATCTTTTAAGCGTGGATCCCGTCGAGTACGGCGGACAATCTGGGTGCTAATACCTTTCCAGGTTGTAACCAACCCCCTTTCTCAGTCTCTCTGGTTCGCAACCGTCTTATCCATGTCTTTCTAGGTCTATGCAGCATTGCCTTTCCTCCGGGATAAAAATGCCTAGCTGGCGACTCTTTTCATTCCCTGTGAGTTCACTCCTGTGTGTTCTCACATCCTCCCTTCGCCGACCGTTCGCGTCTGTACCTTTATTTGGGCCATTCCCATTTATCGGGAGCGACAGCTTGGCGACTCTGCTGGGGATCCTTATACTGTAACCAGGGCTTCTGGTTCTTTTTGTGGGTTCCTCCTAGCGCTTGTTTGATTTGTGTTTACTGGGGTGTTATGTGCTATCTGTGTTTGTTTTGTTTATTGCTTTATGTACAGTTTGTTTACTGCTTTCTTTACAGCTTTATGTACATCATACTATCATACTGTTCTGGCTGGATCTGTTGTTTCTGTTTTGGTGGGTGGGGGTTCTATTGAGAGTTGAGGTCCTATACCTGGGACCTGAGTGACACCTAGGCTAGAGTGGTTCATGTTCTTTCCCATTCCATTTCGGTCTGGTGCGGGAATATGAAACACGGTTCAGATATGGGTTTCTTCTTGAGAACTCTGTGCTACAGATTTCCTGTAGTGCTAGGGCTATCTGGGAAGCCTGCTAAGTCTGGATGACCTTTATTATGACCTTCAGAAACTGAGGTGAATTAGAGGAGGATCTTTTGTGGTTATTGTAAACACTGTACCTTCGGGTTAGAAGTGTTTACACTTCTCATAACTGATCCAAATCTGAGGATCCTTGTTTTAGAACACCACCTGTGAGGGGGTTGGGCTGTTTACAGATTTGCAGGTACCCTTGACCTCAGCATACCCTGTTACTTTGTTTTGATTAAGAGTACTCCATTTTGTAACAGTTCTTGTGATTTTTAACCCTGGACATGTGACTCTTTATTTGGGTCCCCCACCTTGGTTACTGGACTTTTGAACCTCCATCTGGATTTCTTGAACATACATGGACTTATACCAAGGCAGTTAATCAGATCCAGCTTGATCACAAACCCTTGCATATCATTTGCATACATCATCATTGCATCATTTGACATTTGCTTATTTGTTTTTCAGGGTATCTATACTGTATTTTGGCTTGGTTTTGACCCCTTCACCTGCATAGACCTATCTTCACCAGCTATCTGCTACAGCTGCCTTCATCAGCTACCCTGCTTCCGTCACCTGCATCATCAATCTCAGCCTGTCTGTGGCCCTTCTTCTAGTATCAGTCATCATCATCAACATCTGTTCTTTAGCAACATGGCACCTAAGAAGTGCAACATCTCCTATCATTTCTTTGAGCCTGAGCTAGCTGGCATCAGGAAGGTCCAGGCCCTGATTACTCCATACCATATACCACTATTCAGAGAGCATCATGGAGGAATCCTTGATGTGGTTATGGATTTGGACCCTTCACAGAGGAGCTTGATTCATACTTGCTTGCAGTTCTATGATCCCCCTCTGAGGTGCTTCACCTTTCAGGATTTTCAGTTGGGACCTTTATTAGAGGAGTATTCATCATTGGTTGGTGTACCTATCAGGGGTGGAGTCCCCTTCAACCCTGAGATGGCTTTTCCTAGTAATGAAGAAGTAGCAAAGGCTTTGTATCTAGAACCAGTTCTGATTGGGCAGAATATGACAGCAAAGGCTGGAGTCTCTGGTCTTCACTTGGATTTCTTGACCTCTCAGGCTATTCTGAAGGCCTCCATGGGGGAGTGGAAGGCAGTCTGTGAATTATTAGCCCTTAGCATATATGGGGTTATATTATTTGCAGATGAGCCTAAGTTTATTAGCAAGAATGCAATCCATCTTTTCATCCTGAGGAACCCAGTGCCCACCTTACTGGGAGATCTCTACTACTCTGTTCACCAAAGGAATGAAAAGCAAAGGGGAAGATTAGTGAGATGTTGTGCTCCTTTGTTCCATACTTGGCTGCTCAAACATTTGCCAAAGACTGATGCATTCTTGAATCCTCACCAACAAAAGAATTGGGCTAGGAGGCTTGTTGCTTTGACCTAAGATGACATCAGGTGGTGCACCCAGAGCACCAAGGGCAGGGACATCATTACTAGTTGTGGGCAGTTCCCCAATGTACCTCTGATAGGAGTGAAAGGTTGCATCAACTACAACCCTCTGCTATTCAAAAGACAACTGGGCTATGCATTGGTCCACACTCCTAGAGCACAAGATTTGGCTGAGACCCTTTATTGTGAGATCAAGCCTAATCTGGCTATTGTCAGGCAAGCATCCTGGGCTTGGGACAATGTCCAGACTAAAGGGGTAACCATTCTTGGGAGATGCAACAATGTGGCCTAATCTCAGTACTATGAGTGGTCTCATGCCAGGGCTCAAATTTCTGGGATGCCCTTCACCATTGAAGATGTGCCTGGACCTTCCACAGCACCACCTCCAGCAATTGTCAGCCTGGAAGAGTTTGAGAAGCTCAAAGAGAGGAATGAGAATCTGACTCAGGCTCTACAGAAGACCCTTTGGGAGAGGAGTGATGGTCGGCTGGACATTGAGAGGTTAGAAAAGCTAAAAGTGGAGCATCTAGCTAGGATTGAGAAGTCAGAGGACTACATTAAGAAGTCAAGGGCTGGAGAGCAGATCTTGAAGAATGCCTGCAAGGAGGCTCAGTTCCAGAAGGCCAGGACTGATTTGTATCTGAAAGAGAGTCAAGCAAGGTGGGTCAGGATCACCGAAGCTCGTACTCTGGAGGATAAAAGAACTCAGGACAAGATTGAGCAGCTGGAGGCTAGTGCAAAAGAGCAACAGGAAGCCCTGGTAGCAGCCCAGAGGGAGATCTCAGAATTGAAACTCAGAGCTGGTGTGAAGAGGTCAAAAGACCAGGGCAGACATAAGAAGCTAACTGCAGCTGTTGCCACCAGGAATCTTCTCATCAGGAACCCCACAGAGCATCCAGCTGACCCTGTGACTGAAGCACTTCTGAAGGAAGTCCAGGAGGATGAGTTTGGTCTTGGTGTCTGACTTTTGCTTGTTGTTGTTTTCATTTCATGTACTTTTTTTATGTTGTATTTTTGACCCCTCAGAGGGCATGTATTGTAAAGAACAAACTATGTATGTTTTTCCATTTGTAATATATTCATTAGTTTGTTTTTATCTGAGTTCTTCCAAGCAACATCAAAAGCATCTTCCTCAGGGGTCTGGAAAGGTCAAAACCAAGTGCCAAGCCGGATACCTTGGAAACAAATAGGCATACTGCATTGCATACTAACTTTTGTTTTGTTTTGTAGGTTTTTGTTTTGTTGTTACTAACTCTGTTGTGATCTCAGGAACTATTGCTCGACGTCGGGTGTTTCCACTCAACCGTCCACACAGATATCCAACCCGCAACAACCTTCCGGGTATACAGATGGACCAAGTACAGCAGGACCTTACAGAGGTCAGGACTCAAATGGCCAATGAGAGACTGGAAATGAGGAATCAGATGACCCAGTTTATGGAGGTGATGAATAATATGGCTCAAAGCCAAGAGAGATTAAGAGCACTGGTAGAGAGGCAGAATCAGGAAGACCCCCATCTAGGGACTGCTGGGACAAGCAATAATGAGAGAGTTCAACCTCATGTTAATCCTCCAGTCTATGGACCCCACCTTCATCCAGAGATCAACATCCCTGTTAATGTGCAAGGGACTGCCACTGCAGGTAGAGTGTTACAAGAAGACCCCCAGGAAGATCAATTTACAGTGATGGGAGCTGGGGAAGAAGCCTATGACAGACGGCTAGATGAGATTGCTGAGAAATTAAGATCCTTAGAGTCTCAAAACTCCTTGGGTTTTGATGTCATGGACATGGGCTTAATGGACGGGGTCAGGATTCCCCACAAATTTAAACCTCCGTGCTTTGAGAAGTACAACGGAACCTCCTGTCCACGGACCCACTTGCAATCCTTTCTGGGGAGGCTGAAGGCATATACCATGGACGAAAAGCTATGGATGTTTTATTTTGAAGATAGCTTAACAGGAGCTTCAAGGGAATGGTACTCTCACCTGACTAGAGCAACCATCAGGTGCTGGAAGGACCTGGCTGAGGCCTTTATCAGACAATACCAGTACAACTTGGATATGGATCCCAACAGGACCCTCCTGATGGGGATGTCTCAATCATCCAGGGAAAGCTTCCGGGAGTACGCTCAGAGGTGGAGACAGCTTGCTGCTGCTGTCCAGCCACCCATGTCAGAGAGGGAGATGGCTGATATGTTTATGAACACCCTCCAAGGGACATACATTGACATGCTAGCTGCCTTTTCTTCCACTAGCTTTGCTGACGTGGTCATAGCCGGGGAAAGAATTGAGAGCCTATTAAAGATGGGTAAGATTTCTGACAACGGTGCGAGCTCGTCCAGCAACACAAGAAAGCCTTTTGTAGGTCCAAGAAGAACTGGTGAGACTAATGCCATCCATACCAGCAGGGGAAGACCCCAGTATGTTCATAGGTCAGTGGCAGCAGTCACCATTCCCTCTCCACTTCCTCAGCAACCAGCATATCAACCACAGCAACAAAATTACCAGCAACAAACTCAGTATCCTCCTCAGAGAAACTACAACAACAACAACAACAATCAGCAAAGACCATTTCAACAGAGACCTTCTCAGGCCAATAGGGTGATTGATCCGATCCCTATGCCCTATGCCACATTATTGCCACAACTCCTGAAACTCAACCTGGTTGAGCTAAGGACATTGGCCCCTCCAGATCCTGCCAGTCTACCCAGAAATTATGACGCCAGCGCCAGATGTGCTTTTCACTCAAATGCACCTGGCCACAGTACAGAGAAGTGCAGAGCTTTGCACATGAAAGTGCAGGATCTAGTGGATTCCAAAGCTCTAAACTTTGCACCACCACCAAATGTTAACAAGAACCCTATGCCACACCACGGAGGACCCAGAATCAATGCTATTGAAGAGGATAAGCCGTCTTACTTGATAACCAGTGTGGGTCAGATTCGGACACCCTTGGTAGAGATTAAAGCTCAACTCCTTGAATGTCAAATGTTCCCGGGATGTGAGCTAGGGTGTGCTTATTGCAACATTTTAGTGAATGGGTGTGATAACTTGAGAGATGGCATAGATGGTCTCATCCAGAGTGGCCTGCTTCAAATCACAACATCAATACCTACCAATCCAGCAATCTCCTTAACAACAATTCCCGAGTCTTCTACAACTGCAACAACCATTATTCCAAACAATTCTTCAGTGTCATCAACGAATGCTTCATCTATTACTTCAACGGACCAAACATCAGCAAACATTCCTTCTACAACTTTAGCACCCCTTCATTCAGAACCTCCTACAACAACAACATCCATCCAGTCAACAGTGTCTCCTACAACATCAACAGCAAACAATGAAAATGTCTCAACGGTTACAATTTATTATGATCCTGCAAATGATTCTGCCTACAACTCATAAAATGCCACTCCTACCAGAGCACCAGTCACAATATACTATGATCCACATACTATCATGGTCCCTTCTGCAGCTGCCATCAGTCCAGTCACTATCACAGTGCCTGGGCCAGTACCTTATGAAAGCAGTAATGCCATCCCTTGGCATTACGGCTCCGATCTATACTGCGAAGGACAGAAAATCACTCTCGAATCATCAACTTCTTCACCACAGATAGACAATGTGGGGGGAGGCGGAGGCTTCACTCGAAGCGGACGTCTTTTCGCCCCACAAATTCCAAGACCCATTGCTGAAGCAGAAGCTGCTGCCAAAGCAAAAGGGAAGAGCCTGGTGCAAGAAGATCAAGCTGCTAAAGAAGCTCTGAAAACCCCTTTTGATCAAGAAGTTGATGAATTCATGAGAATCATCAAGAAAAGTGATTACAAGATAGTGGACCAGCTTCACCAGACACCTTCCAAGATCTCCATTTTATCATTGCTAATGTGCTCCGAGGCTCATCGGAACGCACTATTAAAAGTCTTGCACGCAGCTTATGTGCCAGAAGAGATTACCGTCAATCAGTTGGAGGCTGTAGTTGGAAATGTTAACGCTAGTCATGGACTAGGATTTACCAACACTGATTTGACTATGGAAGGCCGCAATCACAACAAGGCTTTGCACATTACCATGGAGTGTAAGGGTGCAGTTCTTTCTCATGTGCTGGTAGACACGGGATCATCCCTCAACGTCTTACCTAAGAAGGCCCTTGTGAAGCTGGAGTATGAAGGATTGGCATTACGCCCCAGTAACTTGGTAGTGAGAGCCTTTGACGGTTCTAAGAGATCAGTTCTGGGAGAAATTGAGTTGCCTGTAATGATTGGCCCACAAACTTTCAAAACGACCTTCTACGTGATGGACATTCAGCCGGCCTACAGCTGTTTGTTGGGTAGACCATGGATTCATGCCGCTGGCGCAGTTACGTCTACCCTTCACCAGAACTTAAAATTCGAGTGGGAAGGCCAAGTCGTTACTATTTGTGGGGAGGAAGATATTTTTGTTAGCCATCTGGCTACATACAAATACATTGAGATGGATGGGGAGATCCACGAAACGATGAGTCAAGGGTTTGAGGCCTTGAACATAAATGAAACATCTGCTGTACCTGGAACCTCAATGACATCTTATTAGCAAGCCCGAAAGGTTGTTGAAGAAGGGACCGCCCAAGGCTGGGGCAATTTGCTGCCCGTAGAGAAGAAAGAGGATAAATTTGGGTTGGGTTACAAACCAACTCAACAAGATCAAGCAGAGGCTGCTAAGAAGCCCAACTTTGTTAGTGGGGGGATGCTCACCCCTGATGCTGTCAACAACTTGGAAGATGAGTCGGAAGATGAGCGCAACCTGGAAAGCTGGATACGTCCAAGGATCCCGGGGAGCCGTATCTCAAACTGGTCTTCCCAGGAAATTATAAGGGTTACTCCTGCAGAGTAATTATTATTTCCTGTATATTTTAAGCATGCATCAAGTCTTGCATCTTGCCCAAGATGACAAGACTCATTTTGTAATCGGGCCATCTGTAATTTTTGTGCAACAAGATTAATCAATGAAATATCAGACATCTTTTGCAAATGAGTCTTTTTTCTTTTCCGCTCACTGTTTTTCCATTTTTCTTTTTGTACAAAAAATAAATGGCAATGTTTTCAAAATGACAACTTTATTTCACTTTTCTAAACAAGATTAAAATCAATCACTAAAATGAACAAACTGGACCCTTGCAGAGAGTGCCTTCCAGACTGCACCGACAACAACACGGCTATGACTTCGTATGATTTTGACAATCCGATCAATCAAGCTGATGAAGGGGTTGAAGAAGATTACGAGCTTCCTGAAGAGCTAGCCAGGTTGTTGAGACAAGAGGAGAAGGTTATCACTCCTCATCAGGAGGAGGTCGAAACGATTAATATTGGTATAGATGAAGATGTGAAAGAGGTTAAAATCGGGGCCTGCTTACAAGACTCAGTGAAGAAACAACTGGTGGACTTGCTTCAGGAATATGTGGATGTGTTTGCCTGGTCTTATCAAGATATGCCGGGGTTGGACACCGATATTGTTATGCACAAGCTGCCATTAAAGGAAGATTGCCCACCGGTTAAACAGAAACTGCGCCGTACTCGCCCAGACATGGCAATGAAGATCAAAGAAGAGGTACAAAAGCAGTGGGACGCCGGGTTCCTTGCTGTAACTAGCTATCCGCCGTGGGTTGCTAACATAGTACCTGTGCTTAAGAAGGACGGCAAAGTAAGAATGTGTGTTGACTACCGGGATCTGAACAGAGCTAGCCCGAAAGATGATTTCCCATTACCTCACATTGATGTATTGGTGGATAACACGGCTCAGTTCTCGGTATTCTCCTTCATGGACGGATTTTCAGGGTACAATCAGATCAAGATGTCACCTGAAGACATGGAGAAGACAACCTTCATCACCCCCTGGGGCACGTTCTGTTACAAGGTGATGCCATTTGGATTGAAGAATGCTGGTGCAACATATCAACGAGCTATGGTAACATTATTCCACGATATGATCCATAAGGAAATCGAGTGTTATGTGGATGACATGATTGCCAAGTCCCTTACAGAAGAAGACCACCTGGTAAATCTGCTGAAGTTATTCAAGCGTCTGAGGAAGTACCAACTGAAGCTGAACCCCAACAAGTGCACATTCGGGGTGCGATCTGGTAAGCTGCTGGGTTTTATTGTGAGTGAAAAAGGGATTGAAGTTGACCCAGATAAAGTCAAAGCAATTCAAGAAATGCCTGCACCGAAGTCTGAAAAAGAAGTTCGAGGGTTTCTAGGTAGATTGAACTACATCTCAAGGTTCATATCTCACCTTACAGCAACCTGTGAACCCTTGTTCAAGCTGTTAAGAAAAGAACAGACGGTCAGGTCGAATGAAGACTGCCAGAAGGCTTTTGACAAGATCAAGGAGTACTTACAAGAGCCTCCAATCCTTATGCCTCCAGTTGAAGGAAGACCTCTGATAATGTACTTGACAGTATTAGAAGAGTCAATGGGGTGTGTGCTGGGCCAGCATGACGAGTCTGGTCGAAAAGAGTATGCAATATACTACCTGAGCAAAAAGTTTACCGACTGTGAACAGCGTTATTCACTGCTCGAGAAAACTTGCTGTGCTTTAGCGTGGGCTGCTCGCCGACTGAGACAGTATATGTTGACCCACACTACCTTGTTGATCTCAAAAATGGACCCAGTTAAGTACATTTTTGAGAAGCCAGCTCTTACCGGACGGGTTGCAAGATGGCAAATGATCCTCACAGAATATGACATCCAGTACACATCTCAGAAAGCCATCAAGGGCAGTGTATTGTCGGATTACCTTGCTGAGCAACCTATTGATGATTACCAGCCTATGAGATTTGATTTCCCCGATGAAGACATCATGTTCATAAAAGTAAAAGATCATGAAGAGCCTATTCACACTGAAGGGCCTGACCCGGAAGAAGAATGGACTATGATGTTTGATGGGGCTGTTAACATGAATGGTCGTGGTGTTGGTGCAGTACTCATTACACCAAAAGGAGTTCACATGCCTTTCTCGGCAAAACTCACTTTCAACTGCACTAACAACGAAGCTGAATACGAAGCTTGCATTATGGGTCTTGAGGAAGCCATTGACCTCAGGATCAAAACATTGACTGTATTCGGAGATTCAGCTCTGGTAGTTAATCAAACCAACAGCAAATGGTACACCCACCAGGATCATCTGATACCTTACAGGGATTATACAAGGAGGTTATTGACTTTCTTTACAACGGTCAAGCTTGAGTATATCCCTCGGGATGAGAATCAGTTTGCAGATGCTCTGGCTACCATTTCATCCATGATCAAAGTTCAAGCTGCCAACTTTGTGCCTCGGATTTCAGTGTCCAAACTTGACAGACCAGCCTATGTATTTGCAGCAGACGTTGTCAAAGATGATAAGCCTTGGTTCCACGACATTAAGTGCTTCTTGGAGGATCAAATATACCCACCTGGGGCATCTTCCAATGATAAGAAGACTTTGAGAAGGCTTGCTGGTAGTTTCTTTCTGAACACTGATGGATCCCTGTACAAGAGAAACTTTGATATGGTACTCCTCAGATGCATTGATAGGGCAGAAGCAGACTTGTTAATGCACGAGGTGCACGAAGGATCCTTTGGTACCCATGCAGGAGGACATGCCATGGCTAAGAAATTGCTAAGATCAGGTTATTACTGGATCACAATGGATGCTGACTGTTGTGCCTATGCCAGGAAATGCCATAAATGTCAGATATACGCGGATAAGGTGCATGTGCCTCCCAATCCTCTGAACGTGATGTCTTCACCCTGGCCCTTCGCTATGTGGGGCATTGACATGATTGGCAAGATTGAACCGACTGCTTCAAACGGCCACAGATTCATCTTGGTTGCTATTGATTATTTTACCAAGTGGGTTGAAGCAGCTTCCTATGCCAATGTTACAAGACAAGTGGTAGCCCGATTCCTGAAGAGAGATATCATCTGTCGGTATGGAGTGCCCGAGCGAATCATTACTGATAATGGTTCCAACTTAAACAACAAAATGATGGCTGAGCTATGCCGGGACTTCAAGATCCAACACCAGAATTCTTCTCCTTACAGGCCAAAGATGAATGGCGCTGTTGAGGCAGCTAATAAGAATATCAAGAAGATTGTGCAGAAGATGGTAGTCACCTACAAAGACTGGCATGAAATGCTGCCATTTGCCTTGCATGGGTACCGCACGTCAATCAGGACATCCACTGGGGCAACACCGTATCAGCTTGTATATGGTATGGAGGCAGTCCTACCTGTTGAAGTTGAATTACCCTCCCTACGGGTACTGATGGATGTTAAGCTGAGCGAAGCAGAATGGGTCCGATCCCGATACGAGCAACTGAGTCTGATTGAAGAGAAAAGATTGGCTGCAATCTGTCATGGGCAGTTGTATCAGAAAAGAATGAAGAGAGCCTTCAATCAGAAAGTCAGGCACCGAGAGTACCAAGTAGGGGATCTTGTGCTGAAAAGAATCCTCCCTCCGCATACAGACCACAGGGGCAAATGGACTCCAAACTATGAAGGACCATTCGTGGTAAAGAAAGTCGTCTCCGGTGGAGCACTGATGCTCAGTACCATGGATGGTGAAGACTTCCCGTCCCCTGTGAATTCAGATGCAGTTAAAAAATACTTCGCATGAAAATGACCCGCTGGACATAAAAACAGAATGTAAGTCCAGGCAAAAACAGGGCATCCCGGCAAGTCAAAAACAGAATAAAAGACTTGGGCAAAAATAAGGGAAATAAAAAAAAAATGTACACCCGCTGAGTTGAAAAGCCGCATTGGACAACTCAGGCAAAAATGGGTATCCCGATGGATTGAAAACCCGAAAGGGCGATCCATGCAAAAATAAGGGAATAAGCGAACAACTGCATTCTGATTTCGTCTGTATCACTTACAACTTGGTTAGCTTCAAAAGGATCAAGCGCCGGTCAGGATTAACCTTCTTTATAAAGCAAGACGAGAAGAACGTCAAAAGTCATACGAGTCATAGCAAGAGGGGAAGCTCCTTGAAGCGTCGACAACATTGCCAGCATTTTGTTTCTCATTTTTGTAACAATCTCCTCATTTCAGGGGATATGTTTCTTTGACTGTATCTTGCCAATTCGGGGCACATGAATTAATAAAAGCAGATTTTCAGTCATGTGTCGTCTTGTACATTTTTATTTGCAAAGAATGTCTGATGTCTTAAGAAAAACCGATTGCATAAATACGGATGCTTTTCTTCTAAAAATACATGCTTGCAGGGAATATACTTACTCTCGGGAGTATCTAACTCCTATGACGGAATCCGGTAAGGGATACCTCGGGATTACTTGTGCGTTTCTCTGTCTTTTCAGGATTGCAGGCATTCAGAGCGACATGGGGCATGTAAGCTTCATCCCAGCAAGCTGGCAAGTCAACACTCACTCAGTCTTGGCACTCAAAGTGTTTTCTCCCCAGCTGAGTTGCCACTTGTTGCTTCTCCCAGCCGAGTTGCCAATCATTCTTCCTCAGCCAAGTACAAAAGCCAGGGAACCACTTCCCCACAGAGTCTCAGCCTCTATCCAGAAGAGCAGCACACGAAGGAATCACAACAGAGTGACGAAACTTCTACAAACCCCAGCTGGGTCCCTCATTACCAAGAATGGGTCTATCAGTGACCTATTCCTCCAAGCAGATCTACCAATGATCTCAACCCCAGCTGGGATGTCCACTTCAAACAGATCGACCAGAGATCTTCACAGCAGCAGGATCCGAATCCCGGATTGGTATCTTTGCATGATCATAGCATTCGCATCATATTCACCCCCGCAAAGCGTAGCATTCCGTCTAATACGGAGCATTACGGCAAAAATCAAACATATTGCATAATCATAAGTCATGGTCCGAACCAAACACTTGCGAATAATGACAATCCATCAACAATATACAGAATGCTCCCCGTATTCCCCGGCAGAGAGCCCAGACACTTTTCTTACAAATACAGACACTTCTCGACACCCGTCCGTGTCATATCCCCAGCAGAAAGCCAAAGCGTCCCCTTTGCACTCACAAATACTTATATGTACAATTCCTTGACATCCGTCCATGTCATTTTCCCCAGCACAGTAACCATAAACACTTTATATAATCAGATATTTGTTTATACTATACTTTCCTCCTTTTTGACACCCGTCCGTGTCACTCTCCCCAGCAGGTGGAACACTTAAATATACACCAATCATACTTATACAGATACTCGTCCGTATCTTGTATACACCATTTATATCCCCGCAGATTCAACACTAGTCCTTGTTCTTTGTTAACCAGTTGGTACTCGTCCGTATCATCATCTCAGAACATGTGTCAAGCGTTTGTTTCTACCCGATACTCGTCTGTATCGTAGTCTTAAGGATGCTCGTCCGCATCTTTAATCCATACACCGTGTCAAACACTTTTGTCTTCTTGAATATAGACACTTGTCTGTGTCTACTATTCCCCAGAAGAGTCCCCTCAGATTCAACACTCGTCCGTGTTCCTTGTTAACCAGTTGATACTCGTCCGTATCATCGTCTCTAAACACGTGTCGGTATTTGTTTCTACCTGATACTCGTCCGTATCATAATCTTAAGGATGCTCGTCCGCATCTTTAATCTATACACATCTAAACACTTATACCTTTTATTTCTTGGATATAAACACTCGTCCGTCTTTACTATTCCCCAGTGGATCGCCCGCAAAGCAAATTTCTTTTTTATCTGACCCTGAGAGCAGCCGTACCCTGCTAGGTGGTCGTCCTCCACCTCTTGATGATCGTCCTTCATCATGCTCGTCCGATGGCCATCCCCATCGTTGACATTTTTATCCGACATTCATCCTATGTCGTGATATATTTAGCAGCCGCCCCCTGCTAGGTGATCGTCCTTCACCTTTTTGATGATCGTCCTTCATTATTTTATCCGATGGCCGTCCCCATCGTTGACCTTTTATCTGGCATTCGTCCTACGTCATGATAAACCTTGAGAGCAGCCGTCCCCTGCTAGGTGGTCGTCCTCCACCTCTTGATGATCGTCCTTCATCATGCTCGTCCGATGGCCGTCCCCATCGTTGACCTTTTATCTGGCGTTCGTCCTACGTCATGATAAACCTTGAGAGCAGCCGTCCCCTGCTAGGTGGTCGTCCTCCACCTCTTGATGATCGTCCTTCATCATGCTCGTCCGATGGCCGTCCCCATCGTTGACCTTTTATCCGGAATTCGTCCTATGTCGCGATATTTTCGGCAGCCGTACCCTGCCAGGTGGTCGTCCTCCACCTTAGATGACCGTCCCTCATCTTATCCCCAACAGAGCAGCCGTCCCCTGCTAGGTGATTGTCCTTCACCTTTGATGACCGTACCTCATCATCTGTTTATTTCATTTATTCTTTAACCCGATGGCCGTCCCCGTCGTGGTCCCTTTTCTTTTTAGCCCGATGGCCGTCCCCATCGTTGGTTACTTTACTATATGAACTTGATGGCCGTCCCCATCATTTTTCATTACTCCCCAGAGAATCTTACAACTTTACTTGATGGCCGTCCCCATCATAATCTTCTACATCCCCAGCATGATGGCCGTCCCCGTCATTGCTTTACTTCACACACTCTCCCCAGCATGTCGGCCGTCCCCGTCGTTGCTCTTTCCCAGCAGTCGTCCTCTGCCCGACGGTCGTCTTCCGTCGCCCATACTTTATAATATACCTTATTTTCCTTTACAATCTATATCCCTTTTCTTCTTCATTCTGTGAGTGCAAATTTTGGACTGTCTTTGGTATTCAACCACAAGTTATCTTGTTTGCCTGATAAGCCGTCGCTTACATCCTGCACAGCTAACTCATGTTTGAATAGGGGCAGCTGTAAACACCCCAAATTTTCCCTCACCCATTCACACCATGGCTTGTGATCATTTCATATGCATAAACTCAATCATACCATCTCATATTACATTTTTGATTCACTGCATAGATTCTAAGTCATCTGCATCTAGGGTTTGTGATCTGAGCAATCCAAGAGCTTCTTGAGCCACTCCAAAGGTCATCAATGACTTCAAAGGGGTCCATGTATGATCAAGCATCATATTATATCCTCTCAAAGTCAAGAATGTCAAAAAATCACAAGAACTGAGAATGGTATGGAAGCAGAGCCAGGCTTGACTGCACAAATGACCTAAAATTAGGGTTTTGGTTTCAGAGGCCATAACTCCAAGTTTTTTGGTCATTATTGTTTCTATTGGTCTCTATATGTTATAGGGAGTATGCATATCAATTTTCATGAAGAAATTCCTTGGGGAAGTCATCTGATCAAGAGTTGACTTTTCAAGCAAGTCAGTGTAAAATCAGGGCATCTGAGGCCCCCAATGACCCAACCAAAGGGTGTTCTTCATCATTTTGATTGTATATGATCTTTATTTGATCATAGAAGAGGTTGGAAGTTCACAAAATTGAAGAATTTCAAGTCTTTTGCAAAGTTGACTTTTGGGAAAGTTTGACTTTTAATGAAATTGCCATTTTAGGAAACTTTTTCAACCTTTACTTTTTGATTCAAAAAAGCTTCAAATGGAAAAACTTTGGTCATGAAAGTTGTAGAATGGATCATTCCCTTTTCAAAAATTACAAGAACATGACCTAATTCATTATGGATCAAAAGTTATGGTTTGTCAAAGTTGGCAAAAATCACAAAATTTCAAAGTTTCCACCAAAGAGGCAAAGTTGCAAATTCACTTCTCAAGGCAAATTAAGGCATCAAATGGATATCTAAACTTCACAACATGATCATACAAGACCTAAAATTCAGAATGGGCCAAGAAATCTCTCATTTTTATGGCTTGTGGAACAAGATTTTTCATAAGAAGCAAAAGTGAACCAACTTGCAAAACTCATCATAAGTCACAACCCACTTGCTTGCTGGCTTGCTGATCAATCCTAGGGTTCTCCCCACATCATGCTACGCAGGACACACCTTTTGTCCTTGGCTAGAAAGTAGCCCATGCTTCTCTTACACCAACTTTGACATTTTGGCAACTTGAGCCATACCAATCAATAAAGCACACATCACTTCATCTGACCAATCCCAATTGTTTATACAAACAAAAAGCAAGCCAAAGCAGCTACAACACAAGCCTGAAACACTCTCCATCACAACATTCTCATTTTCACACCAACTTGCAAAAGCTTTCGAAACTGCTTGCACAAGCCACAAACACACAAACAAACTTCACAAATCAACTCAACACACTTCCCTGGTCACAACCCACCCCTCACCATAGCCTGAAACTCAAAGAATCAAAAACACGATCACCACCTGCCATTGAACAAAACCTCTGCCATCTTCCAAACCAGCCACCACAAACTTCTTCTAAGCATCAGGACTTCATCAGGGGCCTAAGAGGAGTGGTTTGCGCAAAGAGAGAGGGTCAGAAAGTTGCAAACTAAGAAAGCTCAAAGCTCAGGTATACCAAGAACTTTTTTTTCCAGAAATGAGTTTTTAAGTTTCTAATTTGTTCCTCATGCTTTGCTGATCACTCTGATGTTCTTAGTTTTGAAAATGGTTGAGAAATAAGCATTTAATCTTGTTCTGAAACTTTTCTGACCTAAAAATGTTTGGCTTTGATTCGCATGATTAATGAATGAGAAATGAGTTTTGGTTAGGGGTTTTGATTCAGTGATGTGTGGGGATGATTTCTGGGCTTTTAGTTTTCATTTTTGTGAAGTTTTGAGGATTTTAGAGATTTTCAGGTGGGAGTCCCACCGGAGAAGACGACCGGAAGTCTTCTCCGGCCACCTGAAAATAATTAGGGCTAATCCCTGTAATTAATGCAAGTTTGAATCTGGTGCGTTGGATGAGCTGACTTGGTCAATTCCCGCGTGCGTTCAATGGCCTGGATCCACTCACTTAACCCTAATCCACGTCATTAGTCATTTAATTAGGTTTTATAATTAATCTGGCCAGTTTGAATCTCCACCCTTGGATCTGGCGCCAGTCAACACGCGCGCATTTCATTTGAATACCAGCCATTGATCTGTTTGACTTTCCATTTTATTCCATTTTATTTTCTTTTAATTTGATTTGTTTTCTCCATTTTATTAAAAACAGTAAAACAATTTTAAAAATTCTGAAAATTTTTGTACAAACTTTTATTAATTTTCAGAGACCAAAAACATTTTTATTTTTATTTTTTGCACTAAAAAATATTTTTAAATCATTTAAAAGTTTATTTTTAATTAATTAATGAGAATTAATTAATTAAAAATACTTTTAGGTATTTAAAAATCACCAAAAAATTCATGAAACCTTTAAAATCATTTAGAAACATTGTCCAACCCTCAAACCAAATTTCTTTTTTGATCTTGATGCATTTTGACAATTTTCCATGGAATTAATTCATTTTCAAAGCATTATTTTGATCCAATGTTCAAAAATTCATTTCTGCCTAGTCTTTGAGAGTTGGACTTTGATTCTTTTTGCATTGCATCTTGCATATCATGTAGTTTATAGGATTAAATTGGCATGATTTGATCTTGCATTTTCATTTTGTTTGGCATTTTTCTTGACAAGGTACCTTAAAACCCTAGCAATCTTAAGAAATTCATAACCCTAATTAGGTTAAGAGTTAGAACCCCTCCTTTGGGCAGTGAGTTTGTGTAGGGTTAGGGTTCCTTTGATTGCATTTTCAATTTTTTATCTTGGTGTTTGCTTCTGGTTTTGGTTTTTGTTTGTTGCATTGATCATAAACCCTAATTTGGGCTTCCTTTTGCATTCATCTTGCATTTGCTTGCATACCATGACTTGCCATAGCATTTTGTACATCCATTTAATCCATTAGACATCTTAAGACATGTTAGAAGTATGTTTGATCATTGCATCTTTCATTTGCAACTTTGTATGTCATTTGCATTCCATAACTTTTCATGTATGATCATGGTTCTAAACTTGCTTCTCTTGCATCCATTTGTTCATATGATCATCCTCATGCTTTGTTTCATGTTTGCATCATCTCATAGCATCATTAACATCACACACATGCTTCTGGTTTTGGTTTGCATCATTTCATTTCATCTCATTTTGCATTGCATTGCATTTCTTTCACTAACTTTTCAGGTGGTAAGCAACTTTGAGAAGTGAATTTGCCTTCACTTCTCACATTTCTTTTCATCTCTCTTATACATCATTGCTGCATTTTATCTTGTGTTTGAGATTAAGCTTACTCTTTCTTCTTCTTATTACTTTCTTTCTTCAAGTGACTTGTCTTCTTAAATGAAGCAAGTTGCTTTGCTTCTCTTTGCTCCATTCATCTGCTTCCTGGTGGTTCCTCTGAAGATTTCTTTCTTAAGCCTCACAAACTTTAGGAACAACTAAGCATGACAATGATTAGGGTTTTGATTAGTCTCCCCACTTAGTTTTTACCTTTGTGTCTCTTTGAGTCTTCTCTTCTCACCTCACAATCAGGGACTAAACCCTAAAGGCTTTAAGGCTTTGTGATTAAGCTTATGCCTGCATCCTTCTATTAGGATGGAGTGTATAACTTTAATCCTAAGTGTTAAACCCTTAATGTTTTTAACTCTTTTAATCAATTCACTTAATAATCATCAAGACATCAAGCTTGTAACTTGGGCCTTGCATTAGGGTTCTAATTCTTCCTTAATTGGTTAAGAAGGACTAACCCTAGTGTTAATGGACAAGTCCTCCTCAAGTTGTCTTACAAACCCTAAAAAACACTTCATCATCATATCATTAATTAAAATCCACTTAACCAAAGGCTTGTTTTGTCATGAGTTTAATCCCTAATCATGGATTAAGTTGAGAAGCTTTCCTCAGCTTAAACATTCTCATCTATTATCCTTCTATTAGGATGGTGTAATGAGTCTGTTTAATCTTTGATTATGGCTTAACCTCATTACTTAACACTAAACAAAAACACCAAAAACATCTAAATAATCACAAGTAGGTTAATGATCTTAATCCTGCATCAAAGGTGATTAAGTGTGAGAAGCTGACTTCACACTTAAGGCATTCTCATTACCCCTAATCAGAGGGAAGATGTGATGAGTTTACTAACCCATTGGTTTAGGCTTAAGCTCATTAACTTATGACACACTTTCAAAAGCAATAAAAGACTGAAAACTCAAAAAAACAAACAATAATCGTCTCCTCCGGGATTCTTTTCTCACCTCATTCACTCATAAACGAGAACTCGCTTCTTCCGTCTAATGCAAGACAGTTTGCACCTGAGCCAGACAGGTCATACACTTGAGCATAGACAAGTAAACAGTTCACCAGTCAATTTACCTTTCAGTCTCTTTGGGTCGAACTACGGTGTTCTGACTTCCTCATTGCACGAGAGGATACGTAGGCATAACTTAACAGTTATCGAACAAAAGTCTCTGTATATTCCCCCTCTTTCCAGTATCATTCTTTTGGCCTCATAGTCTTGAGCTTCATTCATTTCTTACACTGACACATCATTTATACACTTCACACTTCCTTTACACTGACACCTGTACATCCTTTTCCAGCTCTTTTATACACAAATTGCACTGACACTACCCCTTTAAAACACAAATCTTTTAAGCGTGGATCCCGTCGAGTACGGCGGACAATCTGGGTGCTAATACCTTCCCAGGTTGTAACCAACCCCCTTTCTCAGTCTCTCTGGTTCGCAACCGTCTTATCCATGTCTTTCTAGGTCTATGCAGCATTGCCTTTCCTCCGGGATAAAAATGCCTAGCTGGCGACTCTTTTCATTCCCTGTGAGTTCACTCCTGTGTGTTCTCACATCCTCCCTTCGCCGACCGTTCGCGTCTGTACCTTTATTTGGGCCATTCCCATTTATCGGGAGCGACAGATTTATAAAATTATTTCCCCACAACAATCATCCTCCTCTTGGGCTTCATACAATAAGACATGAAAAGTCTCGCCCTCATTCATCCACAAAATTTCTTGGGCTTTATACAACGAGTTTTCACCAATAAACATCAATTCCCCAAAGGATTAAATCATTCAAATATCCAAATTTTCTCACAATTTTCCAGTAATCAGCCTCCTTTTAGGCTTTATATAGACATCTTTTCAACAGTCAACCTCAATTTTGGGCTTTGTACAAGTCAAATAAAATTACATTTAGTCAGTCTCTCACGAATAAAACTCTTCAGCCTCAATCTTGGGATTTGTACAAGAAAAATAAATTTTCTCCAGTAGAGTTAGTTTTCTTTGTTTAGCTTCAACCTTGAGCTTCAATCAAGGCACATAAAAAAATCCAACTTCCTCTCCTTTAGAGATGACAAATTCTCTCAATCACCCTTTTAGATTTAATCTTGGGCTTTGAACAAGACATACATTATTCAGCCTCAATCTTGGGCTTTAAACAAGACACTCAATACAATTTTCTCTTGGACTCAAATCAAGACATACACACGTACAGTTTTCTCTTGGACTCAAATAAGATACAAAAAGCCTTCTCTTGGACTCTAATCAATACCCACATCTCAACCTATAACTTTATCTTAGGCTTTAATCAAGACACATATCTCAATCTATAACTTCAATCTTGGGCTTTGAACAAGAAAGTTAAATATCAACTTTTAAGCTTCACTCTTGGGCTTTGAACAAGACACAAATACCTTTTCAGCTTCAATATTGGGCTTTGAACATGATATAATTCAACATTTTAGCTTCACTCCTGGGCTTTGAACAAGACACAAACCAAATTTTCCTTCCATATATTTAGGAGGAACTACTACCGCTCTGATCTCCCAATTCTCTTTTTGGGGGTACGTAGGCATGAGATCGTAAGATCTTTGCGAGCATACTAAATAAAAATCCAATTAGGACTTCAGAACTCTCTCTCCATCAAAGACATCAAAAACCTCAAAATCATCAAAAACATCACTCTCCTATCAACCACCCAACTCTCACCCAATCCCATTTCACAAGTAGGAAACAAACAAAGCAGGACACATGTAGTATAAGTAAGCTAAGGATAAACTTCCTGACAAAATAACCAAAAAATAGGAACCCTAAACATTTTAGCATTTGTTGGATAGCATCTACAAGAATAGTTAGTTTGAGATATCTTTTTCCCTTCCTTATACAACTCTAACAGGATAAAAATTGAAATCATAAAGTAGCACCAATGCGATAAGTGATCAAAGACCTCGAAAATCGAACTACAACCCTTTCACTTGATTTTCGGTGGAAGGGTGGATTTGATTTTTATCGAATTCACTTGTTTTCCTCTGCTTTTCATGTGAAATGGCTGATATGGATGTTGTCCGTCATTTCAAGGACATGTTCTACGTGGTTAAGCCCTTCTCGCAGAAGACCAAAGATTCCCTCTTCTTCAAGGAAATCGAGGTGGTGGAAGGCATAGAGGAAAATAAGATGGTGTAGAAATTTCCCTTGGAGTGGGTTGGGGCCCATTTCAACCATGGGATTTATTTTTACATAACGAAGCCAGAGGAGCTGGGTGTTGATGAAAAGTAGGCGTACCAGAAGCTCGTGCAGTTTGTTGCGTGCTTCCACCCTACAATGCTTGTGGATAACGAGAATCATGAGCTCTACACTCATGACAAGGAGATTTATATGGCCCCCAAATTGGTAAATACAAAAGCTCTCCTCAGTTGCAAAACTGAGGTGGCCACAATGACACTCTTAGGTAGAGTGTTTTTTATTTTGCTTGTTAAGTGTTATTTTTCAGGGCGTTCTAACCTTTTCCTTTTTCTGTGCAGGGAACAAATAAGACATCCATGACATCTAGTTAAGGCCCAAAATAAAACTCTCAAACGGGCACCAAAGTCCAGGGTTGAGACCTTCAAAGAACAGGAGACCATGGACAAATACATCGGCTTCGTCTCTTCTTCGTCGGGTAGCACCTCCTCCCCGAATCCCCCATTTAAGAAAAATAAAAAGAGGAAGGCTGATGACCTTAATTTTTTCCGGTTGAGACAATGATCAGGGCCTGGGTAGAAAGTTTGTGTTGCCCCCTGATATCTCCAAACTAAGATATTCGATGATGGGAGGCCATATTGTCCACTGATCGTGTAACAAAGAGGAAACAACTCTGTTGGGATGTTGTTGGTGTCATGAGGGTGATCGAAGCTATCTTGGCTCTCGATGACATGAAGAACTTCCCGCTGATGGACTTGAAAAATATTTAGAAACAAAACGTCGAGTGTCTCTCTCGGGATTTTCATCCTAGTACAAACGCGAAAGTGGCGCGGAAAAGGTAGAGTCGCCAGCCAAGCATTTTTATCCCGAATGAATGGGAAAGATAATGATGCATAAACCAAAGAGAAAAAAGAAAAGGACAAGGTCCTGCGAACTAAAGAACTGGGTTCGGGAGCTGGTTACGACCTGGGAAGGTATTAGAACCCCAGACCATCCGCCGTACCCAACGGGATCCACGCTTGCTTGAATTGTTTCAAAGGGTAAGGAATAAAATTTCTGCCGAATAAAAACCACTAATGGAACTAGAATAAGAGAGGGAACAGGAAAAAGAGAATGGAAAGGTATGGTAAAAATGTAGGGAAAATAAAAAATGTGCTCCAATGGGCCCTACCCCACTGCCTATGTATCTCATGGGAAATGAGAATCAGAGTCGACGTAGTTCTCCTAACTAAGGCAGGAACTTTGTTTGTGTTTTTTATGAATTGAACTGCTTATGTCTATGCTCAGGTATTGCAGGCTCGTCTGGTACGATTGCGTTTCCCTCTTACAATGAGACAAGTCATAGCAAGTTCTTTCATTTGGAGTGAATGAGACGAGGAGAGAATTCCCGCAGGAAAAGATGTTTGTTGTTTGTTTACTGTATTTTAAAAGAGGTGTTTTTTATTTTGTTGTTTGTGAAACATCCTTATGCTAAGACTTGTTCATCATGGTAGACTCCTTACACCTCGCCCCGAAATGGGACATGTGCAAGTACCCCACGGTAAACTCTTCTGGCGCAAGAGAAAGCTCGACCTTTGTTAGGTGTTTTGATTTTTCTTTGAGATGAGAAAGAGAGACTCAAGTCGAGAAAGGACAAAAACTAGGGAAAACTAAGACTCACCATAAATTATTGTATCATGGTGATCCTATGGTTAATGAGGTTTTCTAATCCTAATGAAGAAGAAGAAAAGAAAAGAAGAGGGAACTAGAAAGCAACATACTTCTCTAAAGAAGTTAAGTTGTCTCAAAAGAGGGAAAGAAAGAAGTTATACAAACAAAGCACGAAGTGCTAAGGCAAACACAATTTGAAATTATAAAGAGATAAAGGAAGGAATTGTATGTGGCTTACCTCAACTCCCCTACAAAAAAAATGTTAGATTAACAATGCATATTGAAAACACAAAATCAGGCAAAAGCACAAGTAGTGATCCCACTAGTCAAGGAGAAACACTAATGGTTCCCTAAGGCTAAATACTAGAAGTAAAGGATCCTAAATGATGAAAAGCTTCTAAAGTTAGTAGCTAAACCCTACTAAGGTGCTCTAAGGTTATAGTATCAAACACTAACAAACTATGCCCTAACTAAGTACTAAACCCTAAAGAAGGTCAAGGTGAAGTTAGATGAAGAAAGTGCAAGGTAAACATGGATTAAACCATGGGTGAATACTAAAACTAGAAACTAACATCAATTAAAAGTGTCTCAAAAATCAAATGAAAGTGTACACAAATTTGTTGCTTCCCGGATTTCCATCCTGGTACAAAGGCGAAAGTGGCGCGGAAAGAGGTAGAGTCGCTAGCCAGGCATTTTTATCCCGAAGGAACGGGAATGGTAATGCTGCACAAACCAGAAGAAAAGAAAAGGAAGGACACGGGTCCTGCGAACCAAAGAGACTGAGTTCGGGAGTCGGTTACGACCTGGGAAGGTATTAGCACCCCAGATCGTCCGTCGTACCCGACGGGATCCACGCTTGCAAAGAAACCGTTTCAAAGGGTGAAGAAATGAAAGCTGCTGCAAAACTGAAAAGGAACTGAACTGGATAAAAGAAAAGAAAAGGGAACTGAAAAAAGAAATGAAAAGGAAAAATGTAGGGAAAATAAAGATTGTGCTCGAACGGGCCCTACCCCGCTGCCTACGTACCTCATCTGGACAATGAGGATCAGAGTCGCCGTAGTTCCCCTAACTAAGGGTGGAAAATATTGCTTGTGTCTTAAGGCTTGAACTGCCTATGTCAATGCTCAGGTGTTGCAGGCTCGGACGACGAGTGCGTAACTGTCTTGCAAAGTGAAAAGTAGTAGCAAGTTCACGGACGGAGCAAAGGAGATGAGAAAAGAATTCCCGAAGAAGAGACGCTTATTGTTTGTTCAGTGTTTTTTATGATTTTTATGAGTGTGGCACAAGTAAGTGAACTCAAGCTCTTTTCCATGGAATGTGCACATGTCACTACATTCCAAAATGGAATAATGGAATGAGCACACTCAAGTAAGGAGAAGATCCCCAAAACTTGAATCCAGAGATTAGGGCTTAGGCTCACTAACTCATTAACTTATTAAGTGTTTTTCTATTTACAATGAAGAAGTGTGTTTTATGATTTTCTTGGTGAAGATAATATCCTGATCAGACTTGTGCATCACAAGACAAGCTTGTACTATCCCAAGATGGGAAGACTACAAGTGTCTCATGGGATAAGGATATTGCTCAAGATATCACTTCAATATTTATTGAGTGTCTTCTTTAGGGTTTTGAGATGAGAAGAGAAGAGAAACAAAAGGATCACAAAGGTAAAAGTCTAATGGGGGACTAATGAATCCTAAAGTTATCATACAATGGTAATCCTAGGTTAGTGAGGTTTACTATCCTAAAGAAGAAAGAAAGAAGAAGAGAAGAAGAATAAAAGAATAGAAGAGGGAGGAATTAAGGCCTAAGCCCAACAAACACAAGGTTAGAAAAATAATAAGGAGAAGAGAAGAGATAAGATTTGGAGATGTGGGAATCACATTCACCCCTCTCACTTACCAAAGCCCCTGAAATGATTAGTGACACAAGCATAAATGTAATACAAAATGAACATAATATCAAAACAAAGTCACACAACCAGAAGTGAAGTTATAAATACAAATGCCAAATGCAAACTTAAAGCACAAGAATGAGAGAAGAAACACACAACTCAACATGAAGCAATATGAATCACTATGGAAAAACAAAACAAACATGAGAAGATGCAAAGCAAAATAAACAAAGCACAGCCTTAAGGTGCCAAACCAGAACCCTAACATGTTAAGAAAGTGTCTAAGGACCACATGAGATGAAGAGAAGAAGCACACATAGTTGAATATTCACATCATGAGAATAAAGAAGCAAAGGAAGTGAAGTGAACATGCATACGTGTTGGAGAGCTTCAAGAGCAACCAAACACAAACTTTTCCAAGGTACAAGCATCAAACCAAGTCCAAAGAGGTATCAACAATCTAAGATGGCCCTAAACAACTTAAATAAGCTGGCACAAGTGCCTTTCTAAGCTAAGGAATGAACATATGATCCAAAAGAAGCAAAAAGGGACAAGTGAAGAACAAAAATTCAAATTAATTCAAGCAAGCATCCAAAAATTCCACAAACTTGCACAAATGATCTTCAATCATACCATAACAACATGCCCAAAGGAGGTGATCAAATTCAGAAGTTAAGCAAGTCAAATGAGGGTTCAAACATGGATTAGGGTTAGAAAGCTTCATGCAAAAGTTAGAGACCAAAATCAATTAAACAAAATTCTAAAAATCAGAACAAAAATCACCAATAAACTACATCTCATCCTGAATCTAGAGCAAACAGAATCACTTAAAAATTCAAAATAATGATCAAGATAGAAAATGGACAAGTCAGCATACTTCAAAATGGAATAAAAACAATTAATTAAAAGGGACAATTAATTTCCACGTGGCAATTAAAAATAAATGAAAAATAAAAATACCAAAAATTAGAGAAAACTCAAAGGACCTTTCATGAATTTTTTTATAATTTTTGAAGACCAAAAACTATTTTTAAAATTTGAAAAGCAAACTGAAAATAAAATGAAAATAAAAAAAGAAATAAAATAAAGAAATTAGGCCAGGGGTGCGTTTAGAAAGAAATTCCAGTTAAATCAATTGGGCTTTAAACAGGGGGGTGAATAGCAATTGAGCCCAGGCCAAAGTCAGTGCAGCTCACAATAATAAGGTGGATATTTATAAAAATCAGGAAAAAACAAGGGCCTTCAGATCAACTGTACGCACAAGATTAAGTCACTCATTAAAACATGTATGCACAATGATTGGACACAGTGTGAGAGTGCACATTAGCTATGGTGAGGTGAGACACAAATTTAATTATTCAAATGTTATAAAATCACGTGAGAAGGAGGGGGTGGCATTAATGCGTTGGCAGCGTGACGTCCGTCCAGATCAAATATCTTGTGGCTGTGCTTCATCTTCCTCATTGAGCTCAGATCAGAATCCGGTGACCGGAGCCTTAGCTCCGGCACCGGAAAATTCAAACATATGAACAAAACCATACAGAAATACATCAAAACCTCCAGATCAAGTAAACAACTCATGCTGAATCCAAATATGCTCATGAACTTCACAATGGATCACAAAATAAATTGGATCGAAGAAAAACAACTCTGACCATAAAACTTCAAATCATCATAAAACACTTAATACTCAAGCATTTTTCAAACAAAATAGCACAGAATCATCAGCACAACCAACAAATCATAATGCACACATTTAATTTCATTTCCAGATCCACGAATTTTAGAGCATACTTGAGCTTGCAGATCCTTCAAATCACCAAGATAAGATCCCTCAAGATGCAAATCTGCTCCTTTTAACTTCTTATTGCAAAATAAATGCAAAAGAAGCCTTGAATGCTCCTAGATATTGGGGTTTGAGAGCAACTTTACTTGAATGGCACCTCTTGAAATATAAAGTTTCAGCTTGAATGAGTGGTGGATTAATGATCCTTAGGGTTCAAGGAAGAAGAATATGAAGTTTGTTGGGTGAATGAGTGAGAGAGTCAGAAGATTCGAAGAGAAATGCAAAGAAAACCAAAACTTGAGAGTGATGAAATTGTGATGAATCTGAGCCAATGGAAACCCTAATTCTCTTTTATATCATGCCAATGTTCAATGCTGAGAGAATGAAGAGAAATGCACGTGAGAGGAGAGTGTGAGGATGATTTTGCAAAAAAAGCAAGATTGGTGTGATGAGGTGAAACACTCGTGCCATACTCTCTTTCCTTGCACATGTTCAAGCATGATCCAACCCTTGATTCAAAACTGAAAGCATCTTGGCCTTTGGATGTGAGGGTCATGCATTTCCTATGATCATGCAAATTTGCCTCTTGTGTGGTATACTTCACTCCATGCACGAAATGGATGATATTTTTGGAGCAAATAAACATTTATGCAATTCCTTGTAAGAATGTGACCTTATTTGATTCATGGAATAGCTTGAAAATGAGTTTCACAAGTTCTTGCATTTGGAGGAAGCTTGAATTTTAAGTCATGCCCTAGAATTTAGGCAATTTTTGAAGGGCCTATCTCCCAAACCATGAACGCTATGAAAATGCTCTTGTACTTTTTAAAAATGGGAGACCTTAATCTTCAACTTTCATGTTTGATGGCAATCCATTTGAAGCTTTTTTCACCAAGTTATGTACACTTGAAAATTAGTGCAAAAAGTTGCCAAAATTAGAAACTTCCATGACCAATCTCATGCCAAAAATGCAAAACACCTTAAAACCTATTGATTCTTGATCTTTGACTTTTCCAAACCTCTTCTAAGGTTATAAAAACATCCCTTGGCTTGAAAAACAAGGTTGGACCTTTTGAAATCTCACAGTTGACTTGTAGAATGCACAGTTGACCAATTTCTTCATTTACAAGCAACTGAAGAAATATCTGACTTCCACAAGGAATTTTCTCACCAAATTTCCTCCCTAGGATCATATTAACATATTAAAGACTTTTCCCAGATGAAATGGCCAAAGTCACAAAGCTTTCATGCTTGAAACTCAAACCCTAATTTGGGATCATTGTGTAGGAGCTTTGCCCTAACTTGAATTCCCTGATGATCTCTCAACCTCCTGGGCTTTTGTGAATGATCTTAAGCTTGTGAATGCAATGTAAACTCCTCATAGGACTTGAGAAAATCCATTGAACCCCTTGTTATAGCTTGAGGTGCTTCAAATCCCTCCACAGATGATCATATACCTAATGCTAGGTCATGAGAAATGTTATGCCTCATCTTTCCATGCAAAGATGCCAAGGATATGATATGCTTATGATGAATATGATATGATGATGATGCTTAAAAAGAAGAGGGCAAATTTGGGGTGTTACTGCTGCCCCTATTCAAGCAACTGTTAATCTGAGAAGGACGGTAGCACGGGCTATCGACCGTTCAAGATAAACTGTGGTTGAGTACCAAGAAAACCTGAAATTTGCACTCTGCTAGAGAATGCAAGAACTGGGAAATAAACCCAACCAAATGACGCTTTGGTGACTGAAGTGGAGAGAGAGAAGACGAGCTCCTTCCAAGTGGAAACTGTTATTTGGAATCGTATACTTTGACATACGAGTCTTCTTCGAACAATCCTGTTACGCCAGGAACTGGACATACGAGTCCTCACATACTTTGCAAAACATATGACTTGAGACAGACGAATCTCCTTCGGATATACCTGTTACGCCAGGACCGGTGATGCACTTAAGTCTGTGGGATAGACATGCATAATCAAGGTAGACGAACCCTCCTCATATATTATCCGTGGATATATGGTCTAAGACAGACGAGCCTTCTTCGAGAAAACCTGTTACGCCAGGTGCAACATTAATAAGTGGTGTTTGAGACAGACGAGCCTCCTTCGGATAAACCTGTTACGCTAGGACCGGTAACCATTTTGACATTTAATCCCACAGTCAGGACTTCAAACCTCTTCAACACATACGAGTATTGGATGATCATCAAGAGAACACAGAAGAGTGCCATAAGTCAATGATACAAACGAATATCAGACGATGATCTGAGAAACACAGACGAGCGCTTCAGGCGATGATACAGACGAATATTAGCCACGAATACCAGAAATTCAAACACAGACGAGCGTTTGGAGCAGCAATACAGACGAATACCAGGGTAATTATCAAATCAATTCATATGGATACAAGCTAACACAGACAAGTGTTGGGAAGTGCAGACAAGCAACAACAAATATCAAACACAGACGAGCATTTGGGAAGTGCAGACGAGCAACAACGATTCTAACCACGGGCAACTGCTGGGGGAAGCAAACGAGCAATAACAAAGTGATAACACAGACGAGTGTTGAGAAATGCAGACGAGCGACAGCAAATATGAAACACAGACGAGTGCTGGAGAATACTTTTATGATGGTTGTATCTCAACCATGGAACTCTGCGGGGGAAATGACGATCTTTCAGCACGGCTGGGGAGATGCTTCCTCAAATATCCTTTGCTTGTGAAAAGAGTTTTGATAGTTAAACTCTGTGGGGAATGGGCCTCCCACTGCCTGCTAGGCATACTCCACTTGTGGGAAAATAAACTGCTGGGGATCCCCCATCTGTCTTGACTTAGCTGGGGAAGACTCTGCTTGGGAGAATGTGACGCCATCCTACAAAACCTGCAACAACAAAAAACATATATGTGCCTCGGGGACTTGCGTGGTATAATCTGTTCATCCATCGTCACCCGACATTCAAAGAGGATTTCAAATGTTTCCCTGCAATGTCATTTTTTCTTTTAGAAAACAAATCACCATGTTTTAAATGCAATGCTATTTTTGCCAAAAATTCAGGACATTTTGCAAACAAAAGTAAACACAACACAGCTTTTTGACTGAATATTCTTTTATTGAAAGGCCTCTGAATAGGCAAAGTTTTTACATCAGGAAGCAACCACCTGGAAAGAGGTAGCTACCATAAAATTGAAAAAAAACAAACTATCCCAATGGCAATGGACACGACATCCCAATGAGTTTCCTTCTTGCTATGACCAGCATGTCTTCAAAACTCTCCATTCTTGCCTTTGCTTTCTGAGGAGATGATGAGGCTGATTCCTATCCTTCTGATATTTGTCAAGCTGTACGAAACGATGATTTGGTTCATATTACTCGGATCGCAGTTGTTCGCTTATTCCCTTGTTTTGCGTGGATCGCCCTTTCGGGTTTTCAATCCACCGGGATACCCTTTTTTTCCTGAGCTGTTCGATGTGGCTTTTCAACTCAGCGGGTGTACACGTTTTTGTTTTATTTTCCCTAAGTTTTGCCCGAGCTTTTTATTCTGTTTTTAGCTCGCCGGGATGCCCTTTTCTTGCCTGGACTTTAATTCTGTTTTTGTGTCCAACGGGTCTTTTTATGCGAAGTATTTTTTAACTGCGTCCGAGTTAACAGGGGATTGGAAATCTTCTCCATCCATAGTGGTGAGCATCAGTGCTCCTCCTGAGAAAACTTTCTTCACTATGAATGGTCCTTCGTAATTTGGGGTCCACTTGCCCCTGTGATCTGAACCTGGAGGGACAATCCTCTTGAGCACAAGCTCTCCTACTTGATACTCCCGAGTACGTACTCGTTGGTCGAATGCTCACTTCATTCTCCTCTGATAAAGCTGACCATGACAGATAGCCGCTAATCTCTTTTCCTCAATTAGACATAGCTGATTGTATCGAGCACGCACCCACTCAGCCTCATCAAGCATCACATCCATCATCACACGCAATGAAGGAATCTCTACTTCAACAGGCAAGACTGCCTCCATACCATATACCAATGAGAAAGGAGTTTCCCCTTTTGACGTCCTGACTGACGTTCGTTACCCATGCAACACAAATGGTAACATCTCATGCCAATCTTTGTAAGTGACAACCATTTTTTGCACAATCTTCTTGATATTCTTATTTGCTGCCTCTACCGCACCATTCATCTTTGGTCGGTAAGGAGAAGAATTGTGATGCTGGATCTGGAAGTCCCGACACAATTCTGCCATCATCTTGTTGTTCAAGTTGGAACCATTGTCAGTAATGATTCTTTCGGGTACTCCGTATCTGCAAATAATGTCCCTTTTCAAAAATTTGGCTACCACTTGACGAGTGACATTGGCATAAGATGCTGCTTCAACCCACTTAGTGAAGTAATCAATCGCGACCAGAATGAAGCGATGACCATTTGAAGCAGTAGGCTCTATTTTCCCGATCATGTCAATGCCCCACATAGAAAAGGGCCAAGGAGATGACATGACGTTGAGCGGGCTGGGAGGAACGTGCACCTTGTCTGCATAAATCTGGCACTTGTGGCACTTACGGGCGTACGAACAACAGTCTGCATCCATTGTCATCCAATAATACCCTGATCTCAATAACTTCTTAGCCATAGCATGCCCTCCTGCATGTGTACCGAAAGATCCCTCGTGGACTTCTTGCATTAACATGCTTGCTTCGTGTCTATCCACGCATCTGAGCAAGACCATGTCAAAGTTCCTCTTATACAAAACCCCATCTGTATTCAAGAAGAAACTAGCAGCAAGTCGCCTTAAGGTCTTCTTGTCATTGGATGATACCCCAACTGGGTATTCTTGCTTTTCCAGGAAGAGCTTGATATTAAAGTACCAAGGTTTCTCATCAGACACTGTGTCTATAGAGAAAGCATGAGCTGGTGCGTCAAGCCTGGAAATGTCAATCCTGGGCACATAATTCCAACACAAGACTTTGATGGACGAAGAAAGAGTAGCCAATGCGTCAGCAAATTTATTCTCATCATGTGGTATGTACTGCAGCTTAACTGTCGTGAAGAACGTCAACAATTTTCTATCATAATCCCTATAAGGAATTAAATGTTCTTGATGCGTATACCACTTGCCGGTAATCTGATTGATAACGAGGGCCGAATCTCCGAATATATCGAGGGTCTTAATCTGAAGATTAATAGCCTCCTCTATTCCCATTATGCACGCCTCGTATTCCGCTTCATTGTTGGTGCAGCCAAAAGTAATTCTGGCAGCGAAGGGAAAGTGAACACCTTCAGGAGTGATAAGAACGGCACCAACTCCACGTCCATTGATATTGACCGCCCCATCAAACATCAACTTCCATTTAGATTCAGGGTCTGGTCCCTCCTCCGGAAGTGGTTCCTCACAATCATTTGCTTTGAGGTACATGATGTCCTCATCAGGGAAATCAAATTTCATTGGCTGATAGTCATCTTCAAGAGGTTGCTGTGCAAGATAATCCAACAATACACTTCCCTTGATGGCCTTCTGGGAGGTATATTGTATGTCATACTCTGTTAAAATCATTTTCCACCTAGCAACCCTTCCGGTTAACGCTGGTTTCTCAAAGATATACTTGACAAGATCCATTTTTGAGATTAGCAGTGTGGTATGGGTCAACATATACTGTCTCAGTCGGCGAGCAACACATACCAAAGCGCATCAAGTTTTCTCGAGCAGTGAGTAACGGGATTCACAGTCGGTAAACTTTTTGCTAAGGTAATAAATAGCGTACTCTTTTCGACCAGACTCGTCATGTTGGACTAAAACACACCCCATTGACCCTTCTAGCACAATCAAGTACATGATAAGCAGCCTTCCTGGAACTAGAGGCATTAGAATCGGAGGTGTCTGCAAATATTCTTTTATCTTATCGAAGGATCTTTGACAGTCCTCATTCCACTTGACCGTTTGCTCTTTTCTCAGCAATTTGAATATTGGTTCGCACGTGGCAGTTAGATGAGATATGAACCGTGAAATGTAGTTCAACCTCCCTAAAAACCCGCACACTTCTTTTTCTGTTTTCGGTGCAGGCATATCTTGTATTGCTTTTACTTTTGCAGGATCCACCTCAATTCCTTTCTGGATAACAATAAAACCCAGCAATTTTCCGGAACGCACTCCGAAAGTGAACTTGTTTGGATTCAACCTCAGCTTATACTTTATCTGTCTATCAAACAACTTCTTGAGATTGACCAGATGCACTTCTTCGTCTCGGGAATTAGCAATCATGTCGTCCACATAGCACTCTATCTCCTTGTGTATCATGTCGTGGAACAATGTGACCATAGCCCGCTGATATGTTGCCCCGGCGTTCTTCAAACCAAAGGGCATCACCTTGTAGCAAAATGTACCCCACGGGGTAATGAACGTAGTTTTCTCCATGTCTTCCGGTGCCATCTTAATCTGATTATACCCGGAGAAGCCATCCATGAAAGAAAATACCGAGAACTGAGCGGTGTTATCTACCAGCACATCAATGTGAGGTAACGGAAAGTCATCCTTTGGACTTGATCTGTTTAGATCCCGGTAATCAACGCACATCCGGACTTTGCCGTCCTTCTTTGGTACGGGCACAATGTTAGCTACCCAAGGTGGGTAACTAGTTACGACAAGGAATCCGACATCCCATTGCTTCTGAACTTCCTCCTTGATCTTCATCGCCATGTCAGGACGAGTTCTTCTCAACTTTTGTTTCACAGGAGGACAATCTTCTCTCAATGGTAGCTTATGCACAACAATGTCAGTATCTAGTCCTGGCATATCTTGATACGAACAGGCGAAGATATCCACATATTCACGCAGCATACCAATCAACTCTTTCTTTACCTCGGCCTGCAGACTGGCCCCAATCTTTATCTCTTTCTTCACATCTTCAGACCCAATGTTGATGATCTCTATTTCTTCCTGATGAGGCTGAATGACCCTTTCCTCTTGTTTCAACAACCTGACCAATTCTTTGGGGAGTTCACAGTCTTCCTCAACCCCTTCATCAGCTTGGTAGATAGGATTGTCGAAGTCATGCATGGTCATAGCAGGAACGTTATCACTAGAATCCGGATGATCAACACTGCACAGATGATGTGCTTATTTCAGAATCTGTTTATTTTTCAAAAGAGACTCAAACACACAAACAAAAAGAAAAACACATTGCCATTTTATTTTTATTTATTTTTTTGTGAAAAATTTAAAACGAAAGAAAGAGAACACAATTTGTCTGAAAAATGTCCTTTATTTCATGGTAAAATAAATGCATTCAAAGCATGGTGGCCCTAAAAATGGATCCGTGCACCTTGGGCAAAGTGCAGGATTGACAATGCAGCATGATAAAAAAGGAAACAAGTAAATTACTCTGATTGCCAGGTAACTTGGACAATGTCTTCAGCAGACCAGTTCTTGAGCTCCTCTCCGGGTGCACACGGGTGAATCCAGTTGTCCCAGTCACCATCACTGTCTTCTTCTTCGCTTGTTGCACATATATGGTTGCGGTCGAGCATCCCAGCGCTTGTGAAAGTAATAGATTTACCACTCGGAGGCCAGTTGGACCCGTCAGGTTGATAACCAAACCCAAACTTGTCATCTTTCTTCTCTAATTCCAACAACTTGCCCCAGCCCTGGGCGCTTCCCGACTGAACCACTTCCTTATCCTGCTTGTAGGAGTGAATGGAGGTACCTTCTTTCTCATTGTTCCTCCCTACCGGAGCCAAAATACTGACATTAACCGCTTCGAAGGCCTGACACAGTGTTTCATGGATCTCTCCGTCCATCTCTACATATTTGAAAGTTGATAGGGGGCTCACAAAGATATCTTCCTCTCCGCACACAGTGATTACTTGGCCATCAACCACGTACTTTAGCTTTTGATGCAAAGTAGAAGTTACTACTTCGGCAGCGTGAATCCACGGATGTCCCAGCAAGAAACTGTACGCGGGCTGAATATCCATGACGTAGAACGTGCTCCTGAATACTTGAGACCCTATTTTCACATGTAACTCAACTTCTCCGAACACAGACCTTCTAGACCCATCAAAGGCGTTTACTATCAAATCACTGGGTCGCAAGACGATACCATCGACATTCAACTTCATTAAGGCTTTCTTCGGGAGTACATTAAGAGAAGAGCCTGTGTCAACCAGGACATGAGACAAAACAGCACCCTTACACTCCATAGTAATATGCAGTGCTTTGTTGTGGTTACGACCTTCTGAGGTAAGGTCTCTATCTGTGAAGCCCAACCCGTGGCTTGCATTCACACTGCCCACTACAGCTTCCAGTTGATTAACAGTTAACTCTTGAGGAACGTATGCCATATGCAACACTTTCAGCAAGGCTTCTCTGTGTGCTGGAGAACACATCAGCAAAGACAGAATTGATATTTTGGACGGCGTCTGGTTCAACTGTTCAACTACCTTGTAATCACTCTTCTTTATTATTCGCATAAATTCCTCCACTTCCTTCTCAAAGGTACCCTGTCCAGCAGCAGGAGTTGTCGTTTCTTCAGTCGTTGTTTGCTTTCCTTTAGCCTTTCCCACAACCTCAGCTTCAGGATCTCCTCTCAGAACTGAGGGAGCAAAAAGACGACCACTTCTCGTAAAATCACCAACCCCTCCGACGTTCACTACAGTCGGGTCAATAGTTACTAACTTACTCTCGACCTTCTGTCCTTCCACGTACACATCTGAGCCGTAATGCCATGGGATAGCTTTATCATCAGTATAAGGAACAGGCCCAGGAACAATAATAGTAACGGGACTGACTTCAGGAGCATAAATAGTCACAGGTTCTCTTCTAGCAGGCATCTCAGCTGGATCATAGTAAATGGTTATAGTGGACACACAATCACCACCTTCATTACCAACTTTATCAAACTGCAATGACCCCTCATCAATCAGATTCTGCAACCCCACCTTCAGGTCTTCACAGCCGTTCACTGAATTCAAACACTTTTCACATTCAGCACCACATCCTAGAAACACTTGTCCTTTTAACAGCCTCTCCTTCACTACCAGCAGTGGAGTCTTCACTTCTTCTATGCTCAGAATCAAACTTAACTTCTCATCACCATCAACAACATTTATTCTAGCCCCTCCATTGTTCGGAATAGGGTTTGAATTAACATTAGGCGGTGGTGCGAAATTAATTGCCTTGGAGTCGATCAAATCATGAACTTTATGCTATAGCGCCCTGCACTTCTCAGTTGAGTGCCCGGGTGCCCCTGAATGGAAAGCGCATCTAGAATTTGCATCGTACCCCACTGGAAGCTCTCCAGGTGGTGGTGGTGCTAATGTCCTCAGTTGTATCAAGTTCAGGTCTACCAATCTCTGCAGCAGTGCAATGTATGTTATGGGAATCGCTTCAAGTACCCTATTAGCCGGACGAGCTTGTCTTGGCTGATAAGGTCTTTGTTGATAATTGCTACGTTGTGGTTGTTGTTGTTGCTGTTGTTGTTGTTGAGTCTGTACCTGCTGCACAGGACTGGAAGGGATAGTGACAGCTGCCACTTGTTCATATGATCTTCTATATCCTCGGCCCCGTCCTCGGCCATACACATCATTGGTTTCACCTTCCCTTCTTCTCGGGGGTCCGTTGAAAGCTTTTCTTACACCGTTTGAGTTGCTCGCACCGGTGTCCTGAATCTTCCCCATCTTTAACAGAGTCTCGACCCTCTCGCCTGCTATTACTATATTATTGAACTTGGTTGCCGAACAGGACGCCAACCTTTCGATAAACATCCCTTGCAATGTTTCCATGAACATATCAGCCATCTCATTCTCCAGCAATGGTGGTTGTACTCTGGCAGCGAGCTGACGCCACCTTTGAGCATATTCTTTAAACCCCTCCTTAGCATTTTGAGACATATTCTGCAGTTGAGTGCGATTTGGAGCCATGTCCAAATTGTACTGGTATTGCTTCATGAACGCCTCTGCCAAGTCCTTCCAGCTCTTAACATTGACCCTACTTAGCTTCATATACCATTCCAAGAAGGCCCCAACCAGGCTGTCCTGGAAATAATACATCCATAGCTTCTCGTCGTCAGTATGGGCAGAAATCCTTCCTATAAAGGACTGGAGGTGAGTCTTTGGACACGCTGTGCCGTTGTACTTCTCGAAATTCGGGACCTTGAACTTGTAAGGGATTCTAACCCCTGGAACCAAGCCCAAGTCAATAATGTCGAACCTCGAAGAGCTCTAAGATTGAATGGCTCTGATCTGCTCAGCCATCTCTTCAAACTTTCTGTTCATTTCAGCCCCTTGGCCTTCCGTTTCGTCCAGCAGAGTAAACTGTTCGTCTTGACCGTCCATCTGTACATTGTTCAGTCCATCATTGATAATGGTGACCCCTGGCTGTGCCACAGGGATCTCAACTTGACGGGCGCCCGCACCGTTACGATTACCTCCATCAGCAACCCCGTTGTTCTTGGCTTGATTATTTTCAACCAACTCATGTAAACGTTCCTGATTCTGACCCATTCCTTCCATAAGGGTCATAAAATTGTCCATCCTCAGTCTCAATTCAGCTAAATCAGCCTGCATTTGATCCATGACTCTTTCTCTATTAACTCTTGTGGGATATCTGTGTACGATCGGTTGTTCTCGAACCTTCCTGGGAGCTATAGTGCCTGAAACGACATAAACGCTAGAAACTGAAGAACTACATGCAAAACAAACAAACACGTTATATGCATGCAATGTAACTGCTCATGTTTCCAAGTTTTAGGCATTTATATGCCCCAGTTCTGGTATTTGCTCCAGATAACCACTTTGAGTGTTAGTTTTCAAACTTTCCCTTTGAAGAGTGTTCAGATCTTAGCAGTATCAGACAAACAAGCTTTGCATATTCAGAAATGGTAATTTGCATATTAACACCGCATAACATGGATAACCCACTGCCGACCAAAAGTTAGAGCACAAACAAAATTCCCCAAAGGGTTACAAGTTAATACATGAACAAAAGACAAAAGATAAAGCAAGACTCCTACAACAAGTCTGTAGGTAGTCTGAACAACAATAAATAAAATCTAAACTAAAGACCCAGGTTCTTCTGCTGCCACCTCTGCTCTGCTCTTCTTCACACCTGCTCTCAGGTTGAGCTCTTCAATCTCCTTCAGTGCCTCCTCCAAGGCTATCTGGCTTTGTGCCAACTGCTGAGTCTTTTCCCTTTGTATGTTGTGGACTTGTTCCACCTCTTATTTCTTGAAGGCCATTTGTACCTCGAAAAACTCTTCTTTTTCTTTATACTTCTTCTGCTCATGTTCCCTTTGGCCTTGCAACCTAACAATGGACTGGCGAGCTTCTTTAAGAGTCTTCAAAGTCTTCTTGCGCTCCGCTTCTCTTTTTGCCTCCATCAGACCCAATCTCTGAAAGTGAGCTTCCCTTCCAGAAAATTCTTTCTCTTTAGCTTCCAAGGAGGCTTGCATCTTATGTAGCTTTCCCTCTGCTTCATTTTTGGCCCGGTTGGCAAGATAGTACAAGTTAACCATTTCAGCATTCTCTACTCGGACTTCGTGCAGCTGAGCTTCCAGTTTCTTATATTCCTCAAGGGAGACAGTACTCTGACATGGCACTTCTTTAGGATATAATGGAGCTTCTACTAAGAATGGCATGAAAACTTCCTCTACACGTTTCTGCAACCATGTAGCAAAAGGAGGATATGTCTTGGGATCTACTCTGCCAAAGTCCTTCTTACCTTTCCACACCCTGTGAGCCCAAGCCTGAGATGCTTGTATAACTAACTCTTTGTTTCCCTCCACAGGAAAATACAAAGACTCGGCAAATTCTTCCATATTTGGTGGGTCTCTCAGAGGATAACCAAATTGCTTCCTGGCTAATGTTGGATGATAACTGATCACACCCTTCCTTCCTAGCAAAAGAACTCCAGCAAATCTTCCACAACTGACCAGCAACTCTTTTCCCAGCAGATCTCTGTCATATCCCCAAGCTATATCCTCATAAGTTAGCCCCATTAGCCTTCTAGACCACCTCCACTCATCTCTCATCTCCTTGAAAGAGCCTGACTTTGGCAATTGCCTAACAAACCACTCAGCAAACAATGAAGCACAACAGCCCACTGGTGCACCTCTACCTTTCTTATTCCGGTAGTGAACGTTGTAGTAGAAATCTCCCAACAGAGTTGGCACAGGATTGCCTTTAGCAAATATGGAGATCACTTCCAAGCTCACAAACTCTTTTTCTCCCGGGAAAAGACTAGACCCATACACCATTAAAGCCAACATAACACCAAAATCCCCCCATTTACCCTCTTTGGCATATTCTTCAGCCTCTGGTATAAGCACATTCCAAGGGAGTCCTCTGCCTTCACTGTCCTTCAGAGCCTTCTTAACCTTAGCAACTGGTAACCGACAGACTTTGGATATGTCTTCTTCCTTGAGAACCACCTCAGACCCATAATAAGGAAAAGTTTCTCTGATAGGAACACCCAAAATGCTGGAAATCTCCTCCAAGGTAGGAGCCAAGACGTAATCTGGAAATACAAAGCACCGCAACAGGGGATCATAAAACTGAAGCAAAGTGTGCAAGCTTTCCTTCTGGTCTGCAGTAGGTTTGTCCATGTACTTCAATATCTGGCCATACCTCTTTCTGAAATTCCCCAAGACTTGGTCATTCATCAGCCCTGCTAATTTCTGAACACTCCTGACTTCTGGTTGAAGAAAAGTATAGTGAACATTCTTTTTCCTTATAATTCTCTTGACTTCTGCCATCTGGAGAGCTTAAGATTACCAGAACTAGGTGTTAACTGTGAACAATAACCTGAAAAATGGAAACATAAACAGTTAATGCAAGAATGATGTAATGCAAATGCAATGCAGGCATACGATCAATCTGGGACCATCTGGATACTGGACACTAAATATAAGGACCCTCTGAATAGCTGAAAACCCAAAATCCTCTGAGCCATAACCCTCTGATAGAAATTCTCATAACCATAACACCAAGAAAACCAGAACCATAAGGACCAAATCTCAACAAGGACCACTGATAATGAGGGTATGTAGAGGCCAAGGGTTCCTGCAAACCTGTAAACCCCTCCCAATCTCACTGGAGTGCTCCAGGTCAGACATCACGGACTCTCAAAGCCGAATAGCAATAATACTTTCACCATTTCTGAGAAATAGCTCATGACCAGACCAGGGAATCGGTTTGGCATTATATACTACGCAGGGAGGCCTCAGTTGAGTCCGGGAAAAACAAGGTCATCCTATGTAAGTCCCAGGTGGGCCCTCGGATGCGAATGGGTTTGCCACAAAATGTGGTCTGCCATTGTCATCACTAGAGATGGATGTTTCCACAAGGTTCTCAATGATCGGTCCCCAGCTGCACATAACTGTCAAGGTTATGAAATAAGAGAGGAAGATCCCCAAATCAAGACATTCCCAAGACGGTCGCAAATCTGGGCGTGGAACTCACTACTACCCCCATGACAAGATCTCATGAGGCTAAAGTGGAACCACTCTAAGTCCTAAGGTGCACTCGAGCCGTGGTAATGAGCTCATCTCTCAGAAACAGTATCACCCAAACCCACCAAACAGAAGATCCAGTCCAGACAGTCCAATATATAATATGATGCAGAAAACAAATACTGAAAACTGTAAATAAAGCTGTAAATAAACTGTAAATAAAATAAGAGTAAAATACAACACACAACAATAAACAATCAACACCCAATGAAACAGAAACACGCAAGCGCTAGGAGAGATTCTCAAGGGAACCAGAGATTCTGGGTTCGATCCCCAGCAGAGTCGCCAGCTGTCGCTCCCCGGATTTCCATCCTGGTACAAACACGAAAGTAGCACGGAAAGAGGTAGAGTCGCCAGCCAAGCATTTTTATCCCGAAGGAACGGGAATGGTAATGTTGCACAAACCAGAAGAAAAGAAAAGGAAGGACACGGGTCCTGCGAACCAAAGAGACTGAGTTCGGGAGTCGGTTACGACCTGGGAAGGTATTAGCACCCCAGATCGTCCTCCGTACCCGACGGGATCCACGCTTGCAAAGAAACCGTTTCAAAGGGTGAAGAAATGAAAGCTGCTGCAAAACTGAAAAGGAACTGAACTGGATAAAAGAAAAGGGAACTGAAAAAAGAAATGAAAAGGAAAAATGTAGGGAAAATAAAGATTGTGCTCGAACGGGCCCTACCCCGCTGCCTACGTACCTCATCTGGACAATGAGGATCAGAGTCGCTGTAGTTCCCCTAACTAGGGGTGGAAAAGATTGCTTGTGTCTTAAGGCTTGAACTGCCTATGTCAATGCTCAGGTGTTGCAGGCTCGGACGACGAGTGCGTAACCGTCTTGCAAAGTGACAAGTAGTAGCAAGTTCGCGGACGGAGCGAAGGAGATGAGAAAAGAATTCCCGAAGGAGAGACGATTATTGTTTGTTCAGTGTTTTTTATGATTTTTATGAGTGTGGCACAAGGAAGTGAACTCAAGCTCTTTTCCATGGAATGTGCACTTGTCACTACATTCCAAGATGGAATAATGGAACAAGCACACTCAAGTAAGGAGAAGATCCCCAAAACTTGAATCCAGAGATTAGGACTTAGGCTCACTAACTCATTAACTTATTAAGTGTTTTTGTATTTACAATGAAGAAGTGTGTTTTATGATTTTCTTGGTGAAGATAATATCCTGATCAGACTTGTGCATCACAAGACAAGCTTGTACTATCCCAAGATGGGAAGACTACAAGTGTCTCATGGGATAAGGCTATTGCTCAAGATATCACTTCAATCTTTATTGAGTGTCTTCTTTAGGGTTTTGAGATGATAAGAGAAGAGAAACAAAAGGATCACAAAAGTAAAAGTCTAATGGGGGACTAATGAATCCTAAAGTTATCATACAATGGTAATCCTAGGTTAGTGAGGTTTACTATCCTAAAGAAGAAAGAAAGAAGAAGAGAAGAAGAATAAAAGAATAGAAGAGGGAGGAAGTAAGGCCTAAGCCCAACAAACACAAGGTTAGAAAAATAATAAGGAGAAGAGAAGAGATAAGATTTGGAGATGTGGGAATCACATTCACACCTCTCACTTACCAAAGCCCCTGAAATGGTTAGTGACACAAGCATAAATGTAATACAAAATGAACATAATATCAAAACAAAGTCACACAACCAGAAGTGAAGTCATAAATACAAATGCCAAATGCAAACTTAAAGCACAAGAATGAGAGAAGAAACACACAACTCAACATGAAGCAATATGAATCACTATGGCAAAACAAAACAAACATGAGAAGATGCAAAGCAAAATAAACAAAGCACAGCCTCAAGGTGCCAAACCAGAACCCTAACATGTTAAGAAAGTGTCTAAGGACCACATGAGATGAAGAGAAGAAGCACACATAGTTGAATATTCACATCATGAGAAGAAAGAAGCAAAGGAAGTGAAGTGAACATGCATACGTGTTGGAGAGCTTCAAGAGCAACCAAACACAAACTTTTCCAAGGTACAAGCATCAAACCAAGTCCAGAGGGGTATCAACAATCTAAGATGGCCCTAAACAACTTAAAGAATGTGGCACAAGTGCCCTTCTAAGCTAAGGAATGAACATATGATCCAAAAGAAGCAAAAAGGGACAAGTGAAGAACAAAAATTCAAATTAATTCAAGCAAGCATCCAAAAATTCCACAAACTTGCACAAATGATCTTCAATCATACCATAACAACATGCCCAAAGGAGGGGATCAAATTCAGAAGTTAAGCAAGTCAAATGAGGGTTCAAACATGGATTAGGGTTAGAAAGCTTCATGCACAAGTTAGAGACCAAAATCAATTAAAAAAATTCTAAAAATCAGAACAAAAATCACCAATAAACTACATCTTATCCTGAATCTAGAGCAAACAGAATCACTTAAAAATTCAAAATAATGATCAAGATAGAAAATGGACAAGTCAGCATACTTCAAAATGGAATAAAAACAATTAATTAAAAGGGACAATTAATTTCCACGTGGCAATTAAAAATAAATGAAAAATAAAAATACCAAAAATTAGAGAAAACTCAAAGGACCTTTCATGAATTTTTTTATAATTTTTGAAGACCAAAAACTATTTTTAAAAATTGAAAAGCAAACTGAAAATAAAATGAAAATAAAAAAAGAAATAAAATAAAGAAATTAGGCCAGGGGTGCGTTTAGAAAGAAATTCCAGTTAAATCAATTGGGCTTTAAACAGGGGGGGTGACTAGCAATTGAGCCCAGCTCAAAGTCAGCGCAGCTCACAATAATAAGGTGGATATTTATAAAAATCAGGAAAAAACAAGGGCCTTCAGATCAACTGTACGCACAAGATTAAATCACTCATTAAAACATGTATGCATAATGATTGGACACAGTGTGAGAGTGCACATTAGCTATGGTGAGGTGAGACACAAACTGAATTATTCAAATGTTATAAAATCACGTGAGAAGGAGGGGGTGGCATTAATGCGTTGGCAGCGTGACGTCAGTCCAGATCAAATATCCTATGGCTGTGCTTCATCTTCCTCATTGAGCTCAGATCAGAATCCGGTGACCGGAGCCCTAGCTCCGGCACAGGAAAATTCAAACATATGAACAAAACCATACAGAAATACATCAAAACCTCCAGATCAAGTAAACAACTCATATTGAATCCAAATATGCTCATGAACTTCACAATGGATCACAAAATAAATTGGATCGAAGAAAAACAACTCTGACCATAAAACTTCAAATCATCATAAAACACTTAATACTCAAGCATTTTTCAAACAAAATAGCACAGAATCATCAGCACAACCAACAGATCACAATGCACACATTTAATTTCATTTCCAGATCCACGAATTTCAGAGCATACCTGAGCTTGCAGATCCTTCAAATCACCAAGATAAGATCCCTCAAGCTGCAGATCTGCTCCTTTTAACTTCTTATTGCAAAATAAATGCAAAAGAAGCCTTGAATGCTCCTAGATCTTGACGTTTGAGAGCAACTGCACTTGAATGGTACCTCTTGAAATATGAAGTTTCAGCTTGAAGGAGTGGTGGATTAATGATCCTTAGGGTTCAAGGAAGAAGAATATGAAGTTTGTTGGGTGAATGAGTGAGAGAGTCAGAAGATTCGAAGAGAAATGCAAAGAAAACCAAAACTTGAGAATGATGAAATTGTGATGAATCTGAGCCAATGGAAACCCTAATTCTCTTTTATATCATGCCAATGTTCAATGCTGAGAGAATGAAGAGAAATGCACGTGAGAGGAGAGTGTGAGGATGATTTTTCAAAAAAAGAAAGATTGGTGTGATGAGGTGAAACACTCGTGCCATACTCTCTTTCCTTGCACATGTTCAAGCATGATCCAACCCTTGATTCAAAACTGAAAGCATCATGGCCTTTGGATGTGAGGTTCATGCATTTCCTATGATCATGCAAATTTGCCTCTTGTGTGGTATACTTCACTCCATACACGAAATGGATGATATTTTTGGAGCAAATAAACATTTATGCAATGCCTTGTAAGAATGTGACCTTATTTGATTCATGGAATAGCTTGGAAATGAGTTTCACAAGTTCTTGCATTTGGAGGAAGCTTGAATTTTAAGTCATGCCCTAGAATTTAGGAAATTTTTGAAGGGCCTATCTACCAAACCATGAAGGCTATGAAAATGCTCTTGTAATTTTAAAAAATGGGAGACCTTAATCTTCAACTTTCATGTTTGATGGCAATCCATTTGAAGCTTTTTTCACTAAGTTATGTACACTTGAAAATTAGGGCAAAAAGTTGCCAAAATTAGAAACTTCCATGACCAATCTCATGCCAAAAATGCAAAACACCTCAAAACCTCTTGATTCTTGATCTTTGACTTTGCCAAACCTCTTATAAGGTTATAAGAACATCCCTTGGCTTGAAAAACAAGGTTGGACCTTTTGAAGTCTCACAGTTGACTTCTAGAATGCACAGTTGACCAATTTCTTCATTTACAAGCAACTGAAGAAATATCTGACTTCCACAAGGAATTTTCTCACCAAATTTCATCCCTAGGATCATCTTAACATATGAAATACTTTGCTCAAATGAAATGACCAAAGTCACAAATCTTTCATGCTTGAAACTCAAACCCTAATTTGGGATCATTGTGTAGGAGCTTTGCCCTAGCTTGAATTCCCTGATGATCTCTCAACCTCCTGGGCTTTTGTGAATGATATTAAGCTTGTGAATGCAATGTAGACTCCTCATAGGACTTGAGAAAATCCATTGAACCCCTTGTTATAGCTTGAGGTGCTTCAAATCCCTCCACAGATGATCATATACCTAATGCTAGGTCATGAGAAATGTTATGCCTCATCTTTCCATGCAAAGATGCCAAGGATATGATATGCTTATGATGAATATGATATGATGATGATGCTTAAAAAGAAAAGGGAAGATTTGGGGTGTTACAAAAGCATGAGAAGAGTTACTCAAATGTAAGAGAGTGAATGGAGGAAAATAGAATGAAGTGGACAAGTGCTTTCATAAGGAATAAAGTGATTTGAATAAAAGTCAAACATGAACCATGAAGGATGAATCTTCCATACAAAATCCAGAGGCTAGAAGGTATGATAAGATGGAAATTAGAAACAAAAATTAATAACAAATGAACAAATTTGAACTATTTAAGGTTATAAGACAAGGAAACTTGAATTAGAAGTAAACATGTTCAAAAGATTAACAAATGAAGTGAATGTCCTTTTGATTTGATGAAATGATGTGAGATTAGAAGTGAACACATTATGAAGTGTATGAGAAGTATATGAAGTGGATACAAGACTCACAAAGTAAGCTTAGAATGATTAAAGTGAAAGAAGATGGAGGATTAGGTCAAAGAAGATACATGTGATCAAAGATGAAACTTATGGATCAAGCAAGCCAAAAATTCAAGCCAATGACCTATGATTGAATACAAGGGACTTGTAAATGTATAATAGAACCCTAATAACTCACACAAGAGACCTCTAATGAATGACATAAATGCCTTACCCAAAATTAGGTTAGAAGGATGGAAGAAGAAGGCATAAAATGTGACTTGAGGAGTAAGGTATCAAACAAATGGTTTCGGACATGAGAAAATCATGAAATTTGGTATCTAAGGTCTTCAACCAGGGGAAAACAACAATATAAAATATCTTACCAATATTCACAATTAAACCCTTTCAAATGGATGTGCAAAGTCAATTAGGGTTTTGGTGGATTAGGCTCAAAGAAATGGCTCAAAATGATATCAAAAGGGACCTAAAAATCATGGAAACAATATTTTTAGGAGCTTCAATATGTCCTCTGGATAGGGAAAAAAGAATGGACTTGAAACTATTTTTAGATTGAGAGAAATAAAATGGAGGAGACCATGTACACATGTGGGAGAAAATTCACAAGAAATTAAAAGGAAAATTAATTTCTGGACCAAAAATAAAAGAAAAATATGGTAGGATACACACACATGAACACTCAGACTCACTAAAATGTCACGTGAATTGTACAAGGCTCATTAATGTGTTGGCAAAGTGAGGTACGTTGGATCAGACTAATCTAATGGTCACGTTTTAAAGCTGTGAAACCTAGGGTTCCCGCCTGAAGTAAACTCAGGCCACCAGAGAAGACCTCCGATCATCTTCTCTGGTAAGATCATTCACCACCACATCATAAAAACGCCCAGAAATGTTGACAAATGGTACCAAATGAAAGCTAAGGTTAAGCACAAGCCAAATCCAAAAACAAAACAATAATAACAATCATGAATAAGGAGAATCGAATCCAATCAGTTTGCCCTAATTTTCATGATCTACACTCCTATTGAGTCTATCAAGTAGCCAGAGTGTCAATTGCTTCTAATAAGCTCCAATCATCATAAAACAAGCATAAAATGAACAAAATCGTGCATGAAAAGGTTGAAGTAAAATCTTCAATTGAAGCTCTTCAGATGTTAAAGAAAACCAGAGATGAGGTTCTAAAGCCTTCTGCAATTGATCTTGATCTTCAAAGAGTGAAATAAACACTCTGAATCACTTGAATCTTGTTAAAGTGTAAGAAACTTCAAAATTCAGATGAGTTTGTTCTTGAGCATTCAACTTGCTTTAGCCATGGATAATGAGCAAAGCTTGAAGGTGATGATGAATTGATGAGGATTGGAGTGTGTTTATGAAGAACCAAAAGAATTGAGAGCAAAGTGCAGAGAGATTCTTCAATGTGCAAAGAGAAAATTCAGAGCAATTTTCACTGTGATTTTGAGAAAATGGCAAAGTTAGTTGAATTTTGTTATGAGAAGCCTTATATATCTATGGTTAGAGCTTAACTACTCTAGTTAACAGTTAGAACTAGAGTTGAGTTAAGCTTGAGGTGAGTAAACCAAATGTGTGGTGTTTGGAGCAATGGCAAATGCATAGCGAGTTTGATTCGAGTTTGATAAGATGTGGAGCTATTCATGGCTTATGGTGAGGCTTATGTGATGTGCAATGAAGCTGAGATCAATGCAGCTGATCTATGGAAGAAGTATCTCATTCATTTGAACTATCATTATAGTGCATGGCAGCTAGGATGTATGTGCATACATGGGATGAATTGTACCCTTAATATGATACTTTGTGATCATAACTTGGTGACTGATGTTTAAAAACTGACCTGGACTCAACCCTTAATACAATGCCTTAGCATACAAGAAATCAGAATACAAATGGTGATCTTCCAAGAGACGAAACTTCAAGCTCAAGTCATCAATTGGATGCCTTTCTTGTGGGATCTTGAGAACACTTTGAGCATTGTTGGGAAGCCATATGACCCTTCCATTGCTTTTGGATGATCATCAATTTCACCAGTTATTGATCACAAGCACTATGCCTCTAGTTGTGAGTGTTATGCTTCAATTCTCTATGCATGGATGTAGGATCATGTATGAAATATGATATTTAAAATGCCATGAAATGAGAGGGAAAATTTTGGGGTGTTACAGCTGCCCCTATTCAATTAACTGTAGACCTTAATGAATGATAACAATGGCTTTGAGACGTTCAAGGTATGGGGGGATTGAATACCCGAATAAACCGGAAAATTTGCACTCAATGGGAAATAAAATGTGTTGGGAAGTCTGTCATTCTTGGGTGACAAATCAAAAAATGATCCTCGGATCTAACACGAAATTATCCTCGAATGGAAACGCAATAGAAAAACACCATCAGATGATAATCCCAAATAAGAAACTGACATCAGACAGAATCGAAACGGACAAGCTCGTCGTACTTAGATGAAATTGAAAGAAACGATACCATCATACTTAGACGAAATAGAAAGGAATGAGACCACCGTACTTAGACGCAAACTAAACAATGATGAAATCATTGTACTAAGATGAAATCAAACCACACGAGACCATTGTACTTAAATGGAATCGAGGAAATGAGACCATCGTACTGAGACGGAATCAACAAGGATTAAATCATCGTATTGAGAAGAAATCAAACAACACAAGACCATTGTACTTAAATGGAATCGAGGAAATGAGACCATCATACTGAGACAAAATCAACAAGGATGAAATCATCGTACTGAGATGAAGTCAAACAACACGAGACCATTGTACTTAAACGAAATCGAGGAAATGAGACCATCGTATTGAGACGGAATCAACAAGGATGAAATCATCATACTTAGATGAAATCAAACAACATTAGACCATTGTACTTAAACAGAATCGAGGAAATGAGACCATCATACTAAGAAGGAATCAACAAGGATGAAATCATCGCACTGAGATGAAATCAAACAACACGAGACCATTGTACTTAAACTGAATCGAGGAAATGAGACCATCATATTGAGACAGAATCAACAAGGATGAAATCATCATATTGAGATGAAATCAAACAACACGAGACCATTGTACTTAAATGGAATCGAGGAAATGAGACCATCATACTGAGATGGAATCAACAAGAAGGAAATCATCGTATGGAGATGAAATCAAACAACACGAGACCATTATACTTAAACGGAATCGAGGAAATGAGACCATCATACTGAGACGAAATCAACAAGGATGAAATCATCGTACTGAGATGAAATCAAACAACATGAGACCATTGTACTTAAACAAATCGAGAAAATGAGACCATCGTACTGAGACAAAATCAACAAGGATGAAATCATCGTACTAAGATGAAATCAAACAACACGAGACCATTGTACTTAAACGGAATCGAGGAAATGATACCATCGTACTGAGATGGAATCAACAAGGAGGAAATCATCGTACTGAGATGAAATCAAACAACACAAGACCATTGTACTTAAACAGAATCGAGGAAATGAGACCATCATACTGAGACGGAATCAACAAGGATGAAATCATCGTACTGAGATGAAATCAAAAAACACGAGACCATTGTACTTAAACGGAATCGAGGAAATGAGACCATTATACTGAGACGGAATCAACAAGGATGAAATCATCATACTGAGATGTAATCAAACAACACAAGACCATTGTTCTTAAACGGAATCGACTGGGGACGAAAAGTATTGACTGGAAAAAGTAACAGTGCTAAGGAATGAACTTGGCATTCTTTTGGGGATACTTCGGTCTGATTGAAGAAATAATGTTTCAGGCTTTTGTGCAAGGTACCAAAACCAGCTTATGCTTTCTATGCATATGTTTGAATTTTTCCATGGCGTAATGCTCCATAATGATGGAAATGCTACGCTTTTTGAGTGTCGCTCCCAAAGATTTGCATCCCGGTACAAGCTCGAACGGTTGGCGAAAGAGGCCATGAAGATGAACTGAAAAGAGTCGCCAACTAGGCATTTTTATCCCGAAGGAAAGGTAATGCTGCATAAACCTAGAAAGAGATGGATAAGACGGTCGCGAACCAGAGAAACTGAGAAAGGGGGTTGGTTACAACCTGGGAAGGTATTAGCACCCAGATTGTCCGTCGTACTCGATGGGATCCACGCTTGAAAGTTTGTGTTTAAAGGGGTAGTGTCTGTGCTATTCTGTGTGTAAAAGCTGGAAAAGAATGCAAGTGTCAGTGCTGGAAGAAAGTGTGAAGTGAATAAAAGAAGTGTCAGTTCAAGGAAAGAGTGTGAAGCTCAAGACTATGAGGCTCAAAGAATAATGATGGAAGAGGGGGGAATATACAGAGACTTTTGTTCGATAACTGTTAAGTTATGCCTACGTATCCTCTCGTGCAATGAGGAAGTCAGAACACCGTAGTTCGACTCAAAGAGACTGAAAGATAAACTGACTTGTGAACTGCTTACTTGCTTATGCTCAAGTGTATGACCTGTCTAGCTAGGTGCTAACTGTCTTGCATTAGACAGAAGAAGCGAGTTCGCGTTTATGAGTGAATGAGGTGAGAAAAGAATCCCGGAGGAGACGATTATTGTTTGTTTTTGTGTTTTCAATCTTTTATTTCTTTTTAGAGTTTGTCATAAGAAAAAGAGCTTAAGCTTAAACCAGGGGTTAGTAAACTCATCACATCTTCCCTCTGATTAGGGGTAATGAGAATACCTTGAGTATGAAGTAGGCACCTCACACTTAATCACCATGATGTAGGATTAAGATCATTAACCTACTTGCAATTATTTAGATATTTTTTGGAGTTTTTGTTTAGTGTTAAGTAATGAGTTTAAGCCATAATCAAGGATTAGTGAACTCATTACACCATCCTAATAGAAGGATAATAAATGAGCACACTTAAGTTGAGGAAGGCTCCTCAACTTAATTTATGATTAGGGATTAACCTCATGACAAAACAAAGCCTTTATTAAAGTGGATTTTAGTTAATGGTAAGATTAAGAAGTGGATTTTATGGTTTGTAAGACAACTTGAGGGGGACTTGTCCATTAACACTAGGGTTAGTCCTTCTTAACCAATTAAGGAAGAATTAGAACCCTAATGTAAGGCCCAAGTTACAAGCTTGATGTCTTAGTGATTATTAGGTGGATTTATTAAACGATTTAAACACATTAAGGGTTTAACACTTAGGATTAAAGTTATACACTCCATCCTAAGAGAAGGATGCATGCATAACCTTAATCACAAAGCCTTAAAACCTTAAAGGTTTAGTTCCTGATTAAGAGATGAGAAGAGAGACACAAAAGATGACACAAAGGAAAACTATTGGGGGACTAATCAAACCCTAATTATTATCATGCTTGGGTGTTCCTAGGGTTTATGAGGCTTGCAAGAGATCTTCAAGAAAAGCCACCAAGGAGAAGACAAGATGGAAGGAGGAGAAGCAGAAGAAACAAATTAACTTACTTCACTGAAGAAGATAAGTCACTTGAAGAAGGAAAGTGAATGGAGAGCATGAATGAGCAAGTTCACTCTAATACAAGTATAAAATGCATCAAGGATGCATAAGAGAGATGAAAAGAGATTGTGAGAAGTGAAGGCAAATTCACTTCTCAAACACTTACCACCTGAAAAGTTAGCAAAAGGAAATGAAATGAAATGAAAATGAGATGAAATATAAAGATGAAAGCCAAAGTCAGAAGCATGTTCATGATGCTAATGATGCAAAGGGATGGCATAAATGTATGTCATGAGATAGGGATGATCATACAAAGGATGAGAATGCAAATGAAGCATATAAGAAGCATGAAAGTTCATGAATGTATATGACATGAAATGAAAGCAAAAACATGGAAAATGGATGATGCAATGATCAAACATGATTTCAACATGTCCTAAGATGTCTTACATGTTATGTGGATGCACAAAATGTCATGGCAAGTTCATGTATGCAAGCTTATACAAAATAGATGCAAATGAAGATGCAAATTAGGGTTTATGCACAACATGAGATGTAAAATTCAAAATCAGAAGCAAATGGCAAGATAAAAAATTGAAAATGGGATCAAAGGGACCCTAAACCTATACAAGCTCACTGCCCAAAGGGGAAGGTCAGAAGCTAAACCCTAAGAGACTTATGAATTTCCTAAATTTCTAGGGTTTTAAGGATGATCCTAAAGGTAAAATACCAAACAAATTGAAAATGCATTATAAAAATGAAACAAAAATGTTTTTAGATGCTTGAAAGTATACATAACATAATGCAAAAAGAATCATTCACAAACTCACTTTGGTTCAAAAGTTATGGATTTTTGAAGTTAGGGTTAAAAATATTCAAATTTAAGAACCCTAATTCAAATGAAAATTGTCATAGTATGATCAAAACCAAAAAGAAATTTGTGTTGTGAGTTTGTAAATATTTCTAAATGTTTGAAAAGGCTCTCTGAATTTTTTTGGGATTTTTAAATACTTAAACGCATTTTTGATTAATTAATTATCATTAACTAATTAAAAATAATCATTTAAATGATTTAAAAATATTTTTTTAATGCAAAAAATAAAAATAAAAATATTTTTGGGTTCTGAAAATTAATAAAAGATTTGATAAAAATTTTCAGAATTTTTTGATGTGTTTTACTATTTTTTAAAATTTGTATGAAATAAATAATAAAAGTGTGAAATAAAACTAATTAGATGAAATAAAAATGGAAAGTCAGCTAATCCTAGGGTGGAGATTCAAAGCTGGATTGGAGGGAATTGACCCCACGCGCATCTGGACGGCTGAAATTCAAATCTCACTAATTACACAATTAAACCCTAATCTGAACCCTAATGACATTCAGGTGACCGGAACAGTGTTCCGGTCATCTTCTCCGGCTGCTCTCTCACTCAATCTCTCTCAATACGCCATGAAACCTCACTAAACTCTCCAGAATCAATCATTAGACAACTCTAAACAAGAATCCAGCAATCAAAATCATTTATTTTCACTCACGAACAAGAATCAAAGGCAAACGGAAAACACGCAAAAATTTCAGAAGCTTCATACATGCTTGTTTCTTACTCATTTTCACAACTAAATAGATCATGATGATCAGCAAAACATACATAACATTTCTATAACAAGAAATTACATTTCTGGAAAATTTGTTCTTGAGGTTACCTGAAATGGAGCTTTCGAAAATGGCACTGTCTGGTCCTCTCTTTGGTGCTTTTCCCCTTCCTTTGACTCCCTCTTGCTTTTGGGATGCTTGGCTGAAGCTTTTGTGGACTTTTTTTGAAGTTTGCTGAAGTTCAGTTCAAGGGTGAGAGAAATCGTGTTTTTGATATGGGAGTTTTCAGGGCAAGATGAGGGTTGGGAAATGATCAGTGGTTCATGGTGAGTTGTTCTATGAAGTTTGTTTTGATGTTTGTAGCTTGTGGGATCAGTTTCGAAGAAAAATGCATAAGAGGGAGTTTTTGTGGTTGCTGAGTTGTGGGAGGATTATGGCTTGCTTGTTATGTGCAATGGTTTGTATTTGGCCCATGTATTAAGTCTTGATAGGTCAGAGAGTTGTTGGTGGCCTATGCTGATTGGTATGGTTCATTTTGCAAAAAGTCAAGGTTAGGTGTCCTTTGAGGTATGGGCAAATTCAGGCCAAGGACAAGGGCATGTCCTGCGTAGCTTGATTCATGGGCAACCATGGAATTCAGATTGAGGTCAATTAGCAAGTGGATTGAAGTTTGTGGGGGGTTTTGCAAATTTCATGAAGTTTGGCCCTTTCTTGATTTCTTCATACACAAGTCATGAAACTTGGAAGTTCTTGGGCCAATTCTGACTTTTAGGCATTGCATTAAGTTTGTATGGTGATTAGAAGTCAATTTGAGGTCACAAATTTGCTTGGCATGAGGTTTTGCAAAAATCCCTCTTAGGCATGAAACTTGAAATTATGTGATTTTTGCCAACTTTGGAAAGCCATAACTTGAGTTCCAAAATGAATTAGATCTTGTTATTGTACTTTTTGAAAAGGGAATGATCCAATCTACAACTTTCATGACCAAGAATTTTTCATTTGAAGCATTTTTGGTTGAGAAAGAGGAGGTTGAAAAACTTTCTCAAAATGGAAAGTTTACATTACAAGTCATTTCCATATTTGGCAACTTTTGGTTTAGCCCACTTTTCTTCAAATTTGTGAACTTCAAACCACTTCAATGATCAAATAAAGACCATATAACTTCATTTTGATGAAAAATCCATTTGGGTTCCATGTTTGGGGGCCTCAGATGCCTTGATTTGGCTCTGACTTGCTCAAGAAGTTACCCAGTGATCAAATGACTTCCTCAATGAATTTCTTCATCAAATTTGGTATGCATGATCCTTATATCATATTGAGACCAATAGAAACAAAAATGACCAAAAAATTTGGAGTTATGGCCTCTGAAACCAAAACCCTAATTTTAGGTCTTCTGTAGTTAAACCTGGCTCTGCTTCCATGCTTTCCAAGCCCTTGTGATTTTCTGACTTTCTTGATCTTGGGAGGATATAATATGATGATTGAACATCCATGGACCCTCTTGAGATGATTGGAGGCCTTTGGAGTGGCTCAGATAGCTCAGGGATTGCTCAGATCACAAACCCTAGATGCAGATGACTTTGAACCAATGCAGTGAACCAAAAATGCAACATGATGTGATATGGTTGAACTTATGCAAATGAAAAGATCACAAGCCATGGTGTGAACTGAGTGAGGGAAAATTTGGGGTGTTTATAGCTGCCCCTATTCAAACATGAGTTAGTTGTGCAGGATGTAAGTGACGGCTTAACAGGCAAACAAGATAACTTGTGGTTGAATACCAAAGACAGTCCAAAATTTGCACTCACTGGGTATGAAGAAAAAAAGGGATATAGATTGTAAAAGGTAGTATAATATGATTATAAAGTGCGGGCGACGGAGGACGACCGTCGAGCAGAGGACGACTGTCGGGGATAAAGCAATGACGGGGACGACCGACATGCTGGGGAAAGAAAGAGATCATGATGGGGAACGACCATTAAGCAAAGAAACGAGATTCTCTGGGAATTAAAGGTAAAGGTAATGATGGGGACGACCATCGGGTTAATGAAATAAATAATGAGGGACGGTCATCAAAGGTGAAGGACGATCACCTAACAGGGGACGGCTGCTCTGTTGGGGATAAGGATGAGGGACAGTCATCCAAGGTGAAGGACGATCACCTAGCAGGGTACGGCTACCGAAAGCATCACGACATAGGAAGAATGTCGGATGGAAAAGAGTCGACGATGGGGATGGCCATCGGATAAGCATGATGAAGGACGATCATCAGGAGGTGAAGGACGATCACCTAGCAAGGTACGGCTGCTCTCGGGGTTTATCATGACATAGGACGAATGTCAGATAACAAGTCCAACGATGGGGATGGCCATCAGATAAAATGATGAAGGACGATCATCAAGAGGTGAAGGACGATCACCTAGCAGGGTACGGCTGCCGAAAGTATCATGACATAGGACGAATGTCAGATATAAAAGAAATTTTGCTTTTTACTGGGAATTTGCTGGGGAATCTTCTGGGGAATGGTAGATACAGATGGGTATCTACATTCAAGAAAGGAAAGGTACAAGTGTTTGACGCTGTATATTGATTAAAGATGCGGACGAGCATCCTATGACTATGATACGGACGAGTATCAGTAGAAACAAACGCTGACGCATGTTCAGAGATGATGATACGGACGAGTATCAACTGGTTAACAACGAACACGGACGAGTGTTGAATCTGAGGAGAAAACAAGGGATGTATACGAGATACGGACGAGTATCTGTATGAGTAAAAAGAGCATGAGTGAGACACAGACGAGTGTTCAACTTGCTGGGGAAAGTATGATAGAGACGAGTATCATAAGAGGAAGTGTGTAAGTTATGAACTTATGAGTGTAAAAGATATTCTGGTGATTTGTGGGGATAAAATGACATGGACGGGTGTCGAAAGCTGTGCATTATGAACAAGTGTTTGGTTTACAATAAGTGTTTAGGCAACCATGCTGGGGGATGGTGACACGGACGTATGTCCAAAGAGTGTATATAGATGCCTGTTTATGGTTTATTTCTGCAGGGGAATGATGTGATACGGATGAGTGTCGAAAAGAGTATATATTGATATGTATTAGTGAGTGCAAAGGGGACGCTTTGGCTTTCTGCTGGGACTGTGAGTTTTTTTTTTGTATACATTGCCGACGACATGTTGGTATATACAGGTGTTTGATTCAAAATATGGCTTGTGACTATGCAATATGTTTGAATTTTGCCGTAATGCTCCGTATTAGATGGAATGCTACGCTCTGAGGGTAAGTATGATGTGAATGCTATGATTATGCAAAAGATACCGATCCGGGATTCGGGTCCCGTTGTTGTGAAGATCTCTAATTGATCTGTTTAGAGAGATATCCCAGCTGGGCATGAGATCATTGGTAGACCTGATATGTGATTCTTCTTGGGGAAATAGGTCACTGATAGACCTATCTTGCTGATAAGGAGCCCAGCTGGGGCTGTGGAAGCTTTTGTCACTTTGTCGTGAGATCTTCAGACATTGCTCTTCCGGATAGAGGCTGCAGCTCTGTGGGAGATGATTCCCTGTCTAACACTTGGCTGGGGAGGAATGATCACTAAACGATCTACCCCAAACATAATATTCAAATATTATCAGAGTAATCGTCTAAAAGGGTATCAAATTTTCATCAAAAATACACAACAGTGTCATGTCCCGTAACATGGGTTAATCAACATCAAAATATCATAAACATTTCACAGCGGAATTTAACTTCAAAATTCAAAACCTCATAAGTATAATTTTCACCATCCTGAATTTAACATCATATAAATAGGAAAACATTTATCCAATGATAACATAACTGAAACAGTTAACAGAATAAAACCCATCCCAGTGTTACATGACACAGAGCAGGACACATAAACTATAACCACTTCTAAAGAACACTAAAGCACGCTCCGAGACTCATGAATTACTCCTATTGCACTGCAGGACTATTCTTCGACATCTGCAAGTTACCCACGAAGGAGGCAACATTTCCAAGCAGGCAGGGTGAGTAATCATAATATATCATAAACTTATAAGAATATAGAATCATAAATAAATTAGTACACATAACATGACATTGTCAACTACAAAATTCAGCAACAACCACAACACCATCATGAAATCAATTAACACCAACACAGTCATGAAATTCATCTAAAGTATGCAATTCTACATCCTGATATGCAATATGCATGTGGTACCATTTTCACCAAAAGATGGATACATGACCATCAACCCTCCACAAGGGAGCACACCATAAGATGGATACATGACCATCAACCCTCCACAAGGGAGCACACCATAATCATCGAGACACTTCAATCCACACAATGGGATTGAAGCAAATAAATAGGCCGAAGCCCCATCGTGAATGTTATGAAATGCAATGATGCGCTACATCAAAAAAATTCACCAACAATAATTCGCATCATTCATTTCAATCAGCAAAACAATCATCAAATATTCATATATATCATCATGACATTACACCCTGAACACTGGTTTCCTAACCACTCTGACACATCAAGAATTAACCCGTACCCGGTAATTTATAAGGTAATTATAAGGTTATTTCACAAATTCATTTATCAAAAACTGTTGCATTTTTCTCGTTTCTATTCATCAAAATAAAGTTCAGTTTGTACTCGTTCCGACACTTCAAACGGAATGCGAATCGGACTTACGGTTTAAAAGATATGAATTTTAAAAAAATAAAATTTGCTATCCCAACAGTGTTAACCGATTAACCCATAGCGTTAACCGGTTAACGCCGATGAATTTCCAGAATTTCCCAAAAATTGCAATGGTTAACCGGTTAACCCATAGCGTTAACCGGTTAACGCACGTTTTCCAGTAGTTCTCTGCTGTACAATTGCAGACAATCCCAACACCAAAAACCCCCCAAACCCCATTACGGGTTTCACATCATAACACTCAAAAACCATTCAAAAACGTCGATTAAACCTCAACGACATCAAGACAACAATTATACAAACAAATATATGATTATAACTCATTCCAATCACTCTAATTCATCAAGATTTCTCATAAAACTCAACCTAACTCAAAACCCCAAAAACCCCTAAAACTCATACAATTCTAATCCATTCATATTCCAATTCCTAAACATTTATCATAGATTATGAAAACTCCCCATACCTTAGAGAATTTCGACGCTTTACACTCTTCTCTGGGGTTCTCCACAGCCTCCTGACTCTGAGCTTCTCCTTTCTTCAGAGCACTTCCCAAACACGATAGAAAAACAAAATATGAGAGACTGATCGTATTCTCTTCTTTGGATATATATCCCAGCTTAGCCTTTTCCCATATTACCCTCATTATTTCCCAAAAGGACCATCTTACCCTTTTCTTTAACATATTTTTAATAATAAAAATAAAATAGTATAATAAAACACTATTTATCCTTATTATATAAAAATACTCATTTTCTCCAAAATTCTCAAATTAACCCAAACTCTCCAAATTTTCTAAATTAATTAAATAAATGATTAAATAATTAAATTTAGATTTTCGGGGCGTTACAACTCTCCCCTACTTAAAGAATTTTCGTCCTCGAAAATTACCTGAAGTAAATAGAGTCGGATACAACTCCCTCATCTGATCTTCGCGCTCCCAAGTCCAACTTTCTCCAGCTGGTCCTCCCCACAATACCTTCACTAAAGAAATTTCCTTACCTCGAAGTCGCTTTAATTCCTTACCATCAATCCTTACTGGTAAAACTTCAACCGTCAAATTATCTCTCACCTGAACATCATCTATCTGAATTACATGCGACGGGTCCGGAATGTACTTCCTCAACTGTGATACATGGAATACATCATGTAAATTCGCAAGAGAGGGAGGTAAAGCATCCCGATAGGCCACTTCCCCTATCCTCTGCATAATCTGATACGGACCGATGAAACGTGGAGTGAGCTTTCTAGACTTCAAAGCTCTTCCCACACCAGTCATAGGAGTAACTCTTAGGAACACATGATCTCCCTCTTGGAACTCAAGTGCTTTCCTTCTCTTATCGTGATAACTCTTTTGACGACTCTGCGACGTTTTCATCCTTTCCTGAATCATTTTTATCTTTTCAGTTGTTTCTTGGACAATCTCAGGCCCAAGCACCAAACTCTCTCCTGACTCATACCAACATAACGGAGTACGACAACGTCTACCATACAACGCCTCATATGGAGCCATCTCGATACTAGCATGAAAACTGTTATTGTACGTAAACTCGACCAATGGCAAATGACTATCCCAAGACCCTCCTTGATCTAATACACAAGCTCTCAGCAAATCTTCTAAAGATTGGATTGTTCTTTCCGTCTGACCATCCGTTTGAGGGTGATAAGCAGAACTCGTCCTCAACTTAGTACCCAAGGCATCCTGTAAACTCTTCCAAAACCTCGATGTAAACCGCGGATCTCTATCCGATACAATACTTGAAGGCACACCATGCAACTTCACAATTTCCTCAATATAAATCTCAGCTAACCTTTGCATGGAATGGTTAATCCTCATTGGCAAGAAATGTGCCGACTTAGTTAACCGATCAACAATTACCCAAATCGAATCATTACCTCTAGCAGTCTTAGGTAACCCAGTCACGAAATCCATGGAAATACTATCCCATTTCCACTCAGGAACATTCAATGGTTGCATCATACCTGAAGGTCTCTGATGTTCTATCTTTGACTTCTGACATGTCAAACAAGCATATACAAATTCAGCAATGTCTCTTTTCATACCCGGCCACCAAAACAATCTGCGTAAATCCTGATACATCTTCGTAGCTCCAGGATGAATACTCAGTCGACTCTTGTGCCCCTCTTCTAAAATACTCTTTTTAATTCCTGCAATATCCGGAATACATACTCTATCTCTAAATCTCAAAATTCCATCTTCATCAACTCGAAAGTCACCTGCATTACCTTGATCAACCAACATCAATTGATCGACTAATTTCAAATCAGATTTCTGACCCTTACGAATCTCTTCCAAAATCTCACTGGTCAACTTTAACATTCCCAATTTCACACTATCAACAGTAGTTTCACACAACAAGCTCATATCTCTGAATTGCTCGATCATTTCCAATTCTTTCACCATAAGCATTGAAATATGTAACGACTTCCTACTCAAAGCATCAGCCACAACATTTGCCTTACCCGAATGGTAATTCAAATCAAAATCAAAATCTTTCAATAATTCAAGCCACCGTCTCTGTCTCATATTTAACTCTTTCTGATCAAACAAGAACCTTAAACTTTTGTGATCACTGAATACTTCAAATTTCGAACCAAACAAGTAGTGTCTCCAAATCTTAAGCACAAACACCACAGCTGCTAACTCTAAGTCGTGAGTAGGATAGTTCCTCTCGTGAACTCTTAACTGTCTAGAAGCATAAGCAACCACCTTATTATCCTGCATCAAAACTCCACCAAGACCCATCTTGGAAGCATCGTAATAAACTACAAAGGACTCATCTGGATTTGGTAAGACCAACACTGGCGCGGTCGTTAATCTTTTCTTCAGTTCTGTGAAACTCTCTTCACAAGCAACATCCCACACATACGCTTGACCCTTCCTAGTCAATTGCGTCAACGGTAAAGCTATCTTAGAAAAACCTTCAATGAACTTACGATAGTAACAAGCCAACCCAAGAAAACTACGAATTTCTGTAGCTGACTTCGGAGTATCCCACTGCAATACCGCATCAATCTTTGAAAGATCCACCGAAATTCCACCACTTGAAATTACATGGCCGAGGAAACTCACTTCCCTTAGCCAAAATTCACACTTAGATAATTTAGCAAACAATTTATTTTCTCTCAACACTTGCAACACAACTCTCAGATGCTCGGCATGTTCCTCTTCTGATTTAGAATATACCAAGATATCATCTATGAAAACCACCACGAACTTATCCAGATACTCATGAAAGATTCTATTCATATATTCCATAAACACACCAGGCGCATTAGAAACCCCAAACGGCATCACCGTATACTCATAATGCCCATATCTCGTCCTAAAAGCTGTCTTCGGAATATCATCAGCTTTAACTCGAATCTGATGATAACCAGACCTCAAATCAATTTTACTAAAGACACAAGCACCTACTAGTCGATCCATCAAATCATCGATCCTCGGAAGTGGATACTTATTCTTGATAGTCACTTTATTCAACTGTCGGTAATCGACACACAATCTCATACTACCATCCTTCTTCTTAACAAGCAACACCGGAGCACCCCAAGGAGAAACACTGGGTCTAATGAACCTCTTCTCTAACAATTCTTCTAATTTTTTCTTCAACTCATTCAACTCTGAAGCCGACATTCTATAAGGAGCCATCGAGACAGGACTTGTACCCGGTATTAAGTCCACAGAAAAATCAATCTCACGTTCCGGTGGTAAATCACTTATATCACCAGGAAACACATCTTGAAATTCACAAACCACAGGCAACTCTGCACTAACAGTCTTATCATCAACTTGCAATGAGGTAGACACTGCAAACATCAAAGCTTCATCTAAAACAAGTTCATCCACTTGCTTAGCAGATAAAAACATCAACTCACCATTCCCACTCAAATCAGGGAACTGCACTGTTTTACTATAACAGTTAATATGACATAATTGAATTCCAACCAGTTCATACCAAGGATAACATCGATTTGGTGTAATGGTAGGCACACCAAATCCATCACAAAATTCTTCTCGAAAATTGTCAAAGGACATTTCAAACAGACAAGCATGGTAGTCACAGAACCATTAGCAGGAGTCTCTATTATCATATTACCATTCATATTAGACAACTTTAAACCCAATCTATTAGCACACTCAAAGGAAATAAATGAATGTGTATCTCCAGTGTCAATAATAGAAATCAACTCAATATTATTAATAAAACAGGTACCTCTGATCAAGTTGTCCTTCTTTGGAGCTTTTGAACCAGCTAATGCAAACACTCTTCCAGCATTCTGAGTAGTATCAGCATTCTTCTTTGGTTTCTGGCATTGGGTGCTGATATGCCCCTGATCACCACAATTGTAACAGGTTGGGCCTTCATTAGGACAATCACTCACCTTATGCCCAAGCTTGCCACAACGGTAACATTTCACAGTTCTGGTGGTACACACATCGGCCTTATGACCTGCCTCCCCACACTTGTAACACTTAACGGGTACATTAGCAGCTCCCCTACTATGCTTCTTCTCATCATATGCCTTCTGCTTCCCCTTATCACCAGTAGTCACATAAGGTTTTCCTCTATACTGACTCTTGCCTTTCTTCTCGCTCAGCTGTTTATAGTGAGCTGACCGAGCTCGACTGTCCTCATCATAAATACGACTCTTATCCACCAACTCTGCATACTTGCGAATTTTTTGGCATCCAATTCCCTGCTTAATTTCAGGTCTCAACCTATTCTCAAACTTAAGGCACTTGGAAAGTTCAACATCTGCCCTGTTGTAGTGAGGACAAAACTTTACCAGCCTTTCAAATTTGGCAGCATATTCTGCCACAGTCAAGTTTCCTTGCTTCAGCTCAAGGAATTCTATCTCCAACTTACCACGAGAATCTTCCGGAAAATACTTCTTAAGGAACTCCGCCTTAAATACAGTCCAAGTCACCACAACAACTTCATCCTCGAGACGCTGACGAGTATTATCCCACCAGTCATCAGCTTCCTCAGACAACATATGAGTTCCGAATTGAACCTTCTGTGCATCAGCACACGCCATTACTCTGAAAATCTTCTCAATTGCCTTGAGCCACTTCTGTGCGCTCGCCGGGTCATGAGTTCCTTCAAACACAGGTGGATTATTCCTCTGGAATTTCTCCAAGGCACGAAACTCATCATGCGCATTGTTTCGAGAAGCAGTCTGAGCAAGAGATGCAATAGCATCAGCAAGAGCACACGAGTTGTTTCCTGCTATTCTGCACAACACTTACCACATCAGAAGAGAATAATCGTTAAATAAATAACGACTGGACAACTGACTGACAACAACAAGACTTGGCCGGACAGACCGACCTGTTCTGATACCACTAATGTAACACCCTTCTACCCCAAACATAATATTCAAATATTATCAGAGTAATCGTCTAAAAGGGTATCAAATTTTCATCAAAAATACACAACAGTGTCATGTCCCGTAACATGGGTTAATCAACATCAAAATATCATAAACATTTCACAGCGGAATTTAACTTCAAAATTCAAAACCTCATAAGTATAATTTTCACCATCCTGAATTTAACATCATATAAATAGGAAAACATTTATCCAATGATAACATAACTGAAACAGTTAACAGAATAAAACCCATCCCAGTGTTACATGACACAGAGCAGGACACATAAACCATAACCACTTCTAAAGAACACTAAAGCACGCTCCGAGACTCATGAATTACTCCTATTGCACTGCAGGACTATTCTTCGACATCTGCAAGTTACCCACGAAGGAGGCAACATTTCCAAGCAGGCAGGGTGAGTAATCATAATATATCATAAACTTATAAGAATATAGAATCATAAATAAATTAGTACACATAACATGACATTGTCAACTACAAAATTTAGCAACAACCACAACACCATCATGAAATCAATTAACACCAACACAGTCATGAAATTCATCCAAAGTATGCAATTCTACATCCTGATATGCAATATGCATGTGGTACCATTTTCACCAAAAGATGGATACATGACCATCAACCCTCCACAAGGGAGCACACCATAAGATGGATACATGACCATCAACCCTCCACAAGGGAGCACACCATAATCATCGAGACACTTCAATCCACACAATGGGATTGAAGCAAATAAATAGGCCGAAGCCCCATCGTGAATGTTATGAAATGCAATGATGCGCTACATCAAAAAAATTCACCAACAATAATTCGCATCATTCATTTCAATCAACAAAACAATCATCAAATATTCATATATATCATCATGACATTACACCCTGAACACTGGTTTCCGAACCACTCTGACACATCAAGAATTAACCCGTACCCGGTAATTTATAAGGTAATTATAAGGTTATTTCACAAATTCATTTATCAAAAACTGTTGCATTTTTCTCGTTTCTATTCATCAAAATAAAGTTCAGTTTGTACTCGTTCCGACGCTTCAAACGGAATGCGAATCGGACTTACGGTTTAAAAGATATGAATTTTAAAAAAATAAAATTTGCTATCCCAACAGTGTTAACCGATTAACCCATAGCGTTAACCGGTTAACGCCGACGAATTTCCAGAATTTCCCAAAAATTGCAATGGTTAACCGGTTAACCCATAGCGTTAACCGGTTAACGCACGTTTTCCAGCAGTTCTCTGCTATACAATTGCAGACAGTCCCAACACCAAAAACCCCCAAACCCCATTACGGGTTTCACATCATAACACTCAAAAACCATTCAAAAACGTCAATTAAACCTCAACGACATCAAGAAAACAATTATACAAACAAATATATGATTATAACTCATTCCAATCACTCTAATTCATCAAGATTTCTCATAAAACTCAACCTAACTCAAAACCCCAAAAACCCCTAAAACTCATACCATTCTAATCCATTCATATTCCAATTCCTAAACATTTATCATAGATTATGAAAACTCCCCATACCTTAGAGAATTTCGACGCTTTACACTCTTCTCTGGGGTTCTCCACAGCCTCCTGACTCTGAGCTTCTCCTTTCTTCAGAGCACTTCCCAAACACGATAGAAAAACAAAATATGAGAGACTGATTGTATTCTCTTCTTTGGATATATATCCCAGCTTAGCCTTTTCCCTTATTACCCTCATGATTTCCCAAAAGGACCATCTTACCCTTTTCTTTAACATATTTTTAATAATAAAAATAAAATAGTATAATAAAACACTATTTATCCTTATTATATAAAAATACTCATTTTCACCAAAATTCTCAAATTAACCCAAACTCTCCAAAATTTCTAAATTAATTAAATAAATGATTAAATAATTAAATTTAGATTTTCGGGGCGTTACACCGTTGTTGTGAAGATCTCTGATTGATCTGTTTAGAGAGATATCCCAGCTGGGCATGAGATCATTGGTAGACCTGATATGTGGTTCTGCTTGGGGAAATAGGTCACTGATAGACCTATCTTGGTGATAAGGAGCCCAGCTGGGGCTGTGGAAGCTTTCGTCACTTTGTCGTGAGATCTTCAGACATTGCTCTTCCGGATAGAGGCTGCAGCTCTGTGGGAGATGATTCCCTGTCTAGCACTTGGCTGGGGAGGAATGATCACTAAACGATCTTCCTAGAGATTTCTATGGGGATCCTGCTGAGGATGATGAACTTAGCTGGGGGAATGAGACCTTCCTGGCATTGCTTTGAAGCAAGTGCTGGAGAAATGATGCCTAGCAGCTCTGATGGGGAGAGGGCATCTCTAATGTTGTTTGGAGGATGTGCTGAGGAAATAATGATTTGGTAGCTTGCTGGGGGAGAAGCTTTCATGCCCCATGTTGCGTTCTAAATAGCTGCAATCCTGTTATGACAAAGAAACGCACAAGTACCCCGAGGTATCCCTTACTGGATTCCATCATAGGAGCTTAGACACTCCCGGGAGTAAATATATTTCCTGTAAGCATGCGATTTAGAAAAGTGCATCTGTTTTTATGCAAACATTATATCAAGGATATCAGACATTTTGCAAATAAAGTGTACAAGACGAAGTGTGACTAAAAATCTGATTTTATTAATTTGTGTGCCCTAAATTGGCAAATACAATCAAAGAAACAAATCCCCTGAAATGAGGAGATTTTTATAAATTGAGAAACAAAAGGGTACTGGCAATGTTGATGACGCTTTAGTGAGCTTCCCTTTGCTATGACTCATATGACATTGACGTTCTTCTCATCTTGCTATCTGAAGAAGGCTGATTCTGACCGATGCTTGAACCTTTCGAAGCTTGCCATGTCGTGAATGATACAGACGAGTTCAGAATGCAGTTGCCTGGATCGCCCTTTTGGGTTTTCAATCCACCAGGATACCCATTTTTGCCTGAGCTGTCCAACGCGGATTTTCAACTCAACGGGTGTACATTTTTTTTATTATTTCCCTTATTTTTGCCCGAGTCTTTTATTCTGTTTTTGACTCGCCGGGATGCCCTATTTTGCCTGGACTTACATTCTATTTTTATGTCCAGCGGGTCATTTTACGCGAAGTTTTTTTAACTGCATCTGAATTCACAGGGGACGAGAAGTCTTCACCATCCATAGTGCTGAGCATCAGTGCTCCACCAGAGAAAACTTTCTTCACTATGAACGAACCATCATAATTTGGAGTCCACTTGCCCCTGTGGTCCGTATGAGAAGGGAGGAGTCTTTTCAGCACCAGATCTCCTACTTGGTATTCCCGAAGCCTGACTTTCTGATCGAAGGCTTTCTTAATTCTTTTCTGATATAACTGCCCATGACAGATTGCAGCTAATCTCTTTTCTTCGATCAGATTCAGTTGTTCATACCGGGATCGGACCCATTCTACTTCATTCAATTTGACATCCATCAGTACTCGCAAGGAGGGTAATTCAACTTCAACAGGCAGGACTGCCTCCATACCATACACAAGCTGATACGGTGTTGCCCCAGTGGATGTTCTGATTGATGTATGGTACCCATGCAAGGAAAATGGTAGCATTTCATGCCAATCTTTGTATGTGACCACCATCTTTTGCATAATCTTCTTGATATTCTTGTTAGCTGCCTCAACAGCGCCATTCATCTTTGGCCTGTAAGGAGAAGAATTGTGATGTTGGATCTTGAAGTCCCGGCACAGTTCTGCCATCATTTTATTGTTCAAGTTGGAACCATTATCAGTAATGATTCGCTCGGGCACTCCATACCGACAAATGATGTCTCTCTTCAAGAATCGGGCTACCACTTGTCTGGTGACATTTGCATACGAAGTTGCTTCAACCCACTTGGTGAAGTAATCAATGGCTGCAAGGATGAATCTGTGGCCATTTGAAGCAGTTGGCTCGATCTTTCCAATCATATCAATGCCCCACATGGCAAAGGGCCAAGGTGAAGACATCACATTCAAAGGATTCGGAGGCACGTGCACCTTATCTGCATAAATCTGACATTTGTGGCACTTTCTGGCATAGGCACAACAGTCTGCGTCCATTGTGATCCAGTAGTAGCCTGATCTTATCAACGTTTTAGCCATTGCATGCCCTCCAGCATGGGCACCAAAAGATCCTTCGTGCACCTCGTGCATCAACAAGTCTGCCTCTGTCTTATCAACGCATCTGAGAAGTACCATATCAAAGTTTCTCTTGTACAAGGAACCATCAGCATTCAGGAAGAAACTACCAGCCAGCCTTCTTAATGTCTTCTTATCATTGGATGATGCCCCAGGTGGGTATGTTTGATCCTCCAAGAAGCATTTGATGTTATAGAACCAAGGCTTGTCGTCTTTAGCAAGGTCCGCTGAGAATACGTATGCTGGCCTGTCAAGTCTGGATACTGAAATCCGAGGACAAAGTTGGCAGCTTGAACTTTGATCATGGATGAAATGGTAGCCAGAGCATCTGCAAACTGATTTTCATCTTGAGGGATATACTCTAGCTTGACTGTAGTGAATAAAGTTAGTAATCTCCTCGTATAATCCCGGTATGGAATCAGATACTCCTGGTGAGTATACCATTTACCGTTTGTTTGATTGATTACCAGAGTTGAATCTCCGAATACAGTTAAAGTCTTGATCCTGAGGTCAATGGCTTCCTCAAGACCCATAATACAAGCTTCGTATTCAGCTTCGTTGTTAGTGTAGTTAAAAGTGAGTTTTGCCGAGAAAGGCAGGTGTGTCGCTCCCACCAAATGAGGCTAAGTCAAATAGGGTACATACGCGAACGGTCGGCGAAAAGGAGAGAACACACAAGGGTGAACTGAAAAGAAAAGAGTCGCCAGCTAGGCATTTTTATCCCGAAGGAAAGGTAATGCTGCATAAACCTAAGAAAAGATGGATAAGACGGTCGCGAACCAGAGAAACTGAGAAAGGGGGTTGGTTACAACCTGGGAAGGTATTAGCACCCAGATTGTCCGTCATACCCGACGGGATCCACGCTTGAAAGATTTGTGTTTTAAAGGGGTAGTGTCAGTGCTTATTTTGTGTACAAAAGCTAGAAAGAATGCAAGTGTCAGTGTAAGAAAAAAGTGAAATGAAATATATAAAGTGTCAGTGTAAGAACAGGAATGCAAAGCTCAAGATAATGAGGCTAAATAATAATGCTGGAAGAGGGGGAATAGACAGAGACTTTTGTTCGATAACCTGTTAAGTTATGCCTACGTATCCTCTCATGCAATGAGGAAGTCAGAACACCGTAGTTAGACTCAAAGAGACTGAAGGATAAATTAACTTGTGAACTGCTTGCTTGTCTATGCTCAAGTGTATGACCTATCTGGCTCAGGCGCAAACTGTCTTGCATTAGACGGAAGAAGCGAGTTCTCGTTTATGAGTGAATGAGGTGAGAAAAGAATCCCGGAGGAGACGATTATTATTTTTTTTTTGTGTTTTCAATCTTTTATTGCTTTTTTGGATTTGTCATAAGAAAATGAGCTTAAGCCTAAACCAAGGGTTAGTAAACTCATCACATCCTCCCTCTGATTAGGGGTAATGAGAATACCTTAAGTATGAAGTAAGCACCCCACACTTAATCACCATGATGTAGGATTAAGATCATTAACCTACTTGCAATTATTTAGATGTTTTTGGAGTTTTTGTTTAGTGTTAAGTAATGAGTTTAAGCCATAATCAAGGATTTAATGGACTCATTACACCATCCTAATAGAAGGATAATAGATGAGAACATTTAAGCTGAGGAAGACTCCTCAACTTGATCCATGGTTAGGGATTAACCTCATGACAAAACAAAGCCTTTATTAAGTGGATTTTAGTTTATGATAAGATTAAGAAGTGGATTTTATGGTTTGTAAGACAACTTGAGGGGGACTTGTCCATTAACACTAGGGTTAGTCCTTCTTAACCAATTAAGGAAGAATTAGAACCCTAATGCAAGGCCTAAGTTACAAGCTTGATGTCTTAGTGATTATTATATGAATTGATTAAAGGATTTAAACACATTAAGGGTTTAACACTTAGGATTAAAGTTATACACTCCATCCTAATAGAAGGATACATGCATAACCCTAATCACAAAGCCTTAAAGCCTTAAGGGTTTAGTCCTTGATTAAGAGATGGGAAGAGAAAACACAAATATGACACAAAGGAAAAACTAATGGGGGACTAATCAAACCCTAATTGTTATCATGCTTGGATGTTCCTAGGGTTTATGAGGCTTGCAAAATATCTTCAAGAGAAAAGCCACCAAGGAAGAAGCAGATGAAAGGAGGAAAAGCAGAAGAAGCAAGACAACTTACTTCACTTAAGAAGATAAGTTGCTTGAAGAAAGAAAGAAAGGAGGGAGCATGAATGAGCAAGCTCACTCTAATCCACAAATAAAATGCAACAATGAATGCATAAGAGAGATGAGAAGAGATTATGAGAAGTGAAGGCAAATTCACTTCTCAAACACTTACCACCTGAAAAGTTAGCAACAAAGGAATGAAGTGAAATGAAAATGAGATGAGATGCAAGGATGCCAACCAAAATCATAAGCATATCATGAGGCCAATGATGCCATGGGATGGTATGAAAGCATGTCATGTGATGTGGATGATTATACAAGCAAGGAGGATGCAAATGAAACATGTAAGAACCATGAAAGTACATGAATGCATATGACATGAAATGAAAGCAAAAGCATGGAAAATGGATGATGCAATGATCAAACATGATTCCAATATGTCTTAGGGTGCCTTATGTGTCATGTGGATGCACAAAGTGTCATGGTAAGTTCATGTATGCAAGCTTATTCAAGATGGGTGCAAATGAAGGCAAAAATTAGGGTTTACATACAATATGCAATGCAAAATTCAAAATCAGAAGCAAATGACATGATAAAAAATTGAAAATGGGATCAAAGGTACCCTAAACCTATACAAGTTCACTGCCCAAAGGAGGAGACTTAAATCTTAACCTAATGGAAGTTATGATTTTCTCAAGTTGGCTAGGGTTTTAGGACGCCTCAAAAGGAAAAATACAAAACAAATTGAAAATGAAAGATAAATTCATGTCCGTTTTATCCTAGAAACTACATGGTATGAGGAATGCAATGCAAAAAGAATCATTATCAAACTCTTCATGGTTAGGCAGAAAGGAGTTTTCTAAGTTAGGGTCAAAATATTGATTTTTTAGAGCCCTAAATCAAAAGAATAATGTCAAAATAGGTCAAGAACCAAAAAGAAATTTGTGTGAAGGGTTTGATAATGTTTCTAAATGTATCAAGATGCAATGTGATTTTTTTGGTGATTTTTAGAAACTTAAATGGTATTTTAATTAATTAATTCTCATTAATTAATTAAAATAAACATTTAAATATTTTAAAAATACGGATTTTATGCAAAAAATAAAATAAAAATTATTTTCAGAATGAGAAAAATATTTGAAAGGGAAATGCAAAAGATAAATTTTTTTGAAAGTGTTTTGCTATTTTTAATAAAATGTACAAAGAAATGCAATTAAAATGAAATTAAATTGTGAATTAATGGAAGTATGTTGATCCAGTGGTCCAGATTTGAATGAGAAAGGGAGGGAATTGACTTCGCGCGCTATCCAAGGGCCAGAAATCAAACTACGCTAATTACACAATTAAACCCTAATCTGAACCCTAATCACTTTCAGGTGACTGGAACAGTGTTCCGGTCATCTTCTCCGGCTAGCCTCTCATCCAATCTCCCTCAATACGCAACCCCAAGCCCTTAAACTCTCCAGAAATGATCCCCACCTCATTCTAAACAAGAATCAGCCATCAAACAGAATTTATTTCACATGAACAGAGAGATTCGAAGCAAAACGGAAAATCTTTCAGAAATTTCAGAGGCTTCATACATGCTTAAAACTGAATCATTTTCAAAACCAAAAGGTGCAGTGTGATCAGTGAAGCATGGAGAACAATCTAAGAACTTAAGAAATCAATTCTGGAAAAAATGTTCTTGGTGATACCTGAACTGAAGCTTTCGAAAATTGCACTGGCTGGCTGCTTCTTTGCTTCAAATCAGCTCCAATGATCCTCCTGAAGAGTTTGTGATGCTTGGTTGGAGTTTATATGGCCTCTAAGTGATGTTGGCTGAAACTCAGTTCAAGAAATATGAAAATCGTGTTTTTGATTCAGGGTGTTTCAAGGCATAATGAGGGGTGGGAAATGGTCAGTGATGATTGTGGAGTTGTTCTATGGAATTTGTTTTGAGGTTTGAAGCTTGTGTGTTGAGTTTCGAAGGCTCTTGCAAGTTTTAGGGATTTTGTGTATGCTGAGCAATCTCAAGTGTTAGGCTGCAATGTTGTGTGTTTTGGCTTGGTTTTGATTCACATAATAAGCTGTGATAGGTAAGAGGGTGGGTGGTGGCCTATGTTGATTGGTATGGGCAAGTTGCAAAAATGTCAACATGACTTGTACTTGAGGTATGGGCAAGAACACAACTGGTCCTTGGGCATGTCCATGCGCAGCTGACTTCATGGATGTCCACAAATCCATTCTTGAGGCAATTCAGCAAGAGAGAAGAAAGTTATGGGGTGTTTTGCAATTATGTGATGTTTTGGCCCCTTTAAGAAATCTTGATGTTCAAGGCATGAAACTTGGGATTTCTTTGGCAAGTATTTTTGCAAACTTCCCTCTTTGGTGCATAAGTGAAATTTTGTGATTTTTCCCAACTTTGCAAGGCCATAACTTGAGTTCTATGATGAATTAGATCAAGTTCTTGTACTTTTTGAAAAGGGAATGATCCAATCTACAACTTTCATGACCAAGAATATTTCATTTGAAGCATTTTTGAATCAAAAAGAGGAGGTTGAAAAACTTTCCCAAAATGACAATTTTGCATTACAAGTCACTTTCCCAAAATGGCAACTTTGCAAATGGCTTGAAATTCTTCAATTTTGTGAACTTATAACTTCTTCTAAGATCAAATAAAGATCATATACACCCAAAATGATGGAGAAGACCCTTTGGTTGGAGGATTGGGGGCCTCAGATGCCCTGATTTTGCACTGACTTGCTCAAGAAGTCATCTATTGATCAGATGCCTTCACCATTGAATTTCTTCATGAAAATTGGTATGTATGATCCTTATAGCATATAATGACCAATAGAAACAAGAATGAGCAAAAAATTTGGAGTTATGGCCTCTGAAACTAAAACCCTAATTTTAGGTCATCTGTGCAGTTAAGCTTGGCTCTGCCTCCATACCTTCCTCAGTTCTTGTGATTTTCTGACTTTCTTGTTCTTGGGAGGATATAATATGATGCTTGAACATACGTGGACATTCTTGAGATGATTGAAGACCTTTGGAATGGACCAGATAGCTCAGAGATTGCTCAAATCACAAACCCTAGATGCAGATGACTTTGAAACCAGGCAGTGAAGCAAAAATGTAATATGAGATGATATAATTGAACTTATGCTAATGAAAAGATCACAAGCCATGGTGAAATGAGTGAGGGAAAATTTGGGGTGTTTACAGCTGCCCCTATTCAAACATGAGTTAGTTGTGCAGGATGTAAGCAGCGGCTTAACAGGCAAACAAGATAACTTGTGGTTGAATACCAAAGACAGTCCAAAATTTGCACTCACTGAATGAAGAAGAAAAGAGATATAGATTGTAAAAGAAAATAAAGTATGATCATAAAGTGCGGGCGATGGAGGACGACCGTCGAGCAGAGGACGACTGCTGGGGATGAAGCAATGACGGGGACGGCCGGCATGCTGGGAAAATAAAGGATCATGATGGGGACGGCCATCAAGCAAAGAAATAAGACTCTCTGGGGATTAAAGGTAAAGGTAATGATGGGGACGACCATCAGGTTAAAAACATAAATGAAATAAATGATGAGGTACGGTCATCAAAGGTGAAGAACGATCACCTAGCAGGGGACGACTGCTCTGTTGGGGAGAAAGATGGGGGACGGTCATCTAAGGTGAAGGACGATCACCTGGCAAGGTATGGTTGCCGAAAATATCACGACATAGGACGAATGCCGGATAGAAAAGGTCGACGATGGGGACGGCCATCAGATAAGCATGATGAAGGACGATCATCAAGAGGTGAAGGACGATCACCTAGCAGGGTACGGCTGCTCTCGGGGTTTACCATGACATAGGACGAATGTCAGATAACAGAATCAACGATAGGGACAACCATCAGATAAGAGTGATGAAGGACGATCATCAAAAGGGTGAAGGACGATCACCTAGCAGGGGACGGCTGCTAAAACCATCACGACATATGACGAATGTCGGATATAAAGAAATAATTGGGATTTGCTGGGGACTCTTCCGGGAAATGGTAGACACAGACAAATGTCTAAATTAAAGAAAGAAAAGGTATAAGTGTTTGACACTGTGTATAGATTAAAGATGCGGACGAGCATCCTTAGGACCATGATACTGTCGCTCCCAAAGATTTGGATCCCGGTACAAGCGCGAACGGTCGGCGAAAAGGACAATGAGAACACACAGCAGTGAACTCACTGGAGAAGAAAAGAGTCGCCAGCTAGGCATATTTATCCCGGAGGAAAGGTAATGCTGCATAGACCTAGAAAAAGATGGATAAGACGGTTGCGAACCAGAGAGACTGAGAAAGGGGGTTGGTTACAACCTGGGAAGGTATTAGCACCCAGATTGTCCGTCGTACTCGACGGGATCCACGCTTAAAAGATTTGTGTTTTAAAGGGGTAGTGTCAGTGCAATTTGTGTATAAAGAGCTGGAAAAGGATGTACAGGTGTCAGTGTAAAAGAAAGTGAAAGTGTGTAAATGTATAGTGTCAGTGTGAGATCAGGAATGAAGTGCTCAAGACCATGAGGCTAAAGAATGAGGCTAGAAGGAGGGGGAATATACAGAGACTTTTGTTCGATAACTGTTAAGTTATGCCTACGTATCCTCTCGTGCAATGAGGAAGTCAGAACACCGTAGTTCGACCCAAAGAGATTGAAAGATGAATTGACTTGTGAACTGCTTGCTTGTCTATGCTCAAGTGTATGACCTGTCTGGCTCAGGTGCAAACTGTCTTGCATCAGACGGAAGAAGCGAGTTCTCGTTTGTGAGTGAAGATGATGAGAAAAGAATCCCGAAGGAGACGATTATTGTTTGTTTTTGTGTTTTCAGTCTTTTATTGCTTTTTGAAAGTTTGTCATAAGTTAATGAGTTTAAGCCTAGGCCAAAGGGGTAGTAAACTCATCACATCTTCCCTCTGATTAGGGGTAATGAGAATACCTTAAGTGTGAAGTCAGATTCTCACACTTAATCACCTTTGATGTAGGATTAAGATCATTAACCTACTTGTGATTATTTGAATGTTTTTGGTGTTTTTGTTTAGTGTTGAGTAATGAGGTTAAGCCATAATCAAGGATTAAACAGACTCATTACACCATCCTAATAGAAGGATAATAGATGAGAATGCTTAAGCTGAGGAAAACTCCTCAACTTAATCCATGATTAGGGATTAAACTCATGACAAAACAAGCCTTTGATTAAGTGAATTTTATTTAATGGTATGATGATGAAGTGGATTTTATGATTTGTAAGACAACTTGAGGGGGACTTGTCCATTAACACTAGGGTTAGTCCTTCTTAACCAATTAAGGAAGAATTAGAACCCTAATGCAAGGCCCAAGTTACAAGTGTGATGTCTTGATGATTATTAAGTGAATTGATTAAGAGATTAAAACACATTAAGGGTTTAACACTTAGGATTAAAGTTATACACTCCATCCTAATAGAAGGATGCAGGCATAATCTTAATCACAAAGCCTTAAAGCCTTTAGGGTTTAGTCCCTGATTATGAGATGAGAAGAGAAGACTCAAAAGAGACACAAAGGTAAAACTAAGAGGGGAGACTAATCAAAACCCTAATCATTGTCATGCTTGGTTGTTCCTAAGGTTTGTGAGGTTTTCAAGAGAAGTCTTCAATGGAACCACCAGGAAGCAGATGAAAGGATCAAGAGAAGCAAAGTGACTTGCTTCATTCAAGAAGTCAAGTCACTTGAAGAAAGAAAGTAGGATGAAGAAGAATGAGCAAGTTCAATCTCACACACATACAAAGATGCAGCAAGGATGCATAAAAAGGAGATGAAGAGAAGTCATGAGAAGTGAAGGCAAATTCACTTCTCAAAGTCACTTACCACCTGAAAGGTTAGAAAAGAAATGCAATGCAATGTAAAATGGGATGAGATGACATGATGAGAAACAAAACCAGAAGCATTTACATTATGCTAATGATGCTATGTGATGCTACAAACATGAGGCAGCACATGGAAATGATCACACAAGTTCATGAATGCAAGTGAAGCAAGTTAAGAAGCATAGACATACATGAAAAGTTATGAAGTACATATGGCATACAATATGGCAAATACATGATGCAATGATCAAACATGCTTTCAATATGTCTTATGATGTCAAATGAATCACATGGATGCTTGAAATGTCATGGCAAGTCATGTTATGCAAGAGAATGCAAGATGGATGCATATGGGAACCCAAATTAGGGTTTATGAACAATACATCAAACAAAAATCAAAATCAGAAGCAAACAACATTATAAAAAATTGAAAATGCCACTCAAAGGACCCCTAATCCTATACTAACCTAATGCCCAAAGGAGAGGTTTCAACTCTTAACCAAATTCAAGTTATGGTTTTTACAAGATTTCTAGGGTTTTAGGGTTCCTAAACAAGAAAATTACCAAACAAATGGAAAATGAAAGATCAAATCATGTCCATTTAATCTCACAAACTACATGCTAAACACAATGCAATGCAAAAAGAATCAATGTCCAACTCCTCATGGATAGGCAGAAATGATTTTTGGAACATTGGATCAAATTAATGCATAAAAATGATTTTAAATCAATGAAAAATTCTCAAAATGCATCAAGATCAAAAAATAAATTTGGTTTGAAGGTTGGACAATATTTCTAAATGTCTTAGAACATTTCATGAATTTTTTGGTGATTTTAAATACCTAGAAGTATTTTTAATAAATTAATTTTCATTAATCAATTAAAAATAAACTCTTAAATATTTAAAAATACTTTTTTAATGCTAAAAATGAAAATAAAAAATATTTTTGTGTTTTAAAAATTAATGAAACTCTTGACAAAAAGTTTCATAATTTTTAAAACAATTTTGCTATTTTAAATAAATTATGGAAGTTAAATGAAAGAAAATGAAATAAAAATAAAAAATAGACTGAAGTATGCAGGATGGAAGGCCAGGATTCATTCTGGGTTTGAAAATGTTGACTGCGCGCCAGATCTAGTGGCCCATATTCAAACTGAGTTAAATACAATTAAGATTTAATTAATTATGGTTTAGGGTTTAATGACGAATCTCAGCCACACACACGCGCGGCAAGTCAACCAGTCAAAGCAATCTAACGCTCCAGATTCAAATGCTCATTAATAACCTGATTAAACCCTAATGATTTTCAGGTGGCCGGAGAAGACCTCCGGTCGTCTTCTCCGGTGGGAACCCCACCTGAAAATCCCTAAAAACCTCAAAACACAACTAAAATGAAATCCAAGAACGCTGGAATGATCCCCATAACCCACTGAATCAAAACCCCATCACCAACATCATTTATATTCCCTCAAACTCACAAATCGAAACAAAACATTTTTAGGTCAGGGAGTTTCAGAACACAATTAAACTCTTATTTCATCACCATTTTCAAAACTAAAGACATCAGAACAATCAGTGAATCATGAAGAACAACTTAAGAACTTAAAAAATGATTTCTGGAAAAAATGTTCTTGAGCTACCTGAGTTTCGAAGCTTTCACTCTTGCAACTTTTTGTCCCCTTCCTTGGATGAAAACCACTCCTTATGACCCCTTGATGATGTTTGGATGCTTAGAAGAAGTTTATGTTGGCTGGTTAAGGAGTTTGAACAGCTTCTGCTCAAGCTCAGTTGAAAATGGTGTTGGTGATTCAGGCTGTTTCAGGCAAAGGTGAAGGGTTCTTCATGACCAGGAAGATGAATGGAGAAGGTTTATGAAGTTTGTTCAGGTGTTTGTGAGCTGTGGAATGAGATTCGAAAGTTTTTGCTTTGGGGGTGAAAAATGGGGAAGCTCAGTTCTTGCTTGGTTCAGACTTATGTCTTGCTGGTTTTGGCTCAGTGAAGCAAGGTGAATTGATCAGTGGAATTGGTTCTTGTGTTTGTGAGTTGTATGAAGAGATTCGAAGAGAAAATGCTTGAGGGAGTGAGTTTGTGAATGTGATGCTCTTGTGTGTTTCAGCCTTGCTTGATGTATCAAATGGCTAGCATTTGTTCCACATAAAAAACTCCCATTGGTCAGATGATGTGACCTGGCCTGCTGTGATAGGTAAGTTCACTTTTGCAAATTGTCAACCTTTGTGTAAGAGAGGCATGGGTTGTGTTCTAGGCTAGTACAAAGGTGTGGGCTGGCGCAGCATGGTGTGTGAGGGATGCTAGCATGGTTCAGCAGCCAAGACAACAAGTGGGTGAAAGTGTGATGATGATTTTGCAACTTGATCACTTTTGGTTCATGTGAAAAGATCTTGCTATACAAACCATGAACATGTGATCTTTTGGTTCAAATTTGATTTTTAGAACTTGTATGATGCTTGCACATTGGTTTGATATGAACTAGAAGTCACAAATGCCTTGGTATAAAGTTTTTGCAAGTTTCTCATTTGAGGCATATCTTGAGAATTAGTGATTTTTGTTAACTTTGACACACCATAACTTTTGATCCAAAATGAATTAGATCATGTTCTTGTACTTTTTGAAAAGGGAAAGATCTAATATACAACTTTCATGACCAAAGTTTTTCCATTTGAAGCATTTTTGGATCAAAAAGTAAGGCTTGAAAAGTGGCATAAAATGACATATTCCTTAAAAGTCAACCATGCCCTAAAAAGTCAACTTTGCAAAAACTTGTAATTCTTGAATTTTGTGAACTTCAACCTTCTTCCATGATCAAATAAAGATCATATACACTCAAAATGATGAAGATCACCCCTTGGTTGGGTCATTGGGGGCCTCAGATGCCCTGATTTTGCACTGACTTGTCTGAAAAGTCAACTCTTGATCAGATGACTTCCCCATGGAATTTCTTCATGAAAATTGATATGCATACTCCCTATACCATATGGAGACCAATGGAAACAAGAATGACCAAAAAATTTGGAGTTATGGCCTCTGAAACCAAAACCCTAATTTTAGGTCAACTGTGCAGTCAAACCTGGCTCTGCCTTCATACCAATCCCAGTTCTTGTGATTCCTTGGCATTCTTGACTTTGAAAGGATGTAATATGATATAAGAACACACATGGATCCCTTTGAAGTTATTGGTAGCCTTTGGAGTGGCTCAAGAGGCTCTTGGATTGCTCAGATCACAAACCCTAGGTGCAGATGACTTTGAATCTATGCAGTGAATCAAAAATGAGATATGAGATGATATGATTGTGTTTATGCATATGAAATGATCACAAGCCATGGTGTGAATGGGTGAGGGCAAATTTGGGGTGTTTACAGCTGCCCCTATTCAAACATGAGTTAGCTGTGCAGGATGTAAGCAACGGCCTAACAGGCAAATAAGATAACTTGTGGTTGAATACCAAAGACAATCCAAAATTTTCACTCACAGAATGAAGAAGAAAAGGGATATAGATTGTAAAGGAAAATAAAGTATATTGTAAAGTGTGGGCGACGGAGGACGACCGTCGAGCAGAGGACGACTGTTGGGTAAATAGCAATGACGGGGACGGCCGACATGCTGGGGATAAAAGGTAAAGCCAAGACGGGGACGGCCGACTAGCTGGGAAAAATAAGATTATGATGGGGACGGCCATCAAGATAAAGTTGTAAGATTCTCTGGGAATTAATGAAGCATGACGGGGACGGCCATCAAGTTCATAAAGCAAAGTAACCGACGATGGGGACGGCCATCGGGCTAAAAAGAAAAGGGACCACGACGAGGACGGCCATCGGGTTAAAGAATAAATGAAATAAACAGATGATGAGGTACGGTCATCAAAGGTGAAGGACGATCACCTAGCAGGGGACGGCTGCTCTGTTGGGGTTAAGATGAGGGACGGTCATCTAAGGCGGAGGACGACCACCAGGCAGGGTACGGCTGCCGAAAATATCGCGACATAGGACGAATGCCGGATAAAAGGTCAACGATGGGGACGGCCATCGGACGAGCATGATGGAGGACGACCATCAAGAGGTGGAGGACGACCACCTAGCAGGGGACGGCTGCTCTCGAGGCTTCTCATGACATAGGACGAATGTCAGATAACCAAAAATCAACAATGGGGACGGCCATTGGATAAAATGATGAAGGACGATCATCAAGAGGTGGAGGACGACCACCTAGCAGGGGACGGCTGCTAAAAGTCAACGATGGGGACGGCCATCGGATGAGCATGATGGAGGACGACCATCAAGAGGTGGAGGACGACCACCTAGCAGGGTACGGCTGCTCTCAAGTTTTATCATGACACAGGACGAGCGTCAGATAAGAAGAAAAATTTGCTTACTTGGCGATCTACTGGGGATATAGTAAACACGGACGAGTGTTTACAACCAAGAAAAGAAAGTATAAGTGTTTAGGTGTTGTGTATAGATCAAAGATGCGGACGAGCATCCTTAAGATTATGATACGGACGAGTATCGGGTAGAAACAAACTGACACGTGTTCAGAGATGATGATACGGAAGAGTATCAACGGGTTAACAAAGAACACGGACGAGTGTTGAATCTGAAGGGACTCTTCTGGGGAATAGTAGACACAGACGAGTATCTATATTCAAGAAGACATGAATGTTTGACACAGTGTATGGATTAAAGATGCGGACGAGCATCCTTAAGATTATGATACGGACGAGTATCATGTAGAAACAAACACTTGACGCATATTCTGAGATGATGGTACGGACGAGTACCAACTGGTTAACAAAGAACATGAACCAACGTCGAATCTGTGGGGATATAAATGGTGTATACAAGATGCGGACGAGTATCTGTATAAGTATGAATGTGAATATTGTATAGATGAGTTTTTTTATCTGCTGGGGAGAGTGACACGGATGAGTGTCAAAAGGGAGAGAAGTATAGTATCAACAAGTATATGGGTTGTGAAAGTGTAGGCGACTGCGCTGGGGATACGACACGGACGGGTGTCAAGAAAGTGTATATACAAGTATAGGTGAGTGCAAAGATGATGTCTTTGGCTTTCCGCTGGGGATATGACACGGACGGGTGTCGGGAAGTATCTGTAATACGGGTGATCTTGTTTGTAAAGAGTGTTCGGCGACTTTACTGGGGAGTGATGACACGGTCGGGTGTCAAAAAGGAGTATGTACTGGTGTTTGTGATTTGTGAGGCAACTGCTTTTGCTGGGACTCTGGTGGGGATTTTGGGGGAAAGTATTCTGCATTCTGATGAATGGTTACTAATCACAAGGGTTCGATTCATAACATGGCTTATGATTATGCTATGTGTTTGATTTTTGCCGCAATGCTCCGTTTTAGACGGAATGCTACGCTTTGTGGGTGAATATGAGGCAAATGTCATGATTATGCAAAGATATCAAACCGGGATTCAGATCCCATTGCCATGGAGATCTCTGGTCGATCTGCTTGAAATGGGCGTCCCAGCTGGGGATGAGATCATTGATAGATCTGATGAGATGCATCTGCTTGGGGATATAGGTCACTGATGGACATATCCTTGCAATATAGGACCCAGCTGGGGTTTGCAATAGCCTTCATCACTCTGTTGTGACTCCTTCATGCGTCGCTCTTCTGAATAGAGGCCGAGGATTCTGTGGGGAGATGGTTCCCTGACTTCTGCATTTTGCTAAGGAAGAATGATTGGCAACGGCTGGGGAAATTGACAAGCGGCAACTTAGCTGGGGAAAGTTGTTGGCAACTTAGCTGGGGAGAAAACACCTCTGGTGCCAAGAGTGAGTGTTGATTTGCCAGCTTGCTGGGATGAAGCTTGCATGCCCCAAGGGGCGTTCTGGATACCTGCAATCCTGCAAAGATAAGGAAACGCACAAATGGTCCCGAGGTATCCTTTGCTGGATTCCGTCATAGGAGTTAAGCACTTTGGAGAGTAAGTATATTCCCTGTAAGCACGCGTTTTTATTTTTTTAAAGAAAATCATCTGTACTCATGCAATTAGTTTTTTAGAGACGTCAGACATTATTTGCAAATAAAAATGTATAAGACGAGACATGACTGAAAAATCTGATTTTATTAATTCATATGCCCTGAATTGGCGAGATACAGTCAAAGAAACAAATCCCCTGAAATGAGGAGATCGTTACAAATTGAGAAACAAAATGCTGGCAATGTTGATGACGCTTTGAGGAGCTTCCCCTTTTGCTATGACCCGTAGGACTTTTGACGTTCTTTTCGTCTTGCTTTCTGAAGGAGGCTGATTCTGATTGAAGCTTGATCCTTTCGAGGTTTGCCGAGTTGTAGGCGATACAGACGAATTCAGAATGCAGTTGTTCGCTTATTCCCTTATTTTGCATGGATCGCCCTTTCGGGTTTTCAATCCATCGGGATACCCATTTTTGCCTGAGTTGTCCAATGCGGCTTTTCAACTCAGCGGGCGTACATTTTTTTGTCTATTTTCCCTTACTTTTGCCCGAGTCTTTTATTCTGTTTTTGACTCGCCGGGATGCCCTATTTTTGCTTGGACTTACATTCTGTTTTTATGTCCAGCGGGTCATTTTTATGCGAAGTATTTTTTAACCGCATCTGAATTCACAGGGGACGGGAAGTCTTCACCATCCATGGTGCTGAGCATCAATGCTCCACCAGAGAAAACTTTCTTTACCACGAATGGCCCTTCATAATTTGGAGTCCATTTGCCCCTGTGGTCTGTATGAGGAGGAAGGATTCTTTTCAGCACAAGATCTCCTACTTGGTACTCTCGGTGCCTGACTTTCTGATCGAAGGCTCTCTTCATTCTTTTCTGATATAACTGCCCATGACAGATTGCAGCCAATCTTTTCTCTTCAATCAGACTCAGTTGCTCGTATCGGGACCTGACCCATTCTGCTTCGTTCAGCTTAACATCCATCAGTACCCGTAGGGAGGGTAGTTCAACTTCAACTTGTAGGACTGCCTCCATACCATACACAAGCTGATATGGTGTTGCCCCAGTGGACGTTATGATTGACGTGCGGTACCCATGCAAGGCAAATGGTAGCATTTCATGCCAGTCTTTGTAGGTAACTACCATCTTCTGCACAATCTTCTTGATATTCTTGTTAGCCGCCTCAACAGCGCCATTCATCTTTGGCCTGTAAGGAGAAGAATTGTGGTGTTGGATTTTGAAGTCCCGGCATAACTCAGCCATCATTTTGTTGTTTAAATTGGAACCATTATCAGTAATGATTCGCTCGGGAACTCCATATCGACAGATGATATCTCTCTTCAGAAATCTGGCTACCACTTGTCTTGTAACATTTGCATATGAGGCTGCTTCGACCCACTTGGTGAAATAATCAATGGCGACCAGGATGAATCTGTGGCCATTTGAAGCAGTTGGCTCAATCTTGCCAATCATATCAATGCCCCACATGGCAAAGGGCCATGGTGAAGACATGATGTTCAAAGGATTGGGAGGCACATGCACCTTATCCGCATAGATCTGGCATTTGTGGCATTTTCTGGCGCAGGCACAACAGTCGGCATCCATTGTGATCCAGTAATAACCCGATCTTAACAACTTTTTAGCCATGGCATGTCCTCCAGCATGGGTACCAAAGGATCCTTCGTGCACTTCATGCATCAACAAGTCTGCTTCTGTCTTATCAACACATCTGAGGAGTACCATATCAAAGTTCCTTTTGTATAAAGACCCATCAGTGTTCAGAAAGAAACTACCAGCAAGCCTTCTCAAAGTCTTCTTATCATTGGAAGATGATCCAGGTGGGTATGTTTGATCTTCCAAGAAGCACTTAATGTCATGGAACCAAGGCTTATCATCTTTGACAACATCTGCGGCGAACACATATGCTGGTCTGTCAAGTCTGGATACTGAAATCTGAGGTACAAAGTTGGCAACTTGAACTTTGATCATGGAGGAAATGGTAACAAGAGCATCTGCAAACTGATTCTCGTCCCGAGGGATATACTCAAGTTTGACCGTTGTAAAGAAAGTCAATAACCTCCTTGTATAATCCCTGTAAGGTATCAGATGGTCCTGGTGGGTGTACCATTTTCCGTTGGTTTGATTAACTACCAGAGCTGAATCTCCGAATACAGTCAATGTCTTGATCCTGAGGTCAATGGCTTCCTCAAGACCCATAATGCAAGCTTCGTATTCAGCTTCGTTGTTAGTGCAGTTGAAAGTGAGTTTTGCCGAGAAAGGCATGTGAACTCCTTTAGGTGTAATGAGTACTGCACCAACACCACGACCATTCATATTAACAGCCCCATCAAACATCATAGTCCATTCTTCTTCCGGGTCAGGCCCCTCAGCGTGAATAGGCTCTTCACGATCTTTTGCCTTAATGAACATGATGTCTTCATCAGGGAAGTCAAATCTCATAGGCTGGTAGTCATCAATGGGTTGCTCAGCAAGATATTCGGACAATACACTGCCCTTGATGGCTTTCTGAGAAGTGTACTGGATGTCATATTCTGTGAGAATCATCTGCCATCTTGCAACCCGTCCGGTAAGAGCTGGCTTCTCGAAAATGTACTTGACTGGGTCCATTTTTGATATCAATAAAGTAGTGTGGGTCAACATATACTGTCTCAGTCGACGAGCAGCCCACGCTAAAGCACAGCAAGTTCTCAGGTAGTATATTGCATACTCTTTTCGACCAGACTCGTCATGCTGGCCCAACACACACCCCATTGACTCTTCTAATACTGTCAAGTACATTATCAGAGGTCTTCCTTCAACTGGAGGCATAAGGATTGGAGGCTCTTGTAAGTACTCTTTGATCTTGTCAAAAGCCTTCTGGCAGTCTTCATTCCACCTGACCGTCTGTTCTTTTCTTAACAGCTTGAACAAGGGTTCACAGGTTGCTGTAAGGTGGGATATGAACCGTGAGATGTAGTTCAATCGACCTAAGAACCCTCGAACTTCTTTCTCTGTTTTCGGTGCAGGCATCACTCGAATAGCTTTGACTTTATCAGGGTCAACTTCAATCCCCTTCTCGCTTACAATAAAGCCCAGCAGCTTACCAGATCGCACCCCGAATGTGCATTTGTTGGGGTTCAGCTTTAGTTGGTACTTCCTCAGACGCTTGAACAACTTCAGCAGATTTACCAGGTGATCTTCCTCTGTAAGGGACTTGGCGATCATGTCATCCACATAACATTCTATTTCTTTATGGATCATATCGTGGAATAATGTCACCATAGCTCGCTGATATGTGGCACCAGCATTCTTCAGCCCGAATGGCATCACTTTGTAACAGAACGTGCCCCAAGGTGTAATGAAGGTTGTCTTCTCCATGTCTTCAGGTGACATCTTGATCTGATTGTATCCTGAAAATCCGTCCATGAAGGAGAATACCGAGAACTGAGCCGTGTTATCCACCAATACATCAATGTGAGGTAATGGGAAGTCATCTTTTGGGCTGGCTCTGTTCAGATCCCGGTAGTCAACACACATTCTTACCTTACCATCCTTCTTAGGCACAGGTACTATGTTAGCAACCCACGGCGGGTAGCTAGTTACAGCAAGGAACCCGGCGTCCCATTGCTTTTGAACCTCTTCCTTGATCTTCATTGCCATGTCTGGGCGAGTACGGCGCAACTTCTGTTTAACCGGTGGGCATTCTTCTCTCAAAGGCAGCTTGTGCACAACAATGTCGGTGTCCAACCCTGGCATATCTTGATACGACCAAGCAAAAACATCCACATATTCTTGAAGCAGATCAATCAGTTGTCTCTTCACTTAGTCTTGCAGGCAGGCCCCGATTTTAACCTCTTTCACGTCTTCATCTGTACCAAGATTAATCACTTCAACCTCCTCCCGGTGAGGAGTAATAACCTTTTCCTCTTGTCTTAACAACCTGGCTAGCTCTTCAGGAAGTTCATATTCTTCTTCAACCCCTTCATCAGCTTGATTGATCGGATTGTCAAAGTCATACGAAGTCATAGCTGTGCTGTTGTCGGTGCTGTCTGGAAGGCATTCTCTGCAAGGGTTCAGTTTGTTCATTTTAGTGATTGATTTTAATCTTGTTTAGAAAAGTGAAATAAAGTTATCATTTTGAAAACATCGCCATTTATTTTTTTGTACAAAAAGAAAAATGGGAAAAACAGTGAGCGGAAAAGAAAAGGACTCATTTGCAAAAAGATGTCTGATATTTCATTGATTAATCTTGTTTGCACAAAAAGTACAGATGGCCCGATTACAAAATGAGTCTTGTCATCTTGGGCAAGATGCAAGACTTTGATGCATGCTATAAAAATACAGGAAATAATAATTACTATGTATGAGTAACTCTTATAATTTCCTGGGAAGACCAGTTTGAGATACTGCTCCCCGGGATCTTTGGACGAATCCAATTCTCCAGATTGCGCTCCTCTTCCAGCTCGTCTTCCAGATTGTTGATAGCATCAGGGGTGAGCATCCCCCCACTGACAAAACCGGGCTTCTCAGCAACCCTTGCTTGATGTTGTTGAGTTGGTCTGTAACCCAACCCAAATTTGTCTTTCTTCTCCTCTACAGATAAAACCTTGCCCCAGCCTTGGGCAGTTCCCTCTTCAACAACCTTCCGGGCTTGTTGGTAAGATGACATGGAGATTCCAGATACAGTAGATGCTTCATTAACATTCAGGGCCTCAAACCCTTGGCTCATTGTTTCATGGATCTCCCCATCCATCTCAATATACTTATAAGTAGCCAGATGGCTAACAAATATATCCTCCTCCCCACAGATAGTAACAACTTGGCCTTCCCACTCAAATTTTAACTTCTGGTGAAGGGTAGACGTTACTGCGCCAGCGGCATGAATCCATGGTCTACCCAACAAACAGCTGTAGGCAGGCTGAATGTCCATCACGTAGAAGATCGTTTTAAAGGTTTGTGGGCCAATTGTCACAGGTAGCTCAATTTCTCCCAGCACCGATCTCTTAGAACCATCGAAGGCTCTTACTACCAGGTTACTGGGACGCAATGCTAATCCTTCATATTCTAGCTTCACCAGGGCCTTTTTCGGTAAGACATTAAGGGATGACCCTGTGTCTACCAGTACATGGGAAAGGACTGCACCTTTACATTCCATGGTGATATGCAAGGCCTTGTTATGGTTGCGGCCTTCTGTTGTCAAGTCAGTATTGGTGAACCCTAGCCCATTGCTAGCAGTAACATTTCCAACCACGGTTTCCAACTGATTGACAGTGATCTCTTCAGGCACGTAAGCTGCGTGCAAGACTTTGAGTAGTGCATTCCGATGGGCTTCGGAGCACATAAGCAGTGATAGGATAGAGATCTTGGATGGCGTCTGGTGAAGCTGATCCACTATTTTGTAATCACTCTTTTTGATGATTCTCATGAACTCATCAACTTCTTGATCGAACGGTGTTTTCAAAGCTTCCTTAACAACTTGATCTTCCTGCACCGGGCTCTTTCCTTTTGCCTTGGCAGCAGCTTCTGCTTCGGCAGTGGGTCTTTGAATTTGTGGAGCAAAGAGACGTCCGCTTCGAGTGAAGCCTCCGCCTCCTCCCACATTGTCTATTTGTGGTGCAGGTGTTGATGGTTCAAGGGTGATTTTCTTTCCTTCGCAGTATACGTCAGAGCCGTAGTGCCAAGGGATGGCCCTATTGCTTTCATAAGGTACTGGTCCAGGCACTGTGACAGTGACTGGACTGATGGCAGCTGCTGAAGGGACTGTGATAGTTTGCGGATCATAATAAATTGTGACTGGTGCTCTGATGGGAGCAGCACTTTCTGAATTGTAGGCAGAGTTGTTTTCAGGATCATAAAATATTGTGACAGTTGAGACATCTTCATGATTTGTTGCTGGTGTTGTAGGAGATATTGTCAGAAGGATGGACGTTGTTGTTGTAGGAGATTCAAACTGGAGTGATGCTGAAGTTGTAGAAGGAAAATTTGTTGATAGCTGATCCGTTGAGATGATAGATGAAGTACTTGTCGATGAAGCCGAAGAATTGTCAGGAACAATGGTTGCTGCAGTTGTAGGAGATACCGGAATTGTTGTTGATGAGATTGCTGGATTTGATGGAAATGATGTGGTGATCTGAAGTTGGCCACTCTGAATGAGACCATCTATGCCATTTCTCAGGTTATCGCACCCATTTACTGAAATATTGCAGTAAGCACATCCTAACTCACACCCCGGGAACATTTGACATTCGAGGAGCTGAGCCTTAATCGCCACCAACGGTGTCCGAATCTGACCCACACTGGTTATTAAATAAGACGGCTTGTCTTCTTCAATAGCGTTGATTCTGGGACCACCGTGGTTTGGCATGGGGTTCTTGTTGACATTGGGTGGTGGTGCGAAATTCAGAGCCTTTGAGTCTACCAGGTCTTGTACCTTCATGTGCAAGGCTCTACACTTTTCTGTACTGTGGCCAGGTGCATTCGAGTGAAAAGCACATCTGGCGTTGGAGTCGTAATTCCTGGGTAGACTGTTGGGATCTGGAGGTGCCAGTGTCCTTAGCTCAACCAGGTTGAGTTTCAGGAGTTGTGGCAGCAATGTAGCATATGGCATAGGGATCGGATCGATCACCCTGTTGGCTTGAGATGGCCTCTGCTGGAATGGCCTTTGCTGGTTATTGTTGTTGGTATTGCTGTTGTTGTAATTTCTCGGAGGATACTGATTTTGTTGATGGTACTGAGGTTGTTGCTGATAGTTTTGCTGCGGAGGTTGATAGGCTGGTTGTGGATGAGCTGGAGCGGGGATGGTAATTGCTGCCACAGATCTATGAACATATTGGGGCCTGCCCCTGTTGGTGTGGATGGCATTGGTCTCACCAGTCCTTCTTGGGCCCGCAAAAGGCTTTCTTGCATTACTGGATGAGCTTGCACCGTTGTCTGAGATCTTCCCCATTTTCAATAGGCTTTCAATTCTCTCCCCGGCTATGACTACATCTGCAAAGCTGGTAGATGAGAAGGCAGCTAGCCTATCAATGTAAGTCCCCTGAAGGGTGTTCATGAACATATCAGCCATCTCCCTTTCTGACATAGGTGGCTGGACAGCAGCAGCAAGCTGTCTCCATCTTTGAGCATACTCTCGGAAGCTCTCTCTAGATGACTGTGACATTCCCATTAGGAGGGTCCTGTTGGGTGCCATATCCAGATTATACTGATACTGTCTGATGAAGGCCTCTGCCAGGTCCTTCCAGCATCTAATAGTTGCTCTTGTCAGATGGGAATACCATTCCCTCGAAGCTCCAGTCAAGCTATCCTCAAAATAGAACATCCACAGCTTCTCGTCCATGGTATAGGCCTTTAGTCTCCCGAGAAAAGATTGTAGATGGGTCCGGGGACAGGAAGTCCCATTATACTTCTCAAAGCATGGTGGCTTAAACTTGTGGGGAATCCTGACCCCATCTACCAAGCCCATATCCATAACATCAAAACCCAAAGAGTTTTGAGACTCTATGGATCTTAATTTCTCAGCTATCTCATCCAACCTTCTATCATAAGCTTCTTCCCCGGCTCCCATTACTGTGAACTGGTCTTCTTGAGGGTCTTCTTGCAGCACCCTCCCTGCTGTGGCGGTCCCTTGTATATTGACAGGGATGTTGGCCTCTGGATGGAGGTGGGGTCCAAAGACTGGGGGATTGACATGAGGTTGGACTCTTTCATTGTTGCTAGTCCCAGCAGTCCCTGGCTGATGATCTTCCTGATTTCTCCCTTCTACCAGTGCTCTGAGCCTCTCCTGGCTTTGAGCCATGTTGTTCATTACTTCCATAAACTGCGTCATTTGGTTCCTCATTTCCAACCGCTCGTTGGTCATTTGGTTCCTGACCTCTGTAAGGTCCTGCTGCATCTGATCCATCTGTATGCCCGAGAGGTTGTTACGAGTTGGATATCGGTGCGGACGGTTGAGGGGAAATACCCGGCGCCGAGCAATAGTTCCTGAACATCACAACAGAGTTAGCAACAACAAAACAAAAACCTACAAAACAAACAAAGGGTTAGCATGCAATGCAGTATGCTTATTTGTTTTCAAGGTATCCGGCTTGGCATTCAGTTTTGACCCTTCCAGACCCTTGAAGATGATGCTGTTGATGTTGCTTTCGGAGTAAACTCGGATGGAACAAACTAAATACATATATTACAAAAGGCAAATGGTACATAGTTTGTTGACAAATACAAGCCCTCTGAGGGGTCAAAATACATTACAAGAAAATAAGAAATCAAAATACATGGAATGAAAACAACAACAAGCAAATGGTCAAACACCAAGACCAAACTCATCCTCCCGAACTTCCTTGAGAAGTGCTTCGGTCACAGGATCAGCTGGACGCTCCGTGAGGTTCCTGATAAGGAGGTTCCGGGTAGTAACAGCTGCAGTTAGCTTCTTGTGTTGACTTTGGTCCTTTGACCTCTTCACTCCAGCTCTGATCTTCAGTTCTGATATCTCCCTCTGGGCTGCTGCCAGGGCTTCTTGTTGCTCTTTTGCACTAGCTTCCATCTGCTCTATCTTGTCTTGGACCCTCTTGTCCTCCAGAGTACGAGCCTCGGTGATCCTGACCCACCTAGCCTGACTCTCCTTCAGATACAAGTCTGTCCTGGCTTTCTGGAACTGAGCTTCTTTGCAAGCATTCTTCAGGATTTGTTCTCCAGCCCTAGATTTCTTAATGTAATCCTCAGACTTCTCAATTCTAGCCAAGTGCTCTACCTTCAACTTTTCTAATCTCTCAACATCCAACCTACCATCACTCCTCTCCCAGAGGGTCTTCTGTAGAGCTTGAGTCAGTTTCTCATTTCTCTCTTTCAGCTTCTCAAACTCCTCTAAGCTGACAGTTGTTGGAGGTGGTGTTGTGGAAGGCCCAGGCCTATCTTCTATAGTAAAGGGCATCCCAGAGAATTGAGCCCTGGCATGGGACCAATCATAGTATTGTGCTGATGCCACATTGTTACACTTCCCCAGGATGGTTACCCCCTTAGTCTGCACATTGTCCCAGGCCCAGGCTGCCTGCCTAACAATAGCCAGATTAAGCTTGCTCTCACAATAAAGAGTCTCAACCAAGTCTTGTGCCTTAGTGTCGCTCCCGAGGATTTCCATCCTGGTACAAACGCGAAAGTGGCGCGGAAGAAGAATAGAGTCGCCAGCCATGCATTTTTATCCCGAATAGAGGGAATGGTAATGCTGCACAAACCAGAAGAAAGAAAGAGGAAGGACACAGGTCCTGCGAACCAAAGAGACTGGGTTCGGGAGTCGGTTACGACCTGGGAAGGTATTAGCACCCAGATCGTCCGCCGTACCCGACGGGATCCACGCTTGCAAAAGAAACTGTTTCAAAGGGTGAGGGTATGAAAAATGCGGCAAAGAAATGAATATGAAAAGAAAATGGAACTGGAAAAGAACTGAAATAAGAAAAGCGAAAGGAAAATGTAGGGAAAATAAAGATTGTGCTCGAACGGGCCCTACCCCGCTGCCTACGTACCTCATCGGGATAATGAGGATCAGAGACGTCGTAGTTCCCCTAACTAGGGGTACTAAAAGGAAATTGCTTGTGAATTAAGGCTTGAACTGCCTATGCCATTGCTCAGGTGTTGCAGGCTCAGACGACGAGTGCGTAACCGTCTTGCAAAATGACAAGTAGGAGCAAGTTCGCGTACGGAGCGAAGGAGATGAGAAAAGAATTCCCGAAGGAAAGACGCTTATTGTTTGTTTTGTGTTTTTTAGAAGCTTTTATGAGTGTGTCACAAGGAAGTGAACTCAAACTCTCACCAATGGAATGTGCACTTGTCACTACATTCCAAGATGGAATAATAGAACAAGCACACTCAAGTAAGGAGAAGATCCCCAAAACTTGAACCCAAAGATTAGGGCTTAGGCTCACTAACTTGCTTAATTATTAAGTGTTTTTTGGTTATTTACATGAAGAAATGTTTTTTATGCTTTTCTTTATGAAGGAGATACTTTGATCAGACTTGTGCATCACAAGGTAAACATGTACTATCCCAAGATGGGAAGACTACAAGCATACCTCATGGAATAAGGCTATGGATCAATGCATCGCTTCACATTTATTAAAGTGTTTTCTTTTTAAGAGTTATGAGATGAGAAGAGAAGAAGAACCAAAAGATCTCAAAGGTAAAAATTCTAAAGGGAGACTAAAATAATCCTAAGTATTCACATGCATGGAAGTCCTAAGAGTTAGTGAGGTTTCTACCCTAATGAAGAAGGAAGAAGAAGATAGAAGAAGGGATGAGAAAGGCCTAAGCCCAACAACAAAGGGTTAGTAAAATAAACATAAGAGGAAGATGAGAATTGGAGATGTGGAACTCAATTCCCACATCTCTCACTTACCATCGCCCCTGCAATGTTAGCAAAAATCCAGCAAAGTGACCAACACAATCATGGAATTAGTCATGCTCAAAGGTTCTTGTGAACAAGAATCAAACATCATGCCAAACGTTGCAAGTACACGACTTACGCGTCGAAAACATGAAAGCATACATCAACCAGCAAGCAAATCACCCTAAAATATCATGCTTAATGATCATACGATGATCCAAGGCAATTAGAACAAGCAAAGGGATCAAACAAGCTCAAAACAACACTAAAAAGTCATTCTGCTTCAGTGTTAACCGGTTAACCATATGCGTTAACCGGTTAACCAGCTCAAACCTGCACAAAATACACACAAAACAGGGGCGTTAACCGGTTAACCATATACGTTAACCGGTTAACACTGATAAAACAGCAGCAAATCCTGCAGAAAACAGCATCTCAAAACAGCTTATTCAAATAAGCTTGCACCAGACCAGCAATCAATTACACATGGAGAATTAGATTAATTCACATTAATCCATATCATTAAGCTCATGAATAACATTCGGATCCGGATACAAATCAAACAATCAAATCATGCAACACAATCAAATACACAAACACATGGTGGATCTAAAGCACAAGCATGCAAATAAGCTAAAAACAGAGCTAGATCTGAAATTAACCAACCTACAAAGCTGAGGTATGCTTTGGTAATTGTTGATTGAGCTGAAAACGGTAGATCTCGCGCAAAACTTTGAAGATCCGATGCTAAGCTCCACACTCCATGCAAAATAAATGCAAGAACAAGCTCTTGATGCAGAATTTTGGATCCAAAAGCACTTCTAGATCCCAAACCAGATCTGAATCTCCAATAAAACCAGCAAAAAGATGCAAAGAAGCTATGAATGGAGGTTTAGTTCCAAGATCTACACATCTCAAGGCAAGGTTGTGTGATCTTCAAAGAGGAACTTTGAGTGATTTGGAAAATTGGGAGAGAAAAGTGAGAGAATTGTGAGTGAGAGGAATGAAAATTCAGAAATGAGAGTGAAAAATGAGTGAGTGCCCCCTTTGGTTTGGAGAGAAATGATTAAATATGGTTTAGGTTTGGGGCCCAAAATTTTGGTTTGGGATCCAAAATTATGGTTTGGGTAGTGTGATTTGGATTTAGGGTTGGAATGAGGCTTGGATAAATGCTCTAGATCCTTCTCTCAAATTCAAATTTAATTCAAATGAATAAAAATCAGAAAATTGAAAAATGGAACCAAAACACACATGCTGAAAATGCTGCTGGAAATTCAAATTTCGCAGCTGTTAACCGGTTAACCATATGCGTTAACCGGTTAACGCATGAAAAATTTGAATTTCCCTCCCTTTGGTGGGAACCTTCAAAAATAGGCCTGCACCAACCGTTTCAAGCAAATTTTGATCCATCTTCTCTTTCTAGGGCTCTGAACATGATACCAGGCTTGTGCAAAATGATCCTGTGAGATTCTTGCCAGATCACCATGCTCTTGATTTTGACTTGCAGGTTCAGATTTTCCCAGATGACCGATCATATGCCTTATGCTGGAACATGCGAGTATTATGCCTCATTTTTCTATGCTAAATGATAAGGATATGGTATGCTCATGATGATTATGATATGATAACGATGCTATACAAGAAGAGGGCAAATTTGGGGTGTTACAGCTGCCCCTATTCAATCAGCTGTTAATCTGAAAAGGATGAGAGCAGCGGCTATCAGACATTCGAGATAAACTGTGATTGAATACCAAGAAGACCTGAAATTTGCACTCTGACGAAGAATGCAACACTGGGAAATAAACCCAACCAGATGACGCTCTGGGGATAAGAATGAGAGAAAAAAAGCAGACGAGCTTCTTCCAAGTTGAAACCGATATCTGAAATACTATCATGCTGACAGACGAGTCTTCGCATGACCTGTGACGCCAGGTGCAGAGAGCGGACGAGCCCTTAAGGATCTTCAAAGTAACCTGAGATGGACGAATCTCCTTCACTAATCCTTACGCAGATAAGTGGAATAAGACGGACGAGTCTTCTTCGGATAACCCTTACGCAGGCTCCGGGAATGCATATAAGTCTGTGGGATAGACATGCAATCAAGGTAGACGAACCTTCCTCATATATTATCCGCGGATATATGGTATAAGACAGACGAGTCTTCTGAGCAAACCTGTTACGCCAGGTGCAGCAACCATAACTGGTGCTTGAGACAGACGAGCCTCCCTCGGATTTACCTGTTACGCCAGGCCCGGTAACCATTTCGACATTTAATTCCCACTGTCAGGATTTTAAACCTCTTCAATACAGACGAGTATTGGATGATCATCAAGAGAACACAGACGAGTGCCAATAGTCAAAGATACAGACGAGTATCGGACGATGATCTGAGAAACACAGACGAGTGCTTCAGGCGATGATACAGACGAGTATCAGCCACTGGTATAGACGAATACCAGAAGTTCAAACACAGACGAGCATTTGAAGTAGCAACAGAGATATCAGGGTAAACAGCAAATCTTCACATTCAGGCGCAATCTAGCACAGACGAGTGCTGAGTATGATACAGACGAGTATCCAGGCAAAGCAGACGAGCTTCAGAACACAAACGACTTCTGGGGGATAAAAGCAGACGAGCTTCAAACACACACAGACGAGTGCTGGACAGTTGCAGACGAGCAACAACAGAGAATACATATCAAGGCACAGACGAGTGCAGCAAAGGATCCAATACCAAACACAGACGAGTGTTGGAAGGTTGCAGACGAGCAACAGCAAATATCATCTTAGAACACAGACGAGTGTTGAGGAGTTGCGGACGAGCAACAACGGAGGCATCATGACACAGACGAGTGTTGGAAATTGCAGACGAGCAATAATAAGGTAATCACTTCAAAACACAGACGAATGCCGAAAATTGCAGCCGAGCAAACAGCAACACAGAGCTAACACAGACGAGTGTTGAAAGATGCAGTCGAGCAGCCATAAAGCAGTGATATGTCCTCGCTGGGGAAACTTGCTTAGGGATAACACATACGAGTGTTGAAGATTGCAGACGAACAGCCTTCAAAGGAGTAACCAGCACGTATGAGTGCTAAGAGATGCGGTCTAGCCTCAAATAAGGATGCGAGCACATACGAGTACTGGCGGCTTTCTTGGGGATATGCCTCAAATAAAGAGGAATCGAAAATAAAATGCACGAAAATTGCACGAAAATAATATGCGAGCACATACGAGTACTGGGGAATATTTCAAATAAAGAGGAATCTGTTGAGGAAATGGCACGGACGAGCGCTGAAAGAGGATGAGCATCAAATAAAGATGCGAGCACAGACGAGTGCTAGTAGATATAGACTCTACTGGGGAAGGCAAACGAGCAATACCACAGAGCAATACCACAGAGCTAACACAGACGAGTGTTGAAAGATGCAGGCGAGCAACAATAAAGCATGATATGTCACTGCAGGGGAGAAAAAAGTCAAGAGGTCTGGATGCCCACTCCGACTGAGGTGATGAATACCTGGCTGCATCATCAAATAAACCAACAATAGGGCAAATTTGCTGGGGAATATTTCACGGACGGAGGTGAAAATCAAATATGAACTCTGTGGGAACCAATCATCTTCAGACTTAGCTGGGGAAGCTTCCTGGGCAAATACTCTGGCTGGGGAGAGCATCCGATGATTCAAGACTCTGAGGGGATATCAGGCTTTCGGGTACCTGATAGGCAAGGACTCTTGCTGGGGAATAATCTTGTTGATGATAAAATACTGTCAATTCCACCTCTGATGATGACATGCTCTCAGGTACCTGCTAGGCACACTCCGCTGGGGAAGAATGGACTACTACTTCACTTGGGAAGAAGAAATTGCTTGGGCTGCTGCCAAGACTTAGTTGGAGGAAAATATCTATTTAGACAAGTCAGGCTTTCAGCTACCTGCTGGGGAAGAGAAATCTCTGCTTGGGGAGATACTCTACTGGGGGAGAGTAAATTGCTTGATGTGACGCCATCCTGCAACCTGCAACAACAGAAAACACACGTGTGTCCCGGGGATTTACATGGCGTGATCTGTTCATCCATTATCACCCGACACTCAAAGAGGGTTACAGTTTCCCTGCATGTCAGTTTTCTTTTCAAGATTATCACCATGTTTGGATGCAATGTTATTTTTGCCAAAAATTCAGGACATTTTGCAAACAAAAATAAACACACACAGCTTTTTTGACTGAATATTATTTTTATTGAATGGCCTCTAAATAGGCAAAGATTTACATCAGGAAGCAACCACCTGGAAAGAGGTAGCCACTATAAAAATTGAGAAAAGAAACTATCCTAATGGCAATGTACACGGCATTCCAAGGAGTTCCATTTCTGCTATGACCTGCATGTCTTCAAGACTCTCCATTCTGCTTTGGCTTTCTGAGAAGACGAGGGGACTGTTTCCTATCTTTCCGATATTGTCAAACCGTACGAAACGATGACGTGGTTCAGATAACTTGGATCACAGTTGTTCGCTTATTCCCTTATTTTGCGTGGATCGCCCTCTCGGGTTTTCAATCCACCGGGATACCCTTTTTTGCCTGAGCTGTCCAATGTGGCTTTTCAACTCAGCGGGTGTACATTTTTTTTGTTTATTTTCCCTAATTTTTGCCCGAGCTTTTTATTCTGTTTTTAGCTCGCCGGGATGCCCTTTTCTTGCCTGGACTTACATTCTGTTTTTGTGTCCAGCGGGTCTCTTTATGCGAAGTATTTTTTAACTGCGTCCGAGTTAACAGGGGATGGGAAGTCTTCTCCATCCATAGTGGTGAGCATCAGTGCCCCTCCTGAGAATACTTTCTTCACTATGAATGGTCCTTCGTAGTTTGGGGTCCACTTGCCCCTGTTATCTGAACCTGGAGGAACGATCCTCTTCAATACAAGCTCTCCCACTTGATACTCTCGAGTACGTACTCGTTGGTCGAATGCCCGCTTCATTCTCCTCTGATAAAGCTGACCATGACAGATAGCCGCTAATCTCTTTTCCTCAATTAGACATAGCTGATTATAACGAGCACGCACCCATTCAGCCTCATCCAGTTTGACGTCCATCATCACACGCAGTGAAGGAATCTCTACTTCAACAGGCAGGACTGCTTCCATGCCATACACTAGAGAGAAGGGAGTTGCCCCTGTTGATGTCCTGACCGACGTTCGGTACCCATGCAAAGCAAACGGTAACATCTCATGCCAATCCTTGTAGGTGACAACCATTTTCTGCACAATCTTCTTGATATTCTTGTTAGCTGCCTCTACCGCACCATTCATCTTTGGTCGGTAAGGAGAAGAATTGTGATGCTGTATTTTGAAGTCCCGACATAAGTCTGCCATCATCTTGTTGTTGAGATTAGAACCATTATCAGTAATGATCCTTTCGGGTACTCCATATCTGCATATGATATCTCTTTTCAGAAATCTTGCCACCACTTGACGAGTGACATTGGCATAAGACGCTGCTTCTACCCACTTGGTAAAGTAATCAATCGCGACTAGGATGAAGCGATGACCGTTCGAAGCAGTTGGATCGATCTTCCCGATCATGTCAATGCCCCACATAGAGAAAGGCCAAGGAGATGACATGATGTTGAGCGGGTTAGGAGGAACATGCACTTTATCTGCATATATTTGGCACTTGTGGCATTTACGAGCGAACGAACAACAGTCTGCATCCATTGTCATCCAGTAATACCCTGATCTCAGCAGTTTCTTTGCCATAGCATGCCCTCCTGCATGGGTACCAAAAGATCCTTCATGGACTTCCTGCATCAACAGGCTTGCTTCGTGTCTGTCCACGCATCTGAGCAAGACCATGTCGAAGTTCCTCTTGTACAAAACCCCGTCTGTGTTCAAGAAGAAACTAGCAGCAAGTCGTCTCAAGGTCTTCTTGTCTTTGGAAGATGCCCCTGTTGGGTATTCTTGCTTCTCCAGGAACAACTTGATATCAAAATACCAAGGTTTCTCGTCAGACACGGCGTCTACAGAGAAAGCATAAGCCGGAGAGTCAAGCCTGGAGATGTCAATTCTGGGCACAAAGTTCCAACATAGGACTTTAATCGACGAAGAGAGAGTGGCCAAAGCATCGGCAAATTGATTTTCGTCCCGTGGTATGTATTTGAGCTCAACTGTCGTGAAGAATGTCAACAGTTTTCTAGCATAATCCCTGTACGGAACTAGATGCTCTTGATGTGTATACCACTTGCCGGTAATTTGGTTAATGACGAGGGCTGAATCTCCGAATATGTCGAGGTTCTTAATCCGAAGATCAATTGCCTCCTCTATTCCCATTATACACGCCTCGTATTCCGCTTCATTGTTGGTGCAGCCAAAAGTAATTTTGGCAGCGAAGGGTAAATGAACACCTTCAGGAGTAATGAGTACGGCACCAACTCCACGACCATTGATATTGACAGCCCCATCAAACATCAACTTCCATTTGGATTCAGGGTCAGGCCCCTCCTCCGGAAGTGGTTCCTCATAATCGTTTGTTCTGAGGTACATGATGTCCTCATCAGGGAAATCAAATCTCATCGACTGATAGTCATCCTCAAGAGGTTGCTGAGCAAGGTATTCCGACAATACACTTCCTTTGATGGCTTTCTGAGAAGTGTACTGGATGTCGTATTCAGTTAAAATCATCTGCCATCTAGCAACCCTTCCGGTCAATGCTGGTTTCTCAAAGATGTACTTGACAGGATCCATCTTGGAAATGAGAAGTGTAGTATGGGTCAACATGTACTGCCTCAGTCGGCGAGCAGCCCATACCAAAGCGCAGCAAGTTTTCTCGAGCAGTGAGTATCGGGATTCACAGTCGGTAAACTTTTTGCTAAGGTAATAAATGGCGTACTCTTTTCGACCAGACTCGTCATGTTGGCCAAGCACACACCCCATCGACCCTTCTAACACGGTCAAGTACATGATTAACGGTCTCCCCTCCACTGGAGGCATCAGAATTGGAGGCTCCTGCAAATATTCCTTTATTTTGTCGAAAGCTCTTTGGCAATCATCATTCCACCTGACTGTTTGCTCTTTTCTTAGCAGTTTGAATATCGGTTCGCACGTGGCGGTTAGGTGAGATATGAACCGAGAAATGTAGTTCAATCTACCTAAGAACCCGCGCACTTCTTTTTCTGTCTTTGGTGCAGGCATATCTTGAATAGCTTTCACTTTAGCAGGATCTACCTCAATTCCTCTTTGACTTACAATGAAACCCAACAACTTTCCAGAACGCACTCCGAAAGTGCACTTGTTCGGATTCAACCTCAATTTATACTTGATCAATCTGTCAAACAACTTCTTTAGGTTAACCAAATGCTCCTCTTCGTCTTTGGACTTTGCAATCATATCGTCCACATAACATTCGATCTCCTTGTGGATCATGTCATGGAACAACGTGACCATTGCCCGTTGATAAGTTGCCCCAGCGTTCTTCAAACCGAAGGGCATGACCTTGTAGCAGAATGTTCCCCACGGGGTAATGAACGTTGTCTTCTCCATGTCCTCCGGCGCCATTTTTATCTGATTATAACCGGAGAATCCATCCATGAAGGAGAATACTGAGAATTGAGCAGTACTGTCGACCAACACGTCGATGTGTGGCAACGGAAAATCATCCTTTGGGCTTGCTCTGTTCAAATCTCGATAGTCAACACACATCCGGACCTTGCCGTCCTTTTTAGGCACTGGTACGATGTTAGCTACCCAAGGTGGGTAACTAGTCACGGCAAGGAACCCGGCATCCCACTGTTTCTGCACCTCCTCTTTAATCTTCATCGCCATATCCGGGCGAGTTCTTCTCAACTTTTGCTTCACAGGAGGGCAGTCTTCTCTCAGAGGTAGCTTATGCATCACGATGTCGGTATCCAACCCTGGCATATCTTGATATGACCAAGCAAAGATATCTACATACTCTCTCAGCATACTGATCAGCTCTTGTTTGACGTCAGCCTGCAGATTGGCTCCTATCTTGATTTCTTTCTTTGCATCTTCACTGCCAATGTCGATGGTCTCAATCTCCTCTTGATGAGGCTGAATAACTCGTTCCTCTTGTTTCAACAATCTGACCAACTCTTCAGGGAGGTCACAGTCTTCCTCAACCCCTTCATCAGCTTGGTAGACTGGATTATCAAAGTCATGCATAGTCATAGCAGGAACGTTATCCGTGGAATCCGGATGATCAATACTGCACAAATGATGTGCTTATTCAGAATCTGCTTATTTTGAAAAGAAACGCTAACACAAAGCAAAAAATGAAAAAAAACGCATTGCCATTTTTATATTTTTTTTTTTTTGTGAAAAAGTTCAAAAACAAAGAAAGAGAGCACAATTTGTCTGAAAATGTCCTTTTATTTCATGGCAAAAATAACGATGCAATACAAAACATGGTGGCCCAGTACAATGGATCCAAACATCTTGGGCAGAATGCTGGATTTGACAATGCAGTATGCTAATAAAAGGAAACAAAACAATTACTTTGAGAGCCAGGTGACTTGAACAATGTCCTCAGCAGACCAATTTCCTAGCTCCTCGCCGGGTGCACACGGGCGGATCCAATTGTTGTCCCAGTCTCTGTCACTATCCCCGTCTTGGCTTGCCATACAGATTTGATCGCGGTCGAGCGACCCAGCACTTGTGAATGAGATAGCTTTACCACTCCGAGTAGACCCCCCAGGTTGATACCCTAAGCCGAATTTATCACCCTTCTTTTCCACCTCCAGTAGCTTGCCCCAGCCCTGGGCATTGCCTGATTGGACGGCCTCTTTTGCTTCCCGGTAGGAATGAATTGACGTGCCTTCGTTGTTTTTCTTTACCGGAGTCAAGATACTGACATCTGCCTCAAAAGCTTGGCACAAAGTCTCGTGAATTTCTCCGTCCATTTCCACATATTTAAACGTCGACAGGTGGCTGACGAAAATATCTTCTTCCCCGCAAACTGTGATGACCTGGCCATCCACCACATATTTAAGCTTTTGGTGCAGGGTTGAAGTGACGGCTCCAGCTGCGTGTATCCACGGTCTGCCCAACAAGCAACTATACGCAGGCTGGATGTCCATGACATAGAAGACACTCTTGAAGACTTGAGAGCCTATCTTGACAGGCAACTCAACCTCTCCGAAAACGGATCTTCTTGAACCATCGAAAGCTTTAACCACTAGATCACTCGGCGTCAGAATAACCCCATCAATGTTAAGCTTCATCAGCGCCTTCTTCGGGAGCACATTCAAAGAAGAGCCTGTGTCTACAAGGACATGAGACAACACAGCGCCCTTGCATTCCATCGTGATATGCAGTGCTTTATTGTGATTCCTTCCCTCCGAGGTGAGATCTCGGTCAGTGAAGCCTAAGCCATGGCTAGCATTAACACTTCCAACAACAGCTTCGAGTTGATTGACTGTGATCTCTTGAGGAACATAGGCCATTTGAAGCACTTTCAGTAAAGCTTCTCTATGCGCGGGAGAGCACATCAACAGTGACAAGATAGAAATCTTTGAAGGCGTCTGGTTCAGTTGATCAACCACCTTATAGTCACTCCTTTTGATGATCTTCATGAACTCCTCTACCTCCTTTTCAAATGTCCCCTGCCCAGCCACAGGAGTATCTGACTCATCATTCGCAATCTGCTTTCCTTTGTCTTTGGACGAAGCTTCGGCCTCGGGATCCTTTCTCAATGCAGGGGGAGCAAATAAACGGCCACTTCGAGTAAATCCCCCAACACCTCCCACATTTTCAATAGTCGGGTCATCAACAGGTCTACTTTCCATCTTCTGTCCCGCCACATAGACATCAGAACCATAATGCCACGGAATGGCTCTATCATCGGTGTACGGCACTGGCCCAGGTACAGTTATAGTCACAGGACTAATCTGAGGAGCGTAAATGGTAACAGGCTCTTGTCGAACGGGCATGTCAGCCTCATTGTAGAAGATAGTAATGGTTGACACATCATCAGCCTTTTCATTACTAATCTTGCTAAATTGTAGAGACCCAACATCAATCAACTCTTGCAAACCCGTCTTCAATTTCTCGCAGCCATTCACAACACTTATACAGTCTTCACAGTCGAGAGAACAACCAGGAAACACTTGACCTTTCAACAGTCTCTCTTTCACCACCTTCAACGGCGTCTTGACTTCATCAATTCTCAGTACCAAACTCAACTTGTCATCACTCTCAACAGCGTTAACTCTTGCCCCTCCATGATTAGGTATAGGGTTCGAGTTGATATTCGGTGGTGGCGCAAAGTTGATTGCCTTTGAATCCACGAGATCTTGAACTTTGTGATGCAGCGCCCTGCACTTCTCAGTTGAGTGCCCGGGTGCTCCTGAATGAAAAGCGCATCGCGCGTTGACGTCGTAACCAGCTGGAAGCTCTCCAGGAGGTGGTGGTGCCAAAGTCCTTAATTGAATAAGGTTCAAGTCTAGTAGTCTCGGCAACAAGGCAGCATATGTCATCGGAATAGCTTCAATCACCCTGTTGGCAGGACGAGCCTGCCTTGGCTGATAAGGCCTTTGCTGGTAGTTGGCTCTGGGTTGTTGTTGTTGCTGATGTTGTTGTGGTGGAGGTAACATCTGCTGTACGGGAGCTGCAGGAATAGTGACAGCAGCCACATGTTCATAAGGTCTTCTGTACCCACGACCCTGGCTTCGGCCGAATACAGCATTGGTCTCTCCTTCTCGTCTTCTTGGAGGACCGCTAAAAGCTTTCCTCGCTCCATTTGAACTACTAGCACCGGGGTCTTGTATCTTCCCCATTTTCAACAGCGTTTCGACCCTTTCTCCCGCAATGACAATATCGTTGAACTTTGTAGCAGAACTCGATGCCAATCTCTCAAGAAATACCCCCTGGAGGGTGCCCATAAACATATCGGCCATTTCACTCTCTAACAAAGGTGGCTGCACCCTGGCTGCTAGCTGACGCCACCTCTGGGCGTATTCTTTGAAGCCTTCTTTCGCTGTCTGAGCCATATGTTGCAACTGGGTGCGATTCGGAGCCATATCCATGTTATACTGGTACTGCTTCACGAAGGCCTCAGCGAGATCTTTCCAGCTCTTAACATTGACCCTGCTGAGCTTCACGTACCACTCAAGGGAAGCTCCCACCAAGCTGTCCTGAAAGTAATACATCCACAGTTTTTCATCGTCTGTATGCGCGGCAATTCTCCCGACATACGATTGCAGATGGGTCTTTGGGCAAGCAGTGCCGTTATACTTCTCGAAAGTAGGAACCTTGAATTTGTACGGGATTCTGACTCCCGGAACCAAACCCAAGTCTGTTATATCGAACCCCAAAGAACTCTGGGACTGAATAGCCTTGATTTGCTCAGCCATCTCTTCAAACCTCTTGTTCATTTCGACCCCTTGACCCTCGGTCTCATCAAGTAAAGTGAACTGGTCCTCCTGGTGGTCCACATGAATGTTATGCATCCCGTCATTGACTACGGTCGCCCCTGGTTGTATAACATGAGGTCCACCCTGACGTGCGCCCGCACCGGTATGATTATCAGCATTAGCAGCAGCAGCAGCGTTTCTGTTCTGATTCTCCACCAACTCTCGCAGCCGTTCTTGATTCTGCCCCATGCCGGTCATTAACGTCATGAAGTTATCCATTCTCTGCCTTAGGTCTGCCAAATCTGCCTGCATTTGATCCATGGCCCGCTCTCTGTTAATCTTGGTTGGGTATCTGTGCACTGCCGGTTGTTCTCGAACTTTTCGAGGAGCTATAGTGCCTGAAACACAAAACCCGTTAGTAATTGATGCAACACCTGCAAAACAGACAAACAGGTTATATGCAATGCAATGTAACTGTTCATGTTCCCAATTTTAAGCATTTGGCATGCCCCAGTTCTGGTATCTATCTCGGCAATCACTTTCAGTGTGTAGCTTTCAAACTTTCTCTTTGATAAGTGTTCAGACGTTAGTAGTATCCAGACAAACGAGTCTTGCACATTCAAAACGATAACTTGCACATTAATACTGAATATGGACAAACCACTATAGGCTAAAAGTCAGAATACATCCAAGAATATTCCCCGAAGGGTTACAAATCAGTACATAAAGACAAAGGAAATGAAAGCAAAACCCCTACAACAAGCCTGTAGGTAGTCTGAAAAATGAACTAAACTAAAGACCCCGACTCTGCCACCTCTGCCCTGCTCTTCTTGACGCTTGCTCTCAGCTTGAGCTCTTCAATCTCTCTCCTAGCTTCCTCCAGAGCTAATTGGCTTTGGACTAGCTGTTGGGTCCTCTCCCTCCGGATGGCGTGGGCTTGCTCCACTTCCTCCTTCTTAAAAGCCATCTGAACTTCAAAGAACTCTTCCTTCTCTTTGAATTTCTTTTGCTCTTCCTCCCTTTGGCCTTTCAGCCAAACAATGGACTGTCGAGCACTCCTGAGAGTCTTTAAAGTCTCCTTGTGCTTGGCTTCTCTTTGCGCTTCCATCATACCCAATCGGTGGAAATGGGCTTCTCTTCCGGCAAAATCCTTCTCTTTGTTTTCCAAAGAGGCTTGGAGCTTCTGCAGCTTGTCTTCAGCTTCCTTCTTGGCTCCATTGGCCTGGTGGTATAAGCTTACCATCTCAACATTCTCTACTCTGACCGCGTGCAGCTGAGCTTCTAGCTTCTTGTACTCCTCCAAGAAAACCGTACCGCTCGGACCTGGTACCTCTCGAGGATAAAGTGGAGCTTCGACTGAAAAAGGCATGAGAACTGACTCGATATGCCTTTGCAACCATTCAACGTATGGTGGATATGCTCTGGGATCAACTCGGCCGAAGTCCTTCTTCCCTTTCCTTTTCCTGTGATCCCAGGATTGAACTGCTTGTTGGACTAGCTCTCTGTTTCCATCAACAGGAAAATACAAAGATTCAGCAAACATTTCCATCTGAGGAGGATCCTTCAAAGGGTAGCCAAACTGCCTTCTGGCAAATGTCGGGTAGTAACTGATGACACCTTTCCTTCCCAGCAAAGGTACTCCAGCAAACCTTCCGCAGCTAATCATCACCTCTTTTCCTAGCAAATCCCTGTCATAACCCCAAGCAATGTCTTCTTCAGTCAATCCCATCAGTCTTCTGGACCATCTCCATTCGTCTCGTATATCCCTGAAGGCACCTGATTTAGGCAACTGTCTAGCGAACCATTCAGCAAACAAAGGAGCACAGCAGACCACTGGACCACCTCTACCTTTCTCGTTTCTGTAATGGACACTAAAATAAAAGTCACCCAATAAAGTAGGCACTGGATTGCCTTTTGCAAAAATTGAGATCACTTCTAAGCTGACAAACTCTTTCTCTCCGGGAAACAAGCTAGACCCATATACCATCAATGCAAGCAAAGCTCCAAAGTCATTCCACTTAGCCTCTGTAGCATACTTCTCAGCCTCTGGAATAAGCACACTCCATGGTAGACCTCTGCCTTTACCCTCTTGCAAAGCCTTTCTGACTGAAGCAACTGGCAACCTACAAACCTTGGCTATGTCTTCATCTCTGAGCACAACCTCTGACCCGTAGAACGGCAATGTCTCTCTGATCGGGATACTCAGCATGCTGGAGATCTCTTCTAATGTCGGAGCTAAGATGTAACCTGGAAGAATAAAACAACGCAACAGGGGATCATAAAATTGCAACAAGGTATGCAAGCTGTCCTTTTGGTCTGTAGTAGGCTTGTCCACAAACTTCAGTATCTGGCCATATCTTTTCTTGAAATTTCCTAAGACTTGATCATTCATCAGACCTGCTAACCTCTGAACACTTTTGACTTCCGGCTGAAGAAAGGTGTAATGCACATTCTTTTTTCTCGGATCGCTTTTAATTTCTGCCATGGAGATAAGAATACCAGAACCGGGAACAGATGTGATTAATGACCTGAAAAAAGGGAAACATAAGCAGTTAATGCAAAGAATGATGCAGATGTAATGCAATGCAAGCATATGACCAACTGGGACCATCTGAACTGGCACACTGACAAGGGCCCCTCGGAACAACTGGCAAACTCAACAGTTCACTGAGTCACACCCTCTGATAATCACAACCCTCTGATAGAAGATCTCAGACCCACAGTATCAAGAAATCCAGAATTCCAGGACCATAACTTCGGAACCATAGAATCAATAAAACCACCGGTCATATTCACAGGACCAAAGATCATAACTGAACAGATGAGTGTATGTTGAGGTCATGGGTTCCTGCACACCTGTACACCCCCCCCAATCTCACGGGTAAAAGGCTCCGGGTCAGACATCACGGACTCTCAAAGCCACATAGCAATAATACTGTCACCATCTCCGAGAAATGGCTCATGACCAAATCAGGGAATCGGTTAGGCATTATGTACTATGCAGGGAGGCCTCAGCTGAGTCCGGGAAAAACAAGCATCCCTTATAAGTCCCTAGCTTCAAGCGCTGAAATCAAGAAACAATAGTACATTCAGCCCGTAGGATACAGTACTAATGTCATATGACCAGATGCTTTAACTGAGTTCTTATAAGAGAACCAGGCCATCCTATGCGAGTTCCCAGTGGACCCTCGGGTGCGAATGGGTTTGCCACAAAATGTGGTCTGCCACTGTCACCACTGGAGAGGGTTGTTTCCACAAAGGTTCTCAATGATCGGTCCCCAGCTGCACATAACTGTCAGGGTTATGTAATGAGAGAGGAAGATCCCCAAATCAAGACATTTCCAAGACAATCGCAACCTGGGTGTGGAACTCACTACTACCCCCATGACAAGATCTCATGAGGCCAAAGTGGAACCACGCTAAGTCCTACGGTGCACTCGAGCCGGGTACTTGGCCCATATCTCTCAAGAACCAGTAACTCCCATCCCACCAAAGGAAACCAGTCCAGACAGTCCAGTATGATATATGATGCAGAAAATAAATACTGAAAACTGTAAATAAAGCTGTAAATAAAGCTGTAAATAAAGCAATAAACAAACAGCAATATAATACAACAAGCCACACCAAACAAACATCACCCAATGAAACAGCAACACACAAGCGCTAGGAGAGACTCACAGGGGAACCAGAGATCAACAAGATTATTCCCCAGCAGAGTCGCCAAGCTGTCGCTCCCGAGGATTTCCATCCTGGTACAAACGCGAAAGTGGCGCGGAAGAAGAATAGAGTCGCCAGCCATGCATTTTTATCCCGAATAGAGGGAATGGTAATGCTGCACAAACCAGAAGAAAGAAAGAGGAAGGACACAGGTCCTGCGAACCAAAGAGACTGGGTTCGGGAGTCGGTTACGACCTGGGAAGGTATTAGCACCCAGATCGTCCGCCGTACCCGACGGGATCCACGCTTGCAAAAGAAACTGTTTCAAAGGGTGAGGGTATGAAAAATGCGGCAAAGAAATGAATATGAAAAGAAAATGGAACTGGAAAAGAACTGAAATAAGAAAAGCGAAAGGAAAATGTAGGGAAAATAAAGATTGTGCTCGAACGGGCCCTACCCCGCTGCCTACGTACCTCATCGGGATAATGAGGATCAGAGACGCCGTAGTTCCCCTAACTAGGGGTACTAAAAGGAAATTGCTTGTGAATTAAGGCTTGAACTGCCTATGCCATTGCTCAGGTGTTGCAGGCTCAGACGACGAGTGCGTAACCGTCTTGCAAAATGACAAGTAGGAGCAAGTTCGCGTACGGAGCGAAGGAGATGAGAAAAGAATTCCCGAAGGAAAGACGCTTATTGTTTGTTTTGTGTTTTTTAGAAGCTTTTATGAGTGTGTCACAAGGAAGTGAACTCAAACTCTCACCAATGGAATGTGCACTTGTCACTACATTCCAAGATGGAATAATAGAACAAGCACACTCAAGTAAGGAGAAGATCCCCAAAACTTGAACCCAAAGATTAGGGCTTAGGCTCACTAACTTGCTTAATTATTAAGTGTTTTTTGGTTATTTACATGAAGAAATGTTTTTTATGCTTTTCTTTATGAAGGAGATACTTTGATCAGACTTGTGCATCACAAGGTAAACATGTACTATCCCAAGATGGGAAGACTACAAGCATACCTCATGGAATAAGGCTATGGATCAATGCATCGCTTCACATTTATTAAAGTGTTTTCTTTTTAAGAGTTATGAGATGAGAAGAGAAGAAGAACCAAAAGATCTCAAAGGTAAAAATTCTAAAGGGAGACTAAAATAATCCTAAGTATTCACATGCATGGAAGTCCTAAGAGTTAGTGAGGTTTCTACCCTAATGAAGAAGGAAGAAGAAGATAGAAGAAGGGATGAGAAAGGCCTAAGCCCAACAACAAAGGGTTAGTAAAATAAACATAAGAGGAAGATGAGAATTGGAGATGTGGAACTCAATTCCCACATCTCTCACTTACCATCGCCCCTGCAATGTTAGCAAAAATCCAGCAAAGTGACCAACACAATCATGGAATTAGTCATGCTCAAAGGTTCTTGTGAACAAGAATCAAACATCATGCCAAACGTTGCAAGTACACGACTTACGCGTCGAAAACATGAAAGCATACATCAACCAGCAAGCAAATCACCCTAAAATATCATGCTTAATGATCATACGATGATCCAAGGCAATTAGAACAAGCAAAGGGATCAAACAAGCTCAAAACAACACTAAAAAGTCATTCTGCTTCAGTGTTAACCGGTTAACCATATGCGTTAACCGGTTAACCAGCTCAAACCTGCACAAAATACACACAAAACAGGGGCGTTAACCGGTTAACCATATACGTTAACCGGTTAACACTGATAAAACAGCAGCAAATCCTGCAGAAAACAGCATCTCAAAACAGCTTATTCAAATAAGCTTGCACCAGACCAGCAATCAATTACACATGGAGAATTAGATTAATTCACATTAATCCATATCATTAAGCTCATGAATAACATTCGGATCCGGATACAAATCAAACAATCAAATCATGCAACACAATCAAATACACAAACACATGGTGGATCTAAAGCACAAGCATGCAAATAAGCTAAAAACAGAGCTAGATCTGAAATTAACCAACCTACAAAGCTGAGGTATGCTTTGGTAATTGTTGATTGAGCTGAAAACGGTAGATCTCGTGCAAAACTTTGAAGATCCGATGCTAAGCTCCACACTCCATGCAAAATAAATGCAAGAACAAGCTCTTGATGCAGAATTTTGGATCCAAAAGCACTTCTAGATCCCAAACCAGATCTGAATCTCCAATAAAACCAGCAAAAAGATGCAAAGAAGCTATGAATGGAGGTTTAGTTCCAAGATCTACACATCTCAAGGCAAGGTTGTGTGATCTTCAAAGAGGAACTTTGAGTGATTTGGAAAATTGGGAGAGAAAAGTGAGAGAATTGTGAGTGAGAGGAATGAAAATTCAGAAATGAGAGTGAAAAATGAGTGAGTGCCCCCTTTGGTTTGGAGAGAAATGATTAAATATGGTTTAGGTTTGGGGCCCAAAATTTTGGTTTGGGATCCAAAATTATGGTTTGGGTAGTGTGATTTGGATTTAGGGTTGGAATGAGGCTTGGATAAATGCTCTAGATCCTTCTCTCAAATTCAAATTTAATTCAAATGAATAAAAATCAGAAAATTGAAAAATGGAACCAAAACACACATGCTGAAAATGCTGCTGGAAATTCAAATTTCGCAGCTGTTAACCGGTTAACCATATGCGTTAACCGGTTAACGCATGAAAAATTTGAATTTCCCTCCCTTTGGTGGGAACCTTCAAAAATAGGCCTGCACCAACCGTTTCAAGCAAATTTTGATCCATCTTCTCTTTCTAGGGCTCTGAACATGATACCAGGCTTGTGCAAAATGATCCTGTGAGATTCTTGCCAGATCACCATGCTCTTGATTTTGACTTGCAGGTTCAGATTTTCCCAGATGACCGATCATATGCCTTATGCTGGAACATGCGAGTATTATGCCTCATTTTTCTATGCTAAATGATAAGGATATGGTATGCTCATGATGATTATGATATGATAACGATGCTATACAAGAAGAGGGCAAATTTGGGGTGTTACACTTAGGAGTGTGGACTAGTGCATAGCCCAGTTGTCTTTTAAACAGCAGAGGGTTGTAATTAATACTACCCTTAACTCCTATTAGGGGCACATTGGGAAAATGCCCACAGCTGGTGATGATATCCCTGCCTTTTGTGCTTTGGGTGCACCATCTGATATCAGCTGAAGTTAGAGTAGTAAGTCTTCTAGCCCAGTTTTTCTGTTGATGAGGGTTCAAAAATGCATCTGTCCTGGGCAAATGCCTGAGAAGCCAAGTATGGAACAAAGGAGCACATCACCTCACTAATCTTCCCCTTTGCTTTTCATTCCTCTGATGCACTGAATAGTAGAGATCTCCCAATAGAGTTGGCACTGGGTTCTTTAGAATGAACAGATGGATTGCATTCTTACTAATAAATCGAGGCTCATCTGCAAATAATACAATCCCATATATGCTCAAGGCCAATAAAGCACAGACTGCTTTCCAATCTTCTAAAGAAGCTTTCAAGGTGGCTTGAGAGATCAAGAAATCCAGATGCAAGCCAGGGATTCCAGCCTTAGAAGTCATATGCTGCCCAATCAGGACTGGTTCCAGATGTAATGCCTTTGCTACCTCTTCATTACCAGGAAAGACCATCTCAGGGTTGAATGGGACTCCACCTCTGATAGGTATACCAACTAATGATGAGTATTCTTCCAATAAGGGGCCCAACTGAAAGTCCTGAAAAGTGAAACATCTCAGTGGGGGATCATAAAACTGAAGGCAAGTGTGGATCAGGCTTCTCTGTGAGGGGTCCAGATCCATAACCATATCAAGTATATCTCTATGGTGTTCCCTGAACAGTGGTATATGGTCTGGAGTGATCAGGGTCTGAATCCTCCTGATGTCAGCTAACTCTGGCTGGAAGAAGTGGTAGGTGATGTTGCTCTTTTTAGGTGCCATGATGTTGAGACTGAGTAGAGACAAGTGCTGATGATGATACTGAAGAATGGGCCACTGGTTGGCTGAAGTAGATAGCTGATAGCTGAAGCAAGTGCTGATGAAGATAGGTCAATACTGAAGATGGGGTCAAAACCAAAACCGAGTGAAGATGGATACCCTGAAACACAAATAAACAAATGTCAATATGATGCAATGATTATGTATGCAAATGATATGCAAGGGTTTGTGACTGAGCTGGATCTGATCAAGTGCTCTGATATAAGTCCATGTGTGTAAGAAATCCAGATGGAGGTCTATAAGTCCAGTAACCAAGGTGGGGGACTCAAATAAAGAGCCACATGTCCAGGGTTTAGAATCACAAGAACTGTTCCAACATGGAGTATTCTTAATCAAATCAAAGTAACAAGGTATTCTGAGGTCAAGGTACCTGCAAACCTGTAAACAGCCCAACCCCCTCACAGGTGGTGTTCTAAAACAAGGATCCTCAGACTTGGATCAGTTATGAGAAGTGTAAACACTTCTAACCCGGAGGTACAGTGTTTACAATAACCATAAAAGTTCCTCCTCTAATTCACCTCAGTTTCTGAAGGTCAATACTAAAAGGTCATCCAGACTTAGCAGGCTTCCCAGATAGCCCTAGCATTGCAGGAAATCTGCAACACAGAGTTCTCAAGAAGAAACCCATATCCGAACCGTGTTTCATATTCCCGCACCAGACCGAGATGGAATGGGAAAGAATATGATTCACTCTAGCCTAGGTGTCACTCAGGTCCCAGGTATAGGACCTTAACGCTCAATGAATCACCCACCCATCAGAACAAAAACCAGATCCAGCCAGCAGCATGACAGTATGATATATACAAAAGCAATAAAGAAAGCAGTAAAGCAACTGTACATAAAGCAGTGAAAATAAAACAAGTATACAAACACAAGTAGCACATAACACCCCAGTAAACACAAATCAAACAAGCGCTAGGAGGAACCCACAAAAAGAACCAGAAGCCCTGGTTACAGTATAAGGGTCCCCAGCAGAGTCGCCAAGCTGTCGCTCCCAAAGATTTGGATCCCGATACAAGCGCGAACGGTCGGCGAAAAGGACAATGAGAACACACAGCAGTGAACTCATTGGAGAAGAAAAGAGTCGCCAGCTAGGCATTTTTATCCCGGAGGAAAGGTAATGCTGCATAGACCTAGAAAAAGATGGATAAGACGGTTGCGAACCAGAGAGACTGAGAAAGGGGGTTGGTTACAACCTGGGAAGGTATTAGCACCCAGATTATCCGTCGTACTCGACGGGATCCACGCTTAAAAGATTTGTGTTTTAAAGGGGTAGTGTCAGTGCAATTTGTGTATAAAGAGCTGGAAAAGGATGTACAGGTGTCAGTGTAAAAGAAAGTGAAAGTGTGTAAATGTATAGTGTCAGTGTGAGATCAGGAATGAAGTGCTCAAGACCATGAGGCTAAAGAATGAGGCTAGAAGGAGGGGGAATATACAGAGACTTTTGTTCGATAACTGTTAAGTTATGCCTACGTATCCTCTCGTGCAATGAGGAAGTCAGAACACCGTAGTTCGACCCAAAGAGACTGAAAGATGAATTGACTTGTGAACTGCTTGCTTGTCTATGCTCAAGTGTATGACCTGTCTGGCTCAGGTGCAAACTGTCTTGCATCAGACGGAAGAAGCGAGTTCTCGTTTGTGAGTGAAGATGATGAGAAAAGAATCCCGAAGGAGACGATTATTGTTTGTTTTTGTGTTTTCAGTCTTTTATTGCTTTTTGAAAGTTTGTCATAAGTTAATGAGTTTAAGCCTAGACCAAAGGGGTAGTAAACTCATCACATCTTCCCTCTGATTAGGGGTAATGAGAATACCTTAAGTGTGAAGTCAGATTCTCACACTTAATCACCTTTGATGTAGGATTAAGATCATTAACCTACTTGTGATTATTTGAATGTTTTTGGTGTTTTTGTTTAGTGTTGAGTAATGAGGTTAAGCCATAATCAAGGATTAAACAGACTCATTACACCATCCTAATAGAAGGATAATAGATGAGAATGCTTAAGCTGAGGAAAACTCCTCAACTTAATCCATGATTAGGGATTAAACTCATGACAAAACAAGCCTTTGATTAAGTGAATTTTATTTAATGGTATGATGATGAAGTGGATTTTATGATTTGTAAGACAACTTGAGGGGGACTTGTCCATTAACACTAGGGTTAGTCCTTCTAACCAATTAAGGAAGAATTAGAACCCTAATGCAAGGCCCAAGTTACAAGTGTGATGTCTTGATGATTATTAAGTGAATTGATTAAGAGATTAAAACACATTAAGGGTTTAACACTTAGGATTAAAGTTATACACTCCATCCTAATAGAAGGATGCAGGCATAATCTTAATCACAAAGTCTTAAAGCCTTTAGGGTTTAGTCCCTGATTATGAGATGAGAAGAGAAGACTCAAAAGAGACACAAAGGTAAAACTAAGAGGGGAGACTAATCAAAACCCTAATCATTGTCATGCTTGGTTGTTCCTAAGGTTTGTGAGGTTTTCAAGAGAAGTCTTCAATGGAACCACCAGGAAGCAGATGAAAGGATCAAGAGAAGCAAAGTGACTTGCTTCATTCAAGAAGTCAAGTCACTTGAAGAAAGAAAGTAGGATGAAGAAGAATGAGCAAGTTCAATCTCACACACATACAAAGATGCAGGAAGGATGCATAAAAAGGAGATGAAGAGAAGTCATGAGAAGTGAAGGCAAATTCACTTCTCAAAGTCACTTACCACCTGAAAGGTTAGAAAAGAAATGCAATGCAATGTAAAATGGGATGAGATGACATGATGAGAAACAAAACCAGAAGCATTTACATGATGCTAATGATGCTATGTGATGCTACAAACATGAGGCAGCACATGGAAATGATCACACAAGTTCATGAATGCAAGTGAAGCAAGTTAAGAAGCATAGACATACATGAAAAGTTATGAAGTACATATGGCATACAATATGGCAAATACATGATGCAATGATCAAACATGCTTTCAATATGTCTTATGATGTCAAATGAATCACATGGATGCTTGAAATGTCATGGCAAGTCATGTTATGCAAGAGAATGCAAGATGGATGCATATGGGAACCCAAATTAGGGTTTATGAACAATACATCAAACAAAAATCAAAATCAGAAGCAAACAACATTATAAAAAATTGAAAATGCCACTCAAAGGACCCCTAATCCTATACTAACCTAATGCCCAAAGGAGAGGTTTCAACTCTTAACCAAATTCAAGTTATGGTTTTTACAAGATTTCTAGGGTTTTAGGGTTCCTAAACAAGAAAATTACCAAACAAATGGAAAATGAAAGATCAAATCATGTCCATTTAATCTCACAAACTACATGCTAAACACAATGCAATGCAAAAAGAATCAATGTCCAACTCCTCATGGATAGGCAGAAATGATTTTTGGAACTTTGGATCAAATTAATGCATAAAAATGATTTTAAATCAATGAAAAATTCTCAAAATGCATCAAGATCAAAAAATAAATTTGGTTAGAAGGTTGGACAATATTTCTAAATGTCTTAGAACATTTCATGAATTTTCTGGTGATTTTTAAATACCTAGAAGTATTTTTAATAAATTAATTTTCATTAATCAATTAAAAATAAACTCTTAAATATTTAAAAATACTTTTTTAATGCTAAAAATGAAAATAAAAAATATTTTTGTGTTTTAAAAATTAATGAAACTCTTGACAAAAAGTTTCATAATTTTTAAAACAATTTTGCTATTTTAAATAAATTATGGAAGTTAAATGAAAGAAAATGAAATAAAAATAAAAAATAGACTGAAGTATGCAGGATGGAAGGCCAGGATTCATTCTGGGTTTGAAAATGTTGACTGCGCGCCAGATCTAGTGGCCCATATTCAAACTGAGTTAAATACAATTAAGATTTAATTAATTATGGTTTAGGGTTTAATGACGAATCTCAGCCACACACACGCGCGGCAAGTCAACCAGTCAAAGCAATCTAACGCTCTAGATTCAAATGCTCATTAATAACCTGATTAAACCCTAATGATTTTCAGGTGGCCGGAGAAGACCTCCGGTCGTCTTCTCCGGTGGGAACCCCACCTGAAAATCCCTAAAAACCTCAAAACACAACTAAAATGAAATCCAAGAACGCTGGAATGATCCCCATAACCCACTGAATCAAAACCCCATCACCAACATCATTTATATTCCCTCAAACTCACGAATCGAAACAAAACATTTTTAGGTCAGGGAGTTTCAGAACACAATTAAACTCTTATTTCATCACCATTTTCAAAACTAAAGACATCAGAACAATCAGTGAATCATGAAGAACAACTTAAGAACTTAAAAAATGATTTCTGGAAAAAATGTTCTTGAGCTACCTGAGTTTCGAAGCTTTCACTCTTGCAACTTTCTGTCCCCTTCCTTGGATGAAAACCACTCCTTATGACCCCTTGATGATGTTTGGATGCTTAGAAGAAGTTTATGTTGGCTGGTTAAGGAGTTTGAACAGCTTCTGCTCAAGCTCAGTTGAAAATGGTGTTGGTGATTCAGGCTGTTTCAGGCAAAGGTGAAGGGTTCTTCATGACCAGGAAGATGAATGGAGAAGGTTTATGAAGTTTGTTCAGGTGTTTGTGAGCTGTGGAATGAGATTCGAAAGTTTTTGCTTTGGGGGTGAAAAATGGGGAAGCTCAGTTCTTGCTTGGTTCAGACTTATGTCTTGCTGGTTTTGGCTCAGTGAAGCAAGGTGAATTGATCAGTGGAATTGGTTCTTGTGTTTGTGAGTTGTATGAAGAGATTCGAAGAGAAAATGCTTGAGGGAGTGAGTTTGTGAATGTGATGCTCTTGTGTGTTTCAGCCTTGCTTGATGTATCAAATGGCTAGCATTTGTTCCACATAAAAAACTCCCATTGGTCAGATGATGTGACCTGGCCTGCTGTGATAGGTAAGTTCACTTTTGCAAATTGTCAACCTTTGTGTAAGAGAGGCATGGGTTGTGTTCTAGGCTAGTACAAAGGTGTGGGCTGGCGCAGCATGGTGTGTGAGGGATGCTAGCATGGTTCAGCAGCCAAGACAACAAGTGGGTGAAAGTGTGATGATGATTTTGCAACTTGATCACTTTTGGTTCATGTGAAAAGATCTTGCTATACAAACCATGAACATGTGATATTTTGGTTCAAATCTGATTTTTAGAACTTGTATGATGCTTGCACATTGGTTTGATATGAACTAGAAGTCACAAATGCCTTGGTATAAAGTTTTTGCAAGTTTCTCATTTGAGGCATATCTTGAGAATTAGTGATTTTTGCTAACTTTGACACACCATAACTTTTGATCCAAAATGAATTAGATCATGTTCTTGTACTTTTTGAAAAGGGAAAGATCTAATATACAACTTTCATGACCAAAGTTTTTCCTTTGAAGCATTTTTGGATCAAAAAGTAAGGCTTGAAAAGTGGCATAAAATGACATATTCCTTAAAAGTCAACCATGCCCTAAAAAGTCAACTTTGCAAAAACATGTAATTCTTGAATTTTGTGAACTTCAACCTTCTTCCATGATCAAATAAAGATCATATACACTCAAAATGATGAAGATCACCCCTTGGTTGGGTCATTGGGGGCCTCAGATGCCCTGATTTTGCACTGACTTGTCTGAAAAGTCAACTCTTGATCAGATGACTTCCCCATGGAATTTCTTCATGAAAATTGATATGCATACTCCCTATACCATATGGAGACCAATGGAAACAAGAATGACCAAAAAATTTGGAGTTATGGCCTCTGAAACCAAAACCCTAATTTTAGGTCAACTGTGCAGTCAAACCTGGCTCTGCCTTCATACCAATCCCAGTTCTTGTGATTCCTTGGCATTCTTGACTTTGAAAGGATGTAATATGATATAAGAACACACATGGATCCCTTTGAAGTGATTGGTAGCCTTTGGAGTGGCTCAAGAGGCTCTTGGATTGCTCAGATCACAAACCCTAGGTGCAGATGACTTTGAATCTATGCAGTGAATCAAAAATGAGATATGAGATGATATGATTGTGTTTATGCATATGAAATGATCACAAGCCATGGTGTGAATGGGTGAGGGCAAATTTGGGGTGTTTACAGATACGGACGAGTATCGGTAGAAACAAACGCTGACGCATGTTCAGAGATGATGATACGAACGAGTATCAACTGGTTAACAAAGAACACGGACAAATTTCGACCTTGAGGGGAAATAAGCGTGCATACAAGATACAGACGAGTATCTGTGTGAATAAACATGAGTGAGACACAAACGAGTGTTCAACTTGCTGAGGAGAGTGTGACACGGACGGGTGTCAAAAGAGAAAATGTATAAGTATATTACAAACAAATGTTTGGGTTTACAAAGTGTTTAGGCAACTATGCTGGGGATATGACACAGACGAGTGTCAAGAAGTATCCGTTTGTAGAAGTATATATTTGTAGAAAATGTCCTGGCGACTTTCTGGGGAAAGATGACACGGACGAGTGCCAAAAGGAGCATGTATCTGTATTTTTGGGAATGTAAAGAAAATGCTTTGATATTCTGCCGGGGAATTTGAGTGGTATCTTGTATGTTGTTGATGGTATGTCAGTATTCATAAGTGACTGATTCAAAACATGGCTTGTGATTATGCAATATGTTTGATTTTTGCCGTAATGCTCCGTATTAGACGGAATGCTACGCTCTGGGGGAAGATATGATGCGAATGCTATGATTATGCAAAAGATACCGATCCAGGATTCGAATCCCGTTGCCGTAGAGATTTCTGACTGATCTTGTTTTGAAAGAAAATCCCGGCTGGGGATGAGATCACTGGTAGAACTGATATATGATTCTGCTCGGGGAAGTAAGTCACTGCCAGACCTATCTTGGTAATGAGAAGCCCAGCTGGGGTCTGCGGAAGCTTCCGTCACTTCGTTGTGAGATCTTAAACATTTCTCTTCTGGATAGAGGTTGAGACTCTGCGGGGAGATGGCTCCCTGTTTAACACTCGACTGGGGAGGAATGATCATTGAACGATCTTCCTAGAGATGTCTATGATGATCCTTCTGAGGATGAGGAGACCTGACAATTCAGCTGGGGAGTAAGCATCTCTGGTGCTGTTTGGAAGATGTGCTGAGTAAGTAATGATTGGGGAGGAGCCTTCATGCCCCGCGTTGTGCTTTGCATACCTGCAATCCAGTTATGACAAAGAAAACATACAAGTACCTCGGGGTGTCTCTTACCGGATTCCATCATAGGAATTTAGACACTCCCGGGAGCAAATACATTTCCTGCTAGCATGTAATTTAGAAAAGACGGATCTGTATTTATGCGATCATTATATTAAAGACATCGGACATTTTTGCAAAATAAAGATAAAATATACGCGACAACATGTGACTGAAAATCTGATTTTATTAATTTGTGTGCCCTGAATTGGCAAGTACAGTCAAAGAAACAAGTCCCCTGAAATGAGGAGATTGTTACAAATTGAGAAACAAAAAGGTGCTGGCAATGTTGATGACGCTTCAGTGTGCTTCCTTTTTGCTATGACTCGTATGACATTGACGTTCTTCTCATCTTGCTTTTGAAGAGGCTGATTCTGACCGATGCCTGAATCCTTAGAGGCTTGCCATGTTGTAAGTGATACAGACGAATTCAGAATGCAGTTGTTTACTTATTCCCTGATTTTGCATGGGTCGCCCTTTCGGGTTTTCAATCCACCGGGATACTCATTTTTGCCTGAGCTGTCCAATGCGGCTTTTCAACTCAGCGGGTGTACATTTTTTATTTATTTTCCCTTATTTTTGCCCGAGTCTTTTATTCTATTTTTGACTCGCCGGGATGCCCTATTTTTTCCTGGACTCACATTCTGTTTTTATGTCCAGCGGGTCATTTTATGCGAAGTATTTTTTAACTGCATATGAATTCACAGGGGACTGGAAGTCTTCACCATCCATAGTACCGAGCATCAACGCTCCACCAGAGAAAACTTTCTTTACTATGAACGGACCATCATAATTCGTAGTCCACTTGCCCCTGTGGTCTGTATGAGGAGGAAGGAGTCTTTTCAGCACAAGATCTCCTACTTGGTACTCTCGAAGCCTGACTTTCTGATCGAAGGCTTTCTTCATTCTTTTCTGATACAGCTTCCCATGACAAATTGTAGCCAATCTCTTCTCTTCAATCAGGCTCAGTTGTTCGTATCGGGATCGGACCCATTCTGCTTTGTTCAGCTTAACATCCATCAATACCCGTAAGGAGGGTAATTCAACTTCAACAGGTAAAACTGCCTCCATACCATACACAAGCTGATACGGTGTTGCCCCAGTGGATGTTCTGATTGACGTACGGTACCCATGCAAGGCAAATGGTAGCATTTCATGCCAGTCTTTGTATGTGACCACCATCTTCTGCACAATCTTCTTGATATTCTTGTTAGCTGCCTCAACAACGCCATTCATCTTTGGCCTGTAAGGATAAGAATTGTGGTGTTGGATCTTGAAGTCCCGGCACAGTTCTGTCATCATTTTATTGTTCAAGTTGGAACTATTATCAGTAATGATTCGCTTGGGCACTCCATACCGACAAATGATGTCTTTCTTCAGGAATCGGGCTACCACTTGCCTGGTGACATTTGCATAGGAAGCTGCTTCAACCCACTTGGTAAAATAGTCAATAGCTACCAGGATGAATCTGTGGCCATTTGAAGCAGTTGGTTCAATCTTGCCAATCATATCAATGCCCCACATGGCGAAAGGCCAAGGGGAAGACATCACATTCAAAGGATTGGGAGGTACATACACTTTATCTGCATAAATCTGGCATTTATGGCACTTCCTGGCATAAGCACAACAGTCTGCATCCATTGTGCATTAAGATCCTTCGTGCACCTCGTGCATTAACAAGTCTGCTTCTGTCTTATTAACGCATCTGAGAAGTACCATATCAAAGTTCCTCTTGTACAAAGATCCATCAGTATTCAGGAAGAAACTACCAGCTAGCCTTCTTAATGTCTTCTTATCATTGGATGATGCCCCAGGTGGGTATGTTTGATCCTCCAAGAAGCATTTGATGTCATGGAACCAAGGCTTATCATCTTTAGCAAGGTCTGCAGAGAATATGTATGCTGGTCTATCAAGTCTGGCTACTGAAATCCGAGGCACAAAGTTGGCGGCTTGAACTTTGATCATGGATGAAATGGTAGCCAGAGCATCTGCAAACTGATTTTCATCTCGAGGGATATACTCAAGCTTGACTGTAGTGAAGAAAGTAAGCAACCTTCTTGTATAATCCCGGTAAGGTATTAGATGCTCCTGGTGAGTGTATCATTTGCCGTTGGTTTGATTAATTACCAGAGCTGAATCTCTAAATACCGTTAAAGTCTTGATCCTGAGGTCAATGGCTTCCTCAAGACCCATAATGCAAGCTTCGTATTCAGCTTCGTTGTTAGTGTAGTTAAAGGTGAGTTTTGCCTAGAAAGGCATGTGAACTCCCTTAGGTGTAATGAGTACTGCACCAACACCATGACCATTCATATTAATAGCCCCATCAAACATCAGAGTCCATTCTTCTTCTGGGTCAGGCCCTTCAGTGTGAATAGGCTCTTCATGATCTTTTGCTTTTATGAACATGATGTCTTCATCAGGGAAGTCAAATCTCATAGGCTGGTAATCATCAATGGGTTGCTCAGCAAGATAATCAGACAACACACTGCCCTTGATGGCTTTTTGAGATGTGTATTGAATGTCATATTCTGTGAGGATCATTTTCCATCTTGCAACCCGTCCGGTAAGCGCTGGTTTCTCAAATATGTACATAACTGGGTCCATCTTTGAGATCAATAAGGTGGTGTGGGTCAACATATATTGCCTTAGTCGGCGAGCAGCCCAAGCTAAAGCACAACAAGTTTTCTCGAGCAGTGAATAACGTTGTTCACAGTCGGTAAACGTTTTGCTTAGGTAGTATATTGCATACTCTTTTCGACCAGACTCGTCATGCTGGCCCAACACACGCCCCATTGACTCTTCTAATACTTTCAAGTACATTATTAGAGGTCTTCCTTCAACTGGAGGCATAAGGATTGGAGGCTCCTGTAAGTATTCCTTGATTTTGTCAAAAGCCCTCTGGCAGTCTTCATTCCACCTGACCGTTTGTTCTTTTCTTAACAACTTGAACAAAGGTTCACAGGTTGCAGTAAGGTGAGATATGAACCTCGAAATGTAGTTCAACCTACCTAGGAACCCTCGAACCTCTTTCTCAGTCTTTGGTGCAGGCATCTCTTGGATGGCTTTGACTTTATCAGGGTCAACTTCAATTCCCTTTTCACTCACACTAAATCCCAGCAGCATACCGGATCGCACCCCGAATGTGCACTTGTTGGGGTTTAACTTCAATTGGTACTTCCTCAGACGCTTGAATAATTTCAAGATATTCACCAGGTGGTCTTCTTCTGTGAGGGACTTGGCAATCATGTCATCCACATAACATTCAATTTCTTTATGGATCATGTCGTGGAATAATGTTACCATAGCCCGTTGATAAGTGGCACCAGCATTCTTCAGTCCGAACGACATTACCTTATAACAGAATATGCCCCAGGGTGTAATGAAAGTTGTCTTCTCCATGTCTTCAGGTGACATCTTGATCTGATTATATCTTGAAAATCCATCCATGAAGGAGAACACCGAGAACTGAGCCGTATTGTCGACCAATACATCAATGTGAGGTAATGGGAAGTCATCTTTCGGGCTGGCTCTGTTCAGATCCCGGTAATCCACACACATCCTCACCTTGCCATCCTTCTTTGGCATAGGTACAATGTTAGCAACCCACGGCGGGTAACTAGTTACAACAAGGAAACTGATGTCCCACTGTTTTTGCACCTCTTCTTTTATCTTCATTGCCATATCCGAGCGAGTACGGCGCAACTTCTGCTTTACTGGCGGACAGTCTTCTTTCAGAGGCAGCTTATGCATAACAATGTCGGTGTCCAGACCTGGCATGTCTTGATAAGACCAAGCAAAAACATCCACATACTCCCGAAGCATATCAATAAGTTGTTCTTTCATTGAATCTTGCAGACAAGCCCCGATCTTAACTTCTTTCAGGTCTTCTTCTGTACCAAGATTAACCGTTTCAACCTCCTCCTGATGAGGAGTTATAACCTTCTCCTCTTGTCTCAACAACCTGGCTAGTTCTTCAGGTAGCTCATAATCTTCTTCAACCCCTTCATCAGCTTGATTAATCGGATTGTCAAAGTCATACGAAGTCATAGCAGTGTTGTTGTCGGTGCAGTCTGGAGGGAACTCTTTGCAAGGGTTTAGATTTGTTCATTTTAGTGATCAATTTTATCTTGCTTAGAAAAAAGTGAAAATGAAGTTTATTATTTTGAAAAACATTGCCATTTTATTTTTGTACAAAAAATAAAAAATGAAAAATAGTGAGCGGAAAAAGAAAAGACTCATTTGCAAAAGATGTCCTGATATTCATTAATTGATCGTTTGCACAAAATACAAGATGGCCCGATTACAAAATGAGCCCTGACATCTTGGGAAAGATGCAGGACTTGATGCATGCTTAAAGACAGGAAATAATAATTACTCTGCAGGAGTAACTCTTATAATTTCCTGGGAAGACCAGTTTGAGACATGGTTCCCCGGGATTCTTGGACGTATCCAGCTTTCCAGGTTGCGCTCGTCTTCTGACTCATCTTCCAAACTATTCACAGCATCCGGGGTGAGCATCCTCCCGCTGAAAAACTTGGGCTCCTTTGCAGCCTCTGGTTGATCTTGTCGAGTCGGTCTGTAACCCAACCCGAATCGGTCTTCTTTCTTCTCAACTGGCAGCAGCTTGCCCCAGCCTTGAGCAGTACCCTCCTCAACAACCTTCCGGTCCTGTTGATATGAGGTGATGGAAGTCCCCAGTACAGCAGATGCTTCATTAATATTCAAGGCCTCAAACCCTTGACTCATGGTTTCATGGATCTCTCCATCCATTTCAATGTATTTGAAAGTAGCCAGCTGGCTAACAAAGATATCCTCCTCCCCACAAATAGTAATGACTTGGCCTTCCCACTCGAATTTTAACTTCTGGTGAAGGGTTGACGTCACGGCGCCAGCGGCGTGGATCCATGGTCTACCCAATAGACAGCTGTAGGCAGACTGTATATCCATCACAAAGAAGGTCGTTTTGAAAACCTGTGGGCCAATCATTATAGAAAACTCTATCTCTCCCATAACTGATCTCTTAGAACCGTCAAAGGCTCTTACTACCAAGTTGCTTGGGCGTAGTGCCAATCCGTCATACTCCAGCTTCACAAGGGCTTTCTTGGGCAGGACATTGAGGGATGACCCTGTGTCTACCAGTACGTGAGAAAGAACTGCACCCTTACACTCCAAGGTAATGTGCAAAGCCTTGTTGTGATTGTGACCCTCCGTTGTCAGATCAGCGTTGGTAAATCCTAGTCCATGACTAGCGTTGACATTTCCAACCACAACCTCTAACTGATTGACGGTAATCTCCTCCGACACATAAGCTGCATGCAGGACCTTTAATAGTGCGTTCCGATGAGCCTCGGAGCACATTAGTAATGATAGTATGGAGATTTTGGAAGGTGTTTGGTGAAGCTGGTCCACCACCTTGTAATCACTTTTCTTTATGATTCTCATGAATTCATCAACCTCTTGATCAAAAGGAGTCTTCAAAGCTTCTCTAGCAACCGGTTCTTCTTGCGCCATGCTCTTCCCTTTTGCCTTAGCGGCAGCTTCTGCTTCAGCAATGGGTCTTGGTATTTGCGAGGCAAAGAGACGTCCGCTTCTAGTGAAGCCTCCGCCTCCCCCCACATTTTCTATCTGAAGTGAAGAAGTTGATGACTCTAAAGTGATTTTCTGCCCCTCGCAGTATAGATCTGAGCCATAATGCCAAGGGATGGCATTATTGCTTTCATAAGGAACTGGCCCAGGCACTGTGATAGTGACCGGGCTGATAGCAGCTGCAGAGGGGACCACAATGGTGTGTGGATCATAATATATGGTAACTGGTGCTCTGACAGGAGCAGCATTTTGTTGTGAGTTGTTGGCAGGAACATTTGCGGGATCGTAGTATATCGTAACTGCTGAGACACTTTCATTAACTGTTGCTGATGTTGTAGACGGTACTGTTGACTGGATGGGTGTTGAAGTTGTAGCAGTAATTGATGGAATAATGGGTGTTGTCGTTGTAGATGGAATTGTGACTGAACTTGTATCCGTTGAAGTGATTGATTGAGCAGTTGTTGGAGTTGTAGTAGAATCTGTTGGAACAATGGTTGCTGACGTTGTAGGAGTATCTTTGATTGTTGATGAAGGAATCGTTGGAGTTGTAGTCGCTGTTGTCGTAATCTGAAGAATGCCATCTCTAATGAGGCCATATATGTCGTTTCTCAGCCTCTCACATCCATTGACAGCAATATTGCAATATCCACAGCCAAGCTCACATCCGGGGAACACTTGGCATTCTAACAGCTGAGCTTTGATTTCAACCAGAGGTGTTCGTATTTGTGCAACACTACTAATTAATGTGGATGGTTTGCCCCCCTCAATAGCATTAATCCTGGGCCCGTTGTGACTAGGCATTGGATTTCTTGTGACGTTCGGGGGAGGTGCAAAATTGAGAGCTTTTGAGTCCACCAGATCTTGGACTTTCATCTGTAGGCCCCTGCATTTTTCAGTATTATGCCCCGGTGCGTTTGAGTGGAAAGCACACATGGCATTTGCATCATAGTTCTTTGGCATATTAAGAGGATGTGGAGGTGCCAATGTCCTTAACTCAACTAGGTTGAGCTTCAGGAGTTGTGGCAAGAGTGCAGCACACGGCATTGGAATTGGGTCAATCACCCTGTTTGCTTGTGATGGCCTTTGTTGGAAAGGACGCTGCTGTTGGTTGTTATTACTGTTGTTGTAGGTTCACTGTTGCGGAAAATGAGATTGTTGCTGATAGTGAGATTGTTGTTGATACTGTGGTTGTTGTTGTTGAGGATATGATGGTTGTTGTGGAATTGGAGCTGGAATGGTAACAACTGCTACTGACCGGTGAGCATATTGAGGCATGCCCCTGCTTGTATGAATGGAATTAGTTTCACCTGCCCTTCGGGGTCCTGCAAATGGTTTTCTTGGATTGCTGGAAGAACTAGCACCACTGTCGGAGATCTTGCCCATCTTCAAGAGACTTTCAATTCTCTCACCAGCTATGACTAAGTCAGCAAAACTGGTAGAGGAGAAAGCAGCCAGCCTATCAATATAAGTCCCTTGCAATGTATTCATAAACATGTCAGCCATTTCCCTCTCTGACATGGGTGGTTGGACAGCAGCAGCAGCAAGCTGTCTCCATCTTTGAGCATACTCCCGGAAGCTCTCTCTAGAAGATTGAGACATTCCCATTAGGAGGGTCCTATAAGGAGCCATGTCCAGGTTGTATTGATACTGACAGATGAAAGCCTCGGCCAAATCCTTCCAACATCTTATGGTGGCCCTAGACAAATGCGAATACCACTCTCTTGAAGCCCCCGTCAGACTGTCTTCAAAGTAGAACATCCACAACTTTTCATCCATAGTATAAGCTTTGAGCCTTCCCAGGAAAGACTGCAGGTGAGTGCGAGGACAGGAGGTACCATTGTACTTTTCAAAGCATGGGGGTTTGAATTTGTGGGGAATTCTCACCCCATTTACTAGTCCCATATCCATCACATCGAAGCCCAAAGAATTTTGAGACTCCAAAGATCTTAACTTTTCAGCAATCTCGTCCAATCTTCTGTCATATACCTCATCCCCAGCTCCTATAACAGTAAATTGTTCTCCTTGAGGGTCCTCCTACAAGATTTGGCCTCCAGCAGTGTTACCTTGAACATTCCTCGGGATGTTAACCTCTGGATCCAGATGAGGTCCATATAGTGGTGGGTCAATACGAGGCTGGCCCCGTTCATTGTTGCTAGTTCCTTCTGTTCCAAGATGAGGCTCTTCAGGAGTTTGTCTTTCCACCAGCTCTCTTAACCTTTCTTGACTCTGGGCTAAGCCAGTCATCACTGCCATGAACTGAGACATCTGATTTCTCATCTCCACTCTCTCATTGGCCATCTGGTTTCTGACCTCAGACAGGTCCTGCTGTACTTGTTCCATTTGAATGCCGGGAAGGTTGTTACGAGTTGGGTACCGGTGCCCGCGGTTGACAGGGAACACTCGGCGACGAGCAATGTTTCCTGAGATCACAACAAAGTTAGAAACAATAATAATAACGAAACCTACAAAACAAAAACAAGGTTAGTATGCAATGCAGTATGCTTATTTGTTTTCCAAGGTATCCGGTTTGGTTCTTGGTTTTGACCTTTCCAGACCTCGAGGAAGATGCTTGATGTTGTTGAGAGATAGCCCAAATGAAAAACAAACTAAAATATATTACAAATGGTGAACAATACATTGTTTGTTTTACAATACATGCCCCTGAAGGGTCAAAACATAACAAAAGAAAAATACATCAAATGGAAACAAACAAAAAGCAAAGGATCAGACATCCATCCCAAACTCATCCTCTCTGACCTCCTTCAGGAGGGCCTCAGTCACCGGGCCAGCTGGGTGCTCTGTAATGGTCTTAATGAGGAGGTTCTGGTGGCAATAGCAGTAGTCAGCTTCTTATGCCTGTCTTGGTCCTTTGATCTCTTCAATCCTGCTCTGAGCTTCAACTCTGAAATCTCCTTCTGGGCAGCCAACAAAGCTTCCTGCTACTTCTTCTAATTGGCCTCTAGCTGTTCAATCTTGGCTTGAGTCTTCTAGTCTTCTTGTGTACGGGCTTCAGTGATCCTGACCCACCTAACCTGACTCTCTTGCAGATAGTGCTCAGCCCTATCTTTCTGAATCTTAGCCTCCTTGCAGGCATTCTTCAATATCTGTTCTCCAGCCCTTGCTTTCCTTATGTAGTCTTCTGTCCTTTCAATTTTGGTCAGATGCTCAACCTTGAGCTTTTCCAATCTCTCAATGTCCAGACGACCATCACTCCTTTCCCAAAGAGTCTTCTTTAAAGCCTCAGATAACTTCTCATTCCTTTCCTTCAGCTTCTCAAATTCTTCTAGGTTAACAATTGCTGCTGGTTGTACAGTAGATGGTCTAGGCATGTCTTCCAAGGTGAAAGGCATCCTGGTAATCTGAGCTCTAGCACGGGACCAGTCATAATACTGAGCTGAAGCAACATTGTTACATCTTCCAAGAATAGCAACCCCTTTTGTCTGGATGTTGTCCCAAGCCCAGGGTGCTTGTCTGACAATAGTTGAATTAGGTTGCACTTCACAATATAGGGTCTCAGCTAAATCATGTCCTCTGGGAGGGTGAACTAAGGCATAACCCAGTTGTCTTAAACAGTAAAGGATTGTAGTTGATGCAACCCTTTACTCCTATCAGAGGCACATTTGGGTACTGTCCACAGCTGGTGATAATGTCTTTGCCTTTGGTGCTCTGGGTGCACCATCTGATATCATCTGAAGTCAAAGCAATGAGCCTCTTGGCCCAATTCTTCTGTTGGTGTGGGTTCAAGAAGGCATCTGATTTAGGCAGGTGTCTGAGCAGCCAGGTGTAAAACAAAGGAGCACAACATCTTACCAACTTCCCCATTTGTTTCTCATTCCTCTGATGGATGGAATAATAGAAATCTCCCAGCAATGTAGGTACTGGGTTCTTCAGGAGAAACAAATGGATGGCATTCCTGCTGACAAATTTGGGCTCATCTGCAAACAATATAGCCCCATATATGCTGAGGGCTAACAGTGCACAGACTGCCCTCCATTCTCCCAATGAAGCCTTCAAGATAGCTTGAGAAATCAAGGAGTCCAAGTGCAAACCAGGGATCCCAGCCTTTGTGGTCATACTTTGCTCAATCAGGGAAGGCTCCAAGTACAGTGCCCTTACTATCTCTTCATTCTTGGGAGAAGTCATTTCTGGGTTGAAGGGGATTCCACTTCTGACAGGCACTCCAATCGACAAAGAGAATTCTTCCAGTAGAGGCCCTAAATGGAAGTTTGGAAAGGTGAAACATCTCAAAGGAGGGTCATAGAACTGTAAGCATGTGTGGATCATGCTCCTCGGAGAGGGGTCAAGGTCCATAACCATATCCAAGATACCTCCATAGTGTTCTCTAAACAATGGGATGTGGTCAGGTGTGATGAGTGACTGGACTTGCCTGATACCAGTCAACACAGGCTCAAAAAAGTGGTAGAATATGTTGCTCTTCCTGGGAGTAGTCATGAGTGCTGATGAAGAAGCTGGAGATGAGTGCTGATGAAGATCACAAACTAAGACTGGAGATAAGTCTCTGATAGACTGATGCTGGTGAGGGTGGAGATAACTGAAGCAGATAACTGATAAAGACAGCTGAAGCAGAGGTCTATGCAGATGAAGGGGTCAAAACCAAAACCAAGATACAATGAAGTGGATACCCTGAAAAGCAAATAAACAAATATTAAATGATGCAATGATGAATATGAAAATGATATGCAAGGGTTTGTGATCTAGTTGGATCTGATTATCTGTCTTGATACAAGGTCCATATATGTTCAAAAGTCCAGATGAAGGCTTGAGAATCCAGTAACCAGGGTGGGGGACTCAAATAAAGAGTCCCATGTCCAGGGTTAATCAGAAGAATTGTCCAAAGTGAAGTATTCTTACACAAATACAGTAATAGGGTATGATGTGGCCATGGGTTCCTGCAAACCTGTAAACAACCCAGCCCCCCTCACATGTAGTGCTCTAGAACAAGGATCCTCAAACTTGGATCAGTTATGAGAAGTGTAAACACTTCTAACCCAGAGGTACAATATTTACAATAACCATAAAAGATCCTCCTCTAATTCACCTCAGCTTCTGAAGGTTATAATAAAGGTCATCCAGACTTAGCAGGCTTCCCAGATAGCCCTTAGTACTACAAGAAATCTGTAGCATAGAGTTCTCAAGGAGAAACCCACATCTGAACCGTGTTACATATTCCCGCACCAGACCGAGATGGAATGGGAAAGAACATGAACCACTCTAGCCTAGGTGTCACTCAGGTCCCAGGTATAGGACCCTAAACTCTCAATGGAACCCCACCCACCAAAACAACAATCCAGATCCAGCAATGACAGTATGAAATATGCAAACAACTGTAAGGAAAGCAATAAATAAAGTTGTACATAAAGCAATAAATAAAGCAAAAATAAAATAAACACACATAGCATATAACACCCCAGTAAACACAAATCAAACAAGCGCTAGGAGGAACCCACAAAAAGAACCAGAAGCCCTGGTTGCAATATAAGGGTCCCCAGCAGAGTCGCCAAGCTATCGCTCCCACCAAATAGGAGAGAACACACAAGGGTGAACTGAAAAGAAAAGAGTCGCCAGCTAGGCATTTTTATCCCGAAGGAAAGGTAATGCTGCATAAACCTAAGAAAAGATGGATAAGACGGTCTCGAACCAGAGAAACTGAGAAAGGGGGTTGGTTACAACCTGGGAAGGTATTAGCACCCAGATTGTCCGTCGTACCCGACGGGATCCACGCTTGAAAGATTTGTGTTTTAAAGGGGTAGTGTCAGTGCTTATTTTGTGTATAAAAGCTAGAAAGAATGCAAGTGTCAGTGTAAGAAAAAAGTGAAATGAAATATGTAAAGTGTCAGTGTAAGAACAGGAATGCAAAGCTCAAGATAATGAGGCTAAAGAATAATGCTGGAAGAGGGGGAATAGACAGAGACTTTTGTTCGATAACCTGTTAAGTTATGCCTACGTATCCTCTCATGCAATGAGGAAGTCAGAACACCGTAGTTCGACTCAAAGAGACTGAAGGATAAATTAACTTGTGAACTGCTTGCTTGTCTATGCTCAAGTGTATGACCTGTCTGGCTCAGGTGCAAACTGTCTTGCATTAGACGGAAGAAGTGAGTTCTCGTTTATGAGTGAATGAGGTGAGAAAAGAATCCCGGAGGAGACGATTATTATTTGTTTTTTTTGTTTTCAATCTTTTATTGCTTTTTTGGATTTGTCATAAGAAAATGAGCTTAAGCCTAAACCAAGGGTTAGTAAAATCATCACATCCTCCCTCTGATTAGGGGTAATGAGAATACCTTAAGTATGAAGTAAGCACCCCACACTTAATCACCATGATGTAGGATTAAGATCATTAACCTACTTGCAATTATTTAGATGTTTTTGGAGTTTTTGTTTAGTGTTAAGTAATGAGTTTAAGCCATAATCAAGGATTTAATGGACTCATTACACCATCCTAATAGAAGGATAATAGATGAGAACATTTAAGCTGAGGAAGGCTCCTTAACTTGATCCATGGTTAGGGATTAACCTCATGACAAAACAAAGCCTTTATTAAGTGGATTTTAGTTAATGATAAGATTAAGAAGTGGATTTTATGGTTTGTAAGACAACTTGAGGGGGACTTGTCCATTAACACTAGGGTTAGTCCTTCTTAACCAATTAAGGAAGAATTAGAACCCTAATGCAAGGCCCAAGTTACAAGCTTGATGTCTTAGTGATTATTAGATGGATTGATTAAAGGATTTAAACATATTAAGGGTTTAACACTTAGGATTAAAGTTATACACTCCATCCTAATAGAAGGATACAGGCATAACCCTAATCATAAAGCCTTAAAGCCTTAAGGGTTTAGTCCTTGATTAAGAGATGAGAAGAGAAGACACAAAGATGACACAAAGGAAAAACTAATGGGGGACTAATCAAACCTTAATTGTGATCATGCTTGGATGTTCCTAGGGTTTATGAGGCTTGCAAAAGATCTTCAAGAGAAAAGCCACCAAGGAAGAAGCAGATGAAAGGAGGAAAAGCAGAAGAAGCAAGACAACTTACTTCACTTAAGAAGATAAGTTGCTTGAAGAAAGAGAGAGAGGGGAGGGAGCATGAATGAGCAAGCTCACTCTAATCCACAAATAAAATGCAGCAATGAATGCATAAGAGAGATGAGAAGAGATTATGGGAAGTGAAGGCAAATTCACTTCTCAAACACTTACCACCTGAAAAGTTAGCAACAAAGGAATGAAGTGAAATGAAAATGAGATGAGATGCAAGGATGCCAACCAAAATCAGAAGCATATCATGAGGCCAATGATGTTATGGGATGGTATGAAAAAGCATGTCATGTGATGTGGATGATTATACAAGCAAGGAGGATGCAAATGAAACATGTAAGAACCATGAAAGTACATGAATGCATATGACATGAAATGAAAGAAAAAGCATGGCAAATGGATGATGCAATGATCAAACATGATTCCAATATGTCTTAGGGTGCCTTATGTGTCATGTGGATGCACAAAGTGTCATGGTAAGTTCATGTATGCAAGCTTATGCAAGATGGGTGCAAATGAAGGCAAAAATTAGGGTTTACATACAATATGCAATGCAAAATTCAAAATCAGAAGCAAATGACATGATAAAAAATTGAAAATGGGATCAAAGGTACCCTAAACCTATACAAGTTCGCTGCCCAAAGGAGGAGACTTAAATCTTAACCTAATGGAAGTTATGATTTTCTCAAGTTGGCTAGGGTTTTAGGACGCCTCAAAAGGAAAAATACAAAACAAATTGAAAATGAAAGATAAATTCATGCCCATTTTATCCTAGAAACTACATGATATGAAGAATGCAATGCAAAAAGAATCATTATCAAACTCTTCATGGTTAGGCAGAAAGGATTTTTCTAAGTTAGGGTCAAAATATTGATTTTTTAGAGCCCTAAATCAAAAGAATAATGTCAATATAGGTCAAGAACCAAAAAGAAATTTGTGTGAAGGGTTTGATAATGTTTCTAAATGTATCAAGATGCAATGTGATTTTTTTGGTGATTTTTAGAAACTTAAATGGTATTTTAATTAATTAATTCTCATTAATTAATTAAAATAAACATTTAAATATTTTAAAAATACGAATTTTATGCAAAAAATAAAATAAAAATTATTTTCAGAATGAGAAAAATATTTGAAAGGGAAATGCAAAAGATAAAATTTTTTGAAAGTGTTTTGCTATTTTTAATAAAATGTACAAAGAAATGCAATTAAAATGAAATTAAATTGTGAATTAATGGAGGTATGCTGTTCCAGTGGTCCAGATTTGAATGAGAAAGGGAGGGAATTGACTTCGCGCACTATCCAAGGGCCAGAAATCAAACTACGCTAATTACACAATTAAACCCTAATCTGAACCCTAATCACTTTCAGGTGACCGGAACAGTGTTCATGTCATCTTCTCCGGCTAGCCTCTCATTCAATCTCCCTCAATACGCAACCCCAAGCCCTTAAACTCTCCAGAAATGATCCCCACCCCATTCTAAACAAGAATCAGCCATCAAACATAATTTATTTCACATGAACAGAGAGATTCGAAGCAAAACGGAAAATCTTCCAGAAATTTCAGAGGCTTCATACATGCTTAAAACTGAATCATTTTCAAAACCAAAAGGTGCAGTGTGATCAGTGAAGCATGGAGAACAATCTAAGAACTTAAGAAATCATTTATGGAAAAAATGTTCTTGGTGATACCTGAACTGAAGCTTTCGAAAATGGCACTGGCTGGCTGCTTCTTTGCTTCAAATCAGCTCCAATGATCCTCCTGAAGAGTTTGTGATGCTTGGTTGGAGTTTATATGGCCTCTAAGTGATGTTGGCTGAAACTCAGTTCAAGAAATATGAAAATCTTGTTTTTGATTCAGGGTGTTTCAAGGCATAATGAGGGGTGGGAAATGGTCAGTGATGATTGTGGAGTTGTTCTATGGAATTTGTTTTGAGGTTTGAAGCTTGTGTGCTGAGTTTCGAAGGCTCTTGCAAGTTTTAGGATTTTGTGTATGCTGAGCAATCTCAAGTGTTAGGCTGCAATGTTGTGTGTTTTGGCTTGGTTTTGATTCACATAATAAGTTGTGATAGGTCAGAGGGTGGGTGGTGGCCTATGTTGATTGGTATGGGCAAGTTGCAAAAATGTCAACATGACTTGTACTTGAGGTATGGGCAAGAACACAGCTGGTCCTTGGGCATGTCCATGCGTAGCTAACTTCATGGATGTCCACAAATCCATTCTTGAGGCAATTCAGCAAGAGAGAAGAAAGTTATGGGGTGTTTTGCAATTATGTGATGTTTTGGCCCCTTTAAGAAATCTTGATGTTCAAGGCATGAAACTTGGGATTTCTTTGTGCAATTCTGAATTATAGGTCATGTATGATGTTTGTGCAATGCTTAGAAGTCAATTAGAAGTCACATTTGGCTTTGGCAAGTGTTTTTGCAAACTTCCCTCTTTGGTGCATAAGTGAAATTTTGTGATTTTTCCTAACTTTGCAAGGCCATAACTTGAGGTCTATGATGAGTTAGATCAAGTTCTTGTACTTTTTGAAAAGGGAATGATCCAATCTACAACTTTCATGCCCAAGAATTTTTCATTTGAAGCATTTTTGAATCAAAAAGAGGAGGTTGAAAAACTTTCCCAAAATGGCAATTTTGCATTACAAGTCACTTTCCCAAAATGGCAACTTTGCAAATGGCTTGAAATTCTTCAATTTTGTGAACTTATAACCTCTTATAAGATCAAATAAAGATCATATACACCCAAAATGATGGAGAAGACCCTTTGGTTGGAGGATTGGGGGCCTCAGATGCCCTGATTTTGCACTAACTTGCTCAAGAAGTCATCTATTGATCAGATGCCTTCACCATTGAATTTCTTCATGAAAATTGGTATGTATGATCCTTATAGCATATAATGACCAATAGAAACAAGAATGAGCAAAAATTTGGGAGTTATGGCCTCTGAAACCAAAACCCTAATTTTAGGTCATCTGTGCAATTAAGCTTGGCTCTGCCTCCATACCTTCCTCAGTTCTTGTGATTTTCTGTCTTTCTTGATCTTGGGAGGATATAATATGATGCTTGAACATACATGGACCTTCTTGAGATGATTGAAGACCTTTGGAGTGGCCCAGATAGCTCAGAGATTGCTCAAATCACAAACCCTAGATGCAGATGACTTTGAAACCAGGCAGTGAAGCAAAAATGTAATATGAGATGATATGATTGAACTTATGCTAATGAAAAGATCACAAGCCATGGTGAAATGAGTGAGGGAAAATTTGGGGTGTTTACAAGGTGAACCCCTTTAGGTGTAATAAGTATTGCACCAACACCACGACCATTCATATTAACAGCCCCATCAAACATCATAGTCCATTCTTCTTCTGGGTCAGGCCCTTCAGTGTGAATAGGCTCTTCATGATCTTTTTCTTTTATGAACATGATGTCTTCATCAGGGAAGTCAAATCTCATAGGCTGGTAATCATCAATGGGTTGCTCAACAAGATAATCAGACAATACACTGCCTTTGATGGCCTTCTGAGATGTGTACTGAATGTCATATTCCATGAGAATCATTTGCCATCTTGCAACCCGTCTGGTAAGTGCTGGCTTCTCACATATGTACTTGACTGGATCCATCTTTGAGATCAACAAAGTAGTGTGGGTCAACATATACTGTCTTAATCGGCGAGCAGCCCACGCTAAAGCACAACAAGTTTTCTCGAGCAGTGAATAACGTTGTTCACAGTCGGTAAACTTTTTGCTTAGGTAGTATATTGCATACTTTTTTCGACCAGACTCGTCATGCTGGCCCAACACACACCCCATTGACTCTTCTAATACTGTCAAGTACATGATTAGAGGTCTTCCTTCAATTGGACGCATGAGGATTGGAGGCTCTTGTAAGTATTCCTTGATTTTGTCAAAAGCCCTTTGGCAGTCTTCATTCCACCTGAATGTTTGTTCTTTTCTTAACAGCTTGAACAAATGCTCACAGGTTGCTGTAAGGTGAGATATGAACCGTGAAATGTAGTTCAATCTACCTAGGAACCCTCAAACTTATTTTTCAGTCTTTGGTGCAGGCATCTCTTGGATGGCTTTGACTTTATCAGGGTCAACTTCAATCCCTTTCTCACTTACAATAAATCCCAGCAGCTTACCGGATCGCACCCCGAATGTGCATTTGATGGGGTTCAGCTTCAATTGGTACTTCCTCAGACGCTTGAATAGCTTCAACAGATTCACTAGGTGGTCTTCTTCTTTAAGGTGATTGGCAATCATGTCATCCACATAACATTCAATTTCTTTATGGATCATGTCGTGGAATAATGTCACCATAGCCCGTTGATAAGTGGCACCAGCATTCTTCAGTCCGAATGGAATTTTACCTTATAACAGAATGTGCCCCAGGGTGTGATGAAAGTTGTCTTCTCCATGTCTTCAGGTGACATCTTGATCTGATTATATCCTGAAAAATCCATCCATGAAGGAGAACACCGAGAACTGAGCTGTGTTGTCGACCAATACATCAATGTGAGGTAACAGGAAGTCATCTTTCGGGCTGGCTCTGTTCAGATCCCGGTAATCCACACACATCCTTACTTTGCCGTCTTTCTTAGGCATATGCATAATGTTAGCAACCCACGGCGGGTAACTAGTTACAGCAAGGAAACCGGCGTCCCACTGTTTTTGTACCTCTTCTTTTATCTTCATTGCCATATATGGGCGAGTACGGCGCAACTTCTGTTTTACTGGTGGACAATCTTCCTTTAGAGGCAGCTTGTGCATAACGATGTCGGTATCCAGACCTGGCATATCCTGATAAGACCAAGCAAAAACATCCACATACTCCCGAAGCATGTCAATAAGTTGCTCCTTTACTGAATCTTGAAGGCGGGCCCCGATTTTAACTTCTTTCATGTCTTCTTCGGTACCAAGATTAACTGTCTCTACTTCCTCCTGATGAGGAGTGATAACCTTCTCCTCCTGTCTCAACAACCTAGCTAGTTCTTCAGGTAGCTCATAATCTTCTTCAACCTCTTCATCGGCTTGATTAATCGGATTGTCAAAGTCATACGAAGTCATAGCAGTGTTGTTGTCAGTGCAGTCTGGAGGGCATTCTCTGCAAGGGTTTAGATTTGTTCATTTTAGTGATCAGTTTTATCTTGTTTAGAAAAAGTGAAAAATGAAGTTATTATTTTGAAAAACATTGCCATTTTATTTTTGTACAAAAAATAAAGAATGAAAAACAGTGAGCGGAAAAGAAAAGACTTATTTGCAAAAGATGTCCTGCTATTCATTAATTGATCTTTTGCACAAAATACAAGATGGCCCGATTACAAAATGAGCCCTGACATCTTGGGCAAGATGTAGGACTTGATGCATGCTTAAAGACAGGAAATAATAATTACTCTGCAGGAGTAACTCTTATAATTTCCTGGGAAGACCAGTTTGAGACTTGGTTCCCCGGGATCCTTGGACATATCCAATTTTCCAGGTTGCGCTCTTCTTCTGACTCATCTTCCAAACTATTCACAGCATCCGGGGTGAGCATCCCCCCGCTGACAAACTTGGGCTCCTTTGCAGCCTCTAGTTGATCTTGTCGAGTTGGTCTGTAACCCAACCCGAATCGGTCTTCTTTCTTTTCAACTGGCAGCAGCTTGCCCCAGCCTTGAGCGGTACCCTCCTCAACAACCTTCCGGGCCTGTTGATATGATGTGATGGAAGTCCCAGACATAACAGATGCTTCATTAATATTAAGGGCTTCAAACCCTTGATTCATGGTCTCATGGATCTCCCCATCCATTTCTATGTACTTGTAAGTAGCCAGCTGGCTAACAAAGATGTCCTCCTGCCCACAAATGGTAATGATTTGGCCTTCCCACTCAAATTTTAACTTCCGGTGAAGGGTAGACGTAACAGTGCCAGCTGCGTGGATCCAGGGTCTACCCAACAGACAACTGTAGGCCGGCTGTATGTCCATCACAAAGAAGGTAGTTTTGAAGGTCTGCGGGCCAATCAACACAGGCAGATCAATCTCCCCAAGCACTGATCTTTTAGAGCCGTCAAATGCTCTCACCACCAAATTACTCGGGCGCAATGCCAAGCCATCATACTCCAGCTTCAGTAAGGCTTTCTTTGGTAGAACATTGAGTGACGACCCAGTGTCCACCAGTACATGAGACAGAACAACACCCTTGCATTCCAAGGTGATATGCAAAGCCTTGTTATGGTCACGCCCCTCTGTTGTTAAATCAGTATTTGTAAATCCCAGTCCATGACTGGTGTTGACATTTGCGACCACAGTTTCTAACTGATTAACGGTAATCTCCTCCGGCACGTATGTTGCGTGCAGGACCTTCAACAATGCATTCCTGTGAGCTTCAAAACACATTAACAATGATAATATGGAGATTTTGGAGGGTGTCTGGTGAAGCTGGTCCACCACCTTGTAATCACTCCTTTTTATGATCCTCATGAACTCGTCTACATCTTGATCAAAAGATGTCTTCTGAGTGTCTTTGGCAGTTGGCTCTTTAGATACCACATTCTTTCCTTTTGCCTTGGCAGCAGCTTCTGCTTCAGCATTAGGTCTTTGTGTTTGTGAGGCAAAAAGGCGTCCGCTTCTAGTGAAGCCTCCGCCTCCCCCAACATTGTCAATTTGTGGTGAAGAGGTTGGTGAATCCAGAGTGATATTCTCCCCATTGCAGTAGAGATCAGAGCCGTAGTGCCAAGGTATGGCATTACTGCTTTCATAAGGAACAGGCCCAGGTACCGTAATGGTAACTGGACTGATTGCTGCAGAGGAAGGTACTGTAATGGTGTGCGGATCATAGTAAATAGTGACCGGAGATCTGGCAGGAGGTGCCACAGTTTGTTGTTGGATATTGCTATTGGGAGGAACATTTGATGGGTCATAGTAGATTGTAACTGTTGAGACATCTTCGTTAATTTTTGCTGGCGTTATAGAAGATTTTGTTGATAAAATGGATGCTGATGTTGTAGAAGAAAAAGTTGTTAAACTTTGACTTGTTGAAATAATGGACAGACTAATTGCTGGTGATGTTGATGAATCAGTAGGAATGATTGTTGTTGCTGTTGTAGGAGAATCTGCTGTTGCTGAAGGAATGATTGTTGGTGTTGTAGGAGATTCCATTGTTGTGGAGACAAGAGTTGCTGCAGGAGCTGTTGAAGTAATTTTCAAAATCCCATCTTGGATAAAGCCATCTATGCCAATCCTTAGCTTCTCACAACCATTATTAGCTGTTTTGCACAATTCACAGCGGGCCCCACAGCCTGGGAACACTTGGCATCTCAAATGTTGAACTTTGACTTCAGCCTGTGGTGTTTGAATCTGTGCAACATTATCAATCAATATAGATGGTTGGTCCTCTTCAATGGCATTAATCCTAGGCCCACCATGATTAGGCATAGGATTTCTGTTGACGTTCGGAGGAGGTGCGAAGTTGAGGGCTTTAGAATCAACCAAATCCTGAACCTTCATTTGTAATGCTCTGCATTTCTCAGTATTGTGACCAGGTGCGTTGGAGTGAAAGGCACACCTGGCGTTGACATCATAATTCTTTGGGAGATTGAGAGGATCTGGTGGTGCCAACGTCCTTAACTCAACTAGGTTGAGCTTCAGGAGTTGTGGCAATAAAGCAGCATAGGGCATATGGATAGGGTCAATCACCCTATTTGCCTGAGATGGCCTTTGTTAGAAGGGACGCTGCTGTTGGTTGCTATTGTTGTTGTTGTAGGTTCTCTGTTGCGGAAAATGAGATGGTTGTTGATAGTGAGGTTGTTGTTGTTAATGATATAATGGTTGTTGTGGAACTGGAGCTGGGATGGTAACAGCTGCTACTGACCTGTGAGAATATTGGAGCCTGCCCCTGCCTGCATGGATGGCATTAGTTTCACCCGTCCTTCGGGGTCCTGCAAAGGGTTTTCTGGGATTGCCGGAGGAACTTGCACCATTTTCGGAGATTTTGCCCATCTTCAAGAGGCTCTCAATTCTCTCACCAGCTATAACCACATCAGCAAAATTGGTAGAGGAGAAAGCAGCAAGTTTATCAATATAAGTTCCTTGCAATGTGTTCATGAACATGTCAGCCATTTCTCTTTCTGACATGGGTGGTTGGACAGCAGCGGCAAGCTGTCTCCATCTCTGAGCATAATCCCGGAAGCTCTCTCTAGAAGACTGCGACATGCCCATTAGAAGAGTTCTATTGGGAGCCATGTCCAGGTTGTACTGATATTTCTGGATGAAAGCCTCGGCCAAGTCCTTCCAACATCTTATGGTGGCCCTAGTCAGATGTGAATACCATTCTCTTGAAGCTCCTGTCAGACTGTCCTCAAAGTAGAACATCCATAACTTCTCATCCATGGTATAAGCCTTGAGCCTTCCCAGGAAAGATTGCAGATGAGTACGCGGGCAGGAGGTACCATTATACTTCTCAAAGCAAGGGGGTTTGAATTTGTGGGGAATCCTCACCCCATCTACCAGCCCCATATCCATTACGTCGAAGCCCAAAGAATTCTGAGATTCCAAAGATCTTAACTTTTCAGCAATCTCGTCCAATCTCCAATCATATACCTCATCTCCAACCCCTATAACAGTAAATTGTTCTTCTTAGGGATCCTCTTGCAGGATTCTTCCCCCAACAGTATTACCTTGAACATTCCTCGGGATATTAACTTCTGGATTCAGATGGGGTCCATATTCTGGTGGGTCAATACGAGGCTGCCCCCGTTCATTGTTGTTGGTTCCCCCTGTCCCAAGATGGGGTTCCTCAGGAGTTTGTCTTTTCACCAGCTCTCTCAGTCTTTCTTGGCTCTGGGCTAAGCCAGTCATGACAGCCATGAATTGAGACATCTGATTTCTCATCTCTACTCTCTCGTTTGCCATCTGATTTCTGACCTCATTTAGGTCCTGCTGTACTTGCTCCATTTGAATACCGGGAAGGTTGTTAAGAGTCGGGTACCGGTGCGTGCGGTTGACAAGGAACACTCGGCAACGAGCAATGTTTCCTGAAATCACAACAAAGTTAGAAACAATAAACAAAACCTACAAAACAAAGAAAAAGTCAGTATGCAATGCAGTATGCTTATTTGTTTTCCAAGGTATCCGGTTTGGTTCTTGGTTTTGACCTTTCCAGACCTCGAGGCAGATGCTCGATGTTGTTGAGAGAAAGCCCAAATGGAAACAAACTAAAATATATTACAAATGATGAAACATACATAGTCTGTTTTACAATACATGCCCATGGAGGGTCAAAATACAATCAAAAGGAAAATTACATCAAAAGGAAAGAACAATAAGTAATGAAGAATCAGACATCCAATCCAAACTCATCTTCCCTGAACTCCTTCAGGAGTGCCTCAGTCACTGGACCAGCTGGGTGCTCTGTAATGGTCCTAATGAGGAGGTTCCTAGTAGCAATGGCAGTAGTCAGCTTCTTATGCCTGTCCTGGTCTTTTGATCTCTTCAACCCTGCTCTAAGCTTCAATTCTGATATATCCTTCTGAGCTTCCAGCAAAGCTTCCTGCTGCTTCTTCTCATTGGCTTCCAACTGATCAATCTTGGCTTGAGTCTTCTGGTCTTCTTGCATACGGGCTTCAGTGATCCTGACCCACCTAGCCTGGCTCTCTTGCAGATAGTGCTCATCCCTAGCTTTCTGAATCTTGGCCTCCTTGCAGGCATTCTTTAGTATTTGTTCCCCAGCCCTTGCTTTCCTTATGTATTCTTCTGTCTTTTAAATTTTGGAAAGGTGCTCAACCCTGAGCTTTTCCAACCTCTCAATGTCCAAACGACCATCACTTCTTTCCCAAAGAGTCTTATTCAAAGCCTGGGATAGCTGCTCATTCCTTTCTTTCAACTTTTCAAATTCCTCCAGGCTAACTGTTGCTGCAGGCTGTACTGTAGATGGTCCGGGTATGTCTTCCAAGGTGAAAGGAATTCTGGTAATCTGAGCTCTAGTACGGGACCAGTCATAGTACTGGGCTGAAGCAACATTGTTACATTTTCCAAGAATAGCTACCCCTTTTGTCTGGATGTTGTCCCAAGCCCAGGATGCTAGTCTAACAATAGCTGAATTAGGTTGCACCTCACAGTATAGGGTTTCAGCTAAATCCTGTCCTCTGGGAGGGTGAACCAAGGCATAGCCCAATTGTCTCTTAAACAGTAAAGGGTTGTAATTGATGTAACCTTTTACTCCTATGAGAGGCACATTAGGGTACTGTCCACAGCTGGTGATAATGTCCTTGCCTTTGGTGCTCTGGGTGCACCATCTGATATCATCTAAAGTTAAGGCAATGAACCTCTTGGCCCAATTCCTCTGCTGATGTGGGTTCAAGAAAGCATCTGATTTAGGCATGTGCTTGAGCAGCCAAGAATAAAACAAAGGAGAACAACATCTAACCAACTTCCCCCTTTGTTTCTCATTCCTCTGATGGATGGAATAGTAAAAATCTCCTAACAATGTAGGCACTGGGTTCTTCAGAAGAAACAAATGGATGGCATTCTTACTGACAAATTTGGGCTCATCTGCAAACAGTATAGCCCCATATATGCTGAGGGCCAAGAGTGCACAGACTGCCCTCCACTCCCCCAATGAAGCCTTCAGGATGGCCTGAGAAATCAAGAAATCCAGATGCAAACCAGGGATCCCAGCTTTTGTTGTCATGCTTTGCTCAATAAGGGCAGGCTCCAAGTACAATGCCCTTGCTATCACTTCACTTCTGGGAGCAGTCATCTCTGGGTTGAAGGGGATTCCCCCTCTGACAGGTACTCCAATCAACAAAGAAAACTCTTCCAATAGAGGCCCAATCTGAAAGTCTGGAAAGGTGAAGCATCTCAGTGGAGGGTCATAGAACTGCAAACATGTGTGGATCATGCTTCTCTGAGAAGGATCAAGATCCATAACCATATCCAAGATACCCTTATAGTGCTCTCTAAACAGTGGGATATGGTCAGGGGTGATGAGTGATTGGACCTGCCTGATACCAGTCAATACAGGCTCAAAAAAGTGATAAGATATATTGCTCTTCCTGGGAGTAGCCATGAGTGTTGCTGAAGATAAATGCTGATGAAGATCACAGACTGATGCTGGTGAGGATGGAGATAACTGAAGCAGATAACTGATGAAGATAGCTGAAGCAGAGGTCTAAGTAGAAGAAGGGGTCAAAACCAAGATACAATGAGGTGGATACCCTGAAAAGCAAATAAACAAATGTCAAATGATGCAATGATGATATATGCAAATGATATGCAAGGGTTTGTGATCAAGAGCTGGATCTGATTATCTATCTTGATATAAGGTCCATATATGTTCAAAGGTCCGGATGAAGGTTAAAAAAATCCAGTAACCAGGGTGGGGGACTCAAATAAAGAGTCACAAGTCCAGGGTTAATCACAAGAACTGTCCAAAGTGGAGTACTCTTAAACAAAACAGTAACAGGGTATGATGTGGCCAAGGGCTCCTGCAAACCTGTAAACAACCCAACCCCCTCACAGGTAATGTTCTAGAACAAAGATCCTCAGACTTGGATCAGTTATGAGAAGTGTAAACACTTCTAACCCAGAGGTACAGTGTTTACAATAACCATAAAAGATACTCCTCTAATTCACCTCAGCTTCTGAAGGTCAAAATAAAGGTCATCCAAACTTAGTAGGCTTCCTAGATAGCCCTAGCACTACAGGAAATCTGTAGCACAGAGTTTTCAAGAAGAAACCCACATCTGAACCGTGTTTCATATTCCCGCACCAGACCGAAATGGAATGGGAAAGAACATGAACCACTCTAGCCTAGGTGTCACTCAGGTCCCAGGTATAGGACCTTAATCTCTCAATGGAACCCCACCCACCAAAACAGAAAACCAGATCCAGCATAGTGATAATGACAGTATGAAATATGCATAAGACTTGTAAAGAAAGTAATAAATAAAGCTCTACATAAAGCAATAAATAAAGAAAAATAAATAAACACACATAACACCCCAGTAAACACAAATCAAACAAACGCTAGGAGGAACCCACAAAAAGAACCAGAAGCCCTGGTTACAGTATAAGGGTCCCCAGCAGAGTCGCCAAGTTGTCGCTCCCAAAGATTTGCATCCCGGTACAAGCGCAAATGGTCGGTGAAAGAGGACATGAAGATGAACTGAAAAGAGTCGCCAGCTAGGCATTTTTATCCCGAAGGAAAGGTAATGTTGCATAAACCTAGAAAGAGATGGATAAGATGGTCGCGAACCAGAGAAACTGAGAAAGGGGGTTGGTTACAACCTGGGAAGGTATTAGCACCCAGATTGTCCGTCGTACTCGACGGGATCCACGCTTGAAAGTTTGTGTTTAAAGGGGTAGTGTCAGTGCTATTCTGTGTGCAAAAGCTGGAAAAGAATGCAAGTGTCAGTGCTGGAAGAAAGTGTGAAGTGAATAAAAGAAGTGTCAGTGCAAGGAAAAAGTGTGAATCTCAAGACTATGAGGCTCAAAGAATAATGATGGAAGAGGGGGGAATATATAGAGACTTTTGTTTGATAACTGTTAAGTTATGCCTACGTATCCTCTCGTGCAATGAGGAAGTCAGAACACCGTAGTTCGACTCAAAGAGACTGAAAGATAAATTGACTTATGAACTGCTTACTTGCATATGCTCAAGTGTATGACCAGTCTGGCTCAGGTGCTAACTGTCTTGCATTATACAGAAGAAGCGAGTTCTCATTTATGAGTGAATGAGGTGAGAAAATAATCCCGGAGGAGACGATTATTGTTTGTTTTTTTGTTTTCAATCTTTTATTGCTTTTTGGAGTTTGTCATAAGAAAATGAGCTTAAGCCTAAACCAGGGGTTAATAAACTCATCACATCTTCCCTCTGATTAGGGGTAATGAGAATACCTTGAGTATGAAGTAGGCACCTCACACTTAATCACCATGATGTAGGATTAAGATCATTAATCTACTTGCATTTATTTAGATATTTTTTGGAGTTTTTGTTTAGTGTTAAGTAATGAGTTTAAGCCATAATCAAGGATTAGTGAACTCATTACACCATCCTAATAGAAGGATAATAAATGAGCACACTTAAGTTGAGGAAGGCTCCTCAACTTAATTCATGATTAGGGATTAACCTCATGACAAAACAAAGCCTTTATTAAAGTGGATTTTAGTTAATGGTAAGATTAAGAAGTGGATTTTATGGTTTGTAAGACATCTTGAGGGGGACTTGTCCATTAACACTAGGGTTAGTCCTTCTTAACCAATTAAGGAAGAATTAGAACCCTAATGTAAGGCCCAAGTTACAAGCTTGATGTCTTAGTGATTATTAGGTGGATTGATTAAAGTATTTAAACACATTAAGGGTTTAACACTTAGGATTAAAGTTATACACTCCATCCTAAGAGAAGGATGCAGGCATAACCTTAATCACAAAGCCTTAAAACCTTAAAGGTTTAGTTCCTGATTAAGAGATGAGAAGAGAGACACAAAAGATGACACAAAGGAAAACTATTGGGGGACTAATCAAACCCTAATTATTATCATGCTTGGGTGTTCCTAGGGTTTATGAGGCTTGCAAGAGATCTTCAAGAAAAGCCACCAAGGAGAAGACAAGATGGAAGGAGGAGAAGCAGAAGAAGCAAATTAACTTACTTCACTTAAGAAGATAAGTCACTTGAAGAAGGAAAGTGAATGGAGAGCATGAATGAGCAAGCTCACTCTAATACAAGTATAAAATGCAGCAAGGATGCATAAGAGAGATGAAAAGAGATTGTGAGAAGTGAAGGAAAATTCACTTCTCAAACACTTACCACCTGAAAAGTTAGCAAAAGGAAATGAAATGAAATGAAAATAAGATGAAATATAAAGATGAAAGCCAAAGTCAGAAGCTGTTCATGATGCTAATGATGCAAAGGGATGGCATAAATGTATGTCATGAGATAGGGATGATCATACAAAGGATGAGAATGCAAATGAAGCATATAAGAAGCATGAAAGTTCATGAATGTATATGACATGAAATGAAAGCAAAAACATGGAAAATGGATGATACAATGATCAAACATGATTTCAACATGTCCTAAGATGTCTTACATGTTATGTGGATGCACAAAATGTCATGGCAAGTTCATGTATGCAAGCTTATACAAAATAGATGCAAATGAAGATGCAAATTAGGGTTTATGCACAACATGAGATGCAAAATTCAAAATCAGAAGCAAATGGTAAGATAAAAAATTGAAAATGGGATCAAAGGGACCCTAAACCTATACAAGCTCACTTCCCAAAGGGGAAGGTCAGAAGCTAAACCCTAAGAGACTTATGAATTTCCTAAATTTCTAGGGTTTTAAGGATGATCCTAAAGGTAAAATACCAAACAAATTGAAAATGCATTATAAAAATGAAACAAAAATGTTTTTAGATGCTTGAAAGTATACATAACATAATGCAAAAAGAATCATTCACAAACTCACTTTGGTTCAAAAGTTATGGATTTTTGAAGTTAGGGTTAAAAATATTCAAATTTAAGAACCGTAATTCAAATGAAAATTGTCAAAGTATGATCAAAACCAAAAAGAAATTTGTGTTGTGAGTTTGTAAATGTTTCTAAATGTTTGAAAAGGCTCTCTGTATTATTTTGGGATTTTTAAATACTTAAACGCATTTTTGATTAATTAATTCTCATTAACTAATTAAAAATAATCATTTAAATGATTTAAAAATATTTTTTTAATGCAAAAAATGAAAATAAAAATATTTTTGGGTTCTGAAAATTAATAAAAGATTTGATAAAAATTTTCAGAATTTTTTGATGTCTTTTACTATTTTTTAAAATTCGTATGAAATAAATAATAAAAGTGTGAAATAAAACTAATTAAATGAAATAAAAATGGAAAGTCAGCTAATCCTAGGGTGGAGATTCAAAGCTGGGTTGGAGGGAACTGACCCCGCGCGCATCTGGACGACTGAAATTCAAATCTCACTAATTACACAATTAAACCCTAATCTGAATCCTAATGACATTCAGGTGACCCGAACAGTGTTCCGGTCATCTTCGTTGGCTGCTCTCTCACTCAATCTCTCTCAATACGCCATGAAACCTCACTAAACTCTCCAGAATCAATCATTAGACAACTCTAAACAAGAATCCAGCAATCAAAATCATTTATTTTCACTCAAGAACAATAATCAAAGGCAAACGGAAAACACGCAAAAATTTCAGAAGCTTCATACATGCTTGTTTCTTACTTATTTTCACAACTAAATAGATCATGATGATCAGAAAATCATACAGAACATTTCTATAACAAGAAATTACATTTCTGGAAAATTTGTTCTTGAGGTTACCTGAAATGGAGCTTTCGAAAATGGCACTGTCTGGTCCTCTCTTTGGTGCTTTTCCCCTTCCTTTGACTCCCTCTTGCTTCTGGGATGCTTGGCTGAAGCTTTTGTGGACTCTTTTTGAAGTTTGCTGAAGTTCAGTTCAAGGGGGAGAGAAATCGTGTTTTTGATATGGGAGTTTTCAGGGCAAGATGAGGGTTGGGAAATGATCAGTGGCTCATGGTGAGTTGTTCTATGAAGTTTGTTTTGATGTTTGTAGCTTGTGGGATTAGTTTCGAAGAAAAATGCATAAGAGGGAGTTTTTGTGGTTTCTGAGTTGTGGGAGGATTTTGGCTTGCTTGTTGTGTGCAATGGTTTGTATTTGGCCCATGTATCAAGTCTTGATAGGTCAGAGAGTTGTTGGTGGCCTATGCTGATTGGTATGGTTCATTTTGCAAAAAGTCAAGGTTAGGTGTCCTTTGAGGTATGGGCAAATTCAGGCCAAGGACAAGGGCATGTCCTGCGCAGCTTGATTCATGGGCAACCATGGAATTCAGATTGAGGTCAATTAGCAAGTGGATTGAAGTTTGTGGGGGGTTTTGCAAATTTCATGAAGTTTGGCCCTTTCTTGATTTCTTCATACACAAGTCATGAAACTTGGAAGTTCTTGGGCCAATTCTGACTTTTAGGCATTGCATTAAGTTTGTATGGTGATTAGAAGTCAATTTTAGGTCACAAATTTGCTTGGCATGAGGTTTTGCAAAAATCCCTCTTAGGCATGAAACTTGAAATTATGTGATTTTTGCCAACTTTGGAAAGCCATAACTTGAGTTCCAAAATGAATTAGACCATGTTCTTGTACTTTTTGAAAAGGGAATGATCCAATCTACAACTTTCATGACCAAGAATATTTCATTTGAAGCATTTTTGGTTGAGAAAGAGGAGGTTGAAAAACATTCCCAAAATGGAAAGTTTACATTACAAGTCATTTCCATTTTTGGCAACTTTGTGTTTAGCCCACTTTTCTTCAAATTTGTGAACTTCAAACCACTTAAATGATCAAATAAAGACCATATAACTTCATTTTGATGAAAAATCCATTTGGGTTCCATGTTTGGGGGCCTCAGATGCCCTGATTTGGCTCTGACTTGCTCAAGTAGTTACCCAGTGATCAAATGACTTCCTCAATGAATTTCTTCATCAAACTTGGTATGCATGATCCGTATATCATATTGAGACCAATAGAAACAAAAATGACCAAAAAATTTGGAGTTATGGCCTCTGAAACCAAAACCCTAATTTTAGGTCTTCTGTAGTTAAACCTGGCTCTGCTTCCATGCTTTCCAAGCCCTTGTGATTTTCTGACTTTCTTGATCTTGTGAGGATATAATATGATGATTGAACATACATGGACCCTCTTGAGATGATTGGAGGCCTTTGGAGTGGCTCAGATAGCTCAGGAATTGCTCATATCACAAACCCTAGATGCAGATGACTTTGAACCAATGCAGTGAACCAAAAATGCAACATGATGTGATATGGTTGATCTTATGAATATGAAAAGATCACAAGCCATGGTGTGAACTGAGTGAGGGAAAATTTGGGTTGTTTACATTGAGGATGCAAATGTAATGATAATTACTAAATGCAGATGAAAAGGGATCTCCTGATGAGGAGGTAAAGGGTATCCCAAGTAGCTTTATTGGGGAGAGATAATCACTGCCTTGATTCAATGAATCTCTGTGGGGGAAATCAACTCTACGGGGGAACAATGTTAATGATACACCGGCTTTGAACTACCACCATTGCCAAAAATAAATTAGACTTTGAGCTTGGAGAACGATGATCTTGTTGGGGATGAACTTGATTGGGAGGTACGCCACCCGTAGAACTCTGTTGGGGAAGTGATATCCTTCTGATTGGCTGAGGAAAGAATTTGATGATACTCTGCTGAGGAAATAATTTGCTGGGGAATCACTCAGATACAAAGTCCTCTGTTTGGGGAAGAGATTCCAATAAGGATTGGACTTTATTTGGAAACTTCACTGGGGAAACTACGAACAATGTTGTGCAAGAAGGAAAACCATCAGACTTCTCACTATCTTCACCTCTGTTAGGGTATAACGAATCTTCATGCGCTTCCAGGGATAAGAAGACTTTGGTAGGGGATACTCCCTCGTTGAAGGAAAAATATCTACTTGGGAGAATATCAGCCTTTTGTTACTTCTCCGGGGAAGATTTCAACTTCCAGCTTTACTGGGGATGATGGAGAACATCAATGAGAATACTTCCTGTTGAAGCTAAAAGTTATGATCACTCTCTCTGTGAATGAGAGGTATGAAGCGTCTCCTTCTAGGGATGAGAGATAATGAGGCGTCTCATTCTAGAGATGAGAAATAATGATAGCCTCTCCTTTGGGAAGTACCAAACCTCTTCTTATTACTCTGTTGGAGGAGAGATAGTCTGTGGAGTCTTTCTCAATGGAGATTATTAAAGAAGAAAGATCCTATAGTCTTGTACTAGAATTAACTTTGTTTCCAGCCCATGTACCTACATGTTAGTGAACATGATTGATAGTTCATGCAAAAAGGAAAGTTAGACAGGCCTACGTGCCCCAGGTTCATGGTCTGAATTGGCCATCCCTGTTACTCAACAATTAAGATAAATGTCAAATGTTTTTACTCTCAAGCATGCATTATAAAGCATCAGTGTGTTCACAATATGATATTTATCACAATTGTTTGACGTTTTTGCAATCAATCCATGGTAGATGAAAAACAGAAACACATGAGAGCTAATTTGACTGAAATTGCACTTTATTGATTGAAAGTGTGACCATGAATATGCATTACACCAGGAGGCAATCCCTAGAAAAAGGAAATTGCACAAAAGGAAAATAAACTATCCTAATGGCAATGTGAAAAATTGGATCTCATCAAGTTTCAATCTGGCTATGACTCGTATGTCCTCAAGATTCTCTGCATACTTTGCTTTTGAGGAAGATTGGACTGATTCTTAACCCTCAGATTATCCTTGATTGTAGATGACAAATCACATATCTCACAAAAATGCAATTGTTTTTTTCAATCACTCTTTTGCATGGATCGCCCTTTCGGGTTTTCAATCCACCGGGATAGCCTTTTTTTCCCGAGTTGTCCAATGTGGCTTTTCAACTCATCGGGTGTACATTTTTTCCATTTATTTCCCTAACGTTTTCCCAAGCCCTTTTATTATGTTTTTGGCTTGCCGAGATGCCCTTTCTTTTTTCCTGGACTCTCATTCTGAGTTTGTCCAGTAGGTCTCTTTATATGAAGTATTGTTTAACTGTGTTTGCATTGACATGGGATAAAAAGTCATCTCCATCCATGGTTCTCAACATTAAGGCTTCGCCCAAGAAAACCTTTTTAACCACGAATGAACCTTCATTGTTAGGTGTCCACTTTCCCATGTGATCTGTTTGAGGAGGGAGGATCTTTTTCAGCACTAAGTTGCCGGGTATGTAGCGTTGAGGCTGCACTTTTTGGTCGAACACCCACTTCATTCTCCGTTGATACAACTGTCCATGGCATACAACTGCTAAATGTTTCTCCTCGATGAGGCTTAACTGATTGAACCTGGATTGAAGCCATTTAGCTTAATCAAGCTTAACATCCATCATTATCCTTAAAGAAGGAATCTCAACTTCAACTAGTAGGATTGTCTCCATACACAAGTGAGAATGGGGTTACCCCTGTTGAGGTGTGCACAGATGTTCGGTACCCATGCAATGTGAACATAAACATCTCATGCCAATCCTTATAGGTCACAACCATCTTTTGCAATATCTTCTTGATGTTATTGTTGGCCACCTCAACGACGCCATTCATTTTCGGGCGGTACGGAGAAGAGTTGTGATGTTTGATTTTGAAATCCCGACACATATCTACAATCATCTTGTTGTTAAGATTGGAACCATTATCATTAATGATTCTTTCGGGTATTCCATATAGACAAATGATATCCCTCTTTATGAACCGGGCTACCACTTGTTTGGTGACATTATCATAGGATGTCGCTTCCACCCATTTGGTGAAGTAATCAATGGCAACCAGGATGAAGCGATGACCGTTGGAAGCAGTGGGCTTGATTTTCCCTATCATATCAATGCAACACATGGCGAAGGGCCAAGGTGAAGACATGACACTCAATGGATTAGGAGGCACATGCACCTTATCAGCGTAAACTTGACACTTATGGCTTTTGCGGGAGTACTTGCAGCAATCGGAATCCGTGGCTATCCAATAATACCCCAACCTCAAAAGTTTCTTTGCCATGGTGTAACGGTAAAAACATGAGTGTAAGCTCTTGGTTAACTTAACTCAAAGTAAATAGAGTCGTAACCGCACTTTTATTTTATTCCAAGAGGAAAAGGAAAAAAGAGCGAATAAATCCTAATGAATCTAAAAGCAAAAAGCTAAAGAAACACAACAAAGAACCGGTTAAGGGGATATGTTACATAATGGGAAGGTTTTACGCACCCAAAATGTTCGTGGTACTCCACAGGAGCCCTTTGAAAAATTTATTGCTTTTGGTTTGAAAATGGTTTTTAAAAGAGAGTGGATGGATGAGAGAAGAATTAATTTTTAATATTTTTGTGTTTGGAGAGGTTTACCACCTCATGCCTACGTACCCACAAAGTGCAATGCGAGATCAAAACCCCATAGTTCATGGTACAAATAGTGAAAAGATTAGTGTGTTAGATTGATTTTAAGATGTAGAGATAAGTCGTCATTCTTTAGCGAATAATTCCGTTAGAAAGAATGAATCATATCTAAACATGTGAAAAAGTTTAAAAGAAGAGTGCACAAAGGAACGAAAAGAATTAAATGAGTTTTTGTATTTTTTAAAGTCTTTTGAAAAAGGTTTTAATATGCTTATGTATTTTAGCATTTATTAAGAAAAAAAAAAGTAAAACTACTTGACCTAAGTCAATGTTTGATAAGGAAAACGGTTTTAAGTTTGAACACAAAGAAGATTTTGGAAAAAGGGAGAAGTTTTGAAAATTAAAGAAGGGGAGGAGATGAAGAGACTATCCTAAAATAATAAAAGAGATAAAGGAGGAAAGATCTAACCAAACTTGATGATGCTTCCCATTATGAGCACAAAAGTTCCATCCTTATAAGCTAGCAAGTGGTCAAATAAAGGCAAAAATACCAACTCCATGAAGATTAAAGAAAATGGAAGGTGTCCTAAGATCTAAGTCCAAAATCTCCATTCCAATGCTTAGGATAGTAACCAATAGTCCAAGATCAAGATCACAAGTTTTTTAGAGATTTAATCATTTATTAATATTTTTGTGTCCAAATGGACAAAAGGAAAATCAACACAATAATAATAAGAGCAAGAAATATAAACATGATAATGGATGAATAAAGCATTATAAAATAAAAGCAATAAAGGTGCATGAAATTAAATGTTAGTAGTAAAAGCAATTAAAATGCAAGAATCTAAAATATTAGTAATAGTAATAGTATAATAATATACATAATAGTGGCATGGTGAACTTAATCATCCACAACCAAAAGAGTAACCAAAATCGAAAGGCAACCAGATCCACTTAGTATCTTACACTATAGTGATCGATTAAGGAAAATAGGACCAAATTCAATGAAATTTGAAAGGAGATTGGGAGACCCAAAGTACCTACGCATCAAATATTTATAAGTCTTGGTTCTTAATGCAAAATGATCAATCACTTTGGGATTATGCGACCAACAAGAGGTCTGGTCCATGAAAGTGCAAGTATCCAATTGGATTTTTAGTTCCGAATTCGGGACACATTTAGGTCTATGTTAAGCAATCGCTGAGTAATTTACGAAGTAATTACCCTACAAATGAGGTCGGCCACCACCAATTAAGGTGAACAATGTTAGTGCTAATTCATGCTAGATAAACGATATGTAAATCGCTATCCGAATGCCAAATTGAGTTACACTTATGGTATTCTTTCATCTTTAAGTTCAATCACTCATTTTGATGGATTCAAGCATGAAAATGTCTCACTAATGCAAAGTACCTTAAATGAATTAAATAATTAACTTAAAGGTAGTTTTGAATTAATGAACATTAAATACTTTAATCTACACCCAAAGTCCATTGAAATTAAAGAGAAATTACTCCCAAAAGTGCTCCCCGAGGTAAAAATAAAAGGAGGGAGAAGAAGAAGAAAGAGTAACCAAAATTAAGTTCAAAATAAGCCAAAAACAACTTCTGGTCTTGTGTTAACCGGTTAACCAAATAAATTAACCGGTTAACGCAACAAATTTTCAAATCCTGCGCCATATAACACTGGTTAACCGGTTAACCAAAATACACTGGAAATGGTTAACCGGTTAACACTGAACCAATGGCAGAAAAAATGTTGAAATTCAGCATGATCCATTTTCAAAACCTTTTTTCAAACACTTAATGATCATGATCTGAATTTGCACGAATATTAAAACCAAAATACAGTGAAATCCATGCAATCAAACAACAATATAAGATCCAATGGATCTAGAATCAAAGGTACCAAAGATCTACATCTTGAATGTTGATGATGAAGATGGAATCATGGAAAGAGTGAATTATCAAAAACACTTCTTTAAATTGGACCAAATCAAGCTAGATCTACTGAAATTGATGAACAAGAAAAGAGTAGGATGAAGCTTTAGCTCAAGTTGATCAAGAATTCAATGTGAATTCTTGATAACTTCAAAAGAAGGAAAGAAGAGCTTTAGTGAAATTTTTGGTTTGGGGGAATATTTTGCAAGAGATTTGTTGGCTGTCAAAAGCTTCTTGAATGAATGAAATTAGGGTGCTATTTAAAGACTTTAGGTATGGGAATTTGGTGGAATTGAGTTTTCTTTGGTAATTCAAATTAGGCTTGGTAATTGAAAATTTGGAGGGAAATGGAAACGAGTGGTGATTAGTGAGGGTTTATGGTAGGAAATGATCAAAGTAATGTAGAGAATTCCGAGGGAAATGGATCTAGAATATTCCAAATGAGATCAATGATCAAAGTGTACTGAATTTGAACAAAATATTCAAATTTTGCACTGGTTAACCAGTTAAAGCATAGGGTTAACCGGTTAACCAAGCTAAAATTTGAAAATTTTATTTAAATGTGATTTCTTTTTTGTTGTGGCCCGATTCTTTTGCGTGTCGAAGAAGGCATGGAAATAAACACATGAACCTTGGGATTCCTTGAATAAATCAATTAACTTGAGAAATCATTGATCATATAAATTTGAATTATTTGCAGATCAACTTCAACATTTATCTCTGATATTTTATTCGAGCTGCAGGACTGCTATTTTTGGCATTTTCAATTGTTCCTCTTCCTGAATATGTTAGTGAAAGAAAACAAAATATTTTTGGATTTTAGTTAATGGTTAGTAAACATAATCAAGTAAAACAACTAAAAGCAACGGTGATCCCCCATGAGACATAAAACTATACCCGAGAAGAACCGAGCAACCAGTGAAATCTTGTTTGTATGCAAGATGCAGATGAAATGAAAAGAAATCTTAGGGAAAAAATTAGGGTATTATAGCTGCCCCTATTTAAGTTTCTTCAATATGGAGATATGAAGATTGACATCTTCATCTCTACAAGATGGGAGAGACTTAAATAAAGAAAACCCAATTTTTGTCCTAAGGGAACATGATATGAATATGATATGCAAACCCAAGATCTTCGTGGGGAAAATAAGACCACCAGAGGAAAACAAAAGCTTGGGGACACAAAATAAAATCCCACTGGGGAAGACAACAAACGCCAGAAGAGTTTACCAGGAAAATAAATCACTGGATAACTGACTCAAATTATGGAAAATATGATATAATCAATCAAATAAGAGGAGAGAAATATTACCCACTATCAAACAAGTGATAGCTTAATTCCAAAGTAATATACACAAACAGGAGAAAATATTGCCCACTACAAAATAATGATAGCTTAATTCCAAAGCAATATTACTCACAAAGGGGACCAAAGTTCAATCCAAGAACAAGTTGGAGAGAAACGGTCAAACAAGACTCATCCCAAGGAGGAAATATCTCAACTGGGGAAAATTCCATCCAGATAATAAACTGGGGGGAATTGAAACAAAAATAACCCACGAGGAACAAACTCAGTGGGGAAATTAGAATGGATAAATACTTTCTGCTTAAGGGATGACATTCTAACTTGAAAGGAAGACAACATACACTCTATGGGGAAAATCCACACCAAAGAGCAGGGACCATGATAAGCGTAAGAATGCAAACATATGATGCTATGTATAAAGAGGATGCATGAATATGCGTATGAATATGCTGACAAAACAGACATAAAGATAAGCAACGAGTGACGTAAACATCACAACAACTGGATAGTCGGCTAATCCAAAGCAACACAACTGAGGAATTTGTTGCACCCCAAAATTTGCCCTCCCCTAGTCAAGTAATTGTGTACCAAGGTGTCCCAAGAGGTTCACAAGGTTCACAAGGCTCACAAGGTATCCCAAGAGGTTCACAAGGTTCACAATTAGTCAGAAAGCTTGGAAGTTCCCTCAAACAAAGCCTTCTCTTAAGCAATGCACCCTAAACTAGGGTTTTGGGATTTCATCAGGCTAAATGAACTTCCAAGGCCTAAAGTGAGCTTCATAACATCCTACATGTCTTCAAGAATCCCTATGACAAGTTTCAAGGCTTTCCCAAAAGGTTTGCTCAGTCAGATGATCAGATATGCAAAAATCAGTCAAAGTGGTTAAAAAGTCAAACTAAGGTCAACTGTGGTCAAACCAAAGTCAAACTTCATGATTTTTGGCCAACATCAAGTTTATGAAGTAAAATTCATCATTTGATCAAGGGTTGATCATGATTCATCAAGGAGATTTCAGATCATCAAGAATCAGGAGTTTCTAAATTAGGGTTTTCACAGGAAAAGTCAACTGAACTTTGACCAGCCATAACTTTCACATGCTTCATCAAAAATTTCCCATCCAAAGCTCATTTTGAAGGAAATTGAATTCTCTACAACTTTGTGTCTCATAAGCCAAGTCTAAAAATGCTTCATTTGGAAGGTATGAGCTAAAACATTATAGGTCATTTTAAAAGTCAACAAAAAGTCAACATCTTCCAAAGGGCATAATTTGAAAATGGTAAAGGATATGGACATGAGACCAAAGAGGTTGGTCAGAGGATTCTCTAATATTTCCAAATGTCCAAGAACACCTTCGTAGCCTTAAAATTGAGGGATTTGTGTCTTTGCAAAGTTGGGAAATATTTGGGAGGTATATGAAGCAAATGAAGCCTTAAAACCAAATTTTGCCAAATGGGCCTACCAAATTGCCACCCAATCTTCATGATATCCTCAAGCACGACCCAATCCAAGTATTTTCTGATTTTTATAATTTATTTATAATTTATTTGGATTTTATTCATTAAATTTCATTTTAAATCAAAATAAAATATGAAAATATGAATATTTGATTGGATTCTTCTTCTAGAAGCTTTTAAATAACATTTAAGTTGATTCAAAACCATCCAATTTCGTGCAAAATTGTTATGGCAATGATATATTTGATTTTTTTGACAAAAATAGAAGTGGGATTTCTTCATGATCAAGCAATGTAAATCCATGATAAAAAGCCCAAAGTTTTGACCTAGAATGATTCTCTATAAAGCCTTGGTCATAACACAAACAAGTGGAGGTTTTTTCCAGAACCAAAAAGCATCGTTACCATCTTCAAAATTTTACAAAAAAAATTGATTTTCGTCTTGTCATTTGCAGGTCGTATCAAGGTATTCTAATTATCTAAACAAGATCCCTGGACCTTCTTGATGTTATTACCATCAATTGCATCATTCAAAACATCTTCATACGCCATGATTGAATTCGTTTTACGTGTGTTTTAAACTTTTTTCGATCTCACACATCTAACCATTATAATCTAATTTTTTGATTGTTTTGTGTTTGTTACGATCTAAGGATACTTTCTGGGTGGTTTAATTGAAGCTTCATAGCCTGATGTGTGAAATGCCATTGTTAGGGTTTTACTTTCGAGTTTGGGGTTTTGCAATATAGGCCATATAAATGCTTTTAAAGGACACATTTATATTGTATGAACTGCAATGAACATATTGGTACTATTAATTTGATGAAATTGCAAGTATTCTAGGTGGTATGATATTTGCAGGATTTGGTCGCAAGAAAAATCGCAGGTGATTTCATAAGGGATTTCGCAGGAAAGCTGAGGAAGAAGATGAAGATCTGGCGCTAATTTTAAAAATTCAAATCTTGTTTTGTTTTTTATTATTTTCGTTTTATAAGTATTTCAAACCTGTGCAGGTGATCCAGTGGTAATGATACGCGCGTGTGATGTCTAAGACCTGGGTTCGATTCCCAGGTCCTTTATTTTGTTAACTTTTCTGTTCATTTTTAGGTTTAATATTTAATGCATTGGCTCCATCATATATCACAACAGCGCAAGTGCCTTGGTGGCAAGAAGGCTGGACCAACATGGGAAAAGCCTAGGGTGTGGGTTCAAATCCCACCCCAGGTATTTTGGCTATTTCTTTTCCTTTTACACATTTTCTATTATTTTATATATTATTTATCATTTAAATTCAATTAAATTTTTTTTCTAACAAATAAAATAAATAAAATATAGTTTTCTCATAAAATGTTAATATATTTTTTTAAATAAAATAAATAAATATTTTACAAAAAAAAATAATAACTTCTTTCTTTTTCCTTTAAAAAATCATTTCATTTCTCTCATAACACTTAATGTAGGTTTTAGATTAAATTGCTAATTTTAACCCTAATATTTTTAATTCTCTAAACCTTTTTTTTTAAACCTTAATTTTTTTTCAAAACCTAATTTTTCAGATAAACCCTAAAAATTTCCATAAACCAAAACCCTAATTTTTTTTTATAAACCTAAAACCTTAAACTTTTGTAAACCTTCCACCTAGTTTATGAACCTTTGTCGCTCATTTTTATGCTATTCATGTGTATTATATTTTTACTGTGTAATTGTTCCTCTCTTGTAACAGTGTAGTTTAATTTTTCGCCATATAATTATGTAACTGCCCTAGCCATGTAATAGTGTAGATTTTATATTTCCGTATTTTATTTACTTTATTTAACTGCGTGGTTAGTAAACCTAGGGAGTAAAAAGATTAAATGAATTAAATTGAATTTAGAAAATTAATTTAAAATATGATAAATATCTGAATAAAAACCTTCACACACGTAAGTCGATCTTTGATCGCCATCTCACACTTCCTAGGGTATTCCTCTTGGTTGCCTTAAAATAAAATGGCCAAGTCCCTCGAATGTAGGGGTGTCTTAAGCAAAGTCCATTCACGTATAAATCATCAAGTCCCTACAGATTTAAAAGATCAAGTCCCTTCGAGGTTGCCTACGGAATAATGATCTTGTCCCTTCGAATAAATGATGATAGTCCCTATAAATTGCTAAAGACACCCCTTAAGTTGCCTTCTATGACCATACGATGACCCTACGCTTGTCCCTTAAACATCCAAGGTAATGACTACCTATTCCTTAATAATAGGGATAGTCTTACCATTGAAAGAACATACGAGAACATGAAAGACTTAGTCTAGGGTAGGTACCTCTTAGTTGCTTGCTCACATCTTTAAAAAATACTTTTCACACCTCACTATTTTCAAACATTTTCAAACAAGGCTTTGTATACATCCATACGAGGATCATTACAAAGTACTTAGAAAATTTCTAATCACACACTACACTTTCCAAAAACAATTTAAGTGAGCTAAGTAACTAAGAGCCCATGGATAACCATGGATATAAAGGGTGCTAACACCTTCCCTTTATACAACCTACCCCCCGAACTCAAGTCTTTTAAAATAGGTCTTTCCTGTTCTTTTATGTCATTTCCTTATGGATAAAATAAAAGTCGGTGGCGAATCTTGCTATCCACAACATTTATAGAAAGTCAGTTCTCCCGCCGTGTTACAGAATCATGCTGGAGATCTTGCGGGGGATGAACCAAAAGCCTTCAAAGAAATAAAATCTCACTATAAAGCTAAACTCCTGCTGAGGAAACAATTTCTAAGGAATCAATTTGCAAAACAATCTTTAATAATCATAAATTCCACTAATGGAGGAAAACATGTCAACACAACATTTTCCACTCTTTGGGGAAATAGGGAAATGTATCTGTTAAACTTTGATGGGGACAAATATCCTCACAACTTTGTATGGGGAAACAAGGTAAAGATCCACCAGTGGTGCAAATAAATCAAAGCCTACTGGAGTATCAAACATCAACTCAACTCTGTATAAGGATACCACCCTACTGAGGAAAGGTAACAATCTGTTAGGGATGGGGAAAAGCTTCCACAATCCTTGCTAGGGACAGAAGTATCAAACTCTACAAAAATAACCATCATACCACTCTCACTCCGCTTGGGGAAAGGGTGCAAGATTTGTTGAGGATCACATAAGAACTTGCTGGAAATTACCACACATAGACCTACTGAGGATCTGCGGGAAAGATCTATAAAGATCATTCATCACTAAAAATTTCGGACTTGCTGACCCACACGGGGATACCATAAGTTAACGTCATAGCCAAAACATAGTTACGAGGGATTTTAAATCAATACCCACCATCAGGTGAAAGAAAACCTCTAAACTGACTGTTATATCAATATTTCTGCTAGGGTATATAACCAACTCAAGCTGAGGAACAAGAACACGACCGAGGATTCCCAATGCTTCAAAAGATAAACTGTTGAGGAAGAGATCAAAACTCAACTGGGGATTCTCAAGAATATCCTTTCCAACAATTCTTCCGGGGAAGACATTGGAACTCAAACTAGGAACTTTCATCCAATCTCCGTTCATACATGTCGTGTGGGAGAAAAACCTTATCAATAATTCAAGACTAATAAGGAATTCCATAAAGAAACAAACAGATCAAACCCTGCTTTGGGAGAGGCGAGTTACACACATCAAGATTTCACCATCCCTGGAATCACTGTTAATATCCTTTCTTTATCCTCATATCAAAAGAAAAAAGTTTTTATAATCTTTTAAAAATTAAGTTTATTAAATTTGTTTAAAAAATTATCATAAAAAATAAATTGAATTTTGTAAACATAAATAACATAAAGAATTGGAAACAATTGGATAAAAGCTCAAATTCATTGATAGAATGGTAATCAGCAAATGGCATGACTCCATGGATCATTACAAGTTTGAAAAATGGTAAATACATGGAAAATGGCTTCATTGAAATACAATAATCACTATTCTCTCCATCAACTTTGAACTCCACTGTATCCGAAACCTCAGTCAAGGATGAGTGAATGAGAATCTTTCATGAGTAACTCTTCCGAGAGATAGAATCTGAAATCCTTGGTTGCTACAAGTGATCTAGTTTGTTGATGCAGTTACTTGCCATGATCCCTAACTTTTGCTTAGATTTCCCTTTCAGGTTTTCAATCTACCGGGATAATTATTTATGTTTGTCTCTAATTATTTCCTGGACCGCCCTTTCGGGTTTTCAATCCATCGAGACGCTCATTTTTTCCCGAGCCACCCTTTCAGGTTTTCAACTTAGCGAGCTGTTCTTTTATTTTTTTAGGTGAAGTATTTATTGACTGCATCCGTGTTCATAAGACGAGTGATCTCCTCACCATCCATAGTTATAAGAATTACTAAACCTCCAGAGAAGGCTTTCTTAACAACATACGGGCCATCATAGTTCGGAGTACACTTGCCCTGAGAATCTATAATGAAAGACTGAATCGTTTTGAGAACAAGGTCGCCTTCTCTGAATACAGGAGGTTTAACCTTCTTGTCAAAAGCTTTCTTCATTCTTTAATGGTACAACCGACCATGACACAAAGCTGTTATTCTCTTTTCCTCAATCAAATTCAACTAATCAAATCTACTCTGACACCATTCAACCTCAGTCAACTTGGCTTCCATCAGAACTCTCATTGATGGGATCTCAACCTCGATGGGGAGCACTGCTTCTGTACCATAAACAAGCGACAAAGGGGTTTCCCCTGTTGAAGTGCGGAAAGATGTATGATACCCATGTAAAGCAAAAAGGAGCATCTCATACTAGTCCTTATATGTCACAACCATCTTCTGAATGATCTTCTTAATGTTCTTATTCGCAGCTTCAACAACCCCATTCATATTTTGTATATAAGTAGAAGAATTACGGCGTTGAATCTTTAATTCTTCACAAAACTCTTTCATCATCTTATTATTTAAGTTCGAACCATTATCACTAATGATTTTATTCGGAACACCATATCTGTAGATAATGTTATTCTTGATAAACTGAACCACAACTTGCCTTGTCACATTAGCATACGATGTCGCTTCCACCCACTTGGTGAAGTGGTCAATGGATACAAGAATAAAACGATGTCCATTCGAAGCCTTGGGTTCAACCATACCAATCATATCAATTCCCCACATAGAGAAAGGCCATGGGGAAGAAATCACATTGAGATGAGTTGGTGGCACATGAATCTTATCAGCATACACTTGGCAGTTATGGCACTTTTCACATACTTGCAACAATCATATTCCATTGTCAGTCAATAGTAACCCACTCTCAATATCGTTTTAGCCATTTCATGCCCATTAGCATGAGTACCAAAATATCCTTCATGAATTTCTTTCATTAACATGTATGCTTCGTGTCTATCCACGCATCTGAGCAAGACCATGTCAAAATTCCTCTTATAAAGAACATTTCCATTCAGGAAGAAATTGCCTGTCAATCTCCTCAAAGTCTTCTTATCTTTATCTGATTCCCCAAGTGGGTATTCCTGACTCTGGAGAAAACATTTAATATCATGATACCAAGGCTTGTCATCATGGACCTCTTCAACTGCGAACACATGAGCCGGTCTTTCAAGCCGCATCACTCTGATCATGGGAACGTCATTCCATTGGTGCACCTTTATCATAGAAGCTATAGTTGCCAAAGCATCTGCCATCTGATTTTCATCCCGAGGCACATAATGAAACTCAACTTTAGTAAATAAAGTTGATATCCTCCTGGCATAATCTTTATAAGGGATCAAGTGGGGTTGATGAGTTATCCACTTACCGTTGATCTGATTGATTACCAAGGCAGAATCTTCACACACATCAAGATGCTTAATCCTCATATCAATAGCTTCCTCAAGACCCATTATACATGCTTCATACCCATCTTCATTATTGGTACAAGGGAAAGTCAACCTTGCAGCAAAAGGAATATGTGAACCATGTGGAGTAATGATCATTTCCCCAATTCCTCTTCCATGTGCATGTACATCACCATAAAAAACTAAACCCTATCGAGATCCAGGCCCTGACCCTTCCTCAATCAAAGGTTCATCACAATCTTTCATTTTCAAATACATCACATCCTCATCTGGGAAATCAAACTTGATAGGCTGGTAATCATCAATCGGTTGATGTGCCAAATGGTCAACCAAGATACTACCTTTTATAGCTTTTTGAGCTCGGTACTCGATATCATATTTTGAAAACAACATTTTTCAACAAGCAATCCTCCCAGTCAAAGAAGGCTTTTCAAAGATATACTTTATTGGATCCATTTTGGAGATAAACCAAGTTGTATGATTCAGCATATAATAGCGAACACGCTTTGTAGTCCAAGCTACGGCACAACAAGTTTTTTCAAACATGGAGTACCGAGACTCATAATCAGTGAATTTTTTACTCAAGTAGTAAATCACATGTTCTTTTCTTCCAAATTCATCTTGCTGACCAAGCACATAACCCATGGAATCTTCCAACACAGTTAAGTACATAATCAACAGTCTACCTTCCACAGGAGGTTCAAGCAGATACTCTTTGATACTTTCAAACGCCTTCTGACAATCATTTGTCCAGACACAACCTAGGTCTTTCCGAAGCAACTTGAAGATCAGAGCACATGTGGAAGTCATGTGAGAGATAAACCTCGAAATATAATTCAAACGACCCAAGAATCCTTTTCCTTGCTTTTCAGTTCTTGGAGCAGGCCTTTCCCGAATAACTTTCACTTTATCAGGATCAACTTCAATGCCTCTTTAGATGACAATGAAACCTAACAACTTTCCAGAACGTACACCAAACTGTTAGACGCTGTGGCGAGTGATCTAGAGGGGGGGTGAATGGATCACCTCCTTGTTTTCAAGGATTTAAAACGTTTATCAGAGTTTTCAAAGAATTACGGAAACGAAGGTCCCGAATATACAAACGTCTATTCTGAACCGGCCACTAGAAGACCAGACAAGTGATAACGTGCTGGATTTACGATTGCGATGATAAAGGATTAAACACACAATATGAAAAACAGTTGAATGCACCTATCACTAAAGTTATTTCCAATGAATCGAAAAACAAATTAAAACGTAAATAGAGATAGAGAAGAGATACAATACGCCGAGATTTGGTAAGGAAGTTCCCCACGTTCGTCCTTGCGTGTGGGTACGTCTCCCTCTCAATTTCAAATTGAAATTGAGAACTCTTATATCAAAATTGCTGAATCCGTCGATTACAAGGTTGCAATACAAACACCAGAATTCTAAACACCTAGAACTTCCTATTGTATCAACCTTTACTTGATCTGAGCCCAATCAAGATTCCCTGCAAGTTATACACTCAATTCACCGGTTCCACGACCTATTTGCGAAATCCCCCGATTTCCAAAACTCTCGCTGCGGCTGAATCTGACTTGTAAACGTGACTAACAAACCCTCAAGAACACGCCCGTTCTTGAAGGAAAACCCAGCTGGTTTTTCCTTGAAACCTTCTATCAATCTTCAACTCAGCTGGATCTTCGATCGTACCACTGAACGTTATCCCGAAAGTCTTCAATTCACAGGACAGCAAACACTTCCTTGTTGATGTTCTTGAATTAAGATCTTTGAGAAGATGATGAAGATGAATTTGATTCTAAGTTTCAAGCTTGCTCAACATTGAAGTTCCAACACTCCAAAAAGACTATCTTGATGTGTTCTTCAATGATCAAACACTTTGAAAATTCGTATCTGATTTTTCTGTGATCTGTAATCTATCACACTAAATGAAACACTTCACAAATATATATCAGATTCTGTTAGAAAAATAAAAACAGATTAATGAATCGATTCAAGATATGATGAATCGATACATACTGAACATATTTATAAAAACAGAACCATTTAAACAGCATGAATCGATACATCATAAGATGAATCGATTCATTTTACGAAATTCCAGAATCCTTCAAACAGCATGAATCGATGCATGATAAGATGAATCGATTCATTTTGAGAAATTCCAGAATCCTTCAAATAGCATGAATCGATTCATTATGGAATGAATTGATTCATTTTGCGTATTTCCAGAATCCTTCAAACAGCATGAATCGATTCATTATGGAATGAATTGATTCATTTTGCGTATTTTTCCAAGAGTTCAAAAACATTGAAAAACAAAAGAACCAAAACTAAAGCAAGCATATTTCTTAATGTGAAACAAACACAAACACTTAAAATTTATAATCAATCAAAAACTAAGGTTGCTCACAAACTCCCCCTTTTTGATGATGATAAAATTTTTGAAGTGTGAGAGAGTACTCCCCCTGAGTTTGTGCCTGTCATTGTCTTTTCACACTTGCCTTTTTCTCCCCCTTTGTCAACAACAAGAAAGAGTTATAGGTGAAGAAACAGAAACAGCAGAACTAAGATACAGAAGCAAAGTTCACTCACAAAGAATGAAGCATAAAGCGCAAACAGTTTAAACAAAAGCAAATTACATAATCATAGGCAGTAAAATTGTCAAATAAAGTTGCGAATTACATAACCAAACCAAACCATAAATTGTTCAAACAAGAAAAACAAAGAAACTTAAGCAACACACAATGATGAAATGAAAAATGAAATGCTTCAATGAGGGAAATGGCCACCACACGACTCCGCATCATCTCGATCAGGGTCACGGAAGCTTGGAGGAGGAGGTGGAGGAGGCATTTCATCTGGATTCTGCCCCATGAAGGCATAACGCCTGAAACGCCTGAAACGCCTCTGAACCTCTGTGCTTTGGAACCGTTCCATAATCCCCGGGTGCGAACGACAATCATCCATAAATCCAGACATCTCATTATAGAACACTTGATGCCACTTAACCAGTTCAGTATGCCAGGAATGTTGATTATGGTACATTCGAGTATGATCATCATGCCATTCACGATGCTCCTTATGCCATTCCGTTTGCTGGACATGCCACGCACGAGCCTCCTCATGCCGGGCATTGTTTGCAACTTCCAATTGTGCAAACATTTCAGTAAGATAAGCAGGAGCAACAGTAGATGAAGTCGGTGGAGCCGATGAGGGAGCGGGATCATAGTTTGTAGGAGACCACCTTTGTGGTACCCAGTCACCCCAATCGGTGTTGGCATTCGCATCAGGAGGATTTTCAGCATCTTCCATATCTTCATCCCTTTGTTCTTCAACATAAATGTGTTCATCCGGATTGTCAAAGTTGTAGATGCGAGTTCGAGTGTTGCGTTAAAAGAAGTAGTAGCAGCGACGCTCGATGTCCCATCGATAACCCATGTGAGAGAGTGTGGCATTGTTGAATTCTTGCACACTAGAGGCTGATAAGAGAGGCACAGGAGGAAAAGTCACTTTCCAAAACTTGAAAATCCGCATGATCTGAGCAGCATATGCAAGGGTGATGTTTTTGGAGCTGTTCCGCGTAAGAAAGATACGCTTGACAAAGTAATTGGCCCAGTTTAAGGGTATCTTCTTCTGCAAAATGTACAATAAATGGATATCCGGCTTGTCCAAACGAGAATGCCCACCGGACCTTGGACGCAAGATATGCGAAAGGATCCAGTGTAGAATTCTTGGTACACTTTTCATCATACCTGAAGTCAGAGGCTCATCATCAGCAAGAGGTCTATCCAATTTGGAAATGGATGCACAGAATTCCTTCAACTTAAACTGAGTTTCAAAGCTTTGGTCATGCCACATCTGTAATTCAGCCGACACAGATGGCAGACCGAACATTGTGGACCAGTCATCAGCCTCAAAACGGTATGTTCTGGTTCCAATCGAACACTTGAACGAGTATCCTTTTCCAGTTTTCACACCAGCATAGAAAGCACGAATAAAGTCTTCATGATACTCATCTTTACTAGTTAAAAAGGATCCAAGATTTTGTGCGTCGATTAAATCCGCCACTTCTTCTAAACTAAGAATACGTACATCATTAGTATCGAAAGTATGTGGTTTCATAACTAACCTTGATTTAAAGGAAGCTTCAAATTCTTCAATAATGACAGGATGAAGAATAGCAGTCCCGGATGGAGGAATCTCAGGAAGAGAAGGAGCCTGATGAGAAGACCCAACGGGTTCCTTGCCTTTTCGTTTTCCCTTTTCTCTTGGAATCAAAACTCTTGGAGGCATGGTGGAAGGTTAGGGTTTGAGAGAAGATGGGTTTTTGTGCAGTTAGGGTTTGATGCAAATGATGCAAATGAGATAATGAAAGAGATATAATGGGGTTATGTAACTGATTGACATGTCATGACAGTTGCTGATGTGTCGATTCATGGAAAAATAAACTGAATTTACGACAGGATGAATCGATTCATACCTGTATGTATCGATTCATTTCACGAAAAATTTTAAAAGTCAGAATGCTATGTATTGATTCAAGAAACTATGAATCAATACATACTGTAACTGGTTTGAAAGAAATTTAAAATAAAATCAACATGAATCGATTCAAGAAGATTGGGATCGATTCATTATGCGAAAATTTGAAGTTTCAGTGGTTATTGCAAGAATTGACACACCAATGACTATGCACAACAACCATTATGCAGCAGAATGAATCACAATCATTGTATACATGCTTAAGAATACTTTACAAATAAAAACATCAATGTTTAAACATTCAATTGAAAAGAAGTTCATGAAAACAAGTAATCAATTCTCAAACATACATTGATCATACACTATCAACAAAGTGAAGAGAGGAACAATATTACCTCCGTCGTATTATTCTCATGAGGCACTAGTGAAGACTACAATCAGAACTTAGCAAATACGATGAGATAAATAGAAACGACAGCAATCAAACTTAAGGCACCAATGCGGAGAGATCAAGAATCCCTAATTCGCGACGAATGTTGAAGAATGGTTCAGTTGCCAAAGGTTTAGTGAAAATGTCAGCAAGCTGATTTTTAGTATCAACATGCTCAAAGACAACATCTCCTTTTTCAACATGATCGCGAAGGAAGTGATGTCGAATCTCAATATGTTTGGTGCGCGAGTGTAAAACAGGATTCTTAGTGAGATTAATGGCACTAGTGTTGTCACATTTAATTGGAATACATTTAAGTTCAATGTCAAAATCTTGTAGTTGTTGTCTTAGCCATAAAATTTGAGCAACAGCTACCGGCTGCAACATACTCAGCCTCTGCAGTAGACAAAGCTACGGATACTTGCTTTTTACTGTGCCAACTTATTAACGAATTTGAAAACAGATGACATGTGCCACTAGTGCTTTTCCTATCTGATTTGCAGCCAGCAAAATCAGAATCAGAGTAACCTACTAAGCTGCAATCGCTTCCTTTGGAATACCATAGCCCATATTTAGGTGTTCCATTAAGATACCTAAATATACGCTTGACTGATTTTAAGTGAGATTCCTTAGGATTTGATTGATATCTTGCACACATACACACACTAAACATGATGTCTGGTTTAGAAGCAGTAAGATACAAAAGAGATCCGATCATACCTTTATACCTCTTGACATCAACACACTTACCATGTTCATCTTTGTCCAAGTTTCCGTTGGTAGGCATAGGAGTGTCAATTGATTTAGAATCATTCATTCCAAAACGTTTGAGCAGCTCTCTATAGTATTTTGTTTGACATACTGTTGTACCTTCATCAAGTTGCTTTATTTGGAGGCCTAAGAAGTAGTTCAACTCCCCCATGAGACTCATCTCAAACTCACCCTGCATAACATTAGAAAATTCTTCGACCAAGTGTATGTTAGTTGAACCAAAAATGATATCGTCTACATAAACTTGAACTAAAAGAATGTGTTTTCCTTTGTGTTTAATGAAGAGTGTATTATCCACTTTACCTCTAGAGTATCCATGATCAAGTAGAAATTTGCTAAGTCTTTCGTACCACACACGGGGTGCTTGCTTAAGACCATATAAAGCACACTTTAATTTGTAAACGTGATCTAGATACTCAGAATTTTCAAAACCGGGAGGTTGTGAAACATATACTTCTTCATTTATAACACCATTTAAAAACGCACTCTTTACGTCCATTTGGTAAAGCTTGAAATTCATAGAACACGCATAGGCAAGCAAAAGACGTATGGCTTCAAGGCGAGCAACCGAAGCATAAGTCTCCTCATAATCTATGCCTTCCTCTTGGTTATACCCTTGTGCTACCAAGCGTGCCCTGTTTCTAGTTATCACTCCGCTTTCATCAAGTTTATTTCTAAAAACCCATTTAGTACCTATGATGTGATGATCTCGCGGACGAGGGACAAGTTCCCAAACGTCATTTCTTTTAAATTGATTTAGCTCTTCTTGCATGGCCATTAGCCAAAATTCATCAACCAAGGCCTCTTTAGCATTTTTAGGTTCCACTTGTGATACAAAAGCGAAGTGAGAACAAAAATTACTTATCTTAGAACGATTCAACACTCCCTTTGAAATGTCTCCCAATATATTGTCTATGGGGTGGTCTTTAGAGGATTTCCAAGCTGGTGGAAGATCCTTCACTTAGGATGTTCATTCCTCTTTATCTTTTTCACGACATGTATCTTCCTCCTTCTCAATAGCAACTGCTTCGGATTGATCAATTTCCGAACCAGCTTCTTTGAGTATGTCTTGTGTAGATACACCTGCATCATTAAAAGAGATACCTTTTTCGACAATTTTTGGGTAAGACTCATCAAAAGAAACATGGACAGATTCTTCAACAGAAAGTAAACGCCTATTATAAACTCTATATGCTTTGCTTGATTGAGAGTAACCAAGAAAAATACCTTCATCAGCTTTGGCATCAAACTTCCCAAGATTTTCCTTATCGTTATTCAAAACAAAACATTTACAACCGAACACATGAAGATGAGACAAGTTTGGCTTTCTACCTTTTAAAATTTCATAAGGGGTTTTATTCAAAATAGGACGAATTAAAATCCTATTCAAAACATAACAAGCCGTGCTAATTGCATCAGCCCAAAAGTATTTTGGTAATCCACCTTCATTGAGCATTGTTCTTGCCAATTCCTCTAAAACTCGATTTTTGCGTTCCACAACACCGTTTTGTTGTGGAGTTCGAGGAGCTGAAAAGTTGTGCTCAATGCCATACTTGTCACAATACTTATCAAAGAGATGGTTTTGAAATTCACCTCCATGATCGCTTCGGATTGTAACTATTTTGGAATTCATTTTGTTTTGGGACAACTTTGCAAAACTTTTGAAAGCAGAAAAAGTTTCATCTTTGCTATGAAGGAATATAGTCCAAGTGAATCTAGAGTAGTCATCTACTATTACGAAACCATAATAGTTTCCACCTAAGCTCTTTGTCCTAGATGGTCCAAAGAGATCCATATGGAGAAGCTCAAGGGGTCTTGAAGTTGAAGTTATATTTTTAGATTTAAAAGAGACCCTTGTTTGTTTTCCCATTTGGCAAGCATCACATAGGTGATCTTTTGAAAATTTTATTTTTGGAAGACCTACTACTAGATCCTTGGATACAACCTTATTAAGCAAATCAAAATTAACATGCGCTAAGCGTCTATGCCATAGCCATGAATCATCATTTAAGGCTACTAGACATTTAGTGCTTGTTAAGGATACACTCAAAAGATCAAGCATATATATATTGTTTACTCTTACACCCTTAAACACAACATTTTGTTCGGTATGTTCAATTTTGCAACATGTTTTTGTGAAAGAAACTTTATAACCTTTGTCGCATAGTTAACTTATACTTAACAAATTGTGTTTAAGTCCCTCTACAAGATGTACATCAGAAATAGTAGTGGAAGAGGGATTACCTACACTACCTTTACCAAGTATAGCTCCTTTGATATTGTCTCCATAAGTAACATACCCCTTTTTCTTTGCTTTGAAGTCAATAAAAAGTGATATGTCACCCGTCATGTGCCTTGAACACCCGCTGTCCAGAAACCATCTTCTTTCCATGGATGCAAGACACTCATCCTACAATATCAAAAGAAAGAGGTAGGTACCCAATTTTCATTGGGTCCAAGTGGGTAAGTGGTAACATGGTTGTCTATAGGCTTCCATTGATAAATGCCTTTAGGCACAAGAAATATTCTAAACTTGCATTTCTCAATGGTGTGGCCAGCATGACAACAATAATGACAAACACTACGATAATGATGATGTTTACTATTGGTCCTTAAATCCTTTGGAACAAAAGAATATTTTGCATATGGAGGATTTAATGACATTTTGAACAATCTAGTATCAACGGCATAAGTAATCTTAGGTTGCAAGGCTTTTTCCAATTTGGCTTTAAGAGAGATGACCTCTTGTTGCCAAATGTGGCACCTTTCACAATGCCTTATTTTACTACAACCATCAATATCAATAGCTTTTGAATTTTCTGCAATACTAGCTTTCAAGCATTCTAAATCTTTTTCAGCATATTGTACTTTACCTTCCAAGTATGAAATTTTTTTTTATCGGAAGCTAATCTTTTAAATGCTTCTTTAGCTTCATTATGCAGTTTTTCAAAAGCTACTTTCAATTCAGAAAAAGACATAGAAGAGAAGTTGTTATAATAAGCTTGTTTTACCTTTTTATCATCACTTTTCTTCTTATGGTGGGACTGATTTTTGGTGTGAGCCATAAGACACAAATTTGCGGTTTCATCGCTATCACTTGTGCATTGTGTACTTGATGAATCACTATCACTCTCCCAAGCGATGTAAGCTCTTCTTTGCTTATTATTATTATACCTTCTTGGTGGAGCTTTTCCTTTATCCTTTTTCTTTAAAGGACAATCCGTTTTATAATGTCCGGACTTGCCACAATTAAAGCAAGACCCTCTTTCTCTATTCTTCTTAATCTCTTCCTGTTTTGAATTCATAGATTGTCTTCTGAAATTTATGAGATTTTTGTCGGAGTGATTGATTCCATTCTTTCGAATGAATCTATTATATCTCCTAACAAAAAGTCCCATTTCTTCGTCACCGGAGTCTTCGTCACTACTTGACTCATTGTTGCTTAGCTCTTTTTGTGAGGACTTTGAGTTAGAAGCCATGAGAGCTATAGGCCTCTTCTCACCCTCTTTGTCTTTATTCTTCTCCTTTCCCTTTCTACTTTTGTTCTCAAACTTTTCTAGACTTTATAGTTCTTGCTGATGTTCCTCCAACTTTCCAAACAAAGTAGTCACTGTGAGTGTCGTTAGATCATTGGCTTCCTTGATAGCTGTTACTTTAGGTTGCCATTCCCTGCTAAGACATCTCAGAATTTTATTAGTAGCAATATCATTGGAAACAGGTTTTCCAAGTGCATTCAAACGATTAATGAGATGAACAAATCTCTTTTGCATGTCGGGAATAGATTCTCCTTGTTTCATGCGAAAGAGTTCGAACTCTTGATTAAGTGTGTTAATGCGGGACTGTTTTACTTCAGTTGTACCTTCATGTGCAATTTCTAAAGCATCCCACATTTCTTTAGCTGTTGAGCAATGGGAAAATCAATAATACTCATCTGCACTAAGTGCTGAAATTAGCATATTTCGAGCTCTCCAATCACTTGACCACTTTTTCTCATCTTTTTCATCCCAATCATCTTCTGGTTTAGGTACTATGGCACCTGCCTCATTCATCATGGTAATTTGAAAAGGACCATTTTGAATGGCAGCCGATACGCGCCTATCAACAGAATTTATGTGAACTCGCATGCAGTCTTTCCAGTAGCCGTAATTTTCACCATTGAAAACAGGAGCTCTATTGTACGCCCCCTTTGGTTCAGAATCCATAATGTTACAGGCAGCCACAAAGCACCAGCGAACCGGTGCTCTGATACTACTTGTTAGACGCTGTGGCGAGTGATCTAGAGGGGGGTGAATAGATCACCTCCTTGTTTTCAAGGATTTAAAACGTTTATCAGAGTTTTCAAAGAATTACGGAAACAAAGGTCCCGAATATACAAGCGTATATTCTCAAGCGGCCACTAGAAGACCAGACAAGCGATAACGTGCTGGATTTACGATTGCGATGATAAAGGATTAAACACACAATATGAAAAACAGTTGAATGCACCTATCACTAAAGCTATTTCCAATGAATCGAAAAACAAATTAAAACGTAAATAGAGATTGAGAAGAGATACAATACGCCGAGATTTGGTAAGGAAGTTCCCCACGTTCGTCCTCGTGTGTGGGTACGTCTCTCTCTCAATTTCAAATTGAAATTGAGAACTCTTATATCAAAATTGCTGAATCCGTCGATTACAAGGTTGCAATACAAACACCAGAATTATAAACACCTAGAGCTTCCTATTGTATCAACCTTTACTTGATCTGAGCCCAATCAAGATTCCCTGCAAGTTATACACTCAATTCACCGGTTCCACGACCTATTTGCGAAATCCCCCGATTTCCAAAACTCTCGTTGCGGCTGAATCTGACTTGTAAACGTGACTAACAAACCCTCAAGAACACGCCCGTTCTTGAAGGAAAACCCAGCTGGTTTTTCCTTGAAACCTTCTATCAATCTTCAACTCAGCTGGATCTTCGATCGTACCACTGAACGTTATCCCGAAAGTCTTCAATTCACAGGACAGCAAACACTTCCTTGTTGATGTTCTTGAATTAAGATCTTTGAGAAGATGATGAAGATGAATTTGATTCTAAGTTTCAAGCTTGCGCAACATTGAAGTTCCAACACTCCAAAAACCCTATCTTGATGTGTTCTTCAATGATCAAACACTTTGAAAATTCGTATCTGATTTTTCTGTGATCTGTAATCTATCACACTAAATGAAACACTTCACAAATATATATCAGATTCTGTTAGAAAAATAAAAACAGATTAATGAATCGATTCACGATATGATGAATCGATACATACTGAACATATTTATAAAAACAGAACCATTTAAACAGCATGAATCGATACATCATAAGATGAATCGATTCATTTTGCGAAATTCCAGAATCCTTCAAACAGCATGAATCGATGCATGATAAGATGAATCGATTCATTTTGCGAAATTCCAGAATCCTTCAAATAGCATGAATCGATTCATTATGGAATGAATTGATTCATTTTGCGTATTTCCAGAATCCTTCAAATAGCATGAATCGATTCATTATGGAATGAATTGATTCATTTTGCGTATTTTTCCAAAAGTTCAAAAACATTGAAAAACAAAAGAACCAAAACTAAAGCAAGCATATTTCTTAATGTGAAACAAACACAAACACTTAAAATTTATAATCAATCAAAAACTAAGGTTTCTCACACAAACATGCACTTGTTCGGATTCAAATGAAGCTTAAACTTCCTTAACCTCTGAAATAACTTCAGCAAATGTTCAACATGATACTCTTTAGTCCTCGACTTAGAGATCATATCATCAACATATACCTCAATTTCTTTGTGCATCATATCATGGAAAAGTGTGGTCATAGCTCTTTGGTATGTCGCACCAACATTCTTCAATCCAAAGGGCATCACTCTGTAGCATAATGTTCCCCATGGTGTAATAAATATGGTATTTTCCATGTCCTCGGGTGCCATCTTTATTTTATTATAACCGTAAAATCCGTCCATAAAGGAGAACACATCAAACTTAGCCGTATTATCTACCAACACATCAATGTGTGGTAATTGAAAATCATTTTTTGGTCTGGCTTTATTCAAAACTCTGTAATCAACATGCATTCAGACTTTTCCGTCTTTCTTTGGAACTGGCACAATATTGGCCACCCATTGAGGATAATTAGATGTCACAAGAAAAGCTGCATCAATATGCTTTTGAACCTCCTCTTCGATCTGTACTGCCATATCAGGATGAGGTCATCTCAATTTTTGATTCACAGGTGGACATTCAGGCTTCAACGGCAATTTAGGCTCCACAATATCAGTATCAAGACCAGGCATGTCTTAATAAGACCAAGCAAACACATCAACATATTCTCTAAGAAGCTCTACCATCCTCTTCTTAACATCAGAACCAAGCAATGCTCCAATCTTGACTTCTTTCTTATCATCTTCAGAACCCAAGTTGACCATCACTATAGACTCTCCATTAGGCTGAATAATTTTCTCCTCGTGCTCAAGCAACTGGGAAATCTCATCAGGAATCTCTTTAACATCTTCTTCCTCAGCTTCGAACACAGGGAATTCAAAGTTGGGAGTGGGCATATGATCATTGTTTTCCATGGGTTTATCAATCAATCTGCACAATGATTTTATTTTTATTTTAGAGTATGAACAAAAGTGCCAACATTATGCAGATAAACAATGATTATTTTTATTTTGGGTTTTTTATGTTACCATTTTTCACAATAAAACAAAAAGGAAAAATACATGGAAAACACAAAATAACATTTTATTGATGATGATAAATTTGAAACAAAGCCCGACAAACATCACTTTCACCTTGGGAAGAGTGAAAGGATTTTTTGAAAGAAAATAAAACAAATTACTTTGAATTATGAACAATAGAAGGAACATCAACAACAATCCAGTTCTTGCAAATCTTTCTTTGCGTAACAAAGTTAGGCTTTTCTTCATCTTCATCATCTTCAATGATGGCAATAGTGGAATGATCGTTTATAAACCCAGCACTTCGGAGTCCTTCCTGAATAGTCTTCGGGTCATTGAGAGCCACACCTGGCACAAAACCAATACCAAACACTTCTTTGTTGTCAACTACATCAATAACTGTTCCCCAACCATCAGATCGACCAGTTTCCAGCACGCGTAGAGCATCATTGAGAGAAGACATAAGCATAACATTCTTCTTATCAGCATCATCAACAACAGAAAGAGTCTAGAACGAAGTTCCCACATCTTCTTCAGCATCAATATAGGAAAAAGATGACAAATTGCTCACTAGCATCGCCTGCTCACCGCCAATAGTCACTAATTTCCCATCTTTCACAAACTTTAGCTTCTGATGGAGAGTAGATGTCACAGCTCATGCCTCATGAATCCAGGGTCTTCCAAGGAGACAACTGTAAGCGGGACGTATATCCATTACTTAAAAAGTAATTTGGAAAATGAACGGTCCAATCAGAATAGGAAGATCAACTTCACCAATCAATGTCTTCTTCAATCCGTCAAAAGCTTTCACAATAATCCCATCATGCCTAATGGGAGAACCTTGGTACGCAAGCCTTGACAAAGTCAACTTTGGCATCACATTAAGAGAAGACCCAATATCAACCAACACTTTAGACATAGCATCTTCCTGACAGTTCACTAAAATATGCAGATCCAAATTATGGTTCCCTCCTTCTTCAGGAAAGTCGTCGTCACAGAAACTTAGATTGTTGCACGATGTGATATTAGCCACAATACTATCAAACTGATCAACAATCACATCATGGTCAACATAAGCTTGATCAAGAATCTTATGCAAAGACTGCCTATGAGCCTCAGAGCACATCAAGAGTGATAAAACTGATATTTTCGACGAAGTATGCAACAACTGCTCAGTAACGTTGTACTCGCTATTCTTTATCAATTTTAACACCTCATCTTCACTTTCTTTCAAACCGAAATCACCAAATGGATCTGATCAGGAAACAACAACCTCAACCTATTTACTCGCACTTTTATATACAATTCTCTTCGGAGGGTCCGAAGCATAAGCTCTACCACTTCGAGTAACCTTTATCACATCAACAATGCTAACCACAGACTTTGGAGAAGGAATATGACATTGGACCAGGAAAATTGATCACCAATGGAGTAACAACATATTTGTGGCTATCAAAAGAAATAACCACATTCTAAGGAACAAACTTCTCAGGAATATTGAACTGAGGCACAATAACATTCACTTCACTTTCATACTCGTCTCTTTTCGTTGTCACTTCAATCATCTTATCATCCATCATCTTTTGAATATCTCTCTTAACAATCATGCAACCACGAGGGTTCAACGAACAAATGCAACAACCAGCATAATCGTGATCAATATCATGGTATTCACTTAAGAAAGCATACATCTCAATCAGAGACCTTCTAATATGGCAGACATCATAAATCTTGAACAATCCAGAACAACCATCAACCATGTTCATAGACGTATTACCATGCTTCAGAAGAAAATTTGTTTTCACATTTGGATTAACATCATTGAAAGACATAAATTTGCTCCTTATCAATTTCTACACTTCATACTTCAATGGATAACAGTTCTCAATATCGTGCCCCGGGGCACCTTGATGAAAAGCACAGTGAGCCTCTGGCTTATACCCCCATGGGATAGACTCTGGAACTAAATGCGGAGAACGCGTTTGCATAAGATTCTTCTTGAAAAGAGATGGAAGCAAATCTACATACATCATTGGAATGAGATCAAAATTCGGCTTAGCACGACCCTGTTGATTACCACCTGTTGCACATAAGGTTGTTGATAACGAGTCTGATACTTTGGAGCTACTAGCACAGTAGGAGTCACATTAATCATCGGAGTTACATAAGCTACATGCTGTTGATGATGATTCTCACGACCACAAGATCTTTTGTAACTTTCACGAGACACCTTCTCATATTCGCATCCCCATACTCACCATTTCAGTGAAATCAGATGGAGCACTTGCAATCATCTTCTCATAGTAAAAGGAACCTAAAGTCTTCAAAAATATCTTTGTCATCTCTTTCTCTTCTAGAGGAGGAACAATCTGAGTTGCTAGCTCGCTCCATCTCTGCGCATACTCTTTGAAAGTTTCTTTGTCCTTATGGGACATAGTACGGAGCTGATCTCTGTCATGTGCCATATCAACATTATACTTGTATTTCCTAACAAAAGCCTCTCCCAAATAATTGAAAGTCTTGATTTGACAGTTGTCCAGACTCATGTACCATCTCATGGCTGCACCAGTCAAACTATCTTGGAAATAATGTATCAAAAGCTGATCATTGTCTGTCTGAGCAGACATCTTTCTTGCATACATAGTCAGGTGACTCAGAGGACAAGTATTGCCCTTATACTTCTCAAACTCAGGAAATTTGAACTTGTACGGAACCCTAACATTAGGAACCAAACAGAGATCATAAGCATCTTTACCAAACAAATATTTATGCCTCAAAGCCTTCATCTCTTTCTGCATCAAAGCAAAATGGCCTTGAAAATCATCAAGTCTTTCAATCACACCAGCGCCTTCACTGGGCTCAGCATGGTAAATCATTTCATCAAGGTGCGGAGTAGTGTGTATCACAGGAGGTGCAGTAGTCATCACCGACTGAAGAGTATTAAATGTAGCAGTCTCAGGAGGAGGAGGAGGATGATAACCATCAGGAATGAAATCAACAGGCATACCCCACGGTGTGCTAGAAGGCATGCGGTAGCAAGGAGAAATGACAGTTTCAGCAGGAATTGATGCAGTGACAATCTCAGAGATGACTACATGTTGTACCGAAGAATTAGGAGGAGGGGGTGGCTGATTTGTAGCAGCCACCAAGCTTTCCATAATCCTTTCCAAGCTATCCTTCACAGATGAAACTTCCTCGCGCAGCTCGAGATTCTCTTGTTGTAAGGCCTCCAACATCTTCCTCCGATTAGCTCGAGTATCAACCTTGTGAGTCAGCTTGATAGGAGAACTAAATGAAGACCAAGAAACAACATAAGACCCCTGGAAAACTCTCAAGAAGCAAATGCAAAGATTTCTAAGGACTATAAGATAAATTGCAATATTTATAAAAGAAACACTTTTTGAAGTACTAAAAACTCATTCTCATTAAAATAAAAGTAAGGACTACAAGTGGAGTACAAGTCTCAACAATCCTAATACATGAGAAACGTAAACTAAGCCTAGGGGATCATATATGAAAAAGATCCAAATCCCGACCGGTACTTCATGCGAATCCTCTTAATCTCTTTTTTGTACCGATTCTCCATGTCTTCCTTATCCTTCACTAACTGGTTGAAAATATCCTTCCAAGCACCAGATGTAGGAATAATGGTAGATGGAGTACTAGAGGAAAATAAATCATCTTTTGGCCTCTTTGTAACACGCCGCTCAAGTAACTCAATGAGATCATCTTTCTCTTTCAGTTGCTCTTGTTTCGTCGTCTTCTCAAGTAGCCAATCTTCTTTCTCTTTCTTCATCTTGTCCAACTCTTCTTGAAGAGCGACCTTCTCATCAACAAGAGGAAGAAAAGTGGACAATGGTAATATATGAAACAAAGGCTTCTCAGGTGGATAAGGCATCTTGATCTTGGATGCTCTAGATCGAACCCACTGGATGTAACACTCGGAAGGAGCAAGGTGTTGTTTTCCCAATTGACCCTTGTCTTTCCGATGAACCGTATGCCAAAAATGAGCAATCCTTTTCTTCATTTCTATATGGTCATCACCATTAAGAAAGAAGAAACTAGACAGTGAAAGGTTGTTTGGTATGTCCTTAAAGCAATATCCCAACTGTCTCCTAGTAAGAATAAGGTTGTAACTATATCCCCCATGTGTACCAAGAAGAGGTACGTTAGGAAATTCTCCATAACCGTCAATAAGCACTCTAGTATCATAATAAGAACAATACCAAGTCATATCCTTATGAGAAAAAGACATAATCCTTTGAGACCATCTTCACTTCTCTCTATTATCCTTGAAGACATCGGACTTTCGTAGGTACGAAATAAACCACCTATAGAGAAGAGGCGCACAACACACAATCTCGCCATCGCCTTTGGAGACCCTATGATGAATAGAATGATACATGTCTCCAAGAAAAGTAGGCACCGAATTTCTCTTCAATAAAATATGAATAGCACTCTCATCAACAATACCATCTAATTTAGGAAACAAGAAGATCTCATAGATGAGCAAAGCAAGAATAGCCTCAAATGCATCCTTATGACCCAAAGTAAGAGAAGTAGAAGCTTTCCCCATTAAGAACTTGGCGTTAATACCATGAACACCTCCTTTTGGAAGAAACTTCCCATTAAGATCAGACTCCTTAAAAAAAGAGCTTTGGAGATGACTTTGGTCGTAAGCTCCTTCTCTAAACCACTGAAAAGAAACTCCTTGTCCAAAATATGCAAACCCATCCAATGAGATTACTCCTCCAAAGTCAGCACAAGTTGATAATCAGGAAAGGTGAAACAATGATGCAACAAATCCTAAAACTGAGCCAATGTAGGGCGAATCCCCTTTGGTACATCTGTGTCCAAGATGAACAAAAGCTTTCCATAACATTTTCGAAACCCATCGACATCAACCACTAAAGCTCCTAGCTTTCTCAACTCCACCAGATTAGGACTCTTGAAACTGTACTTCCTTGTATTACTCTTTTCAAAATTCATAACCATAGACATCTGAAATATTGACAAAAATATCTATAAGTCCCTTGAAATCCTGAGAACAATGCTCATGAATGCATGAATTCATGTATAAAACAACCACAAACAAGATCACACAAAGCACACGGGTTTAGGTTCCGAGTCACGAGCATGAAGTCAAGGTAGCAAAACACCCCCACATAGGTAAGTACTAAGGTTTTGTGTTCATTGTACCTGTAGAAAACCAAAAGGGTGCTAAAAGAGGTGCCCGGAGTTAGCAGCCATCCTTAGAACATTATCGATACGTTGGACTACTCCCTAAAAAATAACATTCTTAAGATAGACCTCTTCCGAGTGTAGTATCGCGTGACAACCACCTCAGGTCTACACCTGGATAGTTTCTGCACTACGTTCCTAAATTGGCTTGGATAGGTTAAGGGTTCTACGGTCCTCAGTATGATCAGCTCAAGGTCGGAAAATAATTCCATATTACGACTACTCGTTATGACATTAGTAATCCAACAGAGCCTAACCGAGTGGAGATTATCGAATTGATATCGCTATGGACTACTCCATCGCACATCACTTCAAATATCGTCGTCCTATCATAAGTTCACTCAGATACGGGGTAGTATCTATCTCACTCACAGAGGATCACCAAAACCGAAACAGAACAAACAAATAACAAACAAATCAAACCAAAGCAGTAAATAAATTAAAGTAGGTCGAATCCACTTAGAGACTACTCCCCAACAGACTCACCACTTTTCTGTAGTGGTAAAAACATGATTGTAAGCTATTGGTTAACTTAACTCAAAGTAAACAGAGTCACCACCACGCTTTTATTTTATTCCAAGAGGAAAAGGAAAAAGAGCAAATAAATCCTAATGAATCTAAAAGAAAAAAGCTAAAGAAACACAACAAATAACCGGGTAAGGGGATATGTTACACAATGGGAAGGTTTTACGCACCCAAAATGTCCATGGTACTCCACAGGAGCCATTTGAAAAATTTATTGCTTTTGGTTTGAAAAAGGTTTATAAAAGAGAGTGGAGGGATGTGTAAACACCCCAAATTTGACCTCACTAAGTTCACACCATGGCTTGTGATCTTTTCATTTGCATAAGTTCAATCATATCACATCATGTTACATTTTTTGCTTCACTGCATTGGTTTAAAGTCATCTGCATCTAGGGTTTGTGACCTGAGCAATCCATGAGCTATCTGAGCCACTCCAAAGGTCTTCAACCATCTTAATAGGGTCTATGTATGTTCAAACATCATATTATATCCTCCCAAGATCAAGAAAGTCAGAAAATCACAAGAACTTGCAAGGCATGGAAGCAGAGCCAAGTTTAACTGCACAGATGACCTAAAATTAGGGTTTTGGTTTCAGAGGCCATAACTCCAAAAATTTTGGTCATTATTGTTTCCATTGGTCTCAATATTATATAAGGATCATACATACCAAGTTTTATGAAGAAATTCATTTTGGAAGTCATCTGATCACTGGGTAACTTCTTGAGCAAGTCAGAGCAAGATCAGGGCATCTGAGGCCCCCCAACATAGAACCAAAGTGGATTTTTCATCAAAATGAAGTTATATGGTCTTTACTTGATCATTGAAGTGTTTAGAAGTTCACAAATTTGAAGAAAAGTGGGCTAAACCAAATGTTGCCAAATATGGAAATGACTTGTAATGTAAACTTTCCATTTTGGGAAAGTTTTTTCAACCTCCTCTTTCTCAACCAAAAATGCTTCAAATGAAAAATTATTGGTCATTAAAGTTGTATATTGGATCATTCCCTTTTCAAAAAGTCCAAGAACAAGATCTAATTCATTTTGTAACTCAAGTTATGGCTTTCCAAAGTTGGCAAAAATCACATAATTTCAAGTTTCATACCAAGAGGGATTTTTGCAAAACCTCATGCCAAGCAAATTTGTGACTTCAAATTGACTTCTAATCACCATACAAACTTTGTGCAATGCCTAAAAGTCAGAATTGGCCCAAGAATTTCCAAATTTCATGACTTGTACATGAAGAAACCAAGAAAGGGCCAAACTTTGCCAAAATTGCAAAACCCCCCATAAACTTCAATCCACTTGCTGATTTGCCTCAATCTCATTTCCATGGTTGTCCTTGAATCAGGATGCGCAGGACATGCCCTTGTCCTTGGCCTGAGCTTGCCCATACCTCAAAGGACACATAACCTTGACTTTTTGCAAAACAAGCCATACTAATCAGCATAGCCCACACCAACCCCACATGCCTATCACAGTTTGATACATGGACCAAATATAAGCCATTTCACACAAGAGGCAAGCCAGAATCATCAGCATCACCATAGTTCACAAAAACCTCCCTCTTTGCATTTTCTTTCGAAACACACAACTCAGCCATTCAGTCTCAAAACTTCTTCCACCATTCATCTCCAAATTCATCACTGATCATTTCCCACCCATTAAAACAGCCTGAAACCACCTTAAACCAAAATACGATTTTCATCACCCCTGAACTGAAAGTTCCAAAACACTCCATACAAACTTATTCCAAGCTTACCAGAAGCATCAAGGAGTTCATTAGATTGGAAAAGCACAAGGCAGAAGGTCAGAAAGCCCAGGGTTCGAAAGCTCAACCTCAGGTAACATGATGAACAATTTTTCCAGAACTCTGATTTCTTGTTAAAATATTGTTCTATGTGTTGCCCTGATCATGGGGATGTGTTTATTTTTGAAAATGAGCCAAAGACAAGCATTTTATGTTGCTCTGAAACTTTTGCCCTAAATCTGTTCTTCTTCGATTCTCTTTGTGTGAGTAAAATAAATTATTATTGATGCTGGATTCTTGTTATTTGATGTTAGGAGAATAGTTCTGGAGATTTTGGCATGATTTTGTAGCTTAGGGAGTGAGATAGAGATTCTCAGGGGAGAGTGTGGCCGGAGAAGATGACCGGAGGTCATTTCCGGCCACCTGAGAGTCATTAAGGGTTTTAATTAGGTTTAGGGTTTTGTTTAAATCTGGGCCGTCTGATCAACCTTTCCCACGTGCATTGGATGGTGTGGATTGAACCATTAGTTTTAATTTTTGGTTTAATATTTAATTAATCAGAATTAAGGAAGTTTGAACCTGGGTCGTCCAGATGCGCGCCCAGTCAAACATTCCAAGCCCAGATTGAAACTCAGCACTCCATCCTGCATACTTTTCCTTTTATTATTTTGTATTCCATTTTCTTTGTTTTATTTTCTACGAATTTTTAAAAAATAGCAAATGACATCAAACAATTCTGAAAATTTTTATCAAACCTTTTATTAATTTTCAGAACCCAAAAATATTTTTATTTTTATTTTTTGCATTGAAAATATATTTTTAAATCATTTAAATGTTATTTTTAATTAGTTAATGATAATTAATTAATTAAAAATACATTTAGGTATTTAAAAATCCCAAAAAAAATTCAGAGAACATTTTCAAACATTTACAAACATTTACAAACTCACCACACAAATATCTTTTTGGTTTTGATCATACTTTGATATTTTTCAATTGAATTAGGGTTCTTAAACTTGATTATTTTTAACCCTAACTTAAAAAATTCATAACTTTTGAACCAAAGTGAGTGTGTGAATGATTCTTTTTGCATTGTGTTATGCATGGTTTCAAGCATCTAAAAACATTTTTTTTTCATTTTTATAATGTATTTTCAATTTGTTTGGCATTTTACCTTTAGGATCACCCTTAAAACCCTAGAAACTTAGGAAATTCAAAATTCCCTTAGGGTTTAGCTTCTGACCTCCCCCTTTGGATGGTGAACTAGTATAGGTTTAGGGTTCCTTGGAGTGCATTTTCAATTTTTTATCTTATGATTTGCTTCTGTTTTTGAGTTTTGCATCTCACATGTTCATATAACCCTAATTTCTCATCTTCATTTGCATTCATCTTGTGTATGCTTGCATCCATGAGCTTTCCATGACATTTCTTGCATCCACACGACATATAAGACATCCTAGGAAACATTAGAATCATGTTTGATCATTGCATCATCCATTTGCCATGTTATGCATTCATTACATTTCATGTGCATTCATGAACTTTCATGCCTCCTTTCATGCTTCATTTGCATCTTCATCCCTTGTATGATCATTCACATCTCATGACATACATTTGCATCATATCTTAGCATCATTTACATCTTGAGCATGCTTCTGGTTTTGGTTTGCATCATTGCATACTTTTCATCTTCATTTCATTTTCATTTCTTTTTACTAACTTTTCAGGTGGTAAGTGTCCTTGAGAAGTGAATTTGCCTTCACTTCTCATAATCTCTTCTCATCTCTCTTATGCATCTTTGCTGCATTTTGTATGTGTATTAGAGTGAGCTTGCTCATTCATGTTCCCTCCTCACCTTCTTTCTTCAAGCAACTTATCTTCTTAAGTGAAGTAAGTTGACTTGCTTCTTTCTGCTTCTCCTCCTTCCATCTTCCTTCTTCCTTGGTGGATTTTCCTTGAAGAACTCTTGCTAGCCTCATAAACCCTAGGAATACCCAAACATGATAACAATTAGGGTTTGATTAGTCCCCCATTAGTTTTACCTTTGTGTCATCTGTCGCTCCCGACAAATGAAACTGGTTCAGATGAAGGTACAGACGCGAACGGTCGGCGAAGGGAACAATGAGAACACACAGTCGTGAACTCACTGGAGATGAAAAGAGTCGCCAGCTAGGCATTTTTATCCCGGAGGAAAGGTAATGCTGCATAAACCTAGAAAAATATGGATAAGACGGTTGCGAACCAGAGAGACTGAGAAAGGGGGTTGGTTACAACCTGGGAAGGTATTAGCACCCAGATTGTCCGTCGTACTCGACGGGATCCACGCTTAAAAGATTTGTGTTTTAAAGGGGTAGTGTCAGTGCAATTTGTGTGCAAAAGGGCTGGAAAACAATATGTACAGGTGTCAGTGTAAAAGAAGTGAAGTGTATAAATGATGTGTCAGTGTAGGAATGAGAATGAATTGCTCAAGATCATGAGGCTAAAGAATGAAGCTGAAAAGAGGGGGAATGTACAGAGACTTTTGTTCGATAACCGTTAGGTTATGCCTACGTATCCTCTCGTGCAATGAGGAAGTCAGAACACCGTAGTTCGACCCAAAGAGACTGAAAGGATGAATTGACTTGTGAACTGCTTGCTTGTCAATGCTCAAGTGTATGACCTGTCTGGCTCAGGTGCAAACTGTCTTGCATTAGACGGAAGAAGCAAGTTCTCGGTTGTGAGTGAATGAGATGAGAAAAGAATCCCGGAGGAGACGATTATTGTTTGTTTTTGTATTTTCAGTCTTTTATTTCTTTTTGGAGTTTGTCATAAGATAATGAGCTTAAGCCTAAACCAATGGGTTAGTAAACTCATCACATCTTCCCTCTGACTAGGGGTAATGAGAATACCTTAAGTGTGAAGTCAGATTCTCACACTTAACCACCTTTGGTGTAGGATTAAGATCATTAACCTACTTGTGATTATTTAGATGTTTTTGTGATTTTTGTTTAGTGTTGAGTAATGAGGTTAAGCCATAATCAAGGATTAAACAGACCCATTACACCATCCTAAAAGAAGGATGATAGATGAGAGTGTTTAAGCTGAGGAAGACTCCTCAACTTAATCCATGATTAGGGATTAAACCCATGACAAAACAAGCCTCTGATTAAGTGGATTTTAGATTAATGATATGATGATGAAGTGAATTTTATGATTTGTAAGACAACTTGAGGGGGACTTGTCCATTAACACTAGGGTTAGTCCTTCTTAACCAATTAAGGAAGAATTAGAACCCTAATGCAAGGCCCAAGTTACAAGTGTAATGTCTTGATAATTATTAGATGGATTGATTAAGAGATTTAAACACATAAAGGGTTCAAGACTTAGGATTAAAGTTATACACTCCATCCTAAGAGAAGGATGCAGGCATAAGCTTAATCACAAAGTCTTAAAGCCTTTAGGGTTTAGTCCCTGATCATGAGGTGAGAAGAGAGGACTCAAAGAGAGACACAAAGGTAAAACTATGAGGGGAGACTAATCAAAACCCTAATTCATTGTCATGCTTGGTTGTTCCTAAGGTTTGTGAGGTTTTCAAGAGCAATCTTCAAAGGAGCCACCAGGAAGCAGATGAACAAGATCAAGAGAAGCAAAGTGACTTGCTTCATTCAAGAAGTCAAGTTACTTGAAGAAAGAAAGTAGGAAGAAGAAGAATGAGCAAGCTCAAACTCATACACAAATAGAAATGCAGCAATGGATGCAAGAGAGATGAAAAGAAAAGTTATGAGAAGTGAAGGCAAATTCACTTCTCAAGTTTACTTACCACCTGAAATGTTAGAAAGAAAATGCAATGCAATGCAAGATGAGATGAAATGATATGATGCTTAGCAAAACCAGAAGCATGTTGATGATGATTATGATGTTATGAGGTGCTGCAAACATGAGGCAAGACAAAGGGGATGTTCATATAAGATCATGAATGCAAATGATACAAGCTTAGGAGCATGGATACACATGAAAAGTTATGAATCATACAAGACAAATGACATGGCAAATATGTAATGCAATGATCAAACATGCTTTCTATATGTCTTAAGATGTCAAATGAATCACAAGAATGCACAAAATGCAATGACAAGTCAAGTTATGCAAGGAAATGCAAGAAGGATGCAAGAGAAATCCCAAATTAGGGTTCATGGATCAAACATCAAGAAAAAATCCAAAACAGAAACAAAACCCTAAGATAAAAAATGGAAAATGGCACCCAAAGAAACCCTAGGCCTATGATGAACCACTACCCAAAGGGGAGCTCTCAACTCTCAACTAAACTCAAGATATGAATTTTCTAAGTTATTAGGGTTTTTTAGGGTTCTTAACAAGACAAATGCCAAACAATTTGAAAATGCAAGAATAATTCATGGCCTCTTTATCCTAGGAACTACATGCAAAACAAAAGACAATGCAAGAAGAATCAATCTCTCAACCTTCACCAATTGGCAGAAATGAATTTTTGAATCCATGATCAAAATAATGCATAAAAAATGATTTAATTCAATGAAAAATTCTCAAAATGCATCAAGATCAAAAACGAAATTTGGTTTGAAGGTTGGACAATGTTTCTAAATGTCCTAGAACATTTCATGAATTTTTTTGTAATTTTTAAATACCTAAAAGTATTTTTAATTAATTAATTCTCATTAATCAATTAAAAATAATCTTTTAAACATTTAAAAATACTTTTTTAATGATAAAAAATAAAATGAAAATATTTTTGGGTCTTAAAAATTGATAAAACTTTAAAGAAAAAGTTTCATAATTTTTAAGAATTTTTTGCTATTTTAAAATAATTATGCAAGTTAATTGAAAGAAAAATGAATAAAATTAAATAAAATAAAAAGTAAACAGAATGGAAGGATGAGATTGATTCTGGAGATGGAGCCATTGACTGCGCGCGCAGATCAAAGGCTGAAATTCAAACGTGGCTAAACATAATTATGAATTAATTAATTGAGATTTAGGGTTTAATGATGAATCTCAGCCACACACACGCGCGCGAAGTCAACAAAGTCCACTGATCCAACGCACGAAATTTAAACTGCCTTAATTACAGGATTAAAACCCTAATTATTTTCAGGTGGCCGGAGAAGACCTCCGGTCGTCTTCTCCGGTGGGAAGTCCACCTGAAAACCTCCAAACTTCCTCAAAACGTATCAAAAATGAAATCTAAGCACACCAAAATGATTCCCATGATCCCCTGAATCAAAACCCTAAGCCATAACAAATTTATTCTTCCTCAAAATCATGAATCGAACAAAACAAGTTTTAGGGCAAACCAGTTTCAGAAACAGATTAAATGCTCAAATCACAACCATTTTCAAAACCAAAGGTACCAGAATGATCAGCAAGACATGAAGAACAAGTTTGTAACAAGAAAAATCATTTCTGGAAAAATAAATTTCGAGCTACCTGAGATTCGAAGCTTTCGGTTTAAGAACTTTCTGGCCACCTCTCCTTGTGCAATCCACTCCACTTGATCCCCAGAAGATGTTTGAATGCTCAAATGGAGTTTAAGTTGGCTGGATAATGAGATTCGAAAGGAACTGCTTCAGCTTGATCAGAAATGGCAATGGTGTTTCTGGAGGTTTCAGGCCATGGTGAGTGATTGTTTGAGGTCCAAATGATGTATGGAGAAGCTTTGCAAGGTTTGTTTGGCTGTTTGTGGCTTGTGGAGAGAGATTCGATAGAAAATGCAGGCTGAGGTGAAGAATGGTTATGGAGTGTTCAGGCTGTTTCAGGCTTGTGTTCTTGGTGCTGGGTGGCCTATGAAGTGTGTTGAGTTGGATGATGAAGGAAGTTTTTGTGTTTGGTGGCTGTGTTAAGAGATTCGAAGCAAGTTGCAAAGTGGAAGGTTTTTGTGAATGTGTCTAGTGTGATGGTTTCAGCCTTGCTTTTTCATATCTTTGGCTTGCCAAGGGATATTGTATTATAATCCTATAGGTCAGATGATGTGACCTGGCCTATAGTGATTGGTAAGTTTACTTTTGCTCAAAATCCACTTTATGTGTAAGAGAGGTATGGTGAAGTGCTAGGCAAGGGCATGGGCTGGTTCTGGCGCAGCAAAGTGAAGGGAAAGGCTAGGCTTGGTCCAGCATTCAAGGCAGCAAGTTGGTAAAGCATGATCATGAGTTTTTGCAAGTTGTGACATTTTGGTTCACATGTGATTCTTTGTCTAACCAAGCATGAAACCATGGGCAATCTTAGTTCAAATCTGATTTTTAGAAGTTACATGATCATGTTAAGTGCATTAGAAGCCCATATGGTGACTGAATTGGCCTTGGAAGGAGAATTTGCAATTTTTGCCTTTGGTGCATAACTTGAAAATCAATGATTTTTGCTAACTTTGCCATACCATAACTTTTGATCCAAAAAGAATTTGATCATTTTCTTGTACTTTTTGAAAAGGGAAAGATGAGATCTACAACTTTCATGACCAAAGTTTTTCCATTTGAAGCCTTTTTGAACCAAGAATCAAAGCTTGAAAATTGACCTAAAAATGATGCATTCTTGAAAAGTCAACTATGCCCAAAAAGTCAACATTTGCAAAAACCCTAAATTCTTGATTTTATGAACTTCAATCTTCTTCCATGATCAAATAAAGATCATATACACTCAAAATGATGAAGATCACCCATTGGTTAGGTCATTGGGGGCCTCAGATGCCCTGATTTTACACTGACTTGTCTGAAAAGTCAACTCTTGATCAGATGACTTCCCCATGGAATTTCTTCATGAAAATTGATATGCATACTCCCTATACCATATAGAGATCAATGGAAACAAGAATGACCAAAAAATTTGGAGTTATGGCCTCTGAAACCAAAACCCTAATTTTCAGTCAACTGTGCAGTTCAAACTGGCTCTACATCACCTCAAACCCTAGTTCTTGTGATTCCTCTGCATTTTTGACTTTGAGGAGATGGAATATGATATAAGAACACACATGGACCACTTTGATTTGATTGGTTGCCTTTGGAATGGCTCAAGATGCTTTGGGATTGCTCAGATCACAAACCCTAGGTGCAGATGACTTAGAAACTATCCAGTGAATCAAAAATGAGATGTGAGATGATATGATTGTACTTATGCATATGAGAATGATCACAAGCCATGGTGTGAATGGGTGAGGGAAAATTTGGGGTGTTTACAGCTGCCCCTATTCAAACATGAGTTAGCTGTGCAGGATGTAAGCGACGGCTTAACAGACAAACAAGATAACTTGTGGTTGAATACCAAAGACAGTCCAAAATTTGCACTCACAGAATGAAGAAGAAAAGGGATATAGATTGTAAATGAAAAATAAAGTATATTGTAACGTGTAGGCGACGGAGGACGACCGTCGAGCAGAGGACGACTGCTGGGTAAAGTGGTATGTGAAGCAAAGCGATGACGGGGACGGCCGACATGCTGGTAAAGTGCAGGAAATAAAGCGATGACGGGGACGGCCGACATGCTGGGGATATGAAGTAAAGCTAAGACGGGGACAGCCGACTAGCTGGGGAAAAACAAGTAAAGCTAAGACGGGGACGGCCGACTAGCTGGGGAAAAACAAGTAAAGCTAAGACGGGGACGGCCGGCTAGCTGGGGAAAATAGGATATTATGATGGGGACGGCCATCAAGATAAAGCTGCAAAGTTTCTGAGGATTAATGAAACATGACGGGGACGGCCATCAAGTTCATAAAGGTAAAGTAACCAACGATGGGGACGGCCATCGGGCTAAAAGGAAAAGGGACCACGACGGGGACGGCCATCGGGTTAAAGAATAAATAAAATAAACAGATGATGGGGTACGGCCATCAAAGGTGAAGGACGATCACCTAGCAGGGGACGGCTGCTCTGTGGGGAAAGAAAGAAAAATGATGGGGACGGCCATCAAAGGTGGAGGACGACCACCTGGCAGGGTACGGCTGCCGAAAATATCAACGATGGGGACGGCCATCGGATAGAAAAGGTCAACGATGGGGACGGCCATCGGACGAGCAAGATGGAGGACGACCATCAAGAAGTGGAGGACGACCACTCAGCAGGGGACGGCTGCTCTCGAGGTTCGAAATAACACAGGACGAGTGTTAGATAACCAAAAATCAACAATGGGGACGGCCATTGGATAAAGTGATGAAGGACGATCATCAAAAGGTGGAGGACGACCACCTAGCAGGGGACGGCTGCTAAAAATATCAACGATGGGGACGGCCATCGGATGAGCATGATGGAGGACGACCATCAAGAAGTGGAGGACGACCACTTAGCAGGGTACGGCTGCTCTCAAAGGTATCATAACACAGGACGAGTGTTAGATAAAAAGAAAATTTGTTGGCGATCTACTGGGGATAATGTAAACACGGACGAGTGTTTACACCCAAGAAACAAAAGGTATAAGTGTTTGGTATTGTGTATAGATTAAAGATGCGGACGAGCATCCTTAAGACTATGATACGGACGAGTATCATGTAGAAACAAACTGACACATGTTCAGAGATGATGATACGGACGAGTATCAACTGGTTAACAAAGAACACGGACGAGTGTTGCATCTGAAAGAATTCTTCTAGGGAATAGTAGACACAGACGAATATCTACATTCAAGAAAACATAAGTGTTTGACACGGTGTATGGATTAAAGATGCGGACGAGCATCCTTATGGCTATGATACGGACGAGTATCATGTAGAAACAAACACTAGACGCAATGTTCTGAGATGATGGTACGGACGAGTACCAACTGGTTAACAAAGAACAAGGACTACTGTCGAATCTGTGGGGATATGAGTGATGATGTATACAAGATACGGACGAGTATCTGTATAAGTGTACCAATGAGTAGTGAGTATTGTATCGTATAGATGTTTATCTGCTGGGGAGAATGACACGGACGAGTGTCAAGAGAGAAAAGTATGATATTGACAAGTATATGGGTTGATAAAAGTGTAAGCGACTGCGCTGGGGATATGACACGAACGGGTGTCAAGAGAAGTGTATATACAAGTATATGTGAGTGCAAAGAGGATGTCTTTGGCTTTCTGCTGGGATATGACACGGACGGGTGTCAGGACGTATCTGTAATAAGGGTGATTTGTTTGTAAAGAGTGTTCAGGCGACTTTACTGGGGAAAGATGACACGGGCGGGTGCCAAAAGGTGTATATGATGGTGTTTGTGATTTGAAAGGGCAGCTGCTTTTGCTGGGACTCTGGTGGGGATTTTTGTGTATTGTTGATGAACTGTCATTATTCACAAGTATTCACTTCACAACATGACTTATGATTATGCTATGTATTTGATTTTTGCCGTAATGCTCCGTATCAGACGGAATGCTACGCTCTGAGGGTATAATATGATGCGAATGCTATGATTATGCAAAGAGGCACCGATCCGGAATTCGGATCCCGTTGCCGCGAAGATCTCTGGTTGATCTGCTTGAAGTGAACATCCCAGCTGGGGATGAGATCATTGGTAGATCTAATGATGTATCTGTTTGGGGATATAGGTCACTGATAGACCTATCTTTATAATACGGGACCCAGCTGGGGTTTGTAGAAGCTTTCCTCACTCTGTTGTGATCTTCTATGCGCTGCTCTTCTGGATTGAGGCTGAAGATTCTGTGGGGAGATGATTCCCTGATTTCTGCATTTTGCTGATGAAGAATGGCAACTCGGCTGGGGAGTTGCGAGAGGCAACTCAGCTGGGGAGGTGTGAGAGGCAACTCAGCTGGGGATAGAGCATTTCCGATGCTGAGATTGAGTGTATGTTGATTTGACCACTTTGCTGGGTAAATGGGCACCTCCCAGTGCCACGTGGACGATAGACCGAGTTGATAACGATTCGCCATCTTGCTAAGACGTAACTTGCATGCCCCAGGTTGCGTTCTGGATACCTGCAAACCTGCAAAGGTAAGGAAACGTACAAAAGGTCCCGAGGTATCCCTTACCGGATTCCGTCATAGGAGTTAAGTACTTTCGAGAATAATCAGATTCCCTGTAAGCATGTGTTTTTATTTTTAGAGAAAGGCATCTGTACTTATGCAATTGTATTTTTAGAGATACCAGACGACTCTTTGCAAAACATAATTGTAAAAACGAAACATGACCAAAATCTGATTTTATTAATTTATATGCCCTGAATTGGCAAGATACAGTCAAGGGAACATATCTCCTGAAATGAGGAGATTGTTACAGATTGAGAAACAGAATGCTGGCAGTGTTGAAGACGCTTTGAGGGAGCTTCCTCTTCTGCTATGACTCGTATGACAATGACGTTCTTTTCGTCTTGCTTTCTGGAGAGAGTTGATTCTGATTGAAGCTTGATCCTTTGAAGCTTAACAAGTCGTAGGTGATACAGACGAATTCAGAATGCAGTTGTTCGCTTATTCCCTTATTTTGCATGGATCGCCCTTTCGGGTTTTCAATCCATCGGGATACCCATTTTTGCCTGAGCTGTCCAATGTGGCTTTTCAACTCAGCGGGTGTACATTTTTATTTATTTCCCTTACTTTTGCCCGAGTCTTTTATTCTGTTTTTGACTCGCCGGGATGCCCTATTTTTGCCTGGACTCACATTCTGTTTTTATGTCCAGCGGGTCATTTTATGCGAAGTATTTTTTAACTGCATCTGAATTCACAGGGGACGGGAAATCTTCACCATCCATGGTGCTGAGCATCAGTGCTCCACCAGAGAAAACTTTCCTTACAACGAATGGTCCTTCATAATTTGGAGTCCATTTGCCCCTGTGGTCTGTATGAGGAGGGAGGATTCTTTTCAGCACAAGATCTCCTACTTGGTACTCTCGGTGCCTGACTTTCTGATCGAAGGCCTTCTTCATTCTCTTCTGATATAACTGCCCATGACAGATTGCGGCCAACCTTTTCTCTTCGATCAGACTCAGTTGTTCGAATCGGGACCGAACCCATTCTGCTTCACTCAGTTTAACATCCATCAATACCCGTAGAGAGGGTAATTCAACTTCAACAGGTAGGACTGCTTCCATACCATACACAAGTTGATACAGTGTTGCCCCAGTGGATGTTCTGATTGATGTGCGGTACCCATGCAAGGCAAATGGTAGCATCTCATGCCAGTCTTTGTAGGTGATTACCATCTTCTGCACAATCTTCTTGATATTCTTATTTGCCGCCTCAACAGCACCATTCATCTTTGGTCTGTAAGGAGAAGAATTGTGATGTTGGATCTTGAAGTCCCGGCACAGTGCTGCCATCATCTTGTTGTTTAAGTTGGAACCATTATCAGTAATGATTCGTTCGGGCACTCCATACCGACAGATGATATCTCTTTTCAGAAATCTGGCTACCACTTGTCTCGTGACGTTTGCATATGAGGCTGCTTCAACCCACTTGGTGAAATAGTCAATGGCGACCAGGATAAATCTGTGACCATTCGAAGCAGTTGGCTCAATCTTGCCAATCATATCAATGCCCCACATAGCAAAGGGCCATGGTGAAGACATGATGTTCAAAGGATTGGGAGGCACATGCACCTTGTCTGCGTAGATCTGGCACTTATGACATTTTCTGGCGTAAGCACAACAGTCTGCATCCATTGTGCTCCAGTAATAGCCTGATCTTAACAACTTCTTAGCCATGGCATGCCCTCCAGCATGGGTACCAAAAGATCCTTCGTGCACTTCGTGCATCGACAAATCTGCTTCCGTCTTGTCAACACATCTGAGGAGTACCATGTCAAAATTCCACTTGTATAAAGACCCATCAGTGTTCAGAAAGAAACTTCCAGCAAGCCTTCTCAAAGTCTTCTTATCATTGGAAGATGCCCCAGGTGGGTATGTTTGATCCTCCAAGAAGCACTTAATGTCATGAAACCAAGGCTTATCATCTTTTACAACATCCGCTGCAAATACATATGCTGGTCTATCAAGTCTTGACACTGAAATCTGGGGTACAAAATTAGCCGTTTGAACTTTGATCATGGATGAAATGGTAGCAAGAGCATCTGCAAACTGATTCTCGTCCCGAGGGATATACTCAAGCTTGACTGTTGTGAAGAAAGTCAATAACCTTCTTGTATAATCCCTGTAAGGTATCAGATGATCCTGGTGGGTGTACCATTTTCCGTTGGTTTGATTGACTACCAGAGCTGAATCTCCGAATACAGTCAATGTCTTGATCCGGAGGTCAATGGCTTCCTCAAGACCCATAATGCAAGCCTCGTATTCAGCTTCGTTGTTAGTGCAGTTGAAAGTGAGTTTTGCCGAGAAAGGCATGTGAACTCCTTTAGGTGTAATGAGTACTGCACCAACACCACGGCCATTCATGTTAACAGCCCCATCAAACATCATAGTCCACTCTTCTTCTGGGTCAGGCCCTTCAGTGTGAATAGGCTCTTCGTGATCTTTTGCTTTAATGAACATGATATCTTCATCAGGGAAGTCAAACCTCATAGGCTGGTAGTCATCAATGGGTTGCTCAGCAAGATATTCAGATAGTACACTGCCCTTGATGGCTTTCTGAGATGTGTACTGTATGTCGTATTCTGTGAGAATCATCTGCCATCTTGCAACCCGTCCGGTGAGAGCTGGCTTCTCGAAAATGTACTTAACTGGATCCATTTTTGAGATTAATAAGGTAGTGTGGGTCAGCATATACTGTCTCAGTCGGCGAGCAGCCCACGCTAAAGCACAGCAAGTTTTCTCGAGCAGTGAATAACGCTGTTCACAGTCGGTAAACTTTTTGCTTAGGTAGTATATTGCATACTCTTTTCGACCAGACTCGTCATGCTGACCTAGTACACACCCCATTGATTCTTCTAATACTGTCAAGTACATAATCAGAGGTCTTCCTTCAACTGGCGGCATGAGGATTGGAGGTTCTTGCAGATATTCCTTGATCTTGTCAAAAGCCTTCTGGCAATCTTCGTTCCACCTGACCGTTTGTTCTTTTCTTAACAGCTTGAACAAGGGTTCACAGGTTGCTGTAAGGTGGGATATGAACCTTGAAATGTAGTTCAATCGACCTAAGAACCCTCGAACTTCTTTCTCAGTTTTCGGTGCAGGCATCTCTTGGATGGCTTTGACTTTATCAGGGTCAACTTCAATCCCTCTCTCGCTTACAATAAAGCCCAGCAGCTTACCGGATCGCACCCCGAATGTGCATTTGTTGGGGTTCAGCTTTAGTTGGTACCTCCTCAGACGCTTGAACAACTTCAGCAGATTCACCAGGTGGTCTTCCTCTGTAAGGGACTTGGCGATCATATCATCCACATAACATTCAATTTCTTTGTGGATCATATCATGGAATAATGTCACCATAGCCCGTTGATATGTTGCACCAGCATTCTTCAGTCCGAATGGCATTACCTTGTAACAGAACGTGCCCCAAGGTGTGATGAATGTTGTCTTCTCCATGTCTTCAGGTGACATCTTGATCTGATTATATCCTGAAAATCCATCCATGAAGGAGAATACCGAGAACTGAGCCGTGTTATCCACCAACACATCAATGTGAGGTAATGGGAAGTCATCTTTCGGGCTGGCTCTGTTCAGATCCTGGTAATCAACACACATTCTTACTTTGCCGTCTTTCTTAGGCACAGGTACTATGTTAGCAACCCACGGCGGATAGCTAGTCACAGCAAGGAACCCGGCGTCCCATTGCTTTTGTACCTCTTCCTTGATTTTCATAGCCATGTCTGGGCGAGTTCGGCGCAACTTCTGTTTGACCGGTGGGCATTCCTCCCTCAAAGGCAGCTTGTGCACGACTATATCGGTGTCCAACCCTGGCATGTCTTGATACGACCAAGCAAACACATCAACATACTCTTGAAGCAGATCTATCAGTTGTCTCTTCACTGAGTCTTGCAGGCAGGCCCCGATTTTAACCTCTTTCACGTCTTCGTCTGTACCAAGATTAATCACTTCAATCTCCTCCTGGTGAGGAGTAATAACCTTTTCCTCCTGTCTCAGCAACCTGGCTAGCTCTTCAGGAAGCTCATATTCTTCATCAACCCCTTCATCAGCTTGATTGATTGGATTGTCAAAGTCATACGATGTCATAGCCGTGCTGTTGTCGGTGCAGTCTGGAAGGCACTCTCTGCAAGGGTTAAGTTCGTTCATTTTAGTGATTGATTTTAATCTTGCTTTAGAAAAAAGTGAAATGAAGTTATCATTTTGAAAACACCGCCATTTATTTTTGTACAAAAAGAAAAATGGAAAAACAGTGAGCAGAAAAGAAAAAGACTCGTTTGCAAAAAGATGTCTGATATTTCATTAATTTAATCTTGTTTGCACAAAAGTACAGATGGCCCTGATTACAAAATGAGTCTTGTCATCTTGGGCAAGATGCAAGACTTTGATGCATGCTTATAAAAAATACAGGAAATAATAATTACTCTGATTGAGTAACTCTTATAATTTCCTGGGAAGACCAGTTTGAGACACTGCTCCCCGGGATCTTTGGACGAATCCAATTCTCCAGATTGCGCTCCTCTTCCAGCTCGTCTTCCAAACAGTTGATAGCATCGGGGGTAAGCATCCCCCCACTGACAAAACCAGGCTCTGCAGCAGCCTTTGCTTGATGTTGAGTTGGTTTGTAACCCAACCCAAATTTGTCCTTCTTCTCCTCCACAGCTAAAACCTTGCCCCAGCCTAGGGCAGTTCCTTCTTCAACAACCTTCCGGGCTTGTTGGTAAGATGACATGGAGATCCCTGACACAGCAGATGTTTCATTGACATTCAAGGCTTCAAAACCTTGGCTCATTGTCTCATGGATCTCTCCATCCATCTCAATGTATTTGTAAGTAGCCAGATGGCTAACAAATATATCCTCCTCTCCACAGATTGTGACAACTTGACCTTCCCACTCAAATTTTAACTTTTGGTGAAGGGTAGACGTTATTGCGCCGGCGGCGTGAATCCAGGGTCTACCCAACAAACAGCTGTAGGCGGGCTGAATGTCCATCACATAAAAGATAGTTTTAAAGGTCTGCGGGCCAATTGTCACAGGCAGCTCAATCTCTCCCAGAACCGATCTCTTAGAACCATCAAAGGCTCGTACCACCAGGTTGCTGGGTCTCAATGCCAATCCATCGTATTCTAACTTCACCAGAGCCTTCTTTGGTAAAACATTCAGGGAAGAACCTGTGTCCACCAGCACATGAGAAAGGACAGCTCCTTTGCATTCCATGGTTATGTGCAAGGCTTTGTTGTGATTGCGGCCATCCGCTGTCAGGTCAGAATTGGTAAACCCTAGCCCATTGCTAGCAGTAACATTTCCAACCACGGTTTCCAACTGGTTGACAGTAATCTCCTCAGGCACGTAAGCTGCGTGCAGGACTTTAAGTAATGCATTCCGATGGGCTTCGGAGCACATAAGCAGTGAGAGGATGGAGATTTTGGATGGCGTCTGGTGAAGTTGATCCACAATTTTGTAGTCACTCTTTTTGATGATTCGCATAAACTCATCAACTTCCTGATCGAATGGAGTCTTCAGGGCTTCTTTGGCAGCTGGATCTTCCTGCACCGGGCCTTTTCCTTTTGCCTTGGCAGCAGCTTCTGCTTCGGCAGTAGGTTTTTGAACTTGTGAAGCAAAGAGACGTCCGCTTCGAGTGAAGCCTCCGCCTCCCCCCACATTATCTACTTGTGGTGCAGGTGTTGATGTTTCAAGAGTGATTCTTTTTCCTTCGCAGTATACGTCAGAGCCATAGTGCCAAGGGATGGCCCTATTGCTTTCATATGGTACTGGTCCAGGCACCGTGACAGTGACTGGACTGATTGCTGCTGCTGAAGGGACTGTAATTGTTTGTGGATCATAAAAGATTGTAACTGGTGCTCTTGTGGGAGCAGCACCTTCTGAATGGTAGGCGGAATTATTTTCAGGATCGTAGAATATGGTAACAGTAGAGACATCTTCATGATTGATTGCTGGCGTTGTAGGAGGTACTGTTGGAAGGACTGTTGTTGTTGTTGATGGAGACTCGAAATGGAATGAAGCTGAAGTTGTAGCAGGAGGAACTGTTGAAAACTGATCATTTGGGAGAACTGATGAAGTACTTGTTGATGGTGCTGATGAATTGTCGGGAACAATAGTTGCTGCAGTTGTAGGAGGGTCTGAAACTGTTGTTGATGAAGTTGCTGGATTTGTCGGAAATGACGTAGTGATCTGTAGCAGGCCACTCTGAATAAGGCTGTCAATGCCATTCCTCAGGTCCTCGCACCCATTCCATGAAATATTGCAGTATGGGCACCCTAGTTCACACCCCGGGAATATTTGGTTTTCATGGAGTTGAGCTTTGATTTCCACCAATGGTGTCCTGATCTGATCCACACTAGTTATCAAATAAGACGGTTGGTCTCCTTCAATAGCATTAATTCGGGGACCACCATGTTTTGGCATTGGGTTTTTATTGACATTGGGCGGAGGTGCAAAATTCAGAGCCTTGGAGTCTACCAAGTCTTGTACCTTCATATGCAGAGCCCTGCATCTTTCTGTACTGTGACCAGGTGCGTTCGAATGAAAAGCACACCTAGCATTGGAGTCATAGTTTCTTGGTAGACTGTTGGGATCCGGAGGTGCCAGCGTTCTTAGCTCAACTAGGTTGAGTTTTAGAAGTTGTGGCAGCAAGGCGGCATACGGCATTGGGATCGGGTCGATCACCCTGTTAGCTTGGGATGGCCTTTGTTGGAATGGCCTCTGTTGATTGTTGTTGTTGGTGTTGTTGTTGAAGTTCCTTGGAGGATACTGATTCTGATGATATTGAGGTTGTTGTTGGAAGTTTTGTTGGGGAGGTTGATAGACTGGCTGAGGATGAGTCGGAGCAGGGATAGTGACTGCTGCTATTGACCTCTGAACATATTGGGGCCTACCCCTGTTGGTGTGAATGGCATTGGTCTCGCCAGTTCTTCTCGGGCCTGCAAAAGGCTTTCTTGTACTGCTGGACGAGCTAGCACCATTATCGGAGATCTTACCCATTTTCAACAGGCTTTCAATTCTCTCCCCAGCTATGACAACATCTGCGAAGCTGGTGGAAGAGAAAGCAGCCAACCTGTCAATATAGGTTCCCTGGAGAGTGTTCATAAACATGTCTGCCATTTCTCTCTCAGACATAGGGGGTTGAACGGCAGCAGCCAATTGCCTCCATCTTTGAGCATATTCTCTGAAGCTCTCCCTAGATGACTGTGACATTCCCATTAGGAGGGTCCTATTGGGTGCCATATCTAGATTATACTGATACTGTCTGATGAAGGCCTCTGCCAGGTCCTTCCAGCATCTAATTGTTGCTCTTGTCAGATGGGAATACCACTCCCTCGAAGCTCCAGTCAAGCTATCTTCAAAATAGAACATCCAAAGTTTCTCATCCATTGTATAGGCTTTCAGCCTTCCCAGGAATGACTGTAAATGAGTCCGGGGGCATGAAGTCCCATTATACTTTTCGAAACAAGGAGGCTTGAACTTATGGGGGATCCTGACCCCTTCTACCAAACCCATGTCCATGACGTCGAACCCCAAAGAATTTTGAGATTCTAAGGACCTCAACTTCTCAGCTATTTCTTCCAATCTCCTGTCATAAGTTTCCTCTCCGGCACCCATCACTGTATACTGGTCCTCCTGAGGATCTTCTTGAAGTACTCTGGCTGCTGTGGCTGTCCCTTGAATATTGACTGGGATGTTGGCCTCTGGATGGAGATGGGGACCAAACACAGGGGGGTTAACATGTGGTTGCACCCTTTCATTGTTACTTGTGCCTGCAGTTCCTACATGAGGCTCCTCTTGATTTTGCCTCTCCACCATGGCCCTCAGTCTCTCCTGGCTTTGAGCTAAGTTGTTCATTACTTCCATGAACTGTGTTATCTGAGTTCTCATCTCTAACCTTTCATTTGCCATCTGGTTTCTGACCTCCGTAAGGTCTTGTTGCATCTGATCCATCTGAATTCCCGGAAGGTTGTTTCTAGTTGGGTACCTGTGTGGCCTGTTGAGAGGAAAATACCCGGCGGCGAGCAATAATTCCTGAGATTCACAACAGAGGTTAGCAACAACAAAACAAAAACCTACAAAACAAAAGAGGGTTAGCATGCAATGCAGTTATGCTTATTTGTTCTCAAGGTATCCGGTTTGGTCTTCAGTTTTGACCCTTCCAGACCCTTGAAGATGCTGCTGTTGAAGTTGCTTTTGATGTGAACCCAGATAGAAACCAACACAGATATATTACAAAAGTGAAATAATACAATTTGTTCGTTTTACAACACAAACCCTCAAAGGGTCAAAATACATCACAAAAAAAGCAAAAGTACATGAAAAGGAACAACAACAAGCAAATGATCAAACTCCAAGGTCAAACTCATCCTCACGAACTTCCTTAAGAAGTGCTTCGGTCACAGGATCAGCCGGACGCTCCGTGAGACCTCTGATGAGAAGGTTTCTTGTTGCAACAGCTGCAGTCAACTTCTTATTCTGGCTTTGATCTTTGGACTTCTTCAACCCAGCTTTGATCTTTAGTTCTGATATTTCCTCCTGGGCTGCTGCCAGGGCTTTTTCCATCTGTCCCATCTTGTCTTGAACTCTTTTGTCTTCTAGAGTACGGGCCTCAGTGATCCGGACCCACCTGGCCTGACTTTCCTTCAAATACAAGTCTGTTCTTGCTCTCTGAAACTGGGCTTCTTTACAAGCATTCTTCAGAATCTGTTCACCAGCTTTAGACTTGTTGATATAATCTCCAGACTTCTCAATCTTGGTCAAGTGTTCCACCCTCAACTTCTCCAATCTCTCAATTTCCCTCACACCTTCACTCCTCTCTCTGAGGGTCTTCTGCAAGGCTTGGGTTAACTTCTCATTTCTTTCCTTCAAGCTCTCAAACTCCTCCAAACTGATAGTGGCAGGGGGTGGTGCTGAAGATGACTCAGGCATGTCTTCTATGGTGAAGGGCATTCCAGAGAATTGGGCCCTAGCATGGGACCACTCATAATATTGGACTGATGCCACATTATTGCACTTCCCCAGAATGGTGATTCCCTTGGTTTGAACATGATCCCAGGCCCAGGCAGCATGCCTAACAGTTACCAGACTGATCTTGTTCTCACAGTAGAGGGTCTCAACTAGGTCCTGCTCCCTAGGAGTATGAACCAGTGCATAGCCCAATTGTCTCCTGAACAGCAGAGGGTTGTAGTTGATACTTCCCTTAACTCCTATCAAAGGCACATTGGGAAAGTGCCCACAGCTGGTGATCATATCTCTGCCCTTGGTGCTCTGAGTACACCATCTGATATCTGCTGAAGTGAGAGTAGTGAGCCTCTTAGCCCAGTTGCTTTGCTGATGAGGATTTAGAAATGCATCCGTCCTGGGTAGATGCCTGAGAAGCCAAGCATGGAATAATGGAGCACAAATCCTCACTAATCTTCCCCTCTGCTTCTCATTTCTCTGATGGACTGAGTAATAGAGATCACCCAGTAAAGTTGGCACTGGGTTCTTCAGGATGAACAAATGGATTGCATTTTTGCTAATGAACCGAGGCTCATCTGCAAACAATACAATTCCATATACACTCAAGGCCAATAGAGCACAAACAGCTTTCCACTCCCCCGAGGAGGCCTTCAGACTAGCTTGAGAAATCAGGAAGTCAAGATGAAAACCAGGGATTCCTGCTTTAGAGGTCATATGCTGTTCAATCAGAACAGGCTCCAGATGCAAAGCTTTTGCTATCTCTCCATTGCTGGGAAAGACCATTTCAGGGTTAAAAGGGATTTCTCTTTTGATGGGCAGACCAGTCAATGATGAGTATTCTTCCAGAAGAGGCCCCAACTGAAAGTCTTGAAAGGTGAAACATCTCAATGGGGGGTCATAAAACTGAATGCAGGTGTGGATGAGGCTCCTCTGTGAAGGGTCCAGATCCATAACCATGTCCAGTATATCTCCATAACTCTCCCTGAACAAGGGTATGTGATCTGGAGTGATCAGGGTTTGGATCCTCCTGATGTCTGATAAGTCTGGTTGGAAGAAATGATAAGTGATGTTGCTTTTCTTTGGAGCCATGATGCTGAGGACTGAGTAGGATAAGTGCTGATGAAGATGCTGAGGAGTGGGCCACTGGCTGGCTAGTGCTAGTAACTGAAGTATACGGCTGACAAACTGAAGCAAGTGCTGGTGGAGATAGGTCAATGATGCAGATGGGGTCAAAACCAAAACCAGATGAAGGTGGATACCCTGAAACACAAATAAGCAAATGTTAATATGATGCAATGAGTATGTATGCAAATGATATGCAAGGGTTTGTGACTGAGCCGGATCTGATTAATTGCCTTGGTATAGATCCATGTGTGTTCAAGAAATCCAGGTGGAGGTCTATAAATCCAGTAACCAGGGTGGGGGACTCAAATAAAGAGCCACAAGTCCAGGGTTTTAGAATCACAAGAACTATCCAACATGGAGCATTCTTAACAAAGTCAAAGTAACAGGGTATTCTGAGGTCAAGGTACCTGCAAACCTGTAAACAGCCCAACCCTCTCACAGGTGGTGATCTAGAACAAGGATCCTCAGACTTGGATCAGTTATGAGAAGTGTAAACACTTCTAACCCGGAGGTACAGTGTTTGCAATAACCATAACAATTCCTCCTCTAATTCACCTCAGTTTCTGAAGGTCAGTACTAAAAGGTCATCCAGACTTAGCAGGCTTCCCAGATAGCCCTAGCATTGCAGGAAATCTGCAACACAGAGTTCTCAAGAAGAAACCCATATCCGAACCGTGTTTCATATTCCCGCACCAGACCGAAATGGAATGGGAAAGAATATGATTCACTCTATCCTAGGTGTCACTCAGATCCCAGGTATAGGATCTTAACTCTCAATGGAACACCCACCCACCAAAACAAAACCAAATCCAGCCAGCAACAATGACAGTATGATATATAAATGCAGATAAAGAAAGCAGTAAAGTAACTGTACATAAAGCAGTAAACAAAAATAAAAACAAGCACAAACAAGCACATAACACCCCAGTAAACACAAATCAATCAAGCGCTAGGAGGAACCCACAAAAAGAACCAGAAGCCCTGGTTGCAGTATAAGATTCCCCAGCAGAGTCGCCAAGCTGTCGCTCCCGACAAATGAAACTGGTTCAGATGAAGGTACAGACGCGAACGGTCGGCGAAGGGAACAATGAGAACACACAGCCGTGAACTCACTGGAGATGAAAAGAGTCGCCAGCTAGGCATTTTTATCCCGGAGGAAAGGTAATGCTGCATAAACCTAGAAAAATATGGATAAGACGGTTGCGAACCAGAGAGACTGAGAAAGGGGGTTGGTTACAACCTGGGAAGGTATTAGCACCCAGATTGTCCGTCGTACTCGACGGGATCCACGCTTAAAAGATTTGTGTTTTAAAGGGGTAGTGTCAGTGCAATTTGTGTGCAAAAGGGCTGGAAAACAATATGTACAGGTGTCAGTGTAAAAGAAGTGAAGTGTATAAATGATGTGTCAGTGTAGGAATGAGAATGAATTGCTCAAGATCATGAGGCTAAAGAATGAAGCTGAAAAGAGGGGGAATGTACAGAGACTTTTGTTCGATAACCGTTAGGTTATGCCTACGTATCCTCTCGTGCAATGAGGAAGTCAGAACACCGTAGTTCGACCCAAAGAGACTGAAAGGATGAATTGACTTGTGAACTGCTTGCTTGTCAATGCTCAAGTGTATGACCTGTCTGGCTCAGGTGCAAACTGTCTTGCATTAGACGGAAGAAGCAAGTTCTCGGTTGTGAGTGAATGAGATGAGAAAAGAATCCCGGAGGAGACGATTATTGTTTGTTTTTGTATTTTCAGTCTTTTATTTCTTTTTGGAGTTTGTCATAAGATAATGAGCTTAAGCCTAAACCAATGGGTTAGTAAACTCATCACATCTTCCCTCTGACTAGGGGTAATGAGAATACCTTAAGTGTGAAGTCAGATTCTCACACTTAACCACCTTTGGTGTAGGATTAAGATCATTAACCTACTTGTGATTATTTAGATGTTTTTGTGATTTTTGTTTAGTGTTGAGTAATGAGGTTAAGCCATAATCAAGGATTAAACAGACCCATTACACCATCCTAAAAGAAGGATGATAGATGAGAGTGTTTAAGCTGAGGAAGACTCCTCAACTTAATCCATGATTAGGGATTAAACCCATGACAAAACAAGCCTCTGATTAAGTGGATTTTAGATTAATGATATGATGATGAAGTGAATTTTATGATTTGTAAGACAACTTGAGGGGGACTTGTCCATTAACACTAGGGTTAGTCCTTCTTAACCAATTAAGGAAGAATTAGAACCCTAATGCAAGGCCCAAGTTACAAGTGTAATGTCTTGATAATTATTAGATGGATTGATTAAGAGATTTAAACACATAAAGGGTTCAAGACTTAGGATTAAAGTTATACACTCCATCCTAAGAGAAGGATGCAGGCATAAGCTTAATCACAAAGTCTTAAAGCCTTTAGGGTTTAGTCCCTGATCATGAGGTGAGAAGAGAGGACTCAAAGAGAGACACAAAGGTAAAACTATGAGGGGAGACTAATCAAAACCCTAATTCATTGTCATGCTTGGTTGTTCCTAAGGTTTGTGAGGTTTTCAAGAGCAATCTTCAAAGGAGCCACCAGGAAGCAGATGAACAAGATCAAGAGAAGCAAAGTGACTTGCTTCATTCAAGAAGTCAAGTTACTTGAAGAAAGAAAGTAGGAAGAAGAAGAATGAGCAAGCTCAAACTCATACACAAATAGAAATGCAGCAATGGATGCAAGAGAGATGAAAAGAAAAGTTATGAGAAGTGAAGGCAAATTCACTTCTCAAGTTTACTTACCACCTGAAATGTTAGAAAGAAAATGCAATGCAATGCAAGATGAGATGAAATGATATGATGCTTAGCAAAACCAGAAGCATGTTGATGATGATTATGATGTTATGAGGTGCTGCAAACATGAGGCAAGACAAAGGGGATGTTCATATAAGATCATGAATGCAAATGATACAAGCTTAGGAGCATGGATACACATGAAAAGTTATGAATCATACAAGACAAATGACATGGCAAATATGTAATGCAATGATCAAACATGCTTTCTATATGTCTTAAGATGTCAAATGAATCACAAGAATGCACAAAATGCAATGACAAGTCAAGTTATGCAAGGAAATGCAAGAAGGATGCAAGAGAAATCCCAAATTAGGGTTCATGGATCAAACATCAAGAAAAAATCCAAAACAGAAACAAAACCCTAAGATAAAAAATGGAAAATGGCACCCAAAGAAACCCTAGGCCTATGATGAACCACTACCCAAAGGGGAGCTCTCAACTCTCAACTAAACTCAAGATATGAATTTTCTAAGTTATTAGGGTTTTTTAGGGTTCTTAACAAGACAAATGCCAAACAATTTGAAAATGCAAGAATAATTCATGGCCTCTTTATCCTAGGAACTACATGCAAAACAAAAGACAATGCAAGAAGAATCAATCTCTCAACCTTCACCAATTGGCAGAAATGAATTTTTGAATCCATGATCAAAATAATGCATAAAAAATGATTTAATTCAATGAAAAATTCTCAAAATGCATCAAGATCAAAAACGAAATTTGGTTTGAAGGTTGGACAATGTTTCTAAATGTCCTAGAACATTTCATGAATTTTTTTGTAATTTTTAAATACCTAAAAGTATTTTTAATTAATTAATTCTCATTAATCAATTAAAAATAATCTTTTAAACATTTAAAAATACTTTTTTAATGATAAAAAATAAAATGAAAATATTTTTGGGTCTTAAAAATTGATAAAACTTTAAAGAAAAAGTTTCATAATTTTTAAGAATTTTTTGCTATTTTAAAATAATTATGCAAGTTAATTGAAAGAAAAATGAATAAAATTAAATAAAATAAAAAGTAAACAGAATGGAAGGATGAGATTGATTCTGGAGATGGAGCCATTGACTGCGCGCGCAGATCAAAGGCTGAAATTCAAACGTGGCTAAACATAATTATGAATTAATTAATTGAGATTTAGGGTTTAATGATGAATCTCAGCCACACACACGCGCGCGAAGTCAACAAAGTCCACTGATCCAACGCACGAAATTTAAACTGCCTTAATTACAGGATTAAAACCCTAATTATTTTCAGGTGGCCGGAGAAGACCTCCGGTCGTCTTCTCCGGTGGGAAGTCCACCTGAAAACCTCCAAACTTCCTCAAAACGTATCAAAAATGAAATCTAAGCACACCAAAATGATTCCCATGATCCCCTGAATCAAAACCCTAAGCCATAACAAATTTATTCTTCCTCAAAATCATGAATCGAACAAAACAAGTTTTAGGGCAAACCAGTTTCAGAAACAGATTAAATGCTCAAATCACAACCATTTTCAAAACCAAAGGTACCAGAATGATCAGCAAGACATGAAGAACAAGTTTGTAACAAGAAAAATCATTTCTGGAAAAATAAATTTCGAGCTACCTGAGATTCGAAGCTTTCGGTTTAAGAACTTTCTGGCCACCTCTCCTTGTGCAATCCACTCCACTTGATCCCCAGAAGATGTTTGAATGCTCAAATGGAGTTTAAGTTGGCTGGATAATGAGATTCGAAAGGAACTGCTTCAGCTTGATCAGAAATGGCAATGGTGTTTCTGGAGGTTTCAGGCCATGGTGAGTGATTGTTTGAGGTCCAAATGATGTATGGAGAAGCTTTGCAAGGTTTGTTTGGCTGTTTGTGGCTTGTGGAGAGAGATTCGATAGAAAATGCAGGCTGAGGTGAAGAATGGTTATGGAGTGTTCAGGCTGTTTCAGGCTTGTGTTCTTGGTGCTGGGTGGCCTATGAAGTGTGTTGAGTTGGATGATGAAGGAAGTTTTTGTGTTTGGTGGCTGTGTTAAGAGATTCGAAGCAAGTTGCAAAGTGGAAGGTTTTTGTGAATGTGTCTAGTGTGATGGTTTCAGCCTTGCTTTTTCATATCTTTGGCTTGCCAAGGGATATTGTATTATAATCCTATAGGTCAGATGATGTGACCTGGCCTATAGTGATTGGTAAGTTTACTTTTGCTCAAAATCCACTTTATGTGTAAGAGAGGTATGGTGAAGTGCTAGGCAAGGGCATGGGCTGGTTCTGGCGCAGCAAAGTGAAGGGAAAGGCTAGGCTTGGTCCAGCATTCAAGGCAGCAAGTTGGTAAAGCATGATCATGAGTTTTTGCAAGTTGTGACATTTTGGTTCACATGTGATTCTTTGTCTAACCAAGCATGAAACCATGGGCAATCTTAGTTCAAATCTGATTTTTAGAAGTTACATGATCATGTTAAGTGCATTAGAAGCCCATATGGTGACTGAATTGGCCTTGGAAGGAGAATTTGCAATTTTTGCCTTTGGTGCATAACTTGAAAATCAATGATTTTTGCTAACTTTGCCATACCATAACTTTTGATCCAAAAAGAATTTGATCATTTTCTTGTACTTTTTGAAAAGGGAAAGATGAGATCTACAACTTTCATGACCAAAGTTTTTCCATTTGAAGCCTTTTTGAACCAAGAATCAAAGCTTGAAAATTGACCTAAAAATGATGCATTCTTGAAAAGTCAACTATGCCCAAAAAGTCAACATTTGCAAAAACCCTAAATTCTTGATTTTATGAACTTCAATCTTCTTCCATGATCAAATAAAGATCATATACACTCAAAATGATGAAGATCACCCATTGGTTAGGTCATTGGGGGCCTCAGATGCCCTGATTTTACACTGACTTGTCTGAAAAGTCAACTCTTGATCAGATGACTTCCCCATGGAATTTCTTCATGAAAATTGATATGCATACTCCCTATACCATATAGAGATCAATGGAAACAAGAATGACCAAAAAATTTGGAGTTATGGCCTCTGAAACCAAAACCCTAATTTTCAGTCAACTGTGCAGTTCAAACTGGCTCTACATCACCTCAAACCCTAGTTCTTGTGATTCCTCTGCATTTTTGACTTTGAGGAGATGGAATATGATATAAGAACACACATGGACCACTTTGATTTGATTGGTTGCCTTTGGAATGGCTCAAGATGCTTTGGGATTGCTCAGATCACAAACCCTAGGTGCAGATGACTTAGAAACTATCCAGTGAATCAAAAATGAGATGTGAGATGATATGATTGTACTTATGCATATGAGAATGATCACAAGCCATGGTGTGAATGGGTGAGGGAAAATTTGGGGTGTTTACAGCTGCCCCTATTCAAACATGAGTTAGCTGTGCAGGATGTAAGCGACGGCTTAACAGACAAACAAGATAACTTGTGGTTGAATACCAAAGACAGTCCAAAATTTGCACTCACAGAATGAAGAAGAAAAGGGATATAGATTGTAAATGAAAAATAAAGTATATTGTAACGTGTAGGCGACGGAGGACGACCGTCGAGCAGAGGACGACTGCTGGGTAAAGTGGTATGTGAAGCAAAGCGATGACGGGGACGGCCGACATGCTGGTAAAGTGTAGGAAATAAAGCGATGACGGGGACGGCCGACATGCTGGGGATATGAAGTAAAGCTAAGACGGGGACAGCCGACTAGCTGGGGAAAAACAAGTAAAGCTAAGACGGGGACGGCCGACTAGCTGGGGAAAAACAAGTAAAGCTAAGACGGGGACGGCCGGCTAGCTGGGGAAAATAGGATATTATGATGGGGACGGCCATCAAGATAAAGCTGCAAAGTTTCTGAGGATTAATGAAACATGACGGGGACGGCCATCAAGTTCATAAAGGTAAAGTAACCAACGATGGGGACGGCCATCGGGCTAAAAGGAAAAGGGACCACGACGGGGACGGCCATCGGGTTAAAGAATAAATAAAATAAACAGATGATGGGGTACGGCCATCAAAGGTGAAGGACGATCACCTAGCAGGGGACGGCTGCTCTGTGGGGAAAGAAAGAAAAATGATGGGGACGGCCATCAAAGGTGGAGGACGACCACCTGGCAGGGTACGGCTGCCGAAAATATCAACGATGGGGACGGCCATCGGATAGAAAAGGTCAACGATGGGGACGGCCATCGGACGAGCAAGATGGAGGACGACCATCAAGAAGTGGAGGACGACCACTCAGCAGGGGACGGCTGCTCTCGAGGTTCGTCATAACACAGGACGAGTGTTAGATAACCAAAAATCAACAATGGGGACGGCCATTGGATAAAGTGATGAAGGACGATCATCAAAAGGTGGAGGACGACCACCTAGCAGGGGACGGCTGCTAAAAATATCAACGATGGGGACGGCCATCGGATGAGCATGATGGAGGACGACCATCAAGAAGTGGAGGACGACCACTTAGCAGGGTACGGCTGCTCTCAAAGGTATCATAACACAGGACGAGTGTTAGATAAAAAGAAAATTTGTTGGCGATCTACTGGGGATAATGTAAACACGGACGAGTGTTTACACCCAAGAAACAAAAGGTATAAGTGTTTGGTATTGTGTATAGATTAAAGATGCGGACGAGCATCCTTAAGACTATGATACGGACGAGTATCATGTAGAAACAAACTGACACATGTTCAGAGATGATGATACGGACGAGTATCAACTGGTTAACAAAGAACACGGACGAGTGTTGCATCTGAAAGAATTCTTCTAGGGAATAGTAGACACAGACGAATATCTACATTCAAGAAAACATAAGTGTTTGACACGGTGTATGGATTAAAGATGCGGACGAGCATCCTTATGGCTATGATACGGACGAGTATCATGTAGAAACAAACACTAGACGCAATGTTCTGAGATGATGGTACGGACGAGTACCAACTGGTTAACAAAGAACAAGGACTACTGTCGAATCTGTGGGGATATGAGTGATGATGTATACAAGATACGGACGAGTATCTGTATAAGTGTACCAATGAGTAGTGAGTATTGTATCGTATAGATGTTTATCTGCTGGGGAGAATGACACGGACGAGTGTCAAGAGAGAAAAGTATGATATTGACAAGTATATGGGTTGATAAAAGTGTAAGCGACTGCGCTGGGGATATGACACGAACGGGTGTCAAGAGAAGTGTATATACAAGTATATGTGAGTGCAAAGAGGATGTCTTTGGCTTTCTGCTGGGATATGACACGGACGGGTGTCAGGACGTATCTGTAATAAGGGTGATTTGTTTGTAAAGAGTGTTCAGGCGACTTTACTGGGGAAAGATGACACGGGCGGGTGCCAAAAGGTGTATATGATGGTGTTTGTGATTTGAAAGGGCAGCTGCTTTTGCTGGGACTCTGGTGGGGATTTTTGTGTATTGTTGATGAACTGTCATTATTCACAAGTATTCACTTCACAACATGACTTATGATTATGCTATGTATTTGATTTTTGCCGTAATGCTCCGTATCAGACGGAATGCTACGCTCTGAGGGTATAATATGATGCGAATGCTATGATTATGCAAAGAGGCACCGATCCGGAATTCGGATCCCGTTGCCGCGAAGATCTCTGGTTGATCTGCTTGAAGTGAACATCCCAGCTGGGGATGAGATCATTGGTAGATCTAATGATGTATCTGTTTGGGGATATAGGTCACTGATAGACCTATCTTTATAATACGGGACCCAGCTGGGGTTTGTAGAAGCTTTCCTCACTCTGTTGTGATCTTCTATGCGCTGCTCTTCTGGATTGAGGCTGAAGATTCTGTGGGGAGATGATTCCCTGATTTCTGCATTTTGCTGATGAAGAATGGCAACTCGGCTGGGGAGTTGCGAGAGGCAACTCAGCTGGGGAGGTGTGAGAGGCAACTCAGCTGGGGATAGAGCATTTCCGATGCTGAGATTGAGTGTATGTTGATTTGACCACTTTGCTGGGTAAATGGGCACCTCCCAGTGCCACGTGGACGATAGACCGAGTTGATAACGATTCGCCATCTTGCTAAGACGTAACTTGCATGCCCCAGGTTGCGTTCTGGATACCTGCAAACCTGCAAAGGTAAGGAAACGTACAAAAGGTCCCGAGGTATCCCTTACCGGATTCCGTCATAGGAGTTAAGTACTTTCGAGAATAATCAGATTCCCTGTAAGCATGTGTTTTTATTTTTAGAGAAAGGCATCTGTACTTATGCAATTGTATTTTTAGAGATACCAGACGACTCTTTGCAAAACATAATTGTAAAAACGAAACATGACCAAAATCTGATTTTATTAATTTATATGCCCTGAATTGGCAAGATACAGTCAAGGGAACATATCTCCTGAAATGAGGAGATTGTTACAGATTGAGAAACAGAATGCTGGCAGTGTTGAAGACGCTTTGAGGGAGCTTCCTCTTCTGCTATGACTCGTATGACAATGACGTTCTTTTCGTCTTGCTTTCTGGAGAGAGTTGATTCTGATTGAAGCTTGATCCTTTGAAGCTTAACAAGTCGTAGGTGATACAGACGAATTCAGAATGCAGTTGTTCGCTTATTCCCTTATTTTGCATGGATCGCCCTTTCGGGTTTTCAATCCATCGGGATACCCATTTTTGCCTGAGCTGTCCAATGTGGCTTTTCAACTCAGCGGGTGTACATTTTTATTTATTTCCCTTACTTTTGCCCGAGTCTTTTATTCTGTTTTTGACTCGCCGGGATGCCCTATTTTTGCCTGGACTCACATTCTGTTTTTATGTCCAGCGGGTCATTTTATGCGAAGTATTTTTTAACTGCATCTGAATTCACAGGGGACGGGAAATCTTCACCATCCATGGTGCTGAGCATCAGTGTTCCACCAGAGAAAACTTTCCTTACAACGAATGGTCCTTCATAATTTGGAGTCCATTTGCCCCTGTGGTCTGTATGAGGAGGGAGGATTCTTTTCAGCACAAGATCTCCTACTTGGTACTCTCGGTGCCTGACTTTCTGATCGAAGGCCTTCTTCATTCTCTTCTGATATAACTGCCCATGACAGATTGCGGCCAACCTTTTCTCTTCGATCAGACTCAGTTGTTCGAATCGGGACCGAACCCATTCTGCTTCACTCAGTTTAACATCCATCAATACCCGTAGAGAGGGTAATTCAACTTCAACAGGTAGGACTGCTTCCATACCATACACAAGTTGATACAGTGTTGCCCCAGTGGATGTTCTGATTGATGTGCGGTACCCATGCAAGGCAAATGGTAGCATCTCATGCCAGTCTTTGTAGGTGATTACCATCTTCTGCACAATCTTCTTGATATTCTTATTTGCCGCCTCAACAGCACCATTCATCTTTGGTCTGTAAGGAGAAGAATTGTGATGTTGGATCTTGAAGTCCCGGCACAGTGCTGCCATCATCTTGTTGTTTAAGTTGGAACCATTATCAGTAATGATTCGTTCGGGCACTCCATACCGACAGATGATATCTCTTTTCAGAAATCTGGATACCACTTGTCTCGTGACGTTTGCATATGAGGCTGCTTCAACCCACTTGGTGAAATAGTCAATGGCGACCAGGATAAATCTGTGACCATTCGAAGCAGTTGGCTCAATCTTGCCAATCATATCAATGCCCCACATAGCAAAGGGCCATGGTGAAGACATGATGTTCAAAGGATTGGGAGGCACATGCACCTTGTCTGCGTAGATCTGGCACTTATGACATTTTCTGGCGTAAGCACAACAGTCTGCATCCATTGTGCTCCAGTAATAGCCTGATCTTAACAACTTCTTAGCCATGGCATGCCCTCCAGCATGGGTACCAAAAGATCCTTCGTGCACTTCGTGCATCGACAAATCTGCTTCCGTCTTGTCAACACATCTGAGGAGTACCATGTCAAAATTCCTCTTGTATAAAGACCCATCAGTGTTCAGAAAGAAACTTCCAGCAAGCCTTCTCAAAGTCTTCTTATCATTGGAAGATGCCCCAGGTGGGTATGTTTGATCCTCCAAGAAGCACTTAATGTCATGAAACCAAGGCTTATCATCTTTTACAACATCCGCTGCAAATACATATGCTGGTCTATCAAGTCTTGACACTGAAATCTGGGGTACAAAATTAGCCGTTTGAACTTTGATCATGGATGAAATGGTAGCAAGAGCATCTGCAAACTGATTCTCGTCCCGAGGGATATACTCAAGCTTGACTGTTGTGAAGAAAGTCAATAACCTTCTTGTATAATCCCTGTAAGGTATCAGATGATCCTGGTGGGTGTACCATTTTCCGTTGGTTTGATTGACTACCAGAGCTGAATCTCCGAATACAGTCAATGTCTTGATCCGGAGGTCAATGGCTTCCTCAAGACCCATAATGCAAGCCTCGTATTCAGCTTCGTTGTTAGTGCAGTTGAAAGTGAGTTTTGCCGAGAAAGGCATGTGAACTCCTTTAGGTGTAATGAGTACTGCACCAACACCACGGCCATTCATGTTAACAGCCCCATCAAACATCATAGTCCACTCTTCTTCTGGGTCAGGCCCTTCAGTGTGAATAGGCTTTTCGTGATCTTTTGCTTTAATGAACATGATATCTTCATCAGGGAAGTCAAACCTCATAGGCTGGTAGTCATCAATGGGTTGCTCAGCAAGATATTCAGATAGTACACTGCCCTTGATGGCTTTCTGAGATGTGTATTGTATGTCGTATTCTGTGAGAATCATCTGCCATCTTGCAACCCGTCCGGTGAGAGCTGGCTTCTCGAAAATGTACTTAACTGGATCCATTTTTGAGATTAATAAGGTAGTGTGGGTCAGCATATACTGTCTCAGTCGGCGAGCAGCCCACGCTAAAGCACAGCAAGTTTTCTCGAGCAGTGAATAACGCTGTTCACAGTCGGTAAACTTTTTGCTTAGGTAGTATATTGCATACTCTTTTCGACCAGACTCGTCATGCTGACCTAGTACACACCCCATTGATTCTTCTAATACTGTCAAGTACATAATCAGAGGTCTTCCTTCAACTGGCGGCATGAGGATTGGAGGTTCTTGCAGATATTCCTTGATCTTGTCAAAAGCCTTCTGGCAATCTTCGTTCCACCTGACCGTTTGTTCTTTTCTTAACAGCTTGAACAAGGGTTCACAGGTTGCTGTAAGGTGGGATATGAACCTTGAAATGTAGTTCAATCGACCTAAGAACCCTCAAACTTCTTTCTCAGTTTTCGGTGCAGGCATCTCTTGGATGGCTTTGACTTTATCAGGGTCAACTTCAATCCCTCTCTCGCTTACAATAAAGCCCAGCAGCTTACCGGATCGCACCCCGAATGTGCATTTGTTGGGGTTCAGCTTTAGTTGGTACCTCCTCAGACGCTTGAACAACTTCAGCAGATTCACCAGGTGGTCTTCCTCTGTAAGGGACTTGGCGATCATATCATCCACATAACATTCAATTTCTTTGTGGATCATATCATGGAATAATGTCACCATAGCCCGTTGATATGTTGCACCAGCATTCTTCAGTCCGAATGGCATTACCTTGTAACAGAACGTGCCCCAAGGTGTGATGAATGTTGTCTTCTCCATGTCTTCAGGTGACATCTTGATCTGATTATATCCTGAAAATCCATCCATGAAGGAGAATACCGAGAACTGAGCCGTGTTATCCACCAACACATCAATGTGAGGTAATGGGAAGTCATCTTTCGGGCTGGCTCTGTTCAGATCCTGGTAATCAACACACATTCTTACTTTGCCGTCTTTCTTAGGCACAGGTACTATGTTAGCAACCCACGGCGGATAGCTAGTCACAGCAAGGAACCCGGCGTCCCATTGCTTTTGTACCTCTTCCTTGATTTTCATAGCCATGTCTGGGCGAGTTCGGCGCAACTTCTGTTTGACCGGTGGGCATTCCTCCCTCAAAGGCAGCTTGTGCACGACTATATCGGTGTCCAACCCTGGCATGTCTTGATACGACCAAGCAAACACATCAACATACTCTTGAAGCAGATCTATCAGTTGTCTCTTCACTGAGTCTTGCAGGCAGGCCCCGATTTTAACCTCTTTCACGTCTTCGTCTGTACCAAGATTAATCACTTCAATCTCCTCCTGGTGAGGAGTAATAACCTTTTCCTCCTGTCTCAGCAACCTGGCTAGCTCTTCAGGAAGCTCATATTCTTCATCAACCCCTTCATCAGCTTGATTGATTGGATTGTCAAAGTCATACGATGTCATAGCCGTGCTGTTGTCGGTGCAGTCTGGAAGGCACTCTCTGCAAGGGTTAAGTTCGTTCATTTTAGTGATTGATTTTAATCTTGCTTTAGAAAAAAGTGAAATGAAGTTATCATTTTGAAAACACCGCCATTTATTTTTGTACAAAAAGAAAAATGGAAAAACAGTGAGCAGAAAAGAAAAAGACTCGTTTGCAAAAAGATGTCTGATATTTCATTAATTTAATCTTGTTTGCACAAAAGTACAGATGGCCCTGATTACAAAATGAGTCTTGTCATCTTGGGCAAGATGCAAGACTTTGATGCATGCTTATAAAAAATACAGGAAATAATAATTACTCTGATTGAGTAACTCTTATAATTTCCTGGGAAGACCAGTTTGAGACACTGCTCCCCGGGATCTTTGGACGAATCCAATTCTCCAGATTGCGCTCCTCTTCCAGCTCGTCTTCCAAACAGTTGATAGCATCGGGGGTAAGCATCCCCCCACTGACAAAACCAGGCTCTGCAGCAGCCTTTGCTTGATGTTGAGTTGGTTTGTAACCCAACCCAAATTTGTCCTTCTTCTCCTCCACAGCTAAAACCTTGCCCCAGCCTAGGGCAGTTCCTTCTTCAACAACCTTCCGGGCTTGTTGGTAAGATGACATGGAGATCCCTGACACAGCAGATGTTTCATTGACATTCAAGGCTTCAAAACCTTGGCTCATTGTCTCATGGATCTCTCCATCCATCTCAATGTATTTGTAAGTAGCCAGATGGCTAACAAATATATCCTCCTCTCCACAGATTGTGACAACTTGACCTTCCCACTCAAATTTTAACTTTTGGTGAAGGGTAGACGTTATTGCGCCGGCGGCGTGAATCCAGGGTCTACCCAACAAACAGCTGTAGGCGGGCTGAATGTCCATCACATAAAAGATAGTTTTAAAGGTCTGCGGGCCAATTGTCACAGGCAGCTCAATCTCTCCCAGAACCGATCTCTTAGAACCATCAAAGGCTCGTACCACCAGGTTGCTGGGTCTCAATGCCAATCCATCGTATTCTAACTTCACCAGAGCCTTCTTTGGTAAAACATTCAGGGAAGAACCTGTGTCCACCAGCACATGAGAAAGGACAGCTCCTTTGCATTCCATGGTTATGTGCAAGGCTTTGTTGTGATTGCGGCCATCCGCTGTCAGGTCAGAATTGGTAAACCCTAGCCCATTGCTAGCAGTAACATTTCCAACCACGGTTTCCAACTGGTTGACAGTAATCTCCTCAGGCACGTAAGCTGCGTGCAGGACTTTAAGTAATGCATTCCGATGGGCTTCGGAGCACATAAGCAGTGAGAGGATGGAGATTTTGGATGGCGTCTGGTGAAGTTGATCCACAATTTTGTAGTCACTCTTTTTGATGATTCGCATAAACTCATCAACTTCCTGATCGAATGGAGTCTTCAGGGCTTCTTTGGCAGCTGGATCTTCCTGCACCGGGCCTTTTCCTTTTGCCTTGGCAGCAGCTTCTGCTTCGGCAGTAGGTTTTTGAACTTGTGAAGCAAAGAGACGTCCGCTTCGAGTGAAGCCTCCGCCTCCCCCCACATTATCTACTTGTGGTGCAGGTGTTGATGTTTCAAGAGTGATTCTTTTTCCTTCGCAGTATACGTCAGAGCCATAGTGCCAAGGGATGGCCCTATTGCTTTCATATGGTACTGGTCCAGGCACCGTGACAGTGACTGGACTGATTGCTGCTGCTGAAGGGACTGTAATTGTTTGTGGATCATAAAAGATTGTAACTGGTGCTCTTGTGGGAGCAGCACCTTCTGAATGGTAGGCGGAATTATTTTCAGGATCGTAGAATATGGTAACAGTAGAGACATCTTCATGATTGATTGCTGGCGTTGTAGGAGGTACTGTTGGAAGGACTGTTGTTGTTGTTGATGGAGACTCGAAATGGAATGAAGCTGAAGTTGTAGCAGGAGGAACTGTTGAAAACTGATCATTTGGGAGAACTGATGAAGTACTTGTTGATGGTGCTGATGAATTGTCGGGAACAATAGTTGCTGCAGTTGTAGGAGGGTCTGAAACTGTTGTTGATGAAGTTGCTGGATTTGTCGGAAATGACGTAGTGATCTGTAGCAGGCCACTCTGAATAAGGCTGTCAATGCCATTCCTCAGGTCCTCGCACCCATTCCATGAAATATTGCAGTATGGGCACCCTAGTTCACACCCCGGGAATATTTGGTTTTCATGGAGTTGAGCTTTGATTTCCACCAATGGTGTCCTGATCTGATCCACACTAGTTATCAAATAAGACGGTTGGTCTCCTTCAATAGCATTAATTCGGGGACCACCATGGTTTGGCATTGGGTTTTTATTGACATTGGGCGGAGGTGCAAAATTCAGAGCCTTGGAGTCTACCAAGTCTTGTACCTTCATATGCAGAGCCCTGCATCTTTCTGTACTGTGACCAGGTGCGTTCGAATGAAAAGCACACCTAGCATTGGAGTCATAGTTTCTTGGTAGACTGTTGGGATCCGGAGGTGCCAGCGTTCTTAGCTCAACTAGGTTGAGTTTTAGAAGTTGTGGCAGCAAGGCGGCATACGGCATTGGGATCGGGTCGATCACCCTGTTAGCTTGGGATGGCCTTTGTTGGAATGGCCTCTGTTGATTGTTGTTGTTGGTGTTGTTGTTGAAGTTCCTTGGAGGATACTGATTCTGATGATATTGAGGTTGTTGTTGGAAGTTTTGTTGGGGAGGTTGATAGACTGGCTGAGGATGAGTCGGAGCAGGGATAGTGACTGCTGCTATTGACCTCTGAACATATTGGGGCCTACCCCTGTTGGTGTGAATGGCATTGGTCTCGCCAGTTCTTCTCGGGCCTGCAAAAGGCTTTCTTGTACTGCTGGACGAGCTAGCACCATTATCGGAGATCTTACCCATTTTCAACAGGCTTTCAATTCTCTCCCCAGCTATGACAACATCTGCGAAGCTGGTGGAAGAGAAAGCAGCCAACCTGTCAATATAGGTTCCCTGGAGAGTGTTCATAAACATGTCTGCCATTTCTCTCTCAGACATAGGGGGTTGAACGGCAGCAGCCAATTGCCTCCATCTTTGAGCATATTCTCTGAAGCTCTCCCTAGATGACTGTGACATTCCCATTAGGAGGGTCCTATTGGGTGCCATATCTAGATTATACTGATACTGTCTGATGAAGGCCTCTGCCAGGTCCTTCCAGCATCTAATTGTTGCTCTTGTCAGATGGGAATACCACTCCCTCGAAGCTCCAGTCAAGCTATCTTCAAAATAGAACATCCAAAGTTTCTCATCCATTGTATAGGCTTTCAGCCTTCCCATGAATGACTGTAAATGAGTCCGGGGGCATGAAGTCCCATTATACTTTTCGAAACAAGGAGGCTTGAACTTATGGGGGATCCTGACCCCTTCTACCAAACCCATGTCCATGACGTCGAACCCCAAAGAATTTTGAGATTCTAAGGACCTCAACTTCTCAGCTATTTCTTCCAATCTCCTGTCATAAGTTTCCTCTCCGGCACCCATCACTGTATACTGGTCCTCCTGAGGATCTTCTTGAAGTACTCTGGCTGCTGTGGCTGTCCCTTGAATATTGACTGGGATGTTGGCCTCTGGATGGAGATGGGGACCAAACACAGGGGGGTTAACATGTGGTTGCACCCTTTCATTGTTACTTGTGCCTGCAGTTCCTACATGAGGCTCCTCTTGATTTTGCCTCTCCACCATGGCCCTCAGTCTCTCCTGGCTTTGAGCTAAGTTGTTCATTACTTCCATGAACTGTGTTATCTGAGTTCTCATCTCTAACCTTTCATTTGCCATCTGGTTTCTGACCTCCGTAAGGTCTTGTTGCATCTGATCCATCTGAATTCCCGGAAGGTTGTTTCTAGTTGGGTACCTGTGTGGCCTGTTGAGAGGAAAATACCCGGCGGCGAGCAATAATTCCTGAGATTCACAACAGAGGTTAGCAACAACAAAACAAAAACCTACAAAACAAAAGAGGGTTAGCATGCAATGCAGTTATGCTTATTTGTTCTCAAGGTATCCGGTTTGGTCTTCAGTTTTGACCCTTCCAGACCCTTGAAGATGCTGCTGTTGAAGTTGCTTTTGATGTGAACCCAGATAGAAACCAACACAGATATATTACAAAAGTGAAATAATACAATTTGTTCGTTTTACAACACAAACCCTCAAAGGGTCAAAATACATCACAAAAAAAGCAAAAGTACATGAAAAGGAACAACAACAAGCAAATGATCAAACTCCAAGGTCAAACTCATCCTCACGAACTTCCTTAAGAAGTGCTTCGGTCACAGGATCAGCCGGACGCTCCGTGAGACCTCTGATGAGAAGGTTTCTTGTTGCAACAGCTGCAGTCAACTTCTTATTCTGGCTTTGATCTTTGGACTTCTTCAACCCAGCTTTGATCTTTAGTTCTGATATTTCCTCCTGGGCTGCTGCCAGGGCTTTTTCCATCTGTCCCATCTTGTCTTGAACTCTTTTGTCTTCTAGAGTACGGGCCTCAGTGATCCGGACCCACCTGGCCTGACTTTCCTTCAAATACAAGTCTGTTCTTGCTCTCTGAAACTGGGCTTCTTTACAAGCATTCTTCAGAATCTGTTCACCAGCTTTAGACTTGTTGATATAATCTCCAGACTTCTCAATCTTGGTCAAGTGTTCCACCCTCAACTTCTCCAATCTCTCAATTTCCCTCACACCTTCACTCCTCTCTCTGAGGGTCTTCTGCAAGGCTTGGGTTAACTTCTCATTTCTTTCCTTCAAGCTCTCAAACTCCTCCAAACTGATAGTGGCAGGGGGTGGTGCTGAAGATGACTCAGGCATGTCTTCTATGGTGAAGGGCATTCCAGAGAATTGGGCCCTAGCATGGGACCACTCATAATATTGGACTGATGCCACATTATTGCACTTCCCCAGAATGGTGATTCCCTTGGTTTGAACATGATCCCAGGCCCAGGCAGCATGCCTAACAGTTACCAGACTGATCTTGTTCTCACAGTAGAGGGTCTCAACTAGGTCCTGCTCCCTAGGAGTATGAACCAGTGCATAGCCCAATTGTCTCCTGAACAGCAGAGGGTTGTAGTTGATACTTCCCTTAACTCCTATCAAAGGCACATTGGGAAAGTGCCCACAGCTGGTGATCATATCTCTGCCCTTGGTGCTCTGAGTACACCATCTGATATCTGCTGAAGTGAGAGTAGTGAGCCTCTTAGCCCAGTTGCTTTGCTGATGAGGATTTAGAAATGCATCCGTCCTGGGTAGATGCCTGAGAAGCCAAGCATGGAATAATGGAGCACAAATCCTCACTAATCTTCCCCTCTGCTTCTCATTTCTCTGATGGACTGAGTAATAGAGATCACCCAGTAAAGTTGGCACTGGGTTCTTCAGGATGAACAAATGGATTGCATTTTTGCTAATGAACCGAGGCTCATCTGCAAACAATACAATTCCATATACACTCAAGGCCAATAGAGCACAAACAGCTTTCCACTCCCCCGAGGAGGCCTTCAGACTAGCTTGAGAAATCAGGAAGTCAAGATGAAAACCAGGGATTCCTGCTTTAGAGGTCATATGCTGTTCAATCAGAACAGGCTCCAGATGCAAAGCTTTTGCTATCTCTCCATTGCTGGGAAAGACCATTTCAGGGTTAAAAGGGATTTCTCTTTTGATGGGAAGACCAGTCAATGATGAGTATTCTTCCAGAAGAGGCCCCAACTGAAAGTCTTGAAAGGTGAAACATCTCAATGGGGGGTCATAAAACTGAATGCAGGTGTGGATGAGGCTCCTCTGTGAAGGGTCCAGATCCATAACCATGTCCAGTATATCTCCATAACTCTCCCTGAACAAGGGTATGTGATCTGGAGTGATCAGGGTTTGGATCCTCCTGATGTCTGATAAGTCTGGTTGGAAGAAATGATAAGTGATGTTGCTTTTCTTTGGAGCCATGATGCTGAGGACTGAGTAGGATAAGTGCTGATGAAGATGCTGAGGAGTGGGCCACTGGCTGGCTAGTGCTAGTAACTGAAGTATACGGCTGACAAACTGAAGCAAGTGCTGGTGGAGATAGGTCAATGATGCAGATGGGGTCAAAACCAAAACCAGATGAAGGTGGATACCCTGAAACACAAATAAGCAAATGTTAATATGATGCAATGAGTATGTATGCAAATGATATGCAAGGGTTTGTGACTGAGCCGGATCTGATTAATTGCCTTGGTATAGATCCATGTGTGTTCAAGAAATCCAGGTGGAGGTCTATAAATCCAGTAACCAGGGTGGGGGACTCAAATAAAGAGCCACAAGTCCAGGGTTTTAGAATCACAAGAACTATCCAACATGGAGCATTCTTAACAAAGTCAAAGTAACAGGGTATTCTGAGGTCAAGGTACCTGCAAACCTGTAAACAGCCCAACCCTCTCACAGGTGGTGATCTAGAACAAGGATCCTCAGACTTGGATCAGTTATGAGAAGTGTAAACACTTCTAACCCGGAGGTACAGTGTTTGCAATAACCATAACAATTCCTCCTCTAATTCACCTCAGTTTCTGAAGGTCAGTACTAAAAGGTCATCCAGACTTAGCAGGCTTCCCAGATAGCCCTAGCATTGCAGGAAATCTGCAACACAGAGTTCTCAAGAAGAAACCCATATCCGAACCGTGTTTCATATTCCCGCACCAGACCGAAATGGAATGGGAAAGAATATGATTCACTCTATCCTAGGTGTCACTCAGATCCCAGGTATAGGATCTTAACTCTCAATGGAACACCCACCCACCAAAACAAAACCAAATCCAGCCAGCAACAATGACAGTATGATATATAAATGCAGATAAAGAAAGCAGTAAAGTAACTGTACATAAAGCAGTAAACAAAAATAAAAACAAGCACAAACAAGCACATAACACCCCAGTAAACACAAATCAATCAAGCGCTAGGAGGAACCCACAAAAAGAACCAGAAGCCCTGGTTGCAGTATAAGATTCCCCAGCAGAGTCGCCAAGCTGTCGCTCCCGACAAATGAAACTGGTTCAGATGAAGGTACAGACGCGAACGGTCGGCGAAGGGAACAATGAGAACACACAGCCGTGAACTCACTGGAGATGAAAAGAGTCGCCAGCTAGGCATTTTTATCCCGGAGGAAAGGTAATGCTGCATAAACCTAGAAAAATATGGATAAGACGGTTGCGAACCAGAGAGACTGAGAAAGGGGGTTGGTTACAACCTGGGAAGGTATTAGCACCCAGATTGTCCGTCGTACTCGACGGGATCCACGCTTAAAAGATTTGTGTTTTAAAGGGGTAGTGTCAGTGCAATTTGTGTGCAAAAGGGCTGGAAAACAATATGTACAGGTGTCAGTGTAAAAGAAGTGAAGTGTATAAATGATGTGTCAGTGTAGGAATGAGAATGAATTGCTCAAGATCATGAGGCTAAAGAATGAAGCTGAAAAGAGGGGGAATGTACAGAGACTTTTGTTCGATAACCGTTAGGTTATGCCTACGTATCCTCTCGTGCAATGAGGAAGTCAGAACACCGTAGTTCGACCCAAAGAGACTGAAAGGATGAATTGACTTGTGAACTGCTTGCTTGTCAATGCTCAAGTGTATGACCTGTCTGGCTCAGGTGCAAACTGTCTTGCATTAGACGGAAGAAGCAAGTTCTCGGTTGTGAGTGAATGAGATGAGAAAAGAATCCCGGAGGAGACGATTATTGTTTGTTTTTGTATTTTCAGTCTTTTATTTCTTTTTGGAGTTTGTCATAAGATAATGAGCTTAAGCCTAAACCAATGGGTTAGTAAACTCATCACATCTTCCCTCTGACTAGGGGTAATGAGAATACCTTAAGTGTGAAGTCAGATTCTCACACTTAACCACCTTTGGTGTAGGATTAAGATCATTAACCTACTTGTGATTATTTAGATGTTTTTGTGATTTTTGTTTAGTGTTGAGTAATGAGGTTAAGCCATAATCAAGGATTAAACAGACCCATTACACCATCCTAAAAGAAGGATGATAGATGAGAGTGTTTAAGCTGAGGAAGACTCCTCAACTTAATCCATGATTAGGGATTAAACCCATGACAAAACAAGCCTCTGATTAAGTGGATTTTAGATTAATGATATGATGATGAAGTGAATTTTATGATTTGTAAGACAACTTGAGGGGGACTTGTCCATTAACACTAGGGTTAGTCCTTCTTAACCAATTAAGGAAGAATTAGAACCCTAATGCAAGGCCCAAGTTACAAGTGTAATGTCTTGATAATTATTAGATGGATTGATTAAGAGATTTAAACACATAAAGGGTTCAAGACTTAGGATTAAAGTTATACACTCCATCCTAAGAGAAGGATGCAGGCATAAGCTTAATCACAAAGTCTTAAAGCCTTTAGGGTTTAGTCCCTGATCATGAGGTGAGAAGAGAGGACTCAAAGAGAGACACAAAGGTAAAACTATGAGGGGAGACTAATCAAAACCCTAATTCATTGTCATGCTTGGTTGTTCCTAAGGTTTGTGAGGTTTTCAAGAGCAATCTTCAAAGGAGCCACCAGGAAGCAGATGAACAAGATCAAGAGAAGCAAAGTGACTTGCTTCATTCAAGAAGTCAAGTTACTTGAAGAAAGAAAGTAGGAAGAAGAAGAATGAGAAAGCTCAAACTCATACACAAATAGAAATGCAGCAATGGATGCAAGAGAGATGAAAAGAAAAGTTATGAGAAGTGAAGGCAAATTCACTTCTCAAGTTTACTTACCACCTGAAATGTTAGAAAGAAAATGCAATGCAATGCAAGATGAGATGAAATGATATGATGCTTAGCAAAACCAGAAGCATGTTGATGATGATTATGATGTTATGAGGTGCTGCAAACATGAGGCAAGACAAAGGGGATGTTCATATAAGATCATGAATGCAAATGATACAAGCTTAGGAGCATGGATACACATGAAAAGTTATGAATCATACAAGACAAATGACATGGCAAATATGTAATGCAATGATCAAACATGCTTTCTATATGTCTTAAGATGTCAAATGAATCACAAGAATGCACAAAATGCAATGACAAGTCAAGTTATGCAAGGAAATGCAAGAAGGATGCAAGAGAAATCCCAAATTAGGGTTCATGGATCAAACATCAAGCAAAAATCCAAAACAGAAACAAAACCCTAAGATAAAAAATGGAAAATGGCACCCAAAGAAACCCTAGGCCTATGATGAACCACTACCCAAAGGGGAGCTCTCAACTCTCAACTAAACTCAAGATATGAATTTTCTAAGTTATTAGGGTTTTTTAGGGTTCTTAACAAGACAAATGCCAAACAATTTGAAAATGCAAGAACAATTCATGGCCTCTTTATCCTAGGAACTACATGCAAAACAAAAGACAATGCAAGAAGAATCAATGTCTCAACCTTCACCAATTGGCAGAAATGAATTTTTGAATCCATGATCAAAATAATGCATAAAAAATGATTTAATTCAATGAAAAATTCTCAAAATGCATCAAGATCAAAAAAGAAATTTGGTTTGAAGGTTGGACAATGTTTCTAAATGTCCTAGAACATTTCATGAATTTTTTTGTAATTTTTAAATACCTAAAAGTATTTTTAATTAATTAATTCTCATTAATCAATTAAAAATAATCTTTTAAACATTTAAAAATACTTTTTTAATGATAAAAAATAAAATGAAAATATTTTTGGGTCTTAAAAATTGATAAAACTTTAATGAAAAAGTTTCATAATTTTTAAGAATTTTTTGCTATTTTAAAATAATTATGCAAGTTAATTGAAAGAAAAATGAATAAAATTAAATAAAATAAAAAGTAAACAGAATGGAAGGATGAGATTGATTCTGGAGATGGAGCCATTGACTGCGCGCGCAGATCAAAGGCTGAAATTCAAACGTGGCTAAACATAATTATGAATTAATTAATTGAGATTTAGGGTTTAATGATGAATCTCAGCCACACACACGCGCGCGAAGTCAACAAAGTCCACTGATCCAACGCACGAAATTTAAACTGCCTTAATTACAGGATTAAAACCCTAATTATTTTCAGGTGGCCGGAGAAGACCTCCGGTCGTCTTCTCCGGTGGGAAGTCCACCTGAAAACCTCCAAACTTCCTCAAAACGTATCAAAAATGAAATCTAAGCACACCAAAATGATTCCCATGATCCCCTGAATCAAAACCCTAAGCCATAACAAATTTATTCTTCCTCAAAATCATGAATCGAACAAAACAAGTTTTAGGGCAAACCAGTTTCAGAAACAGATTAAATGCTCAAATCACAACCATTTTCAAAACTAAAGGTACCAGAATGATCAGCAAGACATGAAGAACAAGTTTGTAACAAGAAAAATCATTTCTGGAAAAATAAATTTCGAGCTACCTGAGATTCGAAGCTTTCAGTTTAAGAACTTTCTGGCCACCTCTCCTTGTGCAATCCACTCCACTTGATCCCCAGAAGATGTTTGAATGCTCAAATGGAGTTTAAGTTGGCTGGATAATGAGATTCGAAAGGAACTGCTTCAGCTTGATCAGAAATGGCAATGGTGTTTCTGGAGGTTTCAGGCCATGGTGAGTGATTGTTTGAGGTCCAAATGATGTATGGAGAAGCTTTGCAAGGTTTGTTTGGCTGTTTGTGGCTTGTGGAGAGAGATTCGATAGAAAATGCAGGCTGAGGTGAAGAATGGTTATGGAGTGTTCAGGCTGTTTCAGGCTTGTGTTCTTGGTGCTGGGTGGCCTATGAAGTGTGTTGAGTTGGATGATGAAGGAAGTTTTTGTGTTTGGTGGCTGTGTTAAGAGATTCGAAGCAAGTTGCAAAGTGGAAGGTTTTTGTGAATGTGTCTAGTGTTATGGTTTCAGCCTTGCTTTTTCATATCTTTGGCTTGCCAAGGGATATTGTATTATAATCCTATAGGTCAGATGATGTGACCTGGCCTATAGTGATTGGTAAGTTTACTTTTGCTCAAAATCCACTTTATGTGTAAGAGAGGTATGGTGAAGTGCTAGGCAAGGGCATGGGCTGGTTCTGGCGCAGCAAAGTGAAGGGAAAGGCTAGGCTTGGTCCAGCATTCAAGGCAGCAAGTTGGTAAAGCATGATCATGAGTTTTTGCAAGTTGTGACATTTTGGTTCACATGTGATTCTTTGTCTAACCAAGCATGAAACCATGGGCAATATTAGTTCAAATCTGATTTTTAGAAGTTACATGATCATGTTAAGTGCATTAGAAGCCCATATGGTGACTGAATTGGCCTTGGAAGGAGAATTTGCAATTTTTGCCTTTGGTGCATAACTTGAAAATCAATGATTTCTGCTAACTTTGCCATACCATAACTTTTGATCCAAAAAGAATTTGATCATGTTCTTGTACTTTTTGAAAAGGGAAAGATGAGATCTACAACTTTCATGACCAAAGTTTTTCCATTTGAAGCCTTTTTGAACCAAGAATCAAAGCTTGAAAATTGACCTAAAAATGATGCATTCTTGAAAAGTCAACTATGCCCAAAAAGTCAACATTTGCAAAAACCCTAAATTCTTGATTTTATGAACTTCAATCTTCTTCCATGATCAAATAAAGATCATATACACTCAAAATGATGAAGATCACCCATTGGTTAGGTCATTGGGGGCCTCAGATGCCCTGATTTTACACTGACTTGTCTGAAAAGTCAACTCTTGATCAGATGACTTCCCCATGGAATTTCTTCATGAAAATTGATATGCATACTCCCTATACCATATAGAGATCAATGGAAACAAGAATGACCAAAAAATTTGGAGTTATGGCCTCTGAAACCAAAACCCTAATTTTCAGTCAACTGTGCAGTTCAAACTGGCTCTACATCACCTCAAACCCTAGTTCTTGTGATTCCTCTGCATTTTTGACTTTGAGGAGATGGAATATGATATAAGAACACACATGGACCACTTTGAGTTGATTGGTTGCCTTTGGAATGGCTCAAGATGCTTTGGGATTGCTCAGATCACAAACCCTAGGTGCAGATGACTTAGAAACTATCCAGTGAATCAAAAATGAGATGTGAGATGATATGATTGTACTTATGCATATGAGAATGATCACAAGCCATGGTGTGAATGGGTGAGGGCAAATTTGGGGTGTTTACATCATCTTTTGTGTCTTCTCTTCTCATCTCATAATCAAGGACTAAACCCTTAAGGTTTTAAGACTTTGTGATTAAGCTTATGCCTGCATCCTTCTATTAGGATGGAGTGTATAACTTTAATCCTAAGTGTTAAACCCTTAATGTGTTTAAACCCTTTAATCAATCCATCCTAATAATCACTAAGACATCAAGCTTGTAACTTGGGCCTTGCATTAGGGTTCTAATTCTTCCTTAATTGGCTAAGAAGGACTAACCCTAGTGTTAATGGACAAGTCCCCCTCAAGTTGTCTTACAAACCATAAAATCCACTTCTTAATCTTACCATTAACTAAAATCCACTTTAATAAAGGTTTTTTTTTGTCATGAGGTTAATCCCTAATCATGGATTAAGTTGAGGAGCCTTTCTCAGCTTAAATGTTCTCATATATTATCCTTCTATTAGGATGGTGTAATGGGATCCATTAAATCCTTGATTATGGCTTAAAATCATTACTTAACACTAAACAAAAACAACAAAAACATCTAAATAAATGCAAGTAGGTTAATGATCTTAATCCTACATCATGGTGATTAAGTGTGAGGTGTTTACTTCATACTTAAGGTATTCTCATTACCCCTAACCAGAGGGAGGATGTGATGAGTTTACGAACCCTTGGTTTAGGCTTAAGCTCATTTTCTTATGACAAACACAAAAAAGGCAATAAAAGATTGAAAATACCAAAAACAAACAATAATCGTCTCCTTTGGGATTCTTTTCTCATCACACTCACTCATAAACGAGAACTCACTTCTTCCGTCTAATGCAAGACAGTTAGCACCTGAGCCAGACAGGTCATACACTTGAGCATGGACAAGTAAGGAGTTCACAAGTCAATTCATCTTTCAGTCTTCTTGAGTCGAACTACGGTGTTCTGACTTCCTCATTGCACGAGAGGATACATAGGCATAACTTAACTGTTATTGAACAAAAGTCTCTGTATATTTCCCCTCTTCCAGCTTCACTCTCTTAAGCCTCATTGTCTTGAGCATTGCACTCTTTCCTTACACTGACACTCTTTTATTTCACTTCACATTTCTTTTGCACTAACACTTGCATTCTTTTCCAGCTTTTGCACACAAAATAGCACTGACACTACCCCTTTAAACACAATATTTCAAGCGTGGATCCCGTCGAGTACGACGAACAATATGGGTGCTAATACCTTCCCATGTTATAACCAACCCCCTTTCTCAGTTTCTCTGGTTCCCAACCGTCTTATCCATATTTTTTCTAGGTTTATGTAGCATTACCTTCCCTTCGGGATAAAAATGCCTAGTTGGCGACTCTTTTTAGTTCATCTTCATGTTCTCTCTTTCGCCGACCGTTCGCGTCTGTACCCCTCTTGGCCATGTGTCATTTGGTGGGAGCGACAACTTGGCGACTCTGCTGGGGACCCTTATACTGCAACCAGGGCTTCTGGTTCTTTTTGTAGGTTCCTCCTAGCGCTTGTTTGATTTGTGTTTACTGGGGTGTTATGTGCTATGTGTGTTTATTTATTTTTGCTTTATTCATTACTTTTTGTACAACCTTATTTATTGCTTTCTTTACAGTCTTATGCATATTTCATACTGTCATTGCTGGATCTGGTTTGCTGTTTTGGTGGGTGGGGTTCCATTGAGAGATTAAGGTCCTATACCTGGGACCTGAGTGACACCTAGGCTAGAGTGGTTCATGTTCTTTCCCATTCCATTTCGGTCTGGTGCGGGAATATGAAACACGGTTCAGATGTGGGTTTCTTCTTGAGAACTCTGTGCTACAGATTTCCTATAGTGCTAGGGCTATCTGAGAAGCCAGCTAAGTCTGGATGAACTTTATTATGACCTTCAGAAGCTGAGGTGAATTAGAGGAGGATCTTTTATGGTTATTGTAAACATTGTACCTCCGGGTTAGAAGTGTTTACACTTCTCATAACTGATCCAAGTCTGAGGATCCTTGTTCTAGAACATTACATGTGAGGGGGTTGGGTTGTTTACAGGTTTGCAGGAACCCTTGGCCACATCATACCCTGTTACTGTATTGTTTAAGAGTACTCCACTTTGTATAGTTCTTGTGATTAACCCTGGACATGTGACTCTTTATTTGAGTCCTCCACCCTGGTTACTAGATTTCTGAACCTCCATCTGGACTTTTGAACATACATGGACTTTATATCAAGACAGATAATCAGATCCGACTCTTGATCACAAACCCTTGCATATCATTTGCATATATCATCATTGCATCATTTGACATTTGTTTATTTTCATTTCAGGGTATCCACCTCCTTGTATCTTGGTTTTGGTTTTGACCCCTTCTTTTGCTTAGACCTCTGCTTCAACTATCTTCATCAGCATTTGCTTCAGTTATCTCCATCACCACTTGTATCAGTCTGTCAGAGACTTACTTCCAGCTCCTCAGTTTGTGATCTTCATCAGCATTTGTCTTCAGCTTCTTCAGCAGCACCCATGACTACTCCCAGGAAGAGCAACATATGTTATCACTTTTTTGAGCCTGTATTGACTGGTATCAGGCAGGTCCAGTCACTTATCACACCTGACCACATCCCATTATTCAGAGAGCACTATGGGGGTATCTTGGATATGGTTATGGATCTTGATCCTTCTCAGAGAAGCATGATCCACACATGCTTGCAGTTCTATGACCCTCCACTGAGATGTTTCACTTTCCCTGACTTTCAGGTAGGGCCTCTGTTGGAAGAGTTTTCTTTGTTGATTGGAGTGCCTATCAGAGGTGGGATCCCCTTCAACCCAGAGATGACTGCTCCCAGAAGTGAAGAGATAGCAAGGGCATTGTACTTAGAGCCTGCCCTCATTGAGCAAAGCATGACAACAAAAGCTGGGATTCATGGTTTACATCTGGACTTCTTAATTTCTCAGGCCATCCTGAAGGCTACCTTGGGAGAGTGGAGGGCAGTCTGTGCATTATTAGCCCTCAGCATATATGGGGCTATACTGTTTGCAGATGAGCCTAAATTTGTCAGTAAGAATGCCATCCACTTGTTTCTGCTGAGGAACCCAGTGCCTACATTGCTAGGGGATTTTTACTATTCTATTCATCAGAGGAATGAAAAATAAAGGGGGAAGTTGGTAAGATGTTGTGCTCCTTTGTTTTACTCTTGGCTACTCAGACACCTGCCTAAATCAGATGCTTTCTTGAACCCTCACCAACAGAAGAATTGGGCCAAGAGGTTCATTGCCCTAACTTCAGATGATATCAGATGGTGCACCCAGAGCACCAAAGGCAGGGACATTATCACCAGCTGTGGACAATACCCAAATGTGCCTCTGATAGGAGTAAAGGGTTGCATCAACTACAATCCCTTACTGTTTAAGAGACAATTGGGCTATGCCTTGGTCCACCCTCACAGAGGATATGATTTAGCTGAGACCCTATACTGTGAAGTGCAACCTAATTCAGCTGTTGTCAGGCAAGCTGCCTGGACTTGGGACAACATCCAGACAAAAGGGATAGCTATTCTTGGAAGATGTAATAATGTTGCTTCAGCTCAGTACTATGATTGGTCCCGTACTAGAGCTAAGATTACCAGAATGCCTTTCACCTTGGAAGACACACCTGGACCATCCACAGTACAACCTGCAGCAACAATTAGCCTGGTGGAATTTGAAAAGTTGAAGGAAAGGAATGAGCAGCTATCTCAAGCCCTGAAGAAGACTCTTTGGGAAAGAAGTGATGGTCGCCTGGACATTGAGAGATTGGAAAAGCTCAGAGTTGAGCATCTGGCCAAAATTGAAAAGACAGAGGACTACACAAGGAAAGCAAGGGCTGGGGAACAGATATTGAAGAATGCCTGCAAGGAGGACAAGATTCAGAAAGCTAGGGTTGAGCACTATCTGCAAGAGAGCCAGGCTAGGTGGGTCAGGATCACTAAAGCCCGTACACAAGAAGACCAGAGGACTCAGGCCAAGATTGATCAGTTGGAGGCCAATGAGAAGAAGTAGCAGGAAGCTTTATTGGCAGCTCAGAAGGAGATATCAGAGTTGAAGCTTAGAGCAGGGTTGAAGAGATCAAAAGACCAGGACAAGCATAAGAAGCTGATTACTGCCATTGCTACTAGGAACCTCCTTATTAGGACCATTACGGAGCACCCAGCTGGTCCGGTGATTGAGGCACTCCTGAAAGAAGTTAGGGAAGATGATTATGGATTGGATGTCTGACTCCTCTTTGCTTGTTGTTCTTTCCTTTTGATGTACTTTTCCTTTTTGTTGTTGTATTTTTGACCCTCCTTGGGCATGTATTGTAAAACACACTATTTATTGAGTCATCATTTGTAATATATTTAGTTTGTTTTCATTGGGCTTCTTTTCTCAACCACATCAGGAATCTTCCTCGAGGTCTAGAAAGGTCAAAACCAAGAACCAAACCGGATACCTTGGAAAACAAATAAGCATGCTACATTGCATACTGACCTTTTTCTTTGTTTTGTAGGTTTTGTTTATTATTATTATGTCTAACTTTGTTGCAACCTCAGGAAACATTGCTCGTCGCCGAGTGTTCCCTGTCAACCGCACACACCGGTACCCTACACGTAACAACCTTCCAGGCATTCAAATGGAGCAAGTACAACATGACCTGACTGGCTTAGCCCAGAGCCAAGAAAGACTGAGAGAGCTGGTAGAAAGACAGACACCTGAGGAGCCCCATCTTGGAACAGGGGGAACCAGCAATAATGAACGAGGGCAGCCTCGTATTAATCCTCCAGAGTATTGGCCTCATTTGAATCCGAATGTTAATATCCCAAGAAATGTTCAAGGTAATACTGCTGGGGGCATAATCATGCAGGAGGACCCCCAAGAAGAACAGTTTATTGTTATAGGGGGTGGAGATGAGGTATATGATAGAAGATTGGATGAGATTGCTGAAACGTTAAGATCTTTGGAATCTCAGAATTATTTGGGCTTTGACGTGATGGATATGGGACTCGTAGATGGGGTGAGGATTCCCCACAAATTCAAACCCCCTTGCTTTGTGAAATATAATGGTACCTCCTGCCCACGTACTCATATACAATCTTTCCTAGGAAGACTCAAGGCTTACACCATGGATGAGAAGTTATGGATGTTCTACTTTGAGGACAGTCTGAGTGGAGCTTCGAGAGAATGGTATTCACATCTGACAAGGGCCACCATAAGATGTTGGAAGGACTTGGCCGAGGCTTTCATCCGACAATACCAGTACAACCTAGACATGGCTCCCAATAGAACTCTTCTAATGGGCATGTCTCAATCTTCAAGGGAGAGCTTCCGGGATTATGCTCAGAGGTGGAGACAGCTTGCTGCTGCTTTCCAGCCACCCATGTCAGAAAGAGAAATGGCTGACATGTTTATGAACACCCTGCAAGGGACTTATATTGATAGACTTGCTGCTTTCTCCTCTACTAGTTTTGCTGATGTAGTTATAGCTGGTGAGAGAATTGAGAGTCTCTTAAAGATGGGAAAAATCTCCGACAATGGTGAAAGTTCTTCCAGCAACCCCAGAAAATCTTTTGTAGGACCCCGAAGGGCGGGTGAAACAAACGCTATTCATACAAGCAGGGGCAGGCCCAAATATTCTCACAGGTCAGTAGCAGCTGTTACCATCCCAGCTCCGGTTCCACAACAACCATTATATCCTCAACAACAACCACAACAACAACATCACTATCAGAAACCATCTCATTTTCCGCAACAAAGAACCTACAACAACAACAATAGCAACCAGCAACAGCGTCCTTTCCAACATAGGCCATCTCAGGCAAATAGGGTGATTGACCCTATCCCTATGCCTTATGCTGCTTTATTGCCACAACTCCTGAAGCTTAACCTGGTTGAGTTAAGGACGTTGGCACCACCAGATCCTCTTAATCTCCCGAAGAATTATGATGTCAATGCCAGGTGTGCCTTTCACTCCAATGCACCTGGTCACAATACTGAGAAGTGCAGAGCCTTACAGATGAAGGTTCAGGATTTGGTCGAGTCCAAAGCTCTCAATTTCGCACCTCTTCCAAACGTTAACAGAAATCCTATGCCTAATCATGGTGGGCCTAGGATTAATGCCATTGAGGAGGACCAACCATCTACACTAATTGAAAATGTTGCACAGGTTCAAACACCACTGGTTGAAGTCAAAGTTCAACTTTTAAGATGCCAAGTGTTCCCAGGCTGTGGGGCCTGCTGTGAATTGTGCAGGACAGCTAGTAATAGTTGCGAGAAGCTAAGGTTTGGCATAGATGGCCTTATCAAAGATGGAATCTTACAAATTACTTCAACAGCTCCTTCAGCAACTCTTGTATCAACAACAATGGATCCTCCTACAATACCAACAATTATTCCTTCAACAGTTTCTCCTACAACTGCAACAACAATCATTCCCACGGATTCATCAACAACACCAGCAATCACTCCGCCCATTACTTCAACAAGTCAAAGTTCAACAACTTTTTCTTCTACAACATCAGCACCCATTTTGTCAACAGGATCTTCTACAACGCCAACAAACATTAATGAAGACGTCTCAACAGTCACAATCTACTATGACCCAGCAAATGTTCACAACAACAACAATTTCCAACCACAAGCTACAGCACCTCCTGCCAGATCTCCAGTCACGATTTACTATGACCCGCACACTATTACAGTACCTTCCTCTGCAGCAATCAGTCCAGTTACCATTACGGTGCCTGGGCTTGTTCCTTATGAAAGCAGTAATGCCATACCTTGGCACTACGGCTCTGATCTTTACTGCAATGGGGAGAAAATCACTCTTGATTCATCAACCTCTTCACCAAAAATTGACAATGTTGGGGGAGGCAGAGGCTTCACCAGAAGTGGACGCCTTTTTGCCTCACAAACACAAAAACCTAATGCTGAAGCAGAAGCTGCTGCTAAGGCAAAAGGAAAGAATGTGGTATCCGAAGAGCCAACTTCCAAAGACACTCAAAAGACATCTTTTGAACAGGATGTAGACGAGTTCATGAGAATAATAAAAAGGAGTGATTACAAGGTGGTGGACCAGCTTCACCAAACACCCTCCAAAATCTCCATATTATCACTGTTAATGTGTTCCGAAGCTCACAGGAACGCATTGTTGAAAGTCCTGCACGCAGCATACGTGCCAGAGGAGATTACTGTTAATCAGTTAGAGACTGTGGTTGCAAATATCAACACCAGTCATGGACTGGGCTTTACAAATGCTGATTTAACAACAGAAGGGCGCAACCATAACAAGGCTCTGCATATCACCTTGGAATGCAAAGGCGCTGTTCTGTCTCATGTGCTGGTGGACACTGGGTCTTCACTCAATGTCCTACCGAAGAAAGCCTTGGTGAAGTTGGAGTATGATGGCTTGGCATTGCGCCCGAGTAATTTGGTGGTGAGAGCATTTGATGGCTCTAAAAGATTAGTGCTTGGGGAGATTGATCTGCCTGTGTTGATTGGCCCGCAGACCTTCAAAACTACCTTCTTTGTGATGGACATACAGCCGGCCTACAACTGTCTGTTGGGTAGACCCTGGATCCACGCCGCTGGTGCCGTTACGTCTACCCTTCACCAGAAGTTAAAATTCGAGTGGGAAGGCCAAATCATCACCATCTGTGGGGAGGAGGATATTTTTGTTAGCCAGCTGGCTACGTACAAATACATAGAAATGGATGGGGAGATCCATGAGTCAGGGGTTTGAGGACCTTAATATTAATGAAGCATCTGTTGTGTCTGGGACTTCCATCACATCATATCAACAGGCCCAGAAGGTTGTTGAGGAAGGTACCGCTCAAGGCTGGGGCAAGCTGCTGCCAGTGGAAAAGAAAGAAGACCGATTCGGGTTGGGTTACAGACCAACTCGACAAGATCAACCAGAGGATGCAATGGAGCCCAAATTCGTCAGCGGGGGATTGCTCCCCCCGGATGCTGTGAACAGTTTGAAAGACGAGGAAGAAGACGAACGCAACCTGGAAAACTGGATACGTCCAAGGATCTCGGGGAACCATGTCTCAAACTGGTCTTCCCAGGAAATTATAAGAGTTACTCCTGCAGAGTAATTATTATTTCATGTCTTTTAGCATGCATCAAGTCCTGCATCTTGCCCAAGATGTCAGGGCTCATTTTGTAATCGGGCCATCTTGTATTTTGTGCAAACGATCAATTAATGAATATAAGGACATCTTTTGCAAATGAATTTTTTTCTTTTTCTCGCTCACTGTTTTTCATTTTTTCATTTTTTGTACAAAAATAAAATGGCAATGTTTTTCAAAATAATAACTTCATTTTCACTTTTTCTAAGCAAGATAAAATCGATCACTAAAATGAACCAATCTAAACCCTTGCAGAGAGTGCCCTCCAGACTGCACCGACAACAACACCGCTATGGCTTCGTATGACTTTGACAATCCGATTAATCAAGCCGGTGAAGGGGTTGAAGAAGATTATGAGCTACCTGAAGAATTAGCCAGGTTGTTAAGGCAAGAGGAGAAGGTTATTACTCCTCATCAGGAGGAAGTTGAGACAGTTAATCTTAGTACAGAAGAGGACTTGAAAGAAGTGAAAATAGGGGCCTGTCTGCAAGATTCAGTGAAAGAGCAACTTATTGACATGCTTCGGGAGTATGTGGATGTTTTTGCTTGGTCTTATCAGGATATGCCAGGTCTGGACACCGACATTGTTTTGCACAAGCTGCCTCTAAAAGAAGACTGTCCTCCAGTAAAACAGAAGTTGCGTCGTACTCGTCTGGATATGGCAATGAAGATAAAAGAAGAGGTACAAAAACAGTTGGACGCCGGTTTCCTTTATGTAACTAGTTACCCTCCATGGGTTGCTAATATTGTACCAATGCCTAAGATGGATGGTAAAGTACGGATGTGTGTGGATTACCGGGATCTGAACAGAGCCAGCCCGAAAGATGATTTCCCATTACCTCACATCGATGTATTGGTCGACAATACAACTCAGTTATCGGTATTCTCCTTCATGGATGGATTTTCAGGATATAACCAGATCAAGATGTCACCTGAAGATATGGAGAAGACAACTTTCATCACACCCTGGGGCACATTCTGTTATAAGGTGATGCCATTCGGACTGAAGAATGCTGGTGCCACTTATCAACGGGCTATGGTAACATTATTCCACGACATGATCCACAAAGAAATTGAATGCTACGTGGATGATATGATTGCTAAGTCCCTCACAGAAGAAGATCACCTGGTAAATCTGTTGAAGCTATTCAAGCGTCTGAGGAAGTACCAATTGAAGTTAAACCCCAACAAATGCACATTCGGGGTACGGTCCGGTAAGCTGTTGGGATTTATTGTAAGTGAGAAAGGGATTGAAGTTGACCTTGACAAAGTCAAAGCCATTCAAGAGATGCCTACACTGAAGACAGAAAAAGAAGTTCGGGGGTTTCTAGGTAGATTAAACTACATTTCAAGGTTCATATCTCATCTTACAGCGACCTGTGAGCCCCTGTTCAAGTTGTTAAGGAAAGAACAAACGGTCAGGTGGAATGATGACTGCCAAAGGGCTTTTGACAAAATCAAGGAATACTTACAAGAGCCTCCAACTCTTATGCCTCCAGTTGAAGGAAGACCTCTAATAATGGACTTGACAGTATTAGAAGAGTCAATGGGGTGTGTGCTGGGCCAACATGACGAGTCTGGTCGAAAAGAGTATGCAATATACTACCTGAGCAAAACGTTTACCGACTGTGAACAACGTTATTCACTGCTCGAGAAAACTTGTTGCGCTTTAGCGTGGGCTGCTCGCCGACTAAGGCAGTATATGTTGACCCACACTACCTTATTGATCTCAAAGATGGATCCAATCAAGTACATATTTGAAAATCCAGCACTTACCGGACGGGTTGCAAGATGGCAAATGATTCTCACTGAATATGACATTCAATACACATCCCAAAAAGCTACCAAAGGCAGTGTACTGTCTGACTATCTTGCTGAGCAACCCATTGATGAATACCAGCCAATGAGATTTGACTTCCCTGATGAATACATCATGTTCATAAAAGCAAAAGATCATGAAGAGCATGTTCACACTGAAGGGCCTGACCCTGAGGAAGAATGGACAATGATGTTCGATGGGGCTGTTAATATGAATGGTCGTGGTATTGGTGCAGTACTCATTACACCTAAAGGAGTACACATGCCATTCTCGGCAAAACTCACCTTTAACTGCACTAACAACGAAGCTGAATACGAAGCCTGTATCATGGGTCTTGAGGAAGCCATTGACCTTAGGATCAAGACTTTAATTGTATTCAGAGATTCAGCTTTGGTAATCAATCAAACCAATGGCAAATGGTATACTCACCAGGAGCATCTGATTCCATACTGGGATTATACGAGGAGATTACTAACTTTCTTCACTACAGTCAAGCTGGAGTATATCCCTCGAGATGAAAATCAGTTTGCAGATGCTCTGGCTACCATTTCTTCCATGATCAAAGTTTAAGCTACCAACTTTGTACCTCGGATTTCAGTGTCCAGACTCGACAGACCAGCGTACGTATTCTCAGTAGACATTGCTAAAGATGATAAGCCTTGTTTCTATGACATCAAATGCTTCTTGGAGGATCAAACATACCCACCTGGGGCATCTTCCAATGATAAGAAGACATTAAGAAGGCTAACTGGTAGTTTCTTCCTGAATACTGATGGTTCCTTGTACAAGAGAAACTTTGACATGGTACTTCTCAGATGTGTTGATAAGGAAGAAGCAAACTTGCTGATGCACGAGGTGCATGAAGGATCTTTCGGTACCCATGCTGGAGGACATGCAATGGCCAAGAAATTGCTACGGCCAGGTTACTACTGGATCACAATGGATGCAGACTGTTGTGCTTATGCCAGAAAGTGCCACAAATTCCAGATTTACGCGGATAAAGTGCATGTGCCTCCGAACCCTTTGAATGTGATATCTTCACCTTGGCCATTTGCCATGTGGGGCATTGATATGATTGGGAAGATTGAACCGACTGCTTCAAATGGCCACAGATTCATCCTGGTAGCCATTGACTATTTTACCAAGTGGGTTGAAGCAGCTTCGTATGCAAATGTCACCAGGCAAGTGGTAGCCAGATTCCTAAAGAGAGACATCATCTGTCGGTATGGAGTGCCCGAGCGAATCATTACTGATAATGGTTCCAATTTGAACAATAGAATGATGGCAGAACTATGCCGGGACTTCAAGATCCAACATCACAATTCTTCTCCTTACAGGCCAAAGATGAATGGCGCTGTGGAGGCAGCTAACAAGAATATCAAGAAGATTGTGCAAAAGATGGTGGTTACATATAAAGACTGGCATGGAATGCTACCATTTGCCTTGCATGGGTACCGTACATCAATCAGAACATCCACTAGGGCAACATCGTATCAACTTGTGTATGGTATGGAAGCAGTCCTACCTGTTGAAGTTGAATTACCCTCCTTGCGGGTACTGATGGATGTCAAATTGAATGAAGCAGAATGGGTCCGAGCCCGGTACGAACAACTGAATCTGATCGAAGAAAAGAGATTAGCTGCAATCTGTCATGGGCAGCTGTATCAAAAGAGAATGAAGAAAGCCTTCGATCAGAAAGTCAGACTTCGGGAATACCAAGTAGGAGATCTAGTGCTGAAAAGACTCCTTCCTCCTCATACAGACCACGGGGGCAAGTGGACTCCAAACTACAATGGTCCTTTCATAGAGAAGAAAGTTTTCTCCGGTGGAGCACTGATGCTCACTACTATGGATGGTGAAGATTTCCTGTCCCCTGAGAATTCAGATGCAGTTAAAAAATACTTCGCATAAAAAGACCCGCTGGACATAAAAACAAAATGTAAGTCCAGGCAAAAATAGGGCATCCCGGCGAGTCAAAAACAGAATAAAAGACTCGGGCAAAAATAAGGTAAAATAAAGAGAAATAAATGTACACCCGCAGAGTTGAAAAGCCGCATTGGACAGCTCAGGAAAAAATGGGTATCCCGGTGGATTGAAAACCCGAAAGGGCGATCCACGCAAAATAAGGGAATAAGCGAACAACTGTATTCTGAATTCGTCCGTATCACTTACAACTTGGCAAGTTTCGAAGGGTTAAAGCGTCGATCAGAATCAGCCTTCTTCAGAAAGCAAGATGAGAAGAACGTCAGCGTCATACGAGTCATAGCAAAAGGGAAGCTCACTAAAGCGTCGTCAACATTGCCAACACCTTTTTGTTTCTCAATTTGTAACAATCTCCTTATTTCAGGGGATCTGTTTCTTGGACTATATTTGCCAATTCAGGGCACACAAATTAATAAAATCAGATTTTCAGTCACACTCCGTCTTGTACACTTTGTTTCATTTGCAAAATGTCCGATATCCTTGATATAATGGTTGCATAAATACAGATGCGCCTTTTCTAAATCACATGCTTACAGGAAATATATCACTTACTCCCGGGAGTGTCTAAATTCCTATGATGGAATCCAGTAAAGGATGCCTCGGGGTACTTGTGCGTTTCTTTGTCATAACAGGATTGTAGGTACTCAAAGCGCAACATAGGACATGAAAGATTTCTCCCAGCAAAGCTGCCAAATCATTATTTCCTCAACACATCTTCCAAATAGCACCAGAGAAGCTCTCTCTCCCCCATCAGAACTATCGGGCATCACCTCTCCAGCACGTCTGTCAGAGCAGCATCAGAAGGGGATCAGTTCCCCAGCTGAGTTTTCAAGTATCATCCTCAGAAATTACTAGGAAGATCGTTCAGTGATCTTTCTCCTCCCCAACCAAGTGCTAAACAGGGAACCATCTCCCTAAAGAGCTCCAACCTCTATCCAGAAGAGCAATGTCTGAAAATCCCACAACAAAGTGACAAAAGCTTCCACAGCCCCCAGCTGGGCTCCTCATCATTAAGATAGGTCTATCAGTGACCTATTTCCCCAAGCAGAATCATCTGTATCAGATCTACCAATGATCTCTTTCCCAGCCGGGATATTCCTTCAAACAGATCGGCTAGAGATCTCCGCAGCAACGGGATCCGGATCCCGGATCGGTATCTTTGCATAATCATAACATTCGCATCATAAATCACCTCAGAGCGTAGCATTCCGTCTAATATGGAGCATTACGGCAAAAATCAAACATATTGCATAATCACGAGTCATGTTTTGAATCAAACACCTGTATATACCAACATTCCTTCAGTAATGTATATAAAGACTCATAGTCCCAACAGAAAGCCAAAGCATCCCCTTTGCACTCACTAATACATATTAATATATATACTCATTCGACACTCGTCCGTGTCATGTTCATTCCCCTGCAGATATAAACCACAAATAGATATCTATACAATGCTTTAACACTCGGCTGTGTCACCTTTCCCCGGCATGGCTGCCTAAACACTTATTGTAAACCAAACACTTGTTTATAATACACTTCTTCCGACACCCGTCCGTGTCATCTTATCCCCACAGATCACCAGATATCTTTCACACTTATAAGTTCATAACTTATACACTTTCTCTCATGATACTCGTCTGTGTCATACTCTCCCCAACAAGCTGAACACTCGTCTGTCTCTCACTCACGCTTATTTTTCTCACTCATATAGATACTCGTCCGTATCTTGTATACCCCACTTATCTCTCCTCAGATTCAACACTCGTCCGTGTTCTTTGTTAACCAGTTGACACTCGTCTGTATCATCATCTCTGAACATGCGTTAGCGTTTGTTTCTACTGATACTCGTCCGTATCGTGGTCTTAAGGATGCTCGTCCATATCTTTAATCTATACACAGCGTCAAACACGTATACCCTTCCTTTCTTGAATATAGACACTCGACTGTATCTACCATTCCCAAGAAAAGTCCCCAGCAAATCCCCAGTAAAAAGCAAAACTTCTTTTCTATCTGACATTCGTCCTATGTCATGATACTTCCGGCAACCGTACCTTGCCAGGTGATCGTCCTTCACCCTTTGATGACCATCCCTCATCATTCCCCCAGCGGAGTCTCTATTATTAGAACCCCTTTCTATCCGACATTCGTCCTATGTCGTGATATGTAGCAGCCGTCCCCTGCTAGGTGATCGTCCCTCACCTTCTTGATGATCGTCCTTCATCATTTTATCCGATGGCCGTACCCATCGTTGATCTTGTTATCTGACATTCGTGCTATGTCATAATAAACCTCGAGAGCAGTCGTACCCTACTAGGTGATCGTCCTTCACCTCTTGATGATTGTCCTTCATCATGCTTATCCGATGGTCGTCCCCATCATCGACCATTTCTATCCGAAATTCGTCCTATGTCGTGATACTTCCGGAAACCGTACCTTGCCAGGTGATCGTCCTTCACCTTAGATGACCGTCCCTCATCTTATCCCCACCAGAGCAGCCGTCCCCTGCTAGGTGATCGTCCTTCACCTTTGATGACCGTACCTTATCATTTATTTCATTTATGCTTTACAAACCTGATGGTCGTCCCCATCATTGACTTTACCAGAGAATCTTGTTTTTTTACCTGATGGCCGTCCCCATCATGATACCTCCATTTCCCCAGCATGTCGGCCGTCCCCGACATTGCTTTATCCCCAGCAGTCATCCTCTGCTCGGCAGTCGTCCTCCGTCGCCTGCGCTTTATAATCATACTTTACTTCCTTTTACAATCTATATCCCTTTTCTTCTTCACCCAGTGAGTGCAAATTTTGGACTGTCTTTGGTATTCAACCACGAGTTATCTCGTTTGTATGTTAAGCCCGTCGCTTACATCCTGCGCAGCTAACTCATGCTTGAATAGGGGCAGCTGTAAACACCCCAAATTTTCCCTCACTAAGTTCACACCATGGCTTGTGATCTTTTCATTTGCATAAGTTCAATCATATCATATCATGTTACATTTTTTGCTTCACTGCATTGGTTCAAAGTCATCTGCATCTAGGGTTTGTGACCTGAGCAATCCATGAGCTATCTGAGCCACTCCAAAGGTCTTCGACCATCTCAAGAGGGTCTATGTATGTTCAAACATCATATTTATACCTCCCAAGATCAAGAAAGTCATAAAATCACAAGAACTTGCAAGGCATGGAAGAAGAGCCAAGTTTAACTGCACAGATGACCTAAAATTAGGGTTTTGGTTTCAGAGGCCATAACTCCAACAATTTTGGTCATTCTTGTTTCAATTGGTCTCAATATGATATAAGGATCATACATACCAAGTTTGATGAAGAAATTCATTGTGGAAGTCATCTGATCACTGGGTAACTTCTTGAGCAAGTCAGAGCAAGATCAGGGCATCTGAGGCCCCCAAACATGGAACCAAAGTGGATTTTTCATCAAAATGAAGTTATATGGTCTTTACTTGATCATTGAAGTGTTTAGAAGTTCACAAATTTGAAGAAAAGTGGGCTAAACCAAAAGTTGCCAAATATGGAAATGACTTGTAATGTAAACTTTCCATTTTGGGAAAGTTTTTTCAACCTCCTCTTTCTCAACCAAAAATGCTTCAAATGAAAAATTATTGGCCATGAAAGTTGTAGATTGGATCATTCCCTTTTCAAAAAGTCCAAGAACAAGATCTAATTCATTTTGTAACTCAAGTTATGGCTTTCCAAAGTTGGCAAAAATCACATAATTTCAAGTTTCATACCAAGAGGGATTTTTGCAAAACCTCATGCCAAGCAAATTTGTGACTTCAAATTGACTTCTAATCACCATACAAACTTTGTGCAATGCCTAAATGTCAGAATTGGCCCAAGAATTTCCAAATTTCATGACTTGTACATGAAGAAACCAAGAAAGGGCCAAACTTTGCCAAAATTGCAAAACCCCCCATAAACTTCAATCCACTTGCTGATTTGCCTCAATCTCATTTCCATGGTTGTCCCTGAATCAGGATGCGCAGGACATGCCCTTGTCCTTGGCCTGAGCTTGCCCATACCTCAAAGGACACATAACCTTGACTTTTTGCAAAACAAGCCATACTAATCAGCATAGCCCACACCAACCCCACATGCGTATCACAGTTTGATACATGGACCAAATACAAGCCATTTCACAAAAACCTCCCTCTTTGCATTTTCTTTCGAAACACACAACTCAGCCATTCATTCTCAAAACTTCTTCCACCATTCATCTCCAAATTCATCACTGATCATTTCCCACCCATTAAAACAACCTGAAACCACCTTAAACCAAAATACGATTTTCACCACCCCTGAACTGAAAGTTCCAAAACACTCCATACAAACTTATTCCAAGCTTACCAGAAGCATCAAGGAGTTCATTAGAGTGGAAAAGCACAAGGCAGAAGGTCAGAAAGCCCAGGGTTCGAAAGCTCAACCTCAGGTAACATGATGAACAATTTTTCCAGAACTCTGATTTCTTGTTAAAATATTGTTCTATGTGTTGCCCTGATCATGGGGATGTGTTTATTTTTGAAAATGAGCCAAAGAAAAGCATTTTATGTTGCTCTGAAACTTTTGCCTTAAATCTGTTCTTCTTCGATTCTCTTTGTGTGAGTAAAATAAATTGTTATTGATGTTGGAATCTTGTTATTTGATGTTAGGAGAAGAGTTCTGGAGATTTTGGCATGATTTTGTAGCTTAGGGAGTGAGATAGAGATTCTCAGGGGAGAGTGTGGCTGGAGAAGATGACCGGAGGTCATTTCCGGCCACCTGAGAGTCATTAAGGGTTTTAATTAGGTTTAGGGTTTTGTTTAAATCTGGGCCGTCTGATCAACCTTTCCCGCGTGCATTGGATGGTATGGATTGAACCATTAGTTTTAATTTTAGGTTTAATATTTAATTAATTAGAATTAAGGAAGTTTGAACCTGGGCCGTCCAGATGCGCGCCCAGTCAAACATTCCAAGCCCAGATTGAATCTCAGCACTCCATCCTGCATACTTTTCCTTTTATTATTTTTTATTCCATTTTCTTTGTTTTATTTTCTACGAATTTTAAAAAAATAGCAAATGACATCAAAAACTTCTGAAAATTTTTATCAAACCTTTTATTAATTTCCAGATCCCAAAAATATTTTTATTTTTATTTTTTGCATTGAAAATATATTTTTAAATCATTTAAATGTTATTTTTAATTAGTTAATGAGAATTAATTAATTAAAAATACATTTAGGTATTTAAAAATCCCAAAAAAAATTCAAAGAACATTTTCAAACATTTAGAAACATTTACAAACTCACCACACAAATTTCTTTTTGGTTTTGATCATACTTTGACATTTTTTAATTGAATTAGGGTTCTTAAACATGAATATTTTTAACCCTAAGTTCAAAAATTCATAACTTTTGAACCAAAGTGAGTTTGTGAATGATTCTTGTTGCATTGTGTTATGCATGGTTTGAAGCATCTAAAAACATTTTTGTTTCATTTTTATAATGCATTTTCAATTTGTTTGGAATTTTACCTTTAGGATCACCCATAAAACCCTAGAAACTTAGGAAATTCACAATTCCCTTAGGGTTTAGCTTCTGACCTCCCCCTTTGGATGGTGAACTAGTATAGGTTTAGGGTTCCTTGGAGTGCATTTTCAATTTTGTATCTTATGATTTGCTTCTGTTTTTGAGTTTTGCATCTCACATGTTCATATAACCCTAATTTCTCATCTTCATTTGCATTCATCTTGTGTATGCTTGCATCCATGAGCTTGCCATGACATTTCTTGCATCCACATGACATATAAGACATCCTAGGACACATTAGAATCATGTTTGATCATTGCATCATCCATTTTCCATGTTATGCATTCATTACATTCCATGTGCATTCATGAACTTTCATGCCTCCTTTCATGCTTCATTTGCATCTTCATCCCTTGTATGATCATTCACATCTCATGACATACATTTGCATCATCTCTTAGCATCATATGCATCTTGAGCATGCTTCTGGTTTTGGTTTGCATCATTGCATACTTTTCATCTTCATTTCATTTTCATTTCTTTTTACTAACTTTTCAGGTGGTAAGTGTCCTTGAGAAGTGAATTTGCCTTCACTTCTCATAATCTCTTCTCATCTCTCTTATGCATCTTTGCTGCATTTTGTATGTGTATTAGAGTGAGCTTGCTCATTCATGTTCCCTCCTCACCTTCTTTCTTCAAGCAACTTATCTTCTTAAGTGAAGTAAGTTGACTTGCTTCTTTCTGCTTCTCCTCCTTCCATCTTCCTTCTTCCTTGGTGGCTTTTCCTTGAAGATCTCTTGCTAGCCTCATAAACCCTAGGAATACCCAAGCATGATAAAAATTAGGGTTTGATTAGTCCCCCATTAGTTTTACCTTTGTGTCTTCTCTTCTCATCTCATAATCAAGGACTAAACCCTTAAGGTTTTGAGACTTTGTGATTAAGCTTATGCCTGCATCCTTCTATTAGGATGGAGTGTATAACTTTAATCCTAAGTGTTAAACCCTTAATGTGTTTAAATCCTTTAATCAATCCATCCTAATAATCACTAAGACATCAAGCTTGTAACTTGGGCCTTGCATTAGGGTTCTAATTCTTCCTTAATTGGTTAAGAAGGACTAACCCTAGTGTTAATGGACAAGTCCCCCTCAAGTTGTCTTACAAACCATAAAATCCACTTCTTAATCTTACCATTAACTAAAATCCACTTTAATAAAGGTTTTGTTTTGTCATGAGGTTAATCCCTAATCATGGATTAAGTTGAGGAGCCTTTCTCAGCTTAAATGTTCTCATCTATTATCCTTCTATTAGGATGGTGTAATGGGGTCCATTAAATCCTTGATTATGGCTTAAACTCATTACTTAACGCTAAACAAAAACAACAAAAACATCTAAATAAATGCAAGTAGGTTAATGATCTTAATCCTACATCATGGTGATTAAGTGTGAGGTGTTTACTTCATACTTAAGGTATTCTCATTACCCCTAACCAGAGGGAGGATGTGATGAGTTTACTAACCCTTGGTTTAGGCTTAAGCTCATTTTCTTATGACAAACACAAAAAAGGCAATAAAAGATTGAAAATACCAAAAACAAACAATAATCGTATCCTTCGGGATACTTTTCTCATCACACTCACTCATAACCGAGAACTCGCTTCTTCCGTCTAATGCAAGACAGTTAGCACCTGAGCCAGACAGGTCATACACTTGAGCATGGACAAGTAAGCAGTTCACAAGTCAATTCATCTTTCAGTCTCCTTGAGTCGAACTACGGTGTTCTGACTTCCTCATTGCACGAGAGGATACATAGGCATAACTTAACTGTTATCGAACAAAAGTCTCTGTATATTCCCCCTCTTAAGCCTCATTGTCTTGAGCATTGCACTCTTTCCTTACACTGACACTCTTTTATTTCACTTCACATTTCTTTTGCACTGACACTTGCATTCTTTTCCAGCTTTTGCACACAAAATAGCACTGACACTACCCCTTTAAACACAATCTTTCAAGCGTGGATCCCATCGAGTACGATGGAGAATATGGGTGCTAATACCTTCCCATGTTGTAACCAACCCCCTTTCTCAGTTTCTCTGGTTCGCAACCATCTTATCCATCTTTTTTCTAGGTTTATGCAGCATTACCTTCCCTTCGGGATAAAAATTCCTAGCTGGCGACTCGTTTCAGTTCATCTTCATGTTCTCTCTTTCGCCGACCGTTCGCGTCTGTACCCCTCTTGGCCATGTGTCATTTGGTGGGAGCGACAGCTTGGCGACTCTGCTGGGGACCCTTATACTGCAACCAGGGCTTCTGGTTCTTTTTGTGGGTTCCTCCTAGCGCTTGTTTGATTTGTGTTTACTGGGGTGTTATGTGCTATGTGTGTTTATTTATTTTTTCTTTATTCATTACTTTTTGTACAGCTTTATTTATTGCTTTCTTTACAGTCTTATGCATATTTCATACTGTCATTGCTGGATCTGGTTTGCTGTTTTGGTGGGTGGGGTTCCATTGAGAGATTAAGGTCCTATACCTGGGACCTGAGTGACACCTAGGCTAGAGTGGTTCATGTTCTTTCCCATTCCATTTCGGTATGGTGCGGGAATATGAAACACGGTTCAGAGGTGGGTTTCTTCTTGAGAACTCTGTGCTACAGATTTCCTGTAGTGCTAGGGCTATCTGAGAAGCCAGCTAAGTCTGGATGACCTTTATTATGACCTTCAGAAGCTGAGGTGAATTAGAGGAGGATCTTTTATGGTTATTGTAAACATTGTACCTCCGGGTTAGAAGTGTTTACACTTCTCATAACTGATCCAAGTCTGAGGATCCTTGTTCTAGAACATTACATGTGAGGGGGTTGGGTTGTTTATAGGTTTGCAGGAACCCTTGGCCACATCATACCCTGTTACTGTATTGTTTAAGAGTACTCCACTTTGGAAAGTTCTTGTGATTAACCCTGGACATGTGACTCTTTATTTGAGTCCCCCACCCTGGTTACTAGATTTCTGAACCTCCATCTGGACTTTTGAACATACATGGACTTTATATCAAGATAGATAATTAGATCCGGCTCTTGATCACAAACCCTTGCATATCTTTTGCATATATCATCATTGCATCATTTGACATTTGTTTATTTTCTTTTCAGGGTATCCACCTCCTTGTATCTTGGTTTTGGTTTTGACCCCTTCTTTTGCTTAGACCTCTGCTTCAACTGTCTTCATGAGCATTTGCTTCAGTTATCTCCATCACCACCTATATCAGTCTGTCAGAGACTTACTTCCAGCTCCTCAGTTTGTGATCTTCATCAGCATTTGTCTTCAGCTTCTTCAGCAACACCCATGACTACTCCCAGGAAGAGCAACATATCTTATCACTTTTTTGAGCCTATATTGACTGGTATCAGGCAGGTCCAATCACTTATCACACCTGACCACATCCCATTATTCAGAGAGCACTATGGGGGTATCTTGGATATGGTTATGGATCTTGATCCTTCTCAGAGAAGCATGATCCACACATGCTTGCAGTTCTATGACCCTCCACTGAGATGCTTCACTTTCCCTGACTTTCAGGTAGGGCCTCTGTTGGAAGAGTTTTCTTTATTGATTGGAGTGCCTATCAAAGGTGGGATCCCCTTCAACCCAGAGATGACTGCTCCCAGAAATGAAGAGATAGCAAGGGCATTGTACTTGGAGCCTGCCCTCATTGAGCAAAGCATGACAACAAAAGCTGGGATTCATGGTTTACATCTGGACTTCTTGATTTCTCAAGCCATCCTGAAGGCTACCTTGGGAGAGTGAAGGGCAGTCTATGCATTATTAGCCCTCAGCATATATGGGGCTATACTGTTTGCAGATGAGCCTAAATTTGTCAGTAAGAATGCCATCCACTTGTTTCTGCTGAGGAACCCAGTGACTACATTGCTAGGGGATTTTTACTATTCTATTCATCAGAGGAATGAAAAATAAAGGGGGAAGTTGGTAAGATGTTGTGCTCCTTTGTTTTACTCTTGGCTACTCAGACACCTGCCTAAATCAGATGCTTTCTTGAACCCACACCAGCAGAAGAATTGGGCCAAGAGGTTCATTGCTCTAACTTCAGATGATATCAGATGGTGCACCCAGAGCACCAAAGGCAGGGACATTATCACCAGCTGTGGACAATACCCAAATGTGCCTCTGATAGGAGTAAAGGGTTGCATCAACTACAATCCCTTACTGTTTAAGAGACAATTGGGATATGCCTTGGTCCACCCTCCCAGAGGACATGATTTAGCTGAGACCCTATATTGTGAAGTGCAACCTAATTCAGCTTTTGTCAGGCAAGCTGCCTGGGCTTGGGACAACATCCAGACAAAAGGGATAGCTATTCTTGGAAGATGTAACAATGTTGCTTTAGCTCAGTACTATTACTGGTCCCATACTAGAGTTCAGATTACCAGAATGCCTTTCACCTTGGAAGACACACCTGGACCATCCACAGTACAACCTGCAGCAACAGTTAGCCTGGAGGAATTTGAAAAGTTGAAGGAAAGGAATGAGTAGCTATCTCAAGCCCTGAAGAAGACTCTTTGGGAAAGAAGTGATGGTCGCCTGGACATTGAGAGATTGGAAAAGCTCAGAGTTGAGCATCTGGACAAAATTGAAAAGATAGAGGACTACATAAGGAAAGCAAGGGCTGGGGAACAGATATTGAAGAATGCCTGCAAGGAGGCCAAGATTCAGAAAGCTAGGGCTGAGCACTATCTGCAAGAGAGCCAGGCTAGGTGGGTTAGGATCACCGAAGCCCGTGCATAAGAAGACCAGAGGACTCAGGCCAAGATTGATCAGTTGGAGGCCAATGAGAAGAAGCAGCAGGAAGCTTTATTGGCAGCTCAGAAGGAGATATCAGAGTTGAAGCTGGTCCGGTGATTGAGGCACTCCTGAAAGAAGTCAGGGAAGATGATTATGGATTGGATGTCTGACTCCTCTTTGCTTGTTGTTCTTTCCTTTTGATGTACTTTTCCTTTTTGTTGTTGTATTTTTGACCCTCCTTGGGCATGTATTGTAAAACAAACTATGTATTGATTCATCATTTGTAATATATTTAGTTTGTTTTCATTGGGCTTCTTTTCTCAACCACATCAAACATCTTCCTCGAGGTCTGGAAAGGTCAAAACCAAGAACCAAACCGGATACCTTGGAAAACAAATAAGCATGTTGCATTGCATACTGACCTTTTTCATTGTTTTGTAGGTTTTGTTTATTATTATTGTGTCTAACTTTGTTGCAACCTCAGGAAACATTGCTCGTCGCCGAGTGTTCCCTGTCAACCGCACACACCGGTACCCTACACGTAACAACCTTCCAGGCATTCAAATGGAGCAAGTACAGCAGGACCTGAATGAGGTCAGAAATCAGATGGCAAACGAAAGGGTCGAGATGAGAAACCAGATGTCTCAGTTTATGGCTGTCATGACTAGCTTAGCATAGAGCCAAGAAAGACTGAGAGAGCTGGTAGAAAGACAGACAACTGAGGAACCCCATCTTGGAACAGGGAGAACCAGCAATAATGAACAAGGGCATCCTCGTATTGACCCTCCAGAGTATGGGCCTCATTTGAATCCAGATGTTAATATCCCAAGAAATGTTCAAGGTAATACTGTTGGGGGAAGAATCCTGCAGGAGGACCCCCAAGAAGAACAGTTTATTGTTATAGGGGGTGGAGATGAGGTATATGATAGAAGATTGGATGAGATTGCTGAAAAGTTAAGATCTTTTGAATCTCAGAATTCTTTGGGCTTCGACGTGATGGATATGGGACTCGTAGATGGGGTGAGGATTCCCCACAAATTCAAACCCCCTTGCTTTGAGAAATATAATGGTACCTCCTTCCCACGTACTCATCTACAATCTTTCCTAGGAAGACTCAAGGCTTACACCATGGATGAGAAGTTATGGATGTTCTACTTTGAGGACAGTCTGACTGGAGCTTCGAGAGAATGGTATTCGCATCTGACAAGGGCCACCATAAGATGTTGGAAGGACTTGGACGAGGCTTTCATCCGGCAATACCAGTACAACCTAGACATGGCTCCCAATAGAACTCTTCTAATGGGCATGTCTCAATCTTCAAGGGAGAGCTTCCGAGATTATGCTCAGAGGTGGAGACAGCTTGCTACTGCTGTCCAGCCACCCATGTCAGAAAGAGAAATGGCTGACATGTTTATGAACACCCTGCAAGGGACTTATATTGATAGACTTGCTGCTTTCTCCTCTACTAGTTTCGCTGATGTAGTTATAGCTGGTGAGAGAATTGAGAGTCTCTTGAAGATGGGAAAAATCTCCGACAGTGGTGCAAGTTCCTCCAGCAACCCCAGAAAACCTTTTGTAGGACCCCGAAGGGCGGGTGAAACAAACGCTATTCATATAAGCAGGGGCAGGCCCCAATATTCTCACAGGTCAGTAGTAGCTGTTACCATCCCAGCTTCGGTTCCACAACAACCATTATATCCTCAACAACAACCACAACAACAACATCACTATCAGCAACCATCTAATTTTCCGCAACAAAGAACCTACAACAACAACAATAGCAACCAGCAACAGCGTCCTTTCCAACATAGGCCATCTCAGTCAAATAGGATGATTGACCCTATCCCTATGCCTTATGTTGCTTTATTGCCACAACTCCTGAAGCTTAACCTGGTTGAGTTAAGGACATTGGCACCACCAGATCCTCTTCATCTCCCGAAGAATTATGATGTCAATGCCAGGTGTGCCTTTCACTCCAACGCACCTGGTCACATACTGAGAAGTGTAGAGCCTTACAGATGAAGGTTCAGGATTTGGTCGAGTCCAAAGCTCTCAATTTCGCACCTCTTCCAAACGTTAACAGAAATCCTATGCCTAATCATGGTGGGCCTAGGATTAATGCCATTGTGAATTGTGCAGGATAGCTAGTAATGGTTGCGAGAAGCTAAGGTTTGGCATAGATGGCCTTATCAAAGATAGAATCTTACAAATTACTTCAACAGCTCCTTCAGCAACTCTTGTATCAACAACAATGGATCCTCCTACAATACCAACAATTATTCCTTCAACAGTTTCTCCTACAAGTGCAACAACAATCATTCCCACGGATTCATCAACAACACCAGCAATCACTCCGCCCATTATTTCAACAAGTCAAAGTTCAACAAATTTTTCTTCTACAACATCAGCACCCATTTTGTCAACAGGATCTTCTACAACGCCAACAAACATTAATGAAGACGTCTCAACGGTCACAATCTACTATGACCCAGCAAATGTTCACAACAACAACAATTTCCAACCACAAGCTACATCACCTCCTGTCAGATCTCCGGTCACGATTTACTATGACCCGCACACTATTACAGTACCTTCCTCTGCAGCAATCAGTCCAGTTACCATTACCTTGGCACTACGGCTCTGATCTCTACTGCAATGGGGAGAAAATCACTCTGTATTCATCAACCTCTTCACCACAAATTGAAAATGTTGGGGGAGGCAGAGGCTTCACCAGAAGCGGACGCCTTTTTGCCTCACAAACACAAAAACCTAATGCTGAAGCAGAAGCTGCTGCTAAGGCAAAAGGAAAGAATGTGGTATCCGAAGAGCCAACTGCCAAAGACACTCAGAAGACATCTTTTCAATAGGATGTAGACGAGTTCATGAGAATAATAAAAAGGAGTGATTACAAGGTGGTGGACCAGCTTCACCAAACACCCTCCTAAATCTCCATATTATCACTGTTAATGTGTTCCGAAGCTCACAGGAACGCATTGTTGAAAGTCCTGCACGCAGCATACGTGCCAGAGGAGATTATTGTTAATCAGTTAGAGACCGTGGTTGCAAATGTCAACACCAGTCATGGACTGGGCTTTACAAATGCTGATTTAACAACAGAGGGGCGCAACCATAACAAGGCTCTGCATATCACCTTGGAATGCAAAGGCGATGTTCTGTCTCATGTGCTGGTGGACACTGGGTCTTCACTCAATGTCCTACCGAAGAAAGCCTTGGTGAAGTTGGAGTATGATGGCTTGGCATTGCGCCCGAGTAATTTGGTGGTGAGAGCATTTGATGGCTCTAAAAGATCAGTGCTTGGGGAGATTGATCTGCCTGTGTTGATTGGCCCGCAGACCTTCAAAACTACCTTCTTTGTGATGGACATACAGTCGTCCTACAACTGTCTGTTGGGTAGACCCTGGATCCACGCCGCTGGCGCCGTTACGTCTACCCTTCACCAGAAGTTAAAATTCGAGTGGGAAGGCCAAATCATCACCATCTGTGGGGAGGAGGATATTTTTGTTAGCCAGCTGGCTACGTACAAATACATAGAAATGGATGGGGAGATCCATGAGACCATGAGTCAGAGGTTTGAGGTCCTTAATATTAATGAAGCATCTGCTGTGTCTGGGACTTCCATCACATCATATCAACAGGCCCAGAAGGTTGTTGAGGAAGGTACCGCTCAAGGCTGGGGCAAGCTGCTGCCAGTGGAAAAGAAAGAAGACCGATTCGGGTTGGGTTATAGACCAACTCGACAAGATCAACCAGAGGCTGCAATAGAGCCCAAATTCGTCAGCGGGGGAATGCTCACCCCGGATGCTGTGAACAGTTTGGAAGACAAGGAAGAAGACGAACGCAACCTGGAAAACTGGATACGTCCAAGGATCCCGGGGAACCATGTCTCAAACTGGTCTTCCCAGGAAATTATAAGAGTTACTCCTGCAGAGTAATTATTATTTCCTGTCTTTTAGCATGCATCAAGTCCTGCATCTTGCCCAAGATGTCAGGGCTCATTTTGTAATCGGGCCATCTTGTATTTTATGCAAACGATCAATTAATGAATATCAGGACATCTTTTGCAAATGAATCTTTTTCTTTTTCTCGCTCACTGTTTTTCATTTTTTCATTTTTTGTACAAAAATAAAATGGAAATGTTTTTCAAAATAATAACTTCATTTTCACTTTTTCTAAGAAAGATAAAATCGATCACTAAAATGAACCAATTTAAACCCTTGCAGAGAGTGCCCTCCATACTGCACCGACAACAACACCGCTATGGCTTCGTATGACTTTGACAATCCGATTAATTAAGCCGATGAAGGGGTTGAAGAAGATTATGAGCTGTAAACACCCCAAATTTTCCCTCACCCATTCACAGCATGGCTTGTGATCATTTCATATGCATAAATTCAATCACAGTATCTCATACCACATTTTTGATTCACTGCATTGCTTCTAAGTCATCTGCATCTAGGGTTTGTGATCTGAGCTATCCCTGAGCCACATGAGCCACTCCAAAGGTCATAAAATCACTTCAAAGGGGTCCATGTATGTTCAAGAATCATATTGTATCCCCACAAAGTCAAGAAAGTCAAAGAATCACAAGAACTGAGGATGGCATGGAAGCAGAGCCAGATTTAACTGCACAGATGACCTAGAATTAGGGTTTTGGTTTCAGAGGCCATAACTCCAAATTTTTTTGTCATTCTTGTTTCTATTGGTGTCTATATGGTATAGGGATCATGCATATCAATGTTCATGAATAAATTCCATGGGGAAGTCATCTGGTCAAGAGTTGACTTCTTGAGCAAGTCAGTGTAAAATCAGGGCATCTGAGGCCCCCAATGACCCAACCAAGGGGTGTTCATCATCATTTTGATTGTGTATGATCTTTATTTGATCATAGAAGATGTTAGAAGTTCACCAAATTGGAGAATTTTAAGCCATTTGCAAAGTTGCCTTTTTGGGAAAATGACTTGTAATGGAAACTTGCCATTTTGGGAAACTTTTTCAACCCTTGCTTTTTGATTCAAAAATGCTTCAAATAAGAAAACTTTGGTCATGAAAGTTGTAGAATGGATCTTTCCCTTTTCAAAAAGTACAAGAACTCCTTCTAATTCATTTTGGATCAAAAGTTATGGCTTGTCAAAGTTGGGAAAAATCACATAATTTCAAGTTATGCACCAAAGAGGCAAAGTTGCAAAACCACTTGCCAAATTGAAATGAGACCTCAAAGTGACTTCTAACCTTTGTACAAACATGAACCAATGTCTAAAGATCAGAATGCACCAAAGATTTGTCCAATTTCATGACTTGTGCATTAAGAAATTCCAAAAGGGCCAAAAGTTCACAAATTTGCAAAACCCTACATAAACTTCACTCAACTTGCTGAATTATCTCAAAACCAATTCCATGGACATCCTTAATCTCAGCTGAGCTAGGACAAGCCAATGAGCTAGCTACACCATTGCCCATACCTCAAGTACAACACTTTTGACTTTTTGGCAAAAACACCCATACCAATCACAACAGTCCACAACAACTCTCTGCCCAATCCAGACCTTACAAACACACTCCAAGGGTTCATTTTCATAACACACACAAGCCTGAAACTCTCTCCAAGCCATAGTTCAAGAAACTCACCCCTTATGCACTTTCCTTCAAATCTGATCACACAAGCATCAAACATCAAAACAAACTTCACCAAATCACTCACCATGATCCTCTGATCATTTCCCAACCATTGTTTTGGCCTGAAACCTTCCACATCAAAAATACTATTTCCACATTCCCTTGACCTGAGCTTCTGCCAACTCTCTCTGGAGGCCATATAAACTCTAACTAAGTGTCAAAAGCTTCAAAGGAGGATCATTGGAGCTTGTTTGAACAAAGGAAGCAGCCAGAAAGTCCCTGTTTCGAAAGCTCAAGCTCAGGTAGCCATGGCATTTATTTTTCCAGAACTTCCATTTTTAGTTTCTAAATGCTTCCTTATGCTTCACTGATTACCATGATGTGATTTGTTTTAAAAATGAGTGAAAAATGGCCATGTATGCTTGTTCTGAAACTTTGCCCGTGAAATGCTTTTTGGTTTGATTCTTGAGTTTGAGTGAAAATAAATGATTTTGATTGCTGGATTTTTGTTTAGAGTTGTCTAATGAGTGATTCTGGAGAGATTGGTGGAGTTTCATGGCGTATTGAGAGAGATTGAGTGAGGAGCCTGCCGGAGAAGATGACCGAAACACTATTCCGGTCATCTGAAAGTGATTAGGGCTAGGATTAGGGTTAATGACATAATTAGGCCAGTTTGAATGTGGGCCGTTCGTTTGCGCGCCAGGTCAATTCCCGCGTCCCCAAGTTTGAACCTCAGCCTTTGATCTGTTTGACTTTCTCATTTTTCTTTTAAATTTCATTTAAATTCATTTGTTTCATATTTAATTTATACGAATTTTTAAAAATAGCTAAAATCATTAAAAAATTATGAAAATTTTTGTCAAGAGTTTCATGAATTTTTAGAACACAAAAATATTTTTATTTTTATTTTTTGCATTAAAAATTATTTTTAAATCATTTAAATGTTTATTTTTAATTAATTAATGAGAATTAATTAATTAAAAATAAATTTAGGTATTTAAAAATCACCAAAAAATTCACATAGCATTTAGAAACATTTAGAAGCATTGTCCAACTCTCAAACCAAATTTCGTTTTTGTTCTTGATGCCTTTTGATCATTTTCATTGGATTTAATTTCATTTCAAGGCAATATTTTATGTCAAACTTCAAAAATTCATTTCTGCCTAACCCTTGAGAGTTGGATGATGATTCTTCTTGCATTGTATCTTGCATATCATGTAGTTTATAGGATAAATTTGGCTTGATTTGATCTTGCATTTTCAATTTGTTTGGCATTTTTCTTGATGAGGTACCCCAAAACCCTAACAATCTTAGGAAATTCATAACTTTCAATAGGTTAAGAGTTGGATCCTCTCCTTTGGGGCAGTGAACTTGTATAGGTTTAGGGTATCTTTTATTGCATTTTCAAATTTTTATCATGTCATTTGCTTCTGGTTTTGGATTTTTTCTTTGTATGATGCATGTAACCCTAATTTGTGCCTTCCTTTGCATCCATTTCTCATTTGCTTGCATCCATTGACTTTCCATGACATTTTGTGCATTCATTTGATTCATAAGACATCTTAGGACATATTAGAATCATGTTTGATCATTGCATCTTTCATAACTTTTCATGCACATTCTTGGTTCAAAACATGCCTCATTTGCATCCTTATGTTTGTTTGATCATTCTCATGCCTTGCCTCATGTTTGTATCATCTCTTAGCATCATTAACATCATGTAAATGCTTCTGGTTTTGGTTTTCATCATCACATTTCATCTCATTTGCATTGCATTTCATTTCTTTACTAACTTTTCAGGTGGTAAGTTGTATTGAGAAGTGAATTTGCCTTCACTTCTCACAATCTCTTTTCATCTCTCTTATGCATCATTGTTGCATCTTATCTTGTGCTTTGGATTGAGCTTGCTCATTCTTTTTCATCCTACTTTCTTTCTTCAAACAACTTGTCTCCTTAAGTGGAGCAAGTTGTTTTGCTTCTCTTTGCTTCTTGCTCCTTTCATCTGCTTCTCTCCTTGGTGGTTCCTTGAAGATCTTTCTCCCTTGAGCCTCATAAACCCTAGGACCCCCAAGCATGATAATAATTAGGTTTTGATTAGTCCCCCATTTAGCTTTTACCTTTGTGTCATCTTTGAGTCTTCTCCTCTCATCTCATAATCAGGGACTAAACCCTAAAGGCTTTAAGGCTTTGTGTTTAAGCTTATGCCTGCATCCTTCTATTAGGATGGAGTGTATAACTTTAATCCTAAGTGTTAAACCCTTAATGTGTTTAAATCCTTTAATCAATTCACTTAATAATCATCAAGACATCAAGCTTGTAACTTGGGCCTTGCATTAGGGTTCTAATTCTTCCTTAACTGGTTAAGAAGGACTAACCCTAGTGTTAATGGACAAGTCCCCCTCAAGTTGTCTTACAAACCATAAAAATCACTTCTTCATCTTATCATTAACTAAAATCCACTTAATAAAGGCTTTGTTTTGTCATGAGGTTAATCCCTAATCATGGATTAAGTTGAGGAGCTTTCCCCAGCTTAAATGATCTCATCTATTATCCTTCTATTAGGATGGTGTAATGAGTTCATTAAATCCTTGATTATGGCTTAATCTCATTACTTAACACTAAACAAAAACAACAAAAACATCTAAATAATCACAAGTAGGTTAATGATCTTAATCCTACTTCAGGGTGATTAAGTGTGAGATGCTGACTTCACACTTAGAGTATTCTCATTACCCCTAATCAGAGGGAGGATGTTATGAGTTTACTAACCCATTGGTTTAGGCTTAAGCTCATTAACTTATGACAAACCTCCAAAAAGCAATAAAAGATTGAAAACTCAAAAACAAACAATAATCGTCCCCTCCGGGATTCTTTTCTTATTTCATTCACTCACAAACGAGAACTCGCTTCTTCCGTCTAATGCAAGACAGTTTGCACCTGAGCCAGACAGGTCATACACTTGAGCATAGACAAGCAAGCAGTTCACAAGTCAATTTATCTTTCAGTCTCTTTGGGTCGAACTACGGTGTTCTGACTTCCTCATTGCACAAGAGGATACGTAGGCATAACTTAACAGTTATCGAACAAAAGTCTCTGTATACTCCCCCTCCTTCTAGCATCATTCATTGAGCCTCATTATCTTGAGCATTTCACTTTTGTTCTTACACTGACACTTCTTTTGCACACCTCACACTTCTTTTACACTGACACTTGCATTCTTTCCAGCTTTGATACACAAATTGCACTGACACTACCCCTTTAAAACACAAATCTTTTAAGCATGGATCCCGTCGAATACGACGGACAATCTGGGTGCTAATACCTTCCCAGGTTGTAACCAACCCCCTTTCTCAGTCTCTCTGGTTCGCAACCGTCTTATCCATATCTTTCTAGGTTTATGCAGCATTACCTTTCCTTCGGGATAAAAATGCCTAGCTGGCGACTCTATTCATTCCTCTTCCCTTTTCACCGACCGTTCGCGTCTGTACCCCTTCTGACCAGGTGTCATTTTGGTGGGAGCGACAGCTTGGCGACTCTGTTGGGGACCTATACTGTAACTAGGGCTTCTGGTTCTTTTTGTGGGTTCCTCCTAGCGCTTGTTTGATTTGTGTTTATTGGGGTGTTATGTGCTAATTGTGTTTGTATATTTGTATTTATCTTTGCTTTATGTACAGTTATTTATTGCTTTTTTACAGCTTTATATATCATACTGTCATATTGTCATCTGGCTGGATCTGGTTTTTTTTCTTTGGTGGGTGGGGTTCTATTGAGAGTTTAAGGTCCTATACCTGGGACTTGAGTGACACCTAGGCTAGAGTGGTTCATGTTCTTTCCCATTCCATTTCGGTCTGGTGCGGGAATATGAAACACGGTTCAGATGTGGGTTTCTTCTTGAGAACTCTGTGCTACAGATTTCCTGTAGTGCTAGGGCTATCTGGGAAGCCTGCTAAGTCTGGATGAACTTTATTATGACCTTCAGAAACTGTTAGAGGAGGATCTTTTTTGGTTATTGTAAACACTGTACCTCTGGGTTAGAAGTGTTTACACTTCTCATAACTGATCCAAGTCTGAGGATCCTTGTTTTAGAACACCACCTGTGAGGGGGTTGGGCTGTTTACAGGTTTGCAGGTACCATTGGCCACATCATACCCTGTCACTATTTGGTTTAAGAGTACCCCACTTTGGACAGTTCTTGTGATTTAAACCCTGGATATACGACTCTTTATTTGAGTCCCCCACCTTGGTTACTGGATTTCTGAACCTCCATCTGGACTTCTTGAACATACAAGGACTTATACCAAGGAAGTTGATCAGATCCAGCTTGATCACAAACCCTTGCATAATCATTTGCATACTCATCATTTGCATCATTTAACATTTTTTTATTTGTTTTTCAGGGTATCCATATTTTATCTGGCTTGGTTTTGACCCCTTCATCTGTATAGACCCCTGTTCATCAGTTGTCTGCCTCAGGTATCTTCATCAGTTGCCTGCTTCAGCTACTTTCATCACCAGCCTCATCCCATCAGTGGCTCATCACCTGTATCAGTCTTCATCATCAGCATTTGTTTCAGCTCTTCATCAGCAGTCATGGCACCCAAGAAGAGCAATATTTCATACCATTTCTTTGAGCCTGTGCTGACTGGCATCAGACAGGTCTAGGAACTTATCACTCCAGATCACATCCCATTATTCAGGGAGCATTATGGAGGCATCCTTGATATGGTTATGGACCTAGACCCTTCTCAGAGGAGTCTGATCCACACCTGCCTACAGTTTTATGACCCTCCCTTGAGATGTTTCACTTTCCAGAACTTTCAGCTAGGACCTCTGCTGGAGGAGTTCTCATCATTGATTGGAGTACCTGTCAGGGGTGGCATCCCCTTCAACCCAGAGATGACCTCTCCCAGCAATGAAGAAGTGGCAAAAGCACTGTACCTAGAACCTATTTTGATTGAGCAGAACATGACAACAAAGGCTGGGATCCCTGGCCTACACTTAGACTTTTTGACTTCTCAGGCCATCCTGAAGGCCTCCTTGGGAGAATGGAGGGTAGTTTGTGCATTATTAGCCCTCAGCATATATGGGGTTATACTATTTGCAGATGAGCCCAAGTTTATCAGCAAGAATGCCATTCATCTTTTCCTTCTGAGGAACCCAGTTCCCACATTGCTGGGAGATTTCTATTATTCTATTCACCAAAGAAATGAGAAGCAAAGAGGGAGGTTGGTGAGATGCTGTGCTCCTTTATTCCACACTTGGTTGCTCAAACACTTACCCAGGACTGATGCCTTCCTAAATCCTCACCAACAGAAGAATTGGGCTAAGAGACTTATTGCTTTGACTTCAGATGACATCAGATGGTGCACCCAGAGCACCAAAGGCAGGGACATAATTACTAGCTGTGGACAGTTCCCCAATGTACCTCTGATAGGAGTGAAGGGTTGCATCAACTACAATCCTTTGCTGTTTAAGAGACAGTTGGGCTATGCTTTGGTCCATCCTCCTAGAGTGCAAGACTTGGATGAAACCTTGTATTATGAGATAAAGCCTAATCTAGCTGTTGTCAGGCAAGCATCCTGGGCTTGGGACAACATCCAGACCAAAGGGATGGCTATTCTTGGGAGGTGCAATAATGTGGCTTCAGCTCAGTATTATGAATGGTCCCATGCTAGAGCTCATATTTCTGGGATGCCTTTCACCATTGAGGATGCACCTGGGCCATCCACAGTACCACCTCCAGCCACTGTCAGCCTGGAAGAATTTGAGAAGCTGAAGGAGAGGAATGAGAATCTGTCTCAAGCTCTGAAGAAGACCCTCTGGGAGAGGAGTGATGGTCGTCTAGACATTGAGAGGCTGGAGAAGCTTAAGGTGGAACATCTGGCCAAGATTGAGAAAGCAGAGGACTACATCAACAAATCAAGAGCTGGGGAGCAAATATTGAAGAATGCCTGTAAAGAGGCCCAGTTTCAGAAGGCTAGGACTGATCTTTATCTAGAGGAGAGTCAAGCTAGGTGGGTCAGGATTACTGAAGCTCGCACTCAAGAAGATAAGAGAACTCAAGCCAGGATTGAGCAGTTAGAGGCCATTGAGAAGAAACAACAGGAGGCTCTGCTAGCAGCCCAGAAGGAGATTTCAGAGTTGAAGCTTAGGGCTGGTGTGAAGAGGTCAAAGGACCAAGACAGGCACAAGAAGCTGACCACTGCTATTGCCACCAGAAACCTCCTTATCAGAAACATTACAGAGCATCCGGCTGGTCCTGTAACTGAAGCACTTTTGAAGGAGGTTAAGGAGGATGAGTTTGGATTAGATGTTTGACTTGTTTGCTTGTTGTTATTTCCATTTCATGTACTTTTCTTTTTATGTTGTATTTTGACCCTTCAGGGGCATATGTTGTAAAAACAAACTATGTATGATCCACCATGTGTAATGTATTTGTTAGTTTGTTTCATTGAGTTTCTTTTTCTCAAGCAACATCAAAGCATCTTCCTCGGGGTCTGGAAAGGTCAAAACCGAGAGCCAAGCCAGATACCTTGGAAAATAAATAAGCATAATGCATTGCATACTAACTCTTGTTTTGTTTTGTAGGATTTTGTTTTGTTTGTTACTAACTCTGTTGAGCTCAGGAATTATTGCTCGCCGCCGGGTGTTCCCTCTCAACCGTCCGCATAGGTATCCTACTCGCAACAATCTTCCTGGTATCCAAATGGACCAAGTACAGCAAGATCTGACAGAGGTCAGAACCCAGATGGCTAATGAAAGGCTGGAGATGAGAAACCAAATGACCCAATTCATGGAAGTGATGAATGGCTTGGCCCAAAGTCAAGAAAGGTTGAGGGCATTGGTAGAAAGACAAACCCCGGAAGAACCCCATCTGGGAACTGGAGGAACAAGTAACAATGAAAGGGGTCAGCCCTATGTTAACCCACCAGTATATGGGCCTCATCTACATCCGGAAGTCAACATCCCGAGTAATGTGCAAGGGAATACTACTGCAGGCAGGATCTTGCAAGAAGATCCTCAAGAGGAGCGGTTTACTGTAATGGGAGCCGGGGATGAAGTCTATGATAGGAGGTTTGATGTCATGGATATGGGGTTAGTGGATGGGGTAAGGATTCCCCATAAGTTTAAACCCCCTTGCTTCGAGAAGTAAAATGGAACTTCCTGTCCACGAACTCACTTACAATCCTTTCTGGGAAGGCTTAAAGCATATACAATGGATGAGAAGCTGTGGATGTTTTACTTTGAAGATAGTTTGACTGGGGCTTCAAGGGAGTGGTATTCACACTTGACCAGAGCTACTATCAGATGCTGGAAGGACCTAGCTGAGGCCTTCATCAGGCAGTACCAATACAATCTGGACATGGCTCCTAACAGGACCCTTTTGATGGGAATGTCTCAGTCCTCTAGAGAAAGCTTCAGGGAATATGCCCAGAGGTGGAGACAGCTTGCTGCTGCTGTCCAGCCACCCATGTCGGAAAGAGAAATGGCCGACATGTTTATGAACACTCTGCAAGGAACATATATTGATAGGCTAGCTGCCTTTTCTTCCACCAGCTTCGCAGACGTAGTTATAGCTGGAGAAAGAATTGAAAGCCTTCTGAAGATGGGAAAGATTTCTGATAATGGTGCAAGTTCGTCCAGTAACCCCAGGAAGCCTTTTGTGGGACCTAGAAGGACTGGTGAGACAAATGCCATTCATGCCAACAGGGGCAGACCTCAGTATGTCCACAGATCAGTAGCAGCTGTCACTATTCCAGCTCCGATTCCTCAGCAACCAGCATATCAACCACCACAACAACCACACTATCAACAGCAAGTTCAGTATCCGCCACAGAGGACCTACAACAACAATAACAACAACCAGCAGCAAAGACCCTTTCAGCAAAGGCCATCACAGGCAAATAGGGTGATTGATCCAATCCCTATGCCTTATGCCGCTTTATTGCCACAACTCCTGAAACTCAACCTGGTTGAATTAAGGACATTGGCACCACCAGATCCCTCTAATCTCCCAAGAAATTATGATGTCAACGCCAAATGTGCTTTCCATTCCAATGCACCTGGCCACAATACTGAGAAATGCAGGGCTTTACAAATGAAGGTACAAGATCTGGTGGATTCTAAAGCCCTCAACTTTGCACCCCCTCCAAGTGTCACCAAGAATCCCATGCCCAATCATGGAGGACCAAGAATTAATGCCATTGAGGAAGACAAGCCATCTTTCTTAATCACCAGTGTTGGGCAGATTCGAACACCTCTGGTCGAAATTAAAGCTCAGCTTCTAGAGTGCCAAATGTTCTCCGGGTGTGAGCTCGGTTGTGGGTACTGCAACATTTCGGTTAATGGGTGTGATAACTTGAGAAGCGGCATAGATGGTCTTATCAAAAGTGGTATACTTCAGATCACAACAACGGCGCCTACAAATCCAGCAATCCCTTTGACAACAACTCCTGACTCTTCTACAACTGCAACAACAATCATTCCGAACAATTCATCAATATCATCAACAATGGCTTCATCCATTACTTCAACAAATCAGATGTCAACAACCATCTCTTCTACAACATCAGCATCCCTTTATTCAGCAGAATCTTCTACAACGCCAACAGAAATTAATGAAGATATCTCAACAGTCACCATCTACTATGATCCATCAGATGTTCCTCCAAACAACAACTTTCAGCAACAAACAGTGGCACCTCCGGCCAGGTCACCAGTTACCATTTACTACGATCCGCACACCGTTACAGTACCCTCCTCTGCAGCAGTCAGTCCAGTTACCATTACGGTGCCTGGACCAGTTCCATATGAAAGCAGTAATGCCATACCTTGGCATTATGGCTCTGACCTCTACTGCAATGGGGAGAAAATCACTTTGGACTCTTCAACTTCTTCCCCACAAATTGATAATGTTGGGGGAGGCGGAGGCTTCACCAGAAGCGGACGCCTTTTTGCCTCACAAATGCAAAGACCTAATGCCGAAGCAGAAGCTGCTGCAAAAGCAAAGGGGAAGAGTGTGATACCTGGAGAACCAATTCTCAAAGAAACTCAGAAGACATCTTTTGAACAAGATGTAGACGAGTTTATGAGGATTATAAAGAGAAGTGATTACAAGGTGGTGGATCAGCTTCACCAAACTCCCTCAAAAATCTCCATATTATCCCTGTTGATGTGTTCTGAAGCTCACAGGAATGCATTATTGAAAGTCTTGCACGCAGCATACGTGCCAGAGGAGATCACTGTTAATCAGCTAGAAACTATGGTGGCAAATGTCAACACTAGTCATGGACTGGGCTTCACTAATGTTGACTTAACAACTGAGGGACGTAACCACAACAAGGCTTTGCACATCACTCTAGAATGCAAGGGTGCTGTCTTATCCCATGTACTGGTGGACACTGGGTCTTCACTTAATGTTCTGCCAAAGAAAGCCTTAGTGAAGCTTGAGTATGATGGCTTGGCACTACGTCCAAGTAATTTGGTGGTGAGAGCATTTGATGGCTCTAAAAGATCAGTGCTAGGGGAGATTGATCTGCCTGTGATGATTGGCCCGCAGACTTTTAAAATTACCTTCTATGTGATGGACATTCAGCCGGCCTACAGCTGTTTGTTGGGTAGACCTTGGATCCATGCCGCTGGCGCCGTTACGTCTACCCTTCACCAGAAGCTGAAGTTCGAGTGGGAAGGCCGGATCATCACCATCTGTGGTGAAGAAGACATCTTTGTTATCCATCTGGCTACATATAAGTACATTGAAATGGATGGAGAGATCCATGAAACCATGAGCCAGGGGTTTGAGGCCCTGAACATAAATGAAGCATCTGCTGTACTAGGAACTTCCATGACATCTTATCAGCAAGCCAGGAAGGTTGTTGAAGAGGGTACTGCCCAAGGCTGGGGCAAGCTGCTGCCCGTGGAGAAGAAGGAGGACAGATTTGGGTTGGGTTACAGACCAACTCAACAAGATCAATCAGAGGCTGCCAAGAAGCCCAGTTTTGTCAGTGGGGGAATGCTCACCCCGGATGCTGTAAACAACTTGGAAGACGAGGAGGAAAGCGACCGCAACCTGGAGAGCTGGATACGTCCAAGGATCCCGGGGAGCCAAGTCCTTAACTGGTCTTCCCAGGAAATTATAAGGGTTACTCCTGCAGAGTAATTATTATTTCCTGTATTTTTAAGCATGCATCAAGTCTTGCATCTTGCCCAAGATGACAAGACTCATTTTGTAATCGGGCCATCTTGTAATTTTATGCAAACAGATCAATCAATGAATATCGGACATCTTTTGCAAATGAGTCTTTTCCTTTTCCGCTCACTGTTTTTCATTTTTCTTTTTGTACAAAAATAAAATGGCAATGTTTTCCAAAATGATAAACTTCATTTCACTTTTTTCTAAACAAGATTAAAATCAATCACTAAAATGAACAATCTAAACCCTTGCAGAGAGTGCCTTTCAGACTGCACCGACAACAACACTGCTATGGCTTCGTATGACTTTGACAATCCAATCAATCAAGCTGATGAAGGGGTTGAAGAAGATTATGAGCTACCTGAAGAGCTAGCCAGGTTGTTAAGGCAAGAGGAGAAGGTTATCACTCCTCATCAGGAGGAGGTTGAAACAGTTAATCTTGGTACAGAGGAAGATGTGAAAGAAGTTAAGATCGGGGCCTGCTTACAAGACTCAGTGAAAGAGCAACTGATTGATATGCTTCGAGAGTATGTGGATGTCTTGGCTTGGTCTTATCAGGATATGCCAGGGTTGGACACCGATATTGTCATGCACAAGCTGCCTTTGAAAGAAGACTGCCCGCCAGTAAAACAGAAGCTCCGCCGTACTCGCCCAGATATGGCAATGAAGATTAAAGAAGTACAAAAACAGTGGGATGCCGGTTTCCTTGCTGTAACTAGCTATCCGCCGTGGGTTGCTAATATTGTACCTGTGCCTAAGAAAGACGGCAAGGTGAGGATGTGTGTGGATTACCGGGATCTGAACAGAGCCAGCCCGAAAGATGACTTCCCATTACCTCACATTGATGTATTGGTTGATAATACGGCTCAGTTCTCGGTGTTCTCCTTCATGGACGGATTTTCAGGATACAATCAGATCAAGATTTCACCTGAAGACATGGAGAAGACAACTTTCATCACACCTTGGGGCACGTTCTGTTATCAGGTGATTCCATTCGGACTGAAGAATGCTGGTGCAACCTATCAACGGACTATGGTAACATTATTCCACGACATGATCCATAAAGAAATCGAATGTTATGTGGATGACATGATTGCCAAGTCCCTCACAGAAGAAGACCACCTGGTGAATCTGTTGAAGTTATTCAAGCGTCTGAGGAAGTACCAACTGAAGTTGAACCCCAACAAGTGCACATTCGGGGTGCGATCTGGTAAGCTGCTAGGATTTATTGTGAGCGAGAAAGGGATTGAAGTTGACCCTGATAAAGTCAAAGCCATTCAAGAAATGCCTGCACCGAAGACAGAAAAAGAAGTTCGAGGGTTTCTAGGTAGATTGAACTACATTTCAAGGTTCATATCTCACCTTACATCAACCTGTGAACCCTTGTTCAAGATGTTAAGAAAAGAACAAACGGTCAGGTGGATTGAAGACTGCCAGAGGGCTTTTGACAAAATCAAGGAGTACTTACAAGAGCCTCCGATCCTTATGCCCCCAGTTGAAGGAAGACCTCTAATCATGTACTTGACAGTATTAGAAGAATCAATGGGGTGTGTGTTGGGCCAGCAGGACGAGTCTGGTCGAAAAGAGTATGCAATATACTACCTAAGCAAAAAGTTTACCGACTGTGAACAACGTTATTCACTGCTCGAGAAAACTTGCTGTGCTTTAGCGTGGGCTGCTCGCCGACTAAGGCAGTATATGTTGACCCACACTACCTTGTTGATATCAAAGATGGACCCAGTTAAGTACATTTTTGAGAAGCCAACACTTACCGGAAGGGTTGCAAGATGGCAAATGATCCTCACATAATACGACATTCAGTACACATCTCAGAAAGCCATCAAGGGCAGTGTACTGTCTGATTATCTTGCTGAGCAACCCATTGATGACTACCAGCCTATGAGATTTGACTTCCCTGATGAAGACATCATGTTCATAAAAGCAAAAGATCATGAAGAGCCTATTCACACTGAAGGGCCTGACCTAGAAGAAGAATGGACTATGATGTTTGACGGGGCTGTTAATATGAATGGTCGTGGTGTTGGTGCAGTACTCATTACACCTAAGGGGGTTCACATGCCTTTCTCGGCAAAACTCACTTTCAACTGTACTAACAACGAAGCTGAATACGAAGCTTGTATTATGGGTCTTGAGGAAGCCATTGACCTCAGGATCAAGACTTTGACTGTGTTCGGAGATTCAGCTCTGGTGGTTAATCAAACCAACGGCAAATGGTACACACACCAGGATCATCTGATACCTTATAGGGATTATACAAGGAGGTTATTGAGTTTCTTTACAATGGTCAAGCTTGAGTATATCCCTCGGGACGAGAATCAGTTTGCAGATGCTCTGGCTACCATTTCATCAATGATCAAAGTTCAAGCTGCCAACTTTGTGCCTCGGATTGCAGTATCCAGACTTGACAGACCATCATACGTATTCTTAGTAGACATTGCTAAAGATGATAAGCCTTGGTTCCATGACATTAAATGCTTCTTGGAGGATCAAACATACCCACCTGGGGCATCTTCCAATGACAAGAAGACATTAAGAAGGCCAGCTGGTAGTTTCTTCCTGTATACTGACGGTTCCCTGTACAAGAGAAACTCTGATATGGTACTCCTCAGATACGTTGATAGGACAGAAGCAGACTTGTTGATGCACGAGGTGCATGAAGGATCCTTTGGTACCCATGCTGGAGGGCATGCCATGGCTAAAAAGTTGCTAAGATTAGGTTATTACTGGATCACAATGGATGCCGACTGTTGTGCCTATGCCAGAAAGTGCCATAAATGCCAGATTTATGCAGATAAGGTGCATGTGCCTCCCAATCCCTTGAATGTGATGTCTTCACCCTGGCCCTTTGCCATGTGGGGCATTGATATGATTGGCAAGATTGAACCGACTGCTTCAAATGGCCACAGATTCATCCTGGTAGCCATTGACTATTTTACCAAGTGGGTTGAAGCAGCTTCCTATGCAAATGTTACAAGACAAGTGGTAGCCCGATTTCTAAAGAGAGATATCATCTGTCGGTATGGAGTTCCCGAGCGAATCATTACTAATAATGGTTCCAACTTAAACAACAAAATGATGGCAGAGCTGTGCCGGGACTTCAAGATCCAACACCACAATTCTTCTCCTTACAGGCCAAAGATGAATGGCGCTGTTGAGGCAGCTAATAAGAATATCAAGAAGATTGTGCAAAAGATGGTAGTTACCTACAAAGACTGGCATGAAATGCTACCATTTGCCTTGCATGGGTACCGTACGTCGATCAGAACATCCACTGGGGCAACACCGTATCAACTTGTGTATGGTATGGAGGCAGTCCTACCTGTTGAAGTTGAATTACCCTCCTTGCGGGTACTGATGGACGTTAAACTGAGTGAAGCAGAATGGGTCCGATCCCGATACGAACAACTGAGTCTGATTGAAGAGAAGAGATTAGCTGCAATCTGTCATGGGCAGCTGTATCAGAAAAGAATGAAGAAAGCCTTCGATCAGAAAGTCAGGCTCCGAGAGTACCAAGTAGGAGATCTTGTGCTGAAAAGACTCCTCCCTCCTCATACAGACCACAGGGGCAAGTGGACTCCGAACTACGAGGGACCATTCGTAGTAAAGAAAGTTTTCTCTGGTGGAGCACTGATGCTCAGCACTATGGATGGTGAAGACTTCCCGTCCCCTGTGAATTCAGATGCAGTTAAAAAATACTTCGCATAAAATGACCCGCTGGACATAAAAACAAAATGTAAGTCCAGGCAAAAACAGGGCATCCCGGCGAGTCAAAAACAGAATAAAAGACTCGGGCAAAAATAAGGGAAAAATAACAAAAAAATGTACACCCGCTGAGTTGAAAAGCCGCATTGGACAACTCAGGCAAAAAAGGGTATCCCGATGGATTGAAAACCCGAAAGGGCGATCCGTGCAAAATAAGGGAATAAGCGAACAACTGTATTCTGAATTCATATGTATCACTTACAACTTTGTAAGCTTCGAAAGGATCAAGCTTCTTTCAGAGTCAGCCTTCTTCAGAAAGCAAGACGAAAAGAACGTCAAATGTCATACGAGTTATAGCAAAATGGGAGCTCCTTGAAGCGTCATCAACATTGCCAACATCTTTTTCTTCTCAATTTGTAACAATCTCCTCATTTTAGGAGATTTGTTTCTTTAATTGTATCTCGCCAATTCAGGGCACATGAATTAATAAAATCAGATTTTCAGTCATGTCTCGTCTCGTACATTTTATCTTTCATTTGCAAAAATGTCCGGTGTCTTTAAAATATTGATTGCATAAATACAGATGCTTCTCTTCTAAAAAATACGTGCTTGTAGGAAATATACTTACTCCCGGGAGTGTCTAAACTCCTATGATGGAATCCGGTGAGGGATACCCCGGGATTATTTGTGCGTTTCTCTGTCTTTTCAGGATTGCAGGTATTCAAAACACAACGTGGGGCATGAAAGCTTCACCCCAGCAAGCTGGCAAATCAGTATCTACTCAGTCTTAGCACCAGAAGTGCTTTCTCCCCAGCTGAGTTGCCATTTGTTATTCCTCCTCAGCCAAGTACAGAAGTCAGGGAACCGTCTCCCCACAGAGTGTCAACCTTTGCCCGGAAGAGTAACGCGTGAAGAAATCACAACAGAGTGAAGAAGGCTTCTACAAACCCCAGCTGGGTCCCCCATTACTAGGATAGGTCTATCAGTGACCTATTTCCCCCCATGCAGATGCATCCTATCAGATCTACCAATGATCTTATCCCCAGCCGGGATGTCCACTTCAAGCAGATCAGCCAGAGATTTTCACAACAAAGGGATCTGAATCCCGGATCTTTACCTTTTGCATAATCATAGCATTCACATCATATTCTCCCCGCAGAGCGTAGCATTCCGTCTAATACGGAGCATTATGGCAAAATCAAACATACTGCATAATCATAAGCCATGTTCTGAATCAAACACTTGTGAATACTGGCAATCCATCAGCGATATACAGAAAACTCCCCAGATTCCCTACCAGAAAGCCAAATCGTCCCCTTTGCATTCACATATGCATATATATACAATTCCCCGACACCCGTCCGTGTCACCTTCCCCAGCATAGTTACCTCAACACTTTGGAAACCATACACTTGGTTATAATACAGATACTCATCCGTATCTTGTATATACCACTTATATCCCCTCAGATTCGACACTTGTCCGTGTTCTTTGTTAACCAGTTGGTACTCGTCTGTATCATCGTCTCAGAACACGCGTCAACTTTTGTTTCTACTTGATACTCGTCCGTATCATAGTCTTAAGGATGCTCGTCCGCATCTTTAATTTATACACCGTGTCAAACACTTATGTCTTCTTGAATTTAGACACTCGTCTGCGTCAACTATTCCCCAGAAGAGTCCCCGCAGAATCAATACTTGTCTGTGTTCTTTGTTAACCAGTTGATACTCATCCGTATCATCATCTCTGAACATGTGTCAGTGTTTGTTTCTACCCGATAATCGTCCGTATCATAGTCTTAAGGATGCTCGTCCGCATCATTAATCTATACACAGTACCCGAACACTTATACCTTTCATTTCTTGGATGTAAACACTCGTCCGTGTTTACTCATCCCCAGCAAAATCCCCAACGAAACTTACCTTTCTATCTGGCATTCGTCCTATGTCATAATACCTTTTCGGCAGCCGTCCCCTGCCGGGTGATCGTCCTTCACCTCTTTGATGATCGTCCTTCATCAACCCCCAGGGGAGTCTCTATGCATTAGAACCCCTTTCCATCCGACATTCGTCCTATGTCGTGGTATTTTTGGCAGCCGTCCCCTGCCAGGTGATCGTCCTTCACCTCTTGATGATCGTCCTTCATCATTTTATCCGATGGCCGTCCCCATCGTTGATCTTGTTATCCGACATTCGTCCTATGTCGGGATAAACCCTGAGAGCAGCCGTACCCTGCTAGGTGATCGTCCTTCACCTCTTGATGATCGTCCTTCATCATGCTTATCCGATGGCCGTTCCCATCGTCGACCTTGTTACCCGACATTCGTCCTATGTCGTGGTACTTTCGGCAGCCGTCCCCTGCCAGGTGATCGTCCCTCACCTTAGATGACCGTCCCTCATCTTATCCCCAACAGAGCAGCCGTCCCCTGCTAGGTGATCTTCCTTCACCTTTGATGACCGTACCTCATCGTTTATTTCATTTTACTTATAATCCCCGGAGAATTTTATAGCTCTACTTGATGGCCGTCCCCATCATAATCTCTTTCCCCAGAAATCGTCCTCTGCCCGACGGTCGTCCTCCGTCGCCCGCACTTTATAAACATATTTTATTTTTCTTTTACAATCTATATCCCTTTTCTTCTTCATTCTGTGAGTGCAAATCTTGGACTGTCTTTGGTATTCAACCACAAGTTATCTTGTTTGCCTGTTAAGCCGTCGCTTACATCCTGCACAGCTAACTCATGCTTGAATAGGGGCAGCTGTAAACACCCCAAATTTTCCCTCACCCATTCACACCATGGCTTGTGATCATTTCATATGCATAAATTCAATCACAGTATCTCATACCACATTTTTGATTCACTGCATTGCTTCTAAGTCATCTGCATCTAGGGTTTGTGATCTGAGCTATCCCTGAGCCACATGAGCCACTCCAAAGGTCATCAAATCACTTCAAAGGGGTCCATGTATGTTCAAGCATCATATTGTATCCCCACAAAGTCAAGAAAGTCAAAGAATCACAAGAACTGAGGATGGCATGGAAGCAGAGCCAGATTTAACTGCACAGATGACCTAGAATTAGGGTTTTGGTTTCAGAGGCCATAACTCCAAATTTTTTGGTCATTCTTGTTTCTATTGGTCTCTATATGGTATAGGGATCATGCATATCAATTTTCATGAAGAAATTCCATGGGGAAGTCATCTGGTCAAGAGTTGACTTCTTGAGCAAGTCAGTGTAAAATCAGGGCATCTGAGGCCCCCAATGACCCAACCAAGGGGTGTTCATCATCATTTTGATTGTGTATGATCTTTATTTGATCATAGAAGATGTTAGAAAATCACCAAATTGGAGAATTTTAAGCCATTTGCAAAGTTGCCTTTTTGGGAAAATGACTTGTAATGGAAACTTGCCATTTTGGGAAACTTTTTCAACTCTTGCTTTTTGATTCAAAAATGCTTCAAATAAGAAAACTTTGGTCATGAAAGTTGTAGAATGGATCTTTCCCTTTTCAAAAAGTACAAGAACTCCTTCTAATTCATTTTGGATCAAAAGTTATGGCTTGTCAAAGTTGGGAAAAATCACATAATTTCAAGTTATGCACCAAAGAGGCAAAGTTGCAAAACCACTTGCCAAATTGAAATGAGACCTCAAAGTGACTTCTAACCTTTGTACAAACATGAACCAATGTCTAAAGATCAGAATGCACCAAAGATTTGTCCAATTTCATGACTTGTGCATTAAGAAATTCCAAAAGGGCCAAAAGTTCACAAATTTGCAAAACCCTACATAAACTTCACTCAACTTGCTGAATTATCTCAAAACCAATTCCATGGACATCCTTAATCTCAGCTGAGCTAGGACAAGCCAATGATCTAGCTACACCATTGCCCATACCTCAAGTACAACACTTTTGACTTTTTGGCAAAAACACCCATACCAATCACAACAGTCCACAACAACTCTCTGCCCAATCCAGACCTTACAAACACACTCCAAGGGTTCATTTTCATAACACACACAAGCCTGAAACTCTCTCCAAGCCATAGTTCAAGAAACTCACCCCTTATGCACTTTCCTTCAAATCTGATCACACAAGCATCAAACATCAAAACAAACTTCACCAAATCACTCACCATGATCCTCTGATCATTTCCCAACCATTGTTTTGGCCTGAAACCTTCCACATCAAAAATACGATTTCCACATTCCCTTGACCTGAGCTTCTGCCAACTCTCTCTGGAGGCCATATAAACTCTAACTAAGTGTCAAAAGCTTCAAAGGAGGATCATTGGAGCTTGTTTGAACAAAGGAAGCAGCCAGAAAGTCCCTGTTTCGAAAGCTCAAGCTCAGGTAGCCATGGCATTTATTTTTCCAGAACTTCCATTTTTAGTTTCTAAATGCTTCCTTATGCTTCACTGATTACCATGATGTGATTTGTTTTAAAAATGAGTGAAAAATGGCCATGTATGCTTGTTCTGAAACTTTGCCCGTGAAATGCTTTTTGGTTTGATTCTTGAGTTTGAGTGAAAATAAATGATTTTGATTGCTGGATTCTTGTTTAGAGTTGTCTAATGAGTGATTCTGGAGAGATTGGTGGAGTTTCATGGCGTATTGAGAGAGATTGAGTGAGGAGCCTGCCGGAGAAGATGACCGGAACACTGTTCCGGTCATCTGAAAGTGATTAGGGCTAGGATTAGGGTTAATGACATAATTAGGCCAGTTTGAATGTGGGCCGTTCGTTTGCGAGCCAGGTCAATTCCCGCGTCCCCAAGTTTGAACCTCAGCCTTTGATCTGTTTGACTTTCTCATTTTTTTTTTAATTTCATTTAAATTCATTTGTTTCATATTTAATTTATACGAATTTTTAAAAATAGCTAAAATCATTAAAAAATTATGAAAATTTTTGTCAAGAGTTTCATGAATTTTCAGAACACAAAAATATTTTTATTTTTATTTTTTGCATTAAAAATTATTTTTAAATCATTTAAATGTTTATTTTTAATTAATTAATGAGAATTAATTAATTAAAAATAAATTTAGGTATTTAAAAATCACCAAAAAATTCACATAGCATTTAGAAACATTTAGAAGCATTGTCCAACTCTCAAACCAAATTTCTTTTTTGTTCTTGATGCCTTTTGATCATTTTCATTGGATTTAATTTCATTTCAAGGCAATATTTTATGTCAAACTTCAAAAATTCATTTCTGCCTAACCCTTGAGAGTTGGATGATGATTCTTCTTGCATTGTATCTTGCATATCATGTAGTTTATAGGATAAATTTGGCTTGATTTGATCTTGCATTTTCAATTTGTTTGGCATTTTTCTTGATGAGGTACCCCAAAACCCTAACAATCTTAGGAAATTCATAACTTTCAATAGGTTAAGAGTTGGATCCTCTCCTTTGGGGCAGTGAACTTGTATAGGTTTAGGGTATCTTTGATTGCATTTTCAAATTTTTATCATGTCATTTGCTTCTGGTTTTGGATTTTTTCTTTGTATGATGCATGTAACCCTAATTTGTGCCTTCCTTTGCATCCATTTCTCATTTGCTTGCATCCATTGACTTTCCATGACATTTTGTGCATTCATTTGATTCATAAGACATCTTAGGACATATTAGAATCATGTTTGATCATTGCATCTTTCATAACTTTTCATGCACATTCTTGGTTCAAAACATGCCTCATTTGCATCCTTATGTTTGTTTGATCATTGCATCTTTCACTTGCCATGTTGTATGTCATTTGCATTTCATAACTTTTCATGCACATTCTTGGTTCAAAACATGCCTCATTTGCATCCTTATGTTTGTTTGATCATTCTCATGCCTTGCCTCATGTTTGTATCATCTCTTAGCATCATTAACATCATGTAAATGCTTCTGGTTTTGGTTTGCATCATCACATTTCATCTCATTTGCATTGCATTTCATTTCTTTACTAACTTTTCAGGTGGTAAGTTGTATTGAGAAGTGAATTTGCCTTCACTTCTCACAATCTCTTTTCATCTCTCTTATGCATCATTGTTGCATCTTATCTTGTGCTTTGGATTGAGCTTGCTCATTCTTGTTCATCCTACTTTCTTTCTTCAAACAACTTGTCTCCTTAAGTGGAGCAAGTTGTTTTGCTTCTTGCTCCTTTCATCTGCTTCTCTCCTTGGTGGTTCCTTGAAGATCTTTCTCCCTTGAGCCTCATAAACCCTAGGACCCCCAAGCATGATAATAATTAGGTTTTGATTATTCCCCCATTTAGCTTTTACCTTTGTGTCATCTTTGAGTCTTCTCCTCTCATCTCATAATCAGGGACTAAACCCTAAAGGCTTTAAGGCTTTGTGTTTAAGCTTATGCCTGCATCCTTCTATTAGGATGGAGTGTATAACTTTAATCCTAAGTGTTAAACCCTTAATGTGTTTAAATCCTTTAATCAATTCACTTAATAATCATCAAGACATCAAGCTTGTAACTTGGGCCTTGCATTAGGGTTCTAATTCTTCCTTAACTGGTTAAGAAGGACTAACCCTAGTGTTAATGGACAAGTCCCCCTCAAGTTGTCTTACAAACCATAAAAATCACTTCTTCATCTTATCATTAACTAAAATCCACTTAATAAAGGCTTTGTTTTGTCATGAGGTTAATCCCTAATCATGGATTAAGTTGAGGAGCTTTCCCCAGCTTAAATGATCTCATCTATTATCCTTCTATTAGGATGGTGTAATGAGTTCATTAAATCCTTGATTATGGCTTAATCTCATTACTTAACACTAAACAAAAACAACAAAAACATCTAAATAATCACAAGTAGGTTAATGATCTTAATCCTACTTCAGGGTGATTAAGTGTGAGATGCTGACTTCACACTTAAAGTATTCTCATTACCCCTAATCAGAGGGAGGATGTGATGAGTTTACTAACCCATTGGTTTAGGCTTAAGCTCATTAACTTATGACAAACCTCCAAAAAGCAATAAAAGATTGAAAACTCAAAAATAAACAATAATCGTCCCCTCCGGGATTCTTTTCTCATTTCATTCACTCACAAACGAGAACTCGCTTCTTTCGTCTAATGAAAGACAGTTTGCACCTGAGCCAGACAGGTCATACACTTGAGCATAGACAAGCAAGCAGTTCACAAGTCAATTTATCTTTCAGTCTCTTTGGGTCGAACTACGGTGTTGTGACTTCCCCATTGCACAAGAGGATACGTAGGCATAACTTAACAGTTATCGAACAAAAGTCTCTGTATACTCCCCCTCCTTCTAGCATCATTCATTGAGCCTCATTATCTTGAGCATTTCACTTTTGTTCTTGCACTGACACTTCTTTTGCACACCTCACACTTCTTTTACACTGACACTTGCATTCTTTCCAGCTTTGATACACAAATTGCACTGACACTACCCCTTTAAAACACAAATCTTTTAAGCGTGGATCCCGTCGAATACGACGGACAATATGGGTGCTAATACCTTCCCAGGTTGTAACCAACCCCCTTTCTCAGTCTCTCTGGTTCGCAACCGTCTTATCCATATCTTTCTAGGTTTATGCAGCATTACCTTTCCTTCGGGATAAAAATGCCTAGCTGGCGACTCTATTCATTCCTCTTCCCTTTTCGCCGACCGTTCGCGTCTGTACCCCTTCTGACCAGGTGTCATTTTGGTGGGAGCGACATGAGCTACCTGAAGAATTAGCCAGGTTGTTAAGGCAAGAGGAGAAGGTTATTACTCCTCATCAGGAGGAAGTTGAGACGATTAATCTTGGTACAGAAGAGGACTTGAAAGAAGTGAAAATCGGGGCCCGTCTGCAAGATTCAGTGAAAGAGCAACTTATTGACATGCTTCGGGAGTATGTGGATGTTTTTTCTTGGTCTTATCAGGATATGCCAGGTCTGGACACCGACATTGTTTTGCACAAGCTGCCTCTAAAAGAAGACTTTCCTCTAGTAAAACAGAAGTTGCACCGTACTTGTCCGGATATGGCAATGAAGATAAAAGAAGAGGTACAAAAATAGTGGGACGCCGGTTTCCTTGCTGTAACTAGTTACCCGCCATGGGTTGCTAATATTGTACCAGTGCTTAAGAAGGATGGCAAAGTACGGATGTGTGTGGATTACCGGGATCTGAACAGAGCCAGCCCAAAAGATGATTTCCCATTACCTCACATCGATGTATTGGTCGACAATACAACTCAGTTCTCGGTATTCTCCTTCATGGATGGATTTTCAGGATATAATCAGATCAAGATGTCACCTGAAGATATGGAGAAGACAACTTTCATCACACCCTGGGGCACATTTTGTTATAAGGTGATGCCATTCGGACTGAAGAATGCTGGTGCCACTTATCAACGGGCTATGGTAACATTATTCCACGACATGATCCACAAAGAAATTGAATTATATGTGGATGATATGATTGCCAAGTCCCTCACAGAAGAAGATCACCTGGTAAATCTGTTGAAGCTATTCAAGCGTCTTAGGAAGTACCAATTGAAGTTAAACCCCAACAAATGCACATTCGGGGTACGGTCCGGTAAGCTGTTGGGATTTATTGTAAGTGAGAAAGGGATTGAAGTTGACCTTGACAAAGTCAAAGCCATTCAAGAGATGCCTGCACCGAAGACAGAAAAAGAAGTTCGGGGGTTTCTAGGTAGATTGAACTACATTTCAAGGTTCATATCTCATCTTACAGCGACCTGTGAGCCCCTGTTCAAGTTGTTAAGGAAAGAACAAACGGTCAGGTGGAATGAAGACTGCCAAAGGGCTTTTGACAAAATCAAGGAATACTTACAAGAGCCTCCAATTCTTATGCCTCCAGTTGAAGGAAGACCTCTAATAATGTACTTGACAGTATTATAAGAGTCAATGGGGTGTGTGCTGGGCCAACATGACGAGTCTGGTCAAAAAGAGTATGCAATATACTACCTGAGCAAAAAGTTTACCGATTGTGAACAACGTTATTCACTGCTCGAGAAAACTTGCTGTGCTTTAGCGTGGGCTGCTCGCCGACTAAGGCAGTATATGTTGACCCACACTACCTTATTGATCTCAAAGTTGGATCCAGTCAAGTACATATTTGAGAAGCCAGCACTTACTGGACGGGTTGCAAGATGGCAAATGATTCTCACTGAATATGACATTCAATACACATCCCAAGAAGCTATCAAAGGCAGTGTACTGTCTGACTATCTTACTGAGCAACCCATTGATGATTACCAGCCAATGAGATTTGACTTCCCTGATGAAGACATCATGTTCATAAAAGCAAAAGATCATGAAGAGCCTGTTCACACCGAAGGGCCTGACTCGGAGGAAGAATGGAAAATGATGTTCGATGGGGCTGTTAATATGAATGGTCGTGGTGTTGGTGCAGTACTCATTACACCTAAAGGACTTCACATGCCATTCTCGGCAAAACTCACCTTTAACTGCACTAACAACAAAGCTGAATACGAAGCCTGTATCATGGGTCTTGAGGAAGCCATTGACCTCAGGATCAAGACTTTAACTGTATTCGGAGATTCAGCTTTGGTAATCAATCAAACCAATGGCAAATGGTATACTCACTAGGAGCATCTGATTCCATACCGGGATTATACGAGGAGATTACTAACTTTCTTCACTACAGTCAAGCTGGAGTATATCCCTCGAGATGAAAATCAGTTTGCAGATGCTTTGGCTACCATTTCTTCCATGATCAAAGTTCAAGCTACCAACTTTGTACCTCGGATTTCAGTGTCCAGACTCGACAGACCAGCGTACGTATTCTCAGTAGCCATTGCTAAAGATGATAACCCTTGTTTTTATGACATTAAATGCTTCTTGGAGGATCAAACATACCCACCCGGGGCATCTTCCAATGATAAGAAGACATTAAGAAGGCTAGCTGGTAGTTTCTTCCTGAATACTGATAGTTCCTTGTACAAGAGAAACTTTGACATGGTACTTCTCAGATGTGTTGATAAGGCAGAAGCAAACTTGCTGATGCACGAGGTGCACGAAGGATCTTTCGGTACCCATGCTGGAGGACATGCAATGGCCAAGAAATTGCTACAGTCAGGTTACTACTGGATCATAATGGATGCAGATTGTTGTGCTTATGCCAGAAAGTGCCACAAATGCCAGATTTACGCGGATAAAGTGCATGTGCCTCCGAACCCTTTGAATGTGATATCTTCACCTTGTCCATTTACCATGTGGGGCATTGATATGATTGGGAAGATTGAACCGACTGCTTCAAATGACCACAGATTCATCCTGGTAGCCATTGACTATTTTACCAAGTGGGTTGAAGCAGCTTTGTATGCAAATGTCACCAGGCAAGTGGTAGCCAGATTCCTAAAGAGAGACATCATCTGTCGGTATGGAGTGCCCGAGCGAATCATTACTGATAATGGTTCCAATTTGAACAATAGAATGATGGCAGAACTATGCCGGGACTTCAAGATCCAACATCACAATTCTTCTCCCTACAGGCCAAAGATGAATGGCGTTGTGGAGGTAGCTAACAAGAATATCAAGAAGATTGTGCAAAAGATGGTGGTTACATATAAAGACTGGCATGAAATGCTACCATTTTCCTTGCATGGGTACCGTACATCAATCAGAACATCCACTGGGGCAACACCGTATCAACTTGTGTATGGTATGGAAGCAGTCCTACCTGTTGAAGATGAATTACCCTCCTTGCAGGTACTGATGGATGTCAAATTGAATGAAGCAGAATGGGTCCGAGCCCGGTACGAACAACTGAATCTGATCGAAGAAAAGAGATTAGCTACAATCTGTCATGGGCAGTTGTATCAGAAGAGAATGAAGAAAGCCTTCGATCAGAAAGTCAGACTTCGGGAATACCAAGTAGGAGATCTGGTGCTGAAAAGACTCCTTCCTCCTCATACAGACCACAGGGGCAAGTGGACTCCAAACTACAATGGTCCTTTCATAGTGAAGAAAGTTTTCTCCGGTGGAGCACTGATGCTCACTACTATGGATGGTGAAGATTTCCTGTCCCCTGTGAATTCAGATGCAGTTAAAAAATACTTCGCATAAAAAGACCCGCTGGACATAAAAACAAAATGTAAGTCCAGGAAAAAATAGGGCATCCCGGCGAGTCAAAAACAGAATAAAAGACTCGGGCAAAAATAAGGGAAAATAAAGAGAAACAAATGTACACCCGCTGAGTTGAAAAGCCGCATTGGACAGCTCAGGCAAAAATGGGTATCCCGGTGGATTGAAAACCCGAAAGGGCGATCCACGCAAAATAAGGGAATAAGCGAACAACTGTATTCTGAATTCGTCCGTATCACTTACAACTTGGAAAGTTTCAAAGGGTTAAAGTGTCGATCAGAATCATCCTTCTTCAAAAAGCAAGATGAGAAGAACGTCAGCGTCATACGAGTCATAGCAAAAGGGAAGCTCACTAAAGCGTCGTCAACATTGCCAACACCTTTTTGTTTCTCAATTTGTAACAATCTCCTCATTTCAGGGGATCTGTTTTTTTGACTGTATTTGCCAATTCAGGGCACACAAATTAATAAAATCAGATTTTCAGTCACACTCCGTCTTGTACACTTTGTTTCATTTTCAAAATGTCCGATATCCTTGATATAATGGTTGCATAAATACAGATGCGCCTTTTCTAAATCACATGCTTACAGGAAATATATCACTTACTCTCGGGAGTGTCTAAATTCCTATGATGGAATCCAGTAAAGGATGCCTCGGGGTACTTGTGCGTTTCTTTGTCATAACAGGATTGCAGGTACTCAAAGCGCAACATAGGACTTGAAAGATTTCTCCCAGCAAAGCTGCCAAATCATTATTTCCTCAACACATCTTCAAAACAGCACCAGAGAAGCTCTCTCTCCCCCATCAGAACTATCGGGCATCACCTCTCCAGCACGTCTTTTAGAGCAGCATCAGAAGGGGATCAGTTCCCCAGTTGAGTTGTCAAGTATCGTCCTCAGAAATTACTAGGAAGATCGTTTAGTGATCTTTCTCCTCCCCAGCCAAGTGCTAAACAGGGAACCATCTCCCCAGAGAGCTCCAGCCTCTATCCAGAAGAGCAATGTCTGAAAATCCCACAACAAAGTGACAAAAGCTTCCACAGCTCCCAGCTGGGCTCCTCATCATTAAGATAGGTCTATCAGTGACCTATTTCCCCAAGCAGAATCATCTGTATCAGATCTACCAATGATCTCTTCCCCAGCTGGGATATTCCTTCAAACAGATCGGCTAGAGATCTCCGCAGCAACGGGATCCGGATCCCGGATCGGTATCTTTGCATAATCATAGCATTCGCATCATAAATCACCTCAGAGCATAGCATTCCGTCTAATACGGAGCATTACGGCAAAAATCAAACATATTGCATAATCATGAGTCATGTTTTGAATCAAACACTTGTATATACCAACATTCCTTCAGTAATGTATATAAAGACTCACAGTCCCAGCAGAAAGCCAAAGCGTCCCCTTTGCACTCGCTAATACATATTAATATATATACTCATTCGACACTCGTCCGTGTCATGTTCATTACCCTGCAGATATAAACCACAAACAGATATCTATACAATCCTTTGACACTCGTCTGTGTCACCTTTCCCCGGCATGGCTACCTAAACACTTATTTTAAACCAAACACTTGTTTATAATACACTTCTTCCGACACCCGTCCATGTCATCTTATCCCCACAGATAACCAGATATCTTTCACACTTATAAGTTCATAACTTATACACTTTCTCTCATGATACTCGTCCGTGTCATACTCTCCCCAGCTAGCTGAACACTCGTCTGTGTCTCACTCACACTTATTTTTCTCACTCATACAAATACTTGTCTGTATCTTGTATACCCCACTTATCTCTCCTCAGATTCAACACTCGTCCGTGTTCTTTGTTAACCAGTTGACACTCGTCTGTATCATCATCTCTGAACATGCGTTAGCGTTTGTTTCTACTGATACTCGTTCGTATCGTGGTCTTAAGGATGCTCGTCCGCATCTTTAATCTATACACAGCGTCAAACACTTATACCCTTCCTTTCTTGAATATAAACACTCGACTGTATCTACCATTCCCAAGAAGAGTCCCCAGCAAATCCCCAGTAAAAAGCAAAACTTCTTTTCTATCTGACATTCGTCCTATGTCATGATACTTCCGGCAATCGTACCTTGCCAGGTGATCGTCCTTCACCCTTTGATGACCATCCCTCATCATTCCCCCAGCGGAGTCTCTATTATTAGAACCCTTTTCTATCCGACATTCGTCATATGTAGCAGTCGTCCCCTGCTAGGTGATCGTCCCTCACCTTCTTGATGATCGTCCTTCATCATTTTATCCGATGGCCGTACCCATCGTTGATCTTGTTATCTGACATTCGTCCTATGTCATGATAAACCCTGAGAGCAGCCGTACCCTGCTAGGTGATCGTCCTTCACCTCTTTATGATTGTCCTTCATCATGCTTATCCGATGGCCGTCCCCATCGTCGACCTTTTCGATCCGACATTCGTCCTATGTCGTGATACTTCCGGCAACCGTACCTTGCCAGGTGATCGTCCTTCACCTTAGATGACCGTCCCTCATCTTATCCCCAACAGAGCAGTCGTCCCCTGCTAGGTGATCGTCCTTCACCTTTGATGACCGTACCTTATCATTTATTTCATTTATGCTTTACAAACCTGATGGTCGTCCCCATCATTGACTTTACTAGAGAATCTTGTTTTTTTACCTGATGGCCGTCCCCATCATGATACCTCCATTTCCCCAGCATGACGGCCATCCCCGTCATTGCTTTATCCCCAGCAGTCGTTCTCTGCTCGGCGGTCGTCCTCCGTCGCCCGCGCTTTATAATAATACTTTACTTCCGTTTACAATCTATATCCCTTTTCTTCTTCACCCAGTGAGTGCAAATTTTGGACTGTCTTTGGTATTCAACCACGAGTTATCTCGTTTGTATGTTAAACCCGTCGCTTACATCCTGCGCAGCTAACTCATGCTTGAATAGGGGCAGCTGTAAACACCCCAAATTTTCCCTCACTAAGTTCACACCATGGCTTATGATCTTTTCATTTGCATAAGTTCAATCATATCACATCATGTTTCATTTTTTGCTTCACTGCATTGGTTCAAAGTCATCTGCATCTAGGGTTTGTGACCTGAGCAATCCATGAGCTATCTGAGCCACTCCAAAAGTCTTCAACCATCTCAAGAGGGTCTATGTATGTTCAAACATCATATTATATCCTCCCAAGATCAAGAAAGTCAGAAAATCACAAGAACTTGCAAGGCATGGAAGCAGAGCCAGGTTTAACTACACAGATGACCTAAAATTAGGGTTTTGGTTTCAGAGGCCATAACTCCAAAGTTTTTGGTCATTCTTGTTTCTATTGGTCTCAATATGATATAAGGATCATACATACCAAGTTTGATGAAAAAAATTCATTGTGGAAGTCATCTCATCACTGGTCATTGAGCAAGTCAGAGCAAGATCAGGGCATCTGAGGCCCCCCAACATGGAACCAAAGTGGATTTTTCATCAAAATGAAGTTATATGGTCTTTACTTGATCATGGAAGTGTTTATAAGTTCACAAATTTGAAGAAAAGTGGGCTAAACCAAAAGTTGCCAAATATGGAAATGACTTGTAATGTAAACTTTCCATTTTGGGAATGTTTTTTCAACCTCCTCTTTCTCAACCAAAAATGCTTCAAATGAAAAATTCTTGGTCATGAAAGTTGTAGATTGGATCATTCCCTTTTCAAAAAGTACAAGTACAAGATCTAATTCATTTTGGAACTCAAGTTATGGCTTTCCAAAGTTGGCAAAAATCACATAATTTCAAGTTTCATACCAAGAGGGATTTTTGCAAAACCTCATGCCAAGCAAATTTGTGACTTCAATTTGACTTCTAATCACCATACAAACTTTGTGCAATGCCTAAAAGTCAGAATTGGCCCAAGAATTTCCAAATTTCATGACTTGTACATGAAGAAACCAAGAAAGGGCCAAACTTTGCCAAAATTGCAAAACCCCTATAAAATTCAATCCACTTGCTGATTTGCCTCAATCTCATTTCCATGGTTGTCCCTGAATCATGCTGCGCAGGACATGCCCTTGTCCTTGGCCTGAGCTTGCCCATACCTCAAAGGACACATAACCTTGACTTTTTGCAAAACAAGCCATACCAATCAGCATAGCCCACACCAACCCCATAGGCCTATCACAGTTTGATACATGGACCAAATACAAGCCATTTCACACAAGAGTTAAGCCAGAATCATCAGCATTACCATAGTTCACAAAAACCTCCCTATTTGCATTTTCTTTCGAAACACACAACTCAACCATTCATTCTCAAAACTTCTTCCACCATTCATCTCCAAATTCATCACTGATCATTTCCCACCCATTAAAACAGCCTGAAACCACCTTAAACCAAAATACGATTTTCACCACCCCTGAACTGAAAGTTCCAAAACACTCCATACAAACTTATTCCAAGCTTACCAGAAGCATCAAGGAGTTCATTAGAGTGGAAAAGCACAAGGCAGAAGGTCAGAAAGCCCAGGGTTCGAAAGCTCAACCTCAGGTAACATGATGAACAATTTTTCCAGAACTATGATTTCTTGTTAAAATATTGTTCTATGTGTTGCCCTGATCATGGGGATGTGTTTATTTTTGAAAATGAGCCAAAGACAAGCATTTTATGTTGCTCTGAAACTTTTGCCCTAAATTTGTTCTTCTTCGATTCTCTTTGTGTGAGTAAAATAAATTGTTATTGATGCTGGATTCTTGTTATTTGATGTTAGGAGAAGAGTTTTGGAGATTTTGGCATGATTTTGTAGCTTAGGGAGTGAGATAGAGATTCTCAGGGGAGAGTGTGGCTGGAGAAGATGACCGAAGGTCATTTCCGGCCACCTGAGAGTCATTAAGGGTTTTAATTAGGTTTAGGGTTTTGTTTAAATCTGGGCCGTCTGATCAACCTTTCCCGCGTGCATTGGATGGTGTGGATTGAACCATTAGTTTTAATTTTAGGTTTAATATTTAATTAATCAGAATTAAGGAAGTTTGAACCTGGGCAGTCCAGATGCGCGCCCAGTCAAACATTCCAAGCCCAGATTGAATCTCAGCACTCCATCCTGCATACTTTTCCTTTTATTATTTTTTATTCCATTTTCTTTGTTTTATTTTCTACGAATTTTTAAAAAATAGAAAATGACATCAAAAAATTCTGAAATTTTTTATCAAACCTTTTATTAATTTTCAGAACCCAAAAATATTTTTATTTTTATTTTTTGCATTGAAAATATATTTTTAAATCATTTAAATGTTATTTTTAATTAGTTAATGAGAATTAATTAATTAAAAATACATTTAGGTATTTAAAAATCCCAAAAAAAATTCAAAGAACATTTTCAAACATTTAGAAACATTTACAAACTCACCACACAAATTTATTTTTGGTTTTGATCATACTTTGACATTTTTCAATTGAATTAGGGTTCTTAAACTGTAATATTTTTAACCCTAACTTCAAAAATTCATAACTTTTGAACCAAAGTGAGTTTGTGAATGATTCTTTTTGAATTGTGTTATGCATGGTTTCAAGCATCTAAAACCATTTTTGTTTTATTTTTATAATGCATTTTCAATTTGTTTGGCATTTTACCTTTAGGATCACCCTTAAAACCCTAGAAACTTAGGAAATTCACAATTCCCTTAGGGTTTAGCTTCTGACCTCCCCCTTTGGATGGTGAACTAGTATAGGTTTAGGGTTCCTTGGAGTGCATTTTCAATTTTGTATCTTATGATTTGCTTCTGTTTTTGAGTTTTGCATCTCACATGTTCATATAACCCTAATTTCTCATCTTCATTTGCATTCATCTTGTGTATGCTTGCATCCATGAGCTTGCCATGACATTTCTTGCATCCAAATGACATATAAGACATCCTAAGACACATTAGAATCATGTTTGATCATTGCATCATCCATTTTCCATGTTATGCATTCATTACATTCCATGTGCATTCATGAACTTTCATGCCTCCTTTCATGCTTCATTTGCATCTTCATCCCTTGTATGATCATTCACATCTCATGACATACATTTGCATCATCTCTTAGCATCATTTGCATCTTGAGCATGCTTCTGGTTTTGGTTTGCATCATTGCATACTTTTCATCTTCATTTCATTTTCATTTCTTTTTACTAACTTTTCAGGTGGTAAGTGTCCTTGAGAAGTGAATTTGCCTTCACTTCTCATAATCTCTTATTCACTCTCTTATGCATCTTTGCTGCATTTTGTATGTGTATTAGAGTGAGCTTGCTCATTCATGTTCCCTCCTCACCTTCTTTCTTCAAGCAACTTATCTTCTTAAGTAAAGTAAGTTGACTTGCTTCTTTCTGCTTCTCCTCCTTCCATCTTCCTTCTTCCTTGGTGGCTTTTCCTTGAAGATCTCTTGCTAGCCTCATAAACCCTAGGAATACCCAAGCATGATAACAATTAGGGTTTGATTAGTCCCCCATTAGTTTTTCCTTTGTGTCATCTTTTGTGTATTCTCTTCTCATCTCATAATCAAGGACTAAACCCTTAAGGTTTTAAGACTTTGTGATTAAGCTTATGCCTGCATCCTTCTATTAGGATGAAGTGTATAACTTTAATCTTAAGTTTTAAACCCTTAATGTGTTTAAATCCTTTAATCAATCCATCCTATTAATCACTAAGACATCAAGCTTGTAACTTGGGCCTTGCATTAGGGTTCTAATTCTTCCTTAATTGGTTAAGAAGGACTAACCCTAGTGTTAATGGACAAGTACCCCTCAAGTTGTCTTACAAACCATAAAATCCACTTCTTAATCTTACCATTAACTAAAATCCACTTTAATAAAGGTTTTGTTTTGTCATGAGGTTAATCCCTAATCATGGATTAAGTTGAGGAGCCTTTCTCAGCTTAAATGTTCTCATCTATTATCCTTCTATTAGGATGGTGTAATAGGGTCCATTAAATCCTTGATTATGGCTTAAACTCATTACTTAACACTAAACAAAAACAACAAAAACATCTAAATAAATGCAAGTAGGTTAATGATCTTAATCCTACATCATGGTGATTAAGTGTGAGGTGTTTACTTCATACTTAAGGTATTCTCATTACCCCTAACCAAAGGGAGGATGTGATGAGTTTACTAACCCTTGGTTTAGGATTAAGCTCATTTTCTTATGACAAATACAAAAAAGGCAATAAAAGATTGAAAATACCAAAAACAAACAATAATCGTCTCCTTCGGGATTCTTTTCTCATCAGACTCACTCATAAACGAGAACTCGCTTCTTCCGTCTAATGCAAGACAGCTAGCACCTGAGCCAGACAGGTCATACACTTGAGCATGGACAAGTAAGCAGTTCACAAGTCAATTCATCTTTCAGTCTCCTTGAGTCGAACTACGGTGTTCTGAATTCCTCATTGCACGAGAGGATACGTAGGCATAACTTAACTGTTATGGAACAAAAGTCTCTGTATATTCCCCCTCTTCCAGCTTCACTCTCTTAAGCCTCATTGTCTTGAGCATTGCACTCTTTCCTTACACTGACACTCTTTTATTTCACTTCATATTTCTTTTGCACTGACACTTGCATTCTTTTCCAGCTTTTGCACACAAAATAACACTGACACTACCCCTTTAAACACAATCTTTCAAGCGTGGATCCCGTCGAGTACGACGAACAATCTGGGTGCTAATACCTTCCCATGTTGTAACCAACCCCCTTTCTCAGTTTCTCTGGTTCGCAACCGTCTTATCCATCTTTTTTCTAGGTTTAGGCAGCATTACCTTCCCTTCGGGATAAAAATGCCTAGCTGGCGACTCTTTTCAGTTCATCTTCATGTTCTCTCTTTCGCCGACCGTTCGCGTCTGTAGCCCTCTAGGCCATGTGTCATTTGGTGGGAGCGACAGGATGAGAGAAGAATTAATTTTTAATATTTTTGTGTTTGGAGAGGTTTACCACCTCATGCCTATGTACCCACAAAGTGAAATGCAAGATCAAAACCTCGTAGTTCGTGATACAAATAGTGAAAAGATTAGTGTGTTAGATTGATTTTAAGATGTAGAGATAAGTCGTCATTATTTAGCGAATAATTCCACTAGAAAGAATGAATCATATCTAAACATGTGAACAAGTTTAAAAGAAGAGTGCACAAAGGCACAAAAAGAATTAAATGAGTTTTTGTATTTTTTAAAGTCTTTTGAAAAAGGTTTTAATATGCTTATGTATTTTAGAATTTATTAAGAAAAAAATAAAAAAGAGTAAAACTACGTGACCTAAGTCAAGGTTTGAATATGAAATCAGTTTTAAGTTTGAACACAAAGAAGATTTTGAAAAAGGGAGAAGTTTTGAAAATTAAAGAAGGGGAGGAGATGAAGAGACTATCCTAAAAAAATAAAATAGATAAAGGAGGAAATATCTAACCAAACTTGATGATGCTTCCCATTATGAGCACAAAAGTTTCATCCTTATAAGCTAGCAAGTGGCCAAATAAAGGCAAAAAATACCAACTCCATAAATATTAAAGCAAAGGGAAGGTGTCATAAAATCTAAGTCTAAAATCTCAATTCCAATGTTTAGGATAGTAACCAATAGTCCAAGATCAAGATCACAAGTTTTTTAGAGATTTAATCCTTTATTAATATTTTTGTGTCCAAATGGACAAATGGAAAATCAACACAACAATAATAAGAGCAAGAAATATAAACATGATAATTTGATGAATAAAGCATAATAAAATAAAAGCAATAAAGGTGCAAGAAATTAAATGTTAGTAGTAAAAGCAATTAAAATGCAAGAATCTAAAATATTAGTAATAGTAATAGTATAATAATATACATAATAGGTGAACTTAATCATCCACAACCAAAAGAGTAACCAAAATCGAAAGGCAACCGAATCCGCTTAGTATCTTACACTATAGTGATCAATCAAGGAAAATAGGACCAAATTCAATGAAATTTGAAAGGAGATTGGGAGACCCAAAGCACCTACACATGAAACATTCATAAGTCTTAGTTCTTAATGCAAAATGATCAATCAATTTGGGATTACGCGACCAACAAGAGGTCTGGTCCACGAAAGTGCAAGTATCCAATCAGATTTTTTGTTCCAAATTTGGGACACATTTAGGTCTATTTTAAGCAATCGCCGAGAAATTTACGAAGTAATTACCTTACAGTTGAGGTCGGCCACCACCAATTAAGGTGAACAATGTTAGTTTTAATGCATGCGAGATAAACGATATGTAAATCGCTATCCTAATGCAATACCGCACAAAACTAAAGATGAATACCAAATTGAGTTACACTTATGGTATTCTTCAATCTTTAAGTTCAATCACTCATTTTGGTGGATTCAAGCATGAAAATGTCTCACTAATGCAAAGTGCCTTAAATGAATTAAATAATTCACTTAAAGGTAATTTTGAAATAATGGAGGGATTGTAAACACCCCAAATTTGCCCTCACTTTTTTCTCACACCATGGCTTGTGATCTTTCATTTTTTTGCATTAGCATAAGCATATCATATCCCACGGCATAGATCATTTCATCTGCATCTAGGGTTTGTGATATGGTTAATCCAAGAAGTAATCTGAGCCATCCCATTGGTCTTGAAGCTTGAAAAGAGGGTCCATGTGTGTTTCATGATCATAATATGCTCCCCAAAGTTCATAAAAGTCAATGGATCACAAAGCATGGCAAAGGCATGGAGGCAGACTGAAGATTTCCTACACAGATGACTTAAAATTAGGGTTTTGGTTTCAGAGGCCTTAATCCCAATTTTTTTGGTCATTCTTGTTTCTAATGGTCTTAATGTGTTATAAGGAACATGTGTACAAAATTTGATGAATAAATTCACTATGGAAGTCATCTGATCATTGGGTAACTTCTTGAGCAAGTAAAGTCAAAATCAGGGCATCTGAGGCCTCCATCAAGGGTACCAAAGGGTCATCATCATCATTTTGAGTCTCTATGATCTTTATTTGATCATAGAAATGGTTGGAAGTTCAAAAAGTTGAAGAATTTTGAGCCAAATGCAAACTTTCTATTTTTGGAAATGACTTGTAATGGAAACTTTCCATTTTGGGCATGAAAGTTGTAGATTATGCCTTCCCATTTTCAAAAAGTACAAGAACATGTCTTGATTCATCCTAGAACTCAAGATATGGCCTTTCAAAGTTGGCAAAAATCCTATAATTTTCAAGTGTGCACCAAAGAGGGAATTTTGCAAATTCACTTGCCAAGCCATTTAATGACCTCTAACCAACTTCTAAACATCATACCAACATAGTGTAACACATTTGGACTAGAATTATGCCTTGGATCACAAGAAACCATGCCTTATTTTCACAAAATGTTCAAAGAGGGAAAAATGCATAAAGCTTGCAAAACCTATGATATCCTTCATCCAAGTGATCCAGCTGCTCAAATTCAATCCTAGGGTTCTCCACAAACTCAGGTGATGCCAAGACACCCCTAAAAACAACTCTGAACCATGCCTATACCTCAAGTACACAATGTTGACATTTTTGCAACTTGGCCCATACCAATCACATTATGCCACCACCCACTTTCTGATCACTCTCATTGGCCTATACTAACCATATGCAAGCCATTTCATAACACACATAAGCCTGAAACATCACACAACTCAGATTGATAAAAAATCCCCAAAACTTTCAAGCTTTCGAAACTCACTCCTCAGCCACAAAAACTCAAAATTTCTTTCACCATTCAACTCCACATCACATAAGGATCATTTCCCACCCCTTTCTATGGCCTAAAAAACCCCTCAATCAGAAACACGATTTCTGAGTTATCGGAACTGAAACACTAAAACCAAGCCATTTAAACTTGTTCTAAGCCTTTCAGAAGCTTCAGGGAGTTCATTGGGGTGAATTAGCATCAAGGAAAGGTCCAGAAAGCTCAGATTGAGAAAGCTTCATCTCAGGTATCATCAAGAACAATTTTTCCAAAACTTGTATTTTAAGTTACAAATTGATTCTACATGATGTGCTGATCATTGTGCTATGTTTACTTTTGAAAATGGTTGAGTATTAAGCATGTATTTAACTTCTGAAAGTTTTCCCGTGAAACATGTTCTTGCTAGATTCTCTTGATTGATGCAAAATAAATGTTGTTTGTTGGTGGATTCATGCTCAGTGATGTTTAGGGAGTGATTCTGGAGAGTTTGGGAGGTTCTCATAGCCTAGGGAGAGAGATAGAATTTTGGGGTCGTCGGAGAAGATGACCGGAGCTTGCTCCGGTCACCTGAAAATGATTAGGGTTCTAATTAGGGTTTATCAGTCAGTTTGAATCTGGGCCTTTGGATCTTAGGGTTAGCGCGCATTTGAGTGGTCCAGATTGCATCATTAAACTTAATTCATAATTAATTAGTTAATTAGGTTTAATTAATTAAAATTAACTCAGTTTGAATCCCGACCCTTGAATAGCGCACGCAGTCAACCAATCTCTCTCACGTTTGAATCCTGACCATCAGATCATCATACTTTCCATTTAATTCATTTTTATTTCATTTTTATTGCATTTTATTTCCATAATTATTTAAAATAGCAAAAATCATCAAAAAAATCTCAAACTTTGCATTTTTGTTTCAAATATTTTTCTTAACCTAAAAATTTTTTTTATTTTAATTTTTGCATTAAAAAAGTAATTTTAAAATATTTAAATGTGATCACCATACAAATTTATTTTTAGGTTTGATCACCTTTTCACAATTTTCTTTGAATTAGGGTTCTTAAATTTCACATTTTTTAACCCTAACTTGAAAAATTCATTTCTGCCTAACCATGATGAGTTTGAACTTGGTTCTTCTTGAATTGTTTCACATATTTCATATAGTTTCTAGGTTATTTATCTCATATTTTTATCTTGAATTTTCAATTTGATTTGCATTTTCCCTTTAGAAGCACCCAAAAACCCTAGATAACTTAGGAATTTCACAACTTTCACTAGGTTTGGCTTCTGACCTTCTCCTTTGGGGTGTGATCTTGTATAGGTTTAGGGTTTGTTTGAGTGCATTTTAATTTTTTTATCATGATGATTGCTTCTGTTTTGGTCATATGCATCTCATGTTGTCTTAAAACCCTAATTTTGCATCTTCATTTGCATTCTTCTTTGCATATCATGAACTTATGAACTTGTCATGCCATTCCATTCTTTTGTATGTCATCTTAGACATCTTAGGACATGTTTGAAACATTTATTGATCATTGTTGCATCATTTTGATATGCTTTGCATCCATTACATTTCATGAACATCAATGTGTTTCATGCTTCTAAACATGCTTCCATTGCATCTCATCCTTGTATGATCCTTCATATGAATCTTGTATGAATTTGCATCATCTCATAACACATTTGCATTGCATAATCACTTCTGGTTTTGGTCTTTGCATCTCATTTCCTTTTGCTTTATGTCTTATGCATTCATACTAACATTTCAGGAACCTTTGGTAAGTTATCTGGGAGGTGGATTTGCCTTCACCTCCCACCTCTTATTTCCTCTTCATATGCATATTCATTTGTCTTTGAAGTGGACTTGCTTCACTTATGTCTCTCTTGCTCCTTTCTTTTCTCCTAAGTTACTTATCTTCTTCAGGAAGTAAGTAAGTTATTCTTCTTCCTCCTTCTCTTTTCATCTGCTTCTTCCTTGGTGGCCTCCTGAAGATCTTTCTTTAAGCCTCACAAACCATAGGATATCCAAGCATGATAACTATTAGGGTTGTATATAGTTCCCCCTAGCTTTTTACCTTTGAGTCTCTCTTCTCATCTCTTAATCAAAGGCTAAACTCTTAAAGCTTTAGGACTTTGGAATTAGGGTTATGCCTGCATCCTTATCTTAGGATGAAGTGTATAACTTTAATCCTTAGTGTTTAACATTTAATTTGTTTACACCTCTTAATCAAAACACATTAATAATCACTAAGACTTTATCTTGTAACTTGGGCCTTATATTCGGGTTCTATCTCTTCCTTATGGTTAAGAGGGACTAACCCTAGTGTTTAATGGACAAGCCCCCCTCAAGTTGTCTTACAAACCATAAAATCCACTTCTTAATCTCATCCTTTAATTAAAATTCACTTAATAAAGGCTTGATATATAATGAATTTAATCCCTAACCATGGATTAAGTTGAGGTATCTTCCCCAGCTTAAGTGTTCTCCTCTATCATCCTTCTATTAGGATGGTGTAATGAGTTCACTAATCTGTGATTAGAGATTAAACTCATTACTTAACACTAAACAAAAAAACTTAAAACATCTAAATAATCACAAGTAGGTTAATGATCTTAATCCTACATCATCATGGTAATTAAGTTGAGATGCTTATCTCATACTTAAGTATGCTCATTATCCCTAATCAGGGAGAATATAATGAGTTTACAAGCCTTTGATTTAGGCTTAAGCTCATAATCCTATGCAAAACACCAAAAACAACAAAAACTGAAAACACAAAAACAAACAATAATCGTCTCTTTCGGGATTCTTTTCTCATGACACTCATTCACAAACGAGAACTTGCTTCTTCCGTCTAATGTAAGACAGTTAGCACTCGAGCCAGACGAGTCACACACTTGAGCATAGACAAGTAAGCAGTTCACAGTCAATTTATTTTCCAGTCTCTTTGAGTCGAACTACAGTGTTCTGACTTCCTCATTGCACGAGAGGATACATAGGCATAACTTAATAGTTATCGAACAAAAGTCTCTTTGACTTCCCCCTCTATCTGCATTCTTTTCTAAGCCTCAGTTCCTGAGCAATTCACACCTTTTGCACTGACACCTGTACTTTATTTCCTTAGCTTTTGCACAAAGATAGCACATAAAGTTACCCCTTTTAAACACAATATTGTAAGTGTGGATCCCGTCGAGTACGACGGACGATCTGGGTGCTAATACCTTCCCAGGTCGTAACCAACCCCCTTTCTCAGTTTCTCTGGTTCGTAACCGTCTTGTCCATCTCTTTCCAGGTTTATGCAGCATTACCTTTCCTTCGGGATAAAAATGCCTAGCTGGCGACTCTATTCAATTCAACCCTTTCTCTTTCGCCGACCGTTCGTGTCTGCACCGTGGGACTTAATGTCTTTTCCGGGGAGAGACAACTTGGAGACTCTGCTGGGGAGTTATCTTGCAACCAGGGCTTCTGGTTCTTTTTGTTGGTTTCTCCTAGCGCTTGTTTGATTTTTGTTTATGGGGGTGTTATGTGTGCTTTTTGTTTATTGCTTTATTTATTTCTTTCTGTACAGCTTTATTTATTGCTTTCTTTTACTGTTTTATGCATTTCATATTATTGTCATCATATCATTTACTGGATTTGTTGGTTTTCCTTGGTGGGAGGGGCATCTCAGTGACCAAGGTTCCACACTGGGAGCCTGAGTGACACATAGGATTAGAGTGGCTTCATATTCTTTCCCATTCCATTTCGGTCTAGTGCGGGAATTTGAAACACGATTCAGACATGGGTTTCTTCTTGAGAACTTTGTGCTACGGATTTCCTGTAGTACTAGGGCTATCTGGGAAGCCTGCTAAGTCTAGATGACCTTTTAGACGACCTTCAGCATCTGAGATAAATTAGAGGAGGGTCCTTTATGATTAATGTAAACACTTTACCTCCGGGTTAGAAGTGTTTACACTTCTCATAATAGATCCAAGTCCGAGGATCCTTGTTCTAGAACAATACCTGTGAGTGGGTTGGGATGTTTGCAGGTTTGCAGGAACCCTTGGCCTCAACATACCTTGTTACTGATATTGTTTTAAGGTCACACTATTTTGGACTGATCTTATGAAACCCTGGACTTTTTACTCTTTATTTGAGTCCCCCACCTGGTTACTGGTTCTCTAGCCTTCATCTGGATTTCTGAACACTCATGGACCCTATCAAAGCAAATGGAAAATCCAGCAGCTGATCACAAACCCTTGCATATCATTTTGCATACATCATTTTGCATCATTTAACATTTGTCTATTTGTTTTACAGGGTATCCACATCTTCTTTGGTTTGGTTTTGATTGTTCTTCTGCTCAGCCATCTTCATCAGTTATCTTCATCCGTTATCTTCCTCAGAGATCTTCTTCAGTTGATATCTTCTCCAGTTATCTTCATTAGTGTTTCTCCTCAGTTATCTTCAGCAGCATCCATTGTCAGTATGGACTCATCCAGGAAGAGCAACATTACTTATCATTTCTTTGAGCCCTCCCTAGCAGGCATCAGGCAGATTCAGGCACTTGTCACTCCTGATCATGTCCCTTTATTCAGGGAACATTTTGGTGGTATTATGGACATGATCATGGACTTGGATGCATCACAGAGGAGCATGATTCATACTTGCCTTCAGTTTTATGACCCTCCTCTCAGATGTTTCACTTTCCCAGACTTTCAGATGGGTCCTTTGTTGGAAGAGTTTTCCATGTTGTTAGGTGTCCCTATCAGGAGGGGAATCCCTTTCAACCCTGAGATGACTGCTCCTAGGAATGAAGACATAGTTAAGGCTTTGCATTTGGAAGCCACCATCATTGATCAGCATATGACTACCAAGGCTGGAATCCCAGGCCTCCATTTGGACTTCTTGATCACTCAGGCCACTAGTCATGCTGCAGTTGGGAAATGGGAAATTGTTTGTGCTCTCCTGGCTCTTAGTATATATGGAATCATCTTGTTTGCAGAAGAGCCTAAGTTTATAACAAAGAATGCTATTCATATCTTCCTGCTGAAGAATCCAGTTCCTACCTTGTTAGGGGATTTCGACTACTCAGTGCATCAGAGAAATGAGAAGCAGAGGGGAAGACTAGTCATATATTGTGCACCTCTCTTCTACTGTTGGTTATTGAGACACCTGCCAAAGACAGAAGCTTTCCTGAATCCTCATCAGTCAAGAAATTGGGCTAGGAGAATGATTGCTCTCACTTCATAAGACATCAGGTGGTGTACTCAGAGCACCAAGGGCAGGGACATGATTACAAGCTGTGGGCAGTATCCCAATGTACCTATTATTGGAGTGAAGGGTTGCATCAACTACAACCCTTTGCTTTTTAAAAGGCAGTTAGGGTATGCTTTAGTACATCCACCAAGAGAGCAGGATTTAGCAGAGACCCTTTACTGTGATATTCAGAATAATCATGCCATCATCCGACAAGCAGTCTGGGCTTGGGATAACATACAGACAAAAGGGACTACTATTCTTGGCAAGTGCAACAACATAGCTTCAGCTCAATACATTGATTGGTCTCGCATCAGAGGACAGATCACCCGCATGCCATTCACCCTGGAAGATGTGCTAGGGCCATCAACAGTAGAGCCCATAGCTACAGTGAGTCTGGATGAATTTGATAAGCTGAAAGAGAGGAATGCTCAGCTTTCTGAAGCTCTAAAGAAGACCCTATGGGAAAGGAATGATAGTCATCTGGACAATGAGAGGTTAGAGAAGCTGTGTATCGAGCATGTGACTAAGATTGAGAAGACTGGCGATTACATCAGAAAAGCCCGAGCAGGGGAATTGGTGTTGAATAATGCTTGCAAAGAAGCTAAGATTCAGAAAGCCAGAGCTGAGCATTACTTAGAAGAGAGTATAGCTAGATGGATCAGAATTACTAAGGCTCGTTTGCAGGAAGATCAGAGGACATAGGCTAGGATAGAGCAGTTGGAAGCTAATGAGAAGAAGAGTCAGGAAGCCTTGTTAGCGGCACAGAAGGAAATCTCTGAGCTGAAACTTCGGGCGGGGTTGAAGAGATCAAAAGACCAAGACAAGTACCAGAAGTTGACAAGTGCCATTGCCACCAGGAACCTTCTTATCAGGACCATCACAGAGCATCCAGTTAGACCAGTGACTGATGCTCTCCTGAAGGAAGTCAAGGAGGATGACTTTGAGCTGGATGTTTGATTTCTTTGTATTTGCATTTTATTTTGGTTGTACTTTATTTCTCATGATGATTTTGTTGTATTTTGACCCACCATGGAAACTTGTTGTAATCATAAACTATGTACCTTTTGCATTTGTAATATATGGTTTATGTATTACTTGGATTTTCTCTTGGACTTCATTTCTCTTCAACATCTTCATTCCCAGAGGTCTAGAAGATCAAAACCAAAGAACCAAACCAGATACCCTTGGAAGACAAATAGACACACTGCATTGCATACTAACCTCTTTCTTTGTTTTGTAGGTGTTTTTGTTGTTGTTTTCTCACTTTGCTATTTTTCCAGGAAACATTGCTCTTAGGAGGGTTTTCCCTATCAACAGAGTTCACCGGTATCCTACAACAAACAACCTTCCGAGCTCACAGATGGACCAAGTTCAACAAGATTTGACTGATGTAAGAACTCAGATGGCTAATGAGAGAACTGAGATGAGGGCTCAAATGAACCAATTCATGGCAGTAATGATTGGGTTGGCCCAAAGCCAAGAAAGATTAAGAGAGTTAGTCGAGCGGCAAACTCCAGAAGAGAATCACCCAGGTACAGGAGGTACTAGTAACAATGATCACGGGCAGTTGCAAACAGATGCGCTAGAGTTTGGGCCTCACCTCAATCCTGAAGTCAATGCTATCAGAAATACCCAAGGAAACACTGGAGGTCGTGCCTTGCAAGAGGACCCTCAAGAGGAACAGTTTACAATAATTGGTGCTGGGGATGAAGCATATGATCGTCGTCTGGACGAAATATAGGAGAAGCTGAGATCTTTGGAGTCCCAAAACTCTTTGGGATTTGATGTAACAAACATGGGTCTAGTTGAGGGAGTCACGATTCCTCACAAATTCAAGCCTCCATGCTTTGAGAGATATAATGGTACCTCCTGTCCTCGTACCCATCTTCAATATTTTCTGGGGAGACTGAAAGCTTATACCATGGACAAAAAGTTGTTGATGTTCTACTTCGAAGACATTCTGACTGGGGCATCCCGTGAATGGTATTCTCACCTGTCCAGAGCAACAGTCAGAAACTGGAAGGATTTGGCCGAAGCTTTCATACGCCAGTATCAATATAACTTGGACATGGCTCCCAACAGAACTCTCCTAATGGGTATGTCACAGTCTTCAAGAGAAAGCTTCAGGGAATATGCCCAAAGATGGAGACAGCTTGCTGCTGCTGTCCAGCCTCTGATGTCTGAGAGAGAAATGGCCGACATGTTTATGAACACCCTACAGGGAACTTATATTGATAGACTTGCTGCTTTCTCGTCCACCAGCTTTGCGGATGTAGTTATAGCTGGAGAGAGAATTGAGAGTCTTTTGAAGATGGGCAAACTTTCAGACAACGGTGCTAGTTCCAGCAATGCAAGGAAACCTTTCTCAGGACCTCACAGGATAGGTGAGACCAACTCAGTACACATTTGCAGAGGTAGGCCTCAGTATATGCCAAGATCGGTGGTTGTTGTCATCATTCCAACTCCAGCACCTCAACAACAATATCCTCCACAACCACAACACTTCCCACCGCAACAACAATTTCCTCAACAGAGATCTTACAACAATAACAATCAGCAACAACATCCGTTTCAACAAAGGACTTCACAAATCAACAGGGTTATCGATCCCATTCCGATGCCCTATGCTGCCTTACTTCCACAGTTATTAAAGCTCAATCTGATTGAATTGAGGACTCTGGCCCCACCAGATCCCCAGAATCTCCCAAGAAACTATGATGTTAATGCCAGATGTGCCTTCCACTCCAATGCACCTGGCCATACAACAGAGAAGTGTATAACTTTACACATGAAGGTTCAGGATTTAATTGATTCTAAGGCAATCAACTTTGCACCCCCTCCAAGTGTTACCAAGAATCCTATGCCTAGCCATGGTGGGCCTAGGATAAATGCCATTGAGGAGGATCAACCGATGAACCAAATTGACAGTGTTGCAAGCATTCAGACACCTCTGGCCGAGGTTAAAGCCCAGCTTTTAAAGTGCCAAGTATTTCCGGGTTGTGAGGCCCGCTGCGAAGCTTGTAAGACTTCCATCAACGGTTGTGCAGATTTGAAGACTGGTATCAATAATCTTATCAAAGAAGGCACTTTACAGATCACTTCAACAGTTCTAGCTCCTACAACATCAACAACCATTCCTCCTACAACTCCATCACATGTCATTCCATCAGATGCAACAAGTATCACTCCTACAACTTCAACAACAATCATTCCAACAGATTCTTCTACAACATCAACAACCATCCCTTCTTCAACTTCAACAAATATTAGTTCAACACATGCTTCTACAACAACAGCAACCATCAATGAAGACATTTCCACAGTTACCATTTACTATGATCCGACAATGATCCACGTTCCAGATCCTTTCAACAACTCACATCAAACATCTCCATCAACATCAGCAACCTTCATCACAAGCACCATCTATGGTCAGACCTCCTGTCACAATTTATTATGAACCTTAGACAGTCTCAACTCCTTCGTCCATAGCAATCAGTCCAGTTACTATCATAGTACCTGGACCAGTTCCATATGATAGCAGTAGTGTCGTGCCTTGGCACTATGGCTCAGATTTATATTGCGACGAAAATAAAGTCAGTCTTGATACTTCTACACCATAGATTGGAAATGTGGGGGGAGGCGGAGGCTTCACTCGAAGCGGACGTCTCTTTGCCTCACAATTCCAAAGAACTAATGTTGAAGCAGAAGCTGCTGCCAAGGCTAAGGGCAAGAGTGTGGTACCTGAAGAACCTATTGCCAAGGAAGCTCAGAAGACATCCTTTGACCAGGATGTAGACGAGTTCATGAGAATAATCAAGAAGAGTGACTATAAGGTTGTGGACCAGCTCCATCAGACACCCTCCAAAATCTCTATTCTATCACTGCTAATGTGTTTCGAAGCTCACAGGAATGCACTTCTCAAAGTCCTGCACGCAGCTTACGTGCCGGAAGAGATCACAGTTAATCAGCTAGAAATGGTGGTTTCTAATGTCAATACTAGTCATGGACTAGGGTTCACCGATGCTGATCTAACTATGGAGGGCCGTAACCATAATAAGGCTTTGCATATCACCTTAGAGTGTAAAGGTGCTATTCACTCTCAAGTCTTGGTTGACACTGGGTCCTCACTCAATGTTCTTCCAAAGAAAGCCTTGGTCAAGATGGAATATGATGGTCTTGCACTGCATCCAAGTAACTTGGTGGTGAGAACCTTTGACGGCTCTAAAAGATCGGTTCTTGGGGAAATTGAGCTTCCTGTGGTAATTGGCCCACAGATCTTCAAAACTATCTTCTACGTGATGGACATTCAGCCTGCCTATAGCTATTTGTTGGGCCGGCCATGGATTCATGTTGCTGGCGTTGTAATGTCGACCGTTCACCAGAAGTTAAAATACGAATGGGAGGGCCAAGTTATTACAATCTGTGGGGAGGAGGATATCTTCGTTAGTCATCTAGCTACTTACAAGTATATTGAGATGGACAGAGAGATCCATGAGACAATGAGCTAAGGGTTTGAGGCCCTCTCTGTCAATGAAGCAACAACTGAAGTATCTGGAACTTCAATCTCTTCTTATAAGCAAGCTCGGAAGGTTGTTGAAGACGGGAATGCCCAGGGCTGGGGGCAAGCTGTTGCAAGTTCAGATCAAGGAAGACAAGTTCGGGTTGGGTTACAAACCATCCTGACAGGTCCAAGAGGAGGCTGCTGAAGCTCCCAAGTTTATCAGTGGGGGAAAGTTAACCCCTGATGCAATCAACAATGTGGAAGACGAGGCTGAAAGCGACTTCAACCTAGAAAGTTGGATTCGTCCAAGGGTCCCAAGCCAGCAAGTCCTCAACTGGTCTTCCCAGGAAATTATAAGGACTCATTTTGTAATAGGGACATATTTGTATTTTGTGAAAATGAATGATTAATGAACAAATGGACATCTTTTGCAAACGATCTTCTTTTTTCGCTCACTGTCTTTTCATTTTCGCACAAAAAAATAAATGGCAATGTTTTTCAATAAATAACTTCATTCACTTTTTCCTAAGCAAGATAAAATCAATCACTAAAATGAACAAATCTCAACCCTTGCAGAGATAATCCTCTAGATTGCACCGATAACAACACTGTTATGACTTCGTATGACTTCGACAATCCGATTAATCAAGCATATGAAGGGGTTGATGAAGACTTTGATTTGCCTGAAGAGTTGGCTAGGTTGTTGAGGCAAGAGGAAAAAGTGATTGCTCCTCATCAGGAGGAGGTTGAAACTATCAATCTTGGTACCAAGGAAGATGTGAAAGAGGTGAAGATCGAGGCCAGTCTGCAAGCTCCAATGAAAGAACAACTCATCAGTATGCTTCGGGAATAAGTTGACATCTTTGCTTGGTCCTATCAAGATATGCCAGGTCTGGATATAGATATTGTCATGCACAGATTGCCACTGAAAGAAGATTGTCCGCCAGTTAAACAGAAGCTATGCCGTACTCACCCAGACATGGCCATGAAAATCAAAGAAGTACAAAAGCAGTGGGACACCGGTTTTCTCGCTGTAACTAGTTACCCGCCGTAGGTTGCTAACATTGTACCCGTACCTAAGAAGGATGGAAAGGTGTGTATGTGTGTGGATTACCGGGGTCTGAACAGAGCAAGCCCGAAAGACGATTTCCCATTACCTCACATTGATGTATTGGTGGATACACGGCTCGGTTCTCGGTATTTTCTTTCATGGATGGATTTTATGGATATAATCAGATTAAGATGTCACCTGAAGACATGGAAAAGACAACCTTCATTACACATTGGGGCACGTTTAATGTCGTTTGGTCTGAAGAACGCCGGTGCAACTTATCAACGGGCTATGATAACATTATTCCACGATATTATCCACAAAGAAATCGAGTGCTATGTGGATGATATGATTGCCAAGTCCCTTACAGAAGAAGATCATCTGGTGAATCTGCTGAAATTGTTCAAGCGTCTGAGAAAGTATCAGTTAAAGTTGAACCCCAACAAATGCACATTCGGGGTACGTTCGGGTAAGCTGTTGGGCTTTATTGTAAGTGAAAAAGTAATTAAGGTTGATCCCGACAAAGTGAAAGCCATTCAGGAGATGCCTGCACCTAAAACTGAGAAAGAAGTTCGAGGGTTCCTAAGTAGATTGAACTACATCTCAAGGTTCATATCTCATCTCACTGCAACCTGTGAACCCTTGTTCAAGCTGTTAAGAAAATAACAAACAGTCAGGTGGAAGGATGACTGTCAGAGAACTTTTGACAAGATCAAAGAATATCTGCAAGAACCTCCAATTCTCATGCCTCCAATCGAAGGAAGGCCTCTAATCATGTATCTGACAGTATTAGAAGAATCAATGGGGTGTGTGTTGGGCCAACATGACGAGTCTGGTCGAAAAGAGTATGCAATATACTACCTAAGCAAAAAGTTTACCGACTATGAACAACGTTATTCACTGCTTGAGAAAACTTGTTATGCTTTAGCGTGGGCTGCTCGCCGACTAAGACAGTATATGTTGACTCATACTACCTTGTTGATCTCAAAGATGGATCCAATCAAGTACATATTTGAGAAGCCATCACTTACCGGAAGGGTTGCAAGATGGCAAATGATTCTAATGGAATATGACATTCAGTACACCTCTCAAAAAGCCATCAAGGGCAGTGTGTTGTCTGACTATCTGGCTGAGCAACCCATTGATGATTACCAGCCTATGAGATTTGATTTCCCTGATGAAGACATCATGTTCTTGAAAGCAAAAGATTGTGAAGAGCCAGTTCACACTAGAGGGCCTGACATAGAAGATGTATGGACTATGATGTTTGACGGGGCAGTTAGTTGCAACGGTCGTGGGGTTGGTGCAGTACTTATCACGCCTAAAGGAGTCCATATGCCTTTCTCGGCAAAACCCACCTTTGCTTGCACTAAAAACGAAGCAGAATACGAAGCTTGTATCATGGATCTTGAGGAAGCCATTGACCTCAGGATCAAAACCTTGAATGTATTCGGAGATTCAGATTTGGTAATCAATCAGAACAACGGCAAATGGTACACTCATCAGGAGCATCTGATTCCCTACCGTGACTATACGAGGAGATTGTTGACCTTCTTCACAACAGTTAAGCTTGAATACATCCCTCGAGATGAGAATCAGTTTGCAGACGCTTTGGCTACCATTTCATCCATGATCAAAGTACAAGCTACCAATTATGTCCTCGGATTTTGGTATCCAGACTGGACAGACCGACATATGTATTTTCTGTGGACACTGTCACCGATAGCAAGCCTTGGTTCCATGAAATCAAATGCTTCTTGGAAACTCAGACATACCCACCTGGGGCATTGTCAAATGATAAGAAGACATTAAGAAGGCTAGGCGGTAGCTTCTTCCTTAATGCTGATGGTTACTTGTACAAGCGAAACTTCGACATGGTCTTGCTCAGATGTGTTGACAAGAAGGAAGCAGACCTACTGATGCGCGAAGTACATGAAGTTTCTTTCGGTACCCATGCCAGAGGACATACAATGGAAATGAAGTTATTAAGATCGGGTTATTAATGGATCACAATGGATGCAGACTGTTGTGCTTATGCCAGAAAATGCCACAAATGCCACAAATGCCAGATTTACGCAGATAAAGTGCATGTGCCTCAGAATCCTTTGAATGTAATGTCTTCACCTTGGCCCTTCGCCATGTGGGGCATTGATATGATTGGAAAATTGAACCGACTTCTTCAAATGGTCACAGATTCATCCTGGTAGCCATTGATTACTTCACCAAATGGGTTGAAGCAGCTTCGTATGCAAATGTCACCAGGCAAGTGGTAGCTTGATTTCTGAAGAGGGATATCATCTGTCGATATGGAGTTCCCGAGCGAATCATTACTGATAATGGTTCCAATTTGAACAACAAGATGATGGCAGAACTTTGTCGGGACTTCAAAATTCAACATCACAATTCTTCTCCTTACAGGCCGAAGATGAATGGCGCTGTTGAGGCAGCTAACAAGAATATCAAGAAGATTGTGAAAAAGATGGTAGTCACCTACAAAGACTGGCACGAAATGCTACCATTTGCCTTGCATGGGTACCGAACCTCTATCATAACATCTACTAGGGCAACACCTTATCAACTTGTGTATGGTATGCAAGTTGTCCTACCTGTTGAAGTTGAACTACCCTCCTTACGGGTAATGATGGATGTGAAACTGGATGAAGCAGAATGGGTCCGATCTCGGTACAATCAACTGAATCTGATTGAAGAGAAAAGATTAGCAGCTATCTGTCATGGGCAATTGTATCAGAAACGAATGAAGAAAGCCTTCGATCAGAAAGTCAGACCTCGGGAATACCAAATGGGAGAGCTTGTACTGAAAATGATCCTTCCTCCTGATACAGACCACATGGGAAAATGGACGTCAAACTACGAAGGCCCGTTCATAGTAAAGAAAGTTTTCTCTGGTGGGGAACTGATTCTCACTACTATGGATGGCGAGGATTTATTATCTCCTGTGAATTCAGATGCAGTTAAAAAATACTTCGCATAAAATGACCCGCTGGACACAAAAACAGAATGTAAGTCCAGGAAAAAATAGGGCATCCCGGCAAGTCAAAAACAGAATAAAAGACTCAGGCAAAAATAAGGGAAAAATCAAAAAATGTACACCCGCTGAGTTGAAAAGCCACATCGGACGACTCAGGAAAAAATGGGTATCCCGGTGGAATGAAACCCGAAAGGGCGATCCACGCAAAATCAGGGAATAAGCGAACAACTGCATTTCTGAATTCGTCTATATCACTCACAACATGGCAAGCTTCGAAAGGACAAAGCGTCAGTCATAATCAACCTTCTTCAGAAAGCAAGATAAGAAGAACGTCAAGGTCATACAGGTCATAGCAAAGGAAGCTCACTGGAGCGTCATCTTCAACATTGCTAACACTTTTACTTTATCAATTTACATCAATCTCCTCCTTTCAGAGGATTCGCTTCTTTGACTGTACTTTCCTATTCAGGGCGCACAAATCAATAAAATCAGAATTTTCAGTCACACTTTGTTTTGTACATTTTTGTTTCGTTTGCAAAATGTCCAGAGTTCATAATACAATGCTTGCATGAAAACATATGAGCCATTTAAATAAATGCTTGTAGGTAATATGTTGCTCTCAGACAAATCTAACTCCTATGACGGAATCCGGTTGAGGATACCGCGGGACACTTGTGCGTTTCCTTTGTCTTAACATGTTGCAAGTACTCAAGGCAGACAATCTTTCACAGCACATGGCATATCAAGTATTGTTCCTCAGCCAAGCAAGCAATCACATCATCAGCAGGACTCCTTGACAAGAAGTATTTCCTCGCGAAGTTTTTATCCCCCCAGAGGATCCCTTGAGGAATTCATCAATCCCCAGCGTATTACTTCCCAGAAGTTATCTCCTTCCCAAGCAGGGATCTCCTGAGAAATGCCTGATGACTTTTCCCCATCAAAGTAGTCAGGAACTTTCTATTCCCCATCAGAGTTGCCAGGAGTTTCCTCATCCTCAACAGAGTCGGTGGAATTGCTTCCCCACAGAGTTGCCATTCTCTCCCCAGTAGAGCAATGCCTGAAATACATCCCCAACGGAGTTACTAAAACTTCCTCGTCCTAGTGGAGTTCTCCCTCCAGACAGATAAACCATGGATCTTTATCCCTGCAGGATCCGGATTTCGGATCAGGTTTCTCATTTGCATAATCATAGCATTCGCATCATATTCGCCAAAATAAGCGTAGCATTCCGTCTAAAACGGAGCATTACGACAAAAAATCAAACATTTGCATGATCATGAGCCAGGTTCGAGCCAGTCACCTGCAAATATCAAAATCACTTCACCAGCCATATATAAAACTCATATCCCCTGCAGATAAAAGACAAGACACCCCCTTTGCACTTTCAAACACAGATGTCTGTTCATATTTATACATGCTCTTTTCGACACTCGTCCGTGTCATCTTTCCCCAGTAAAGTTGCCAGAATACCTTCTGCATTCTCAATAAAGACACTTGTTCATACTTGTATATATTCTTTGTTAAGACTCGCCCATGTCATACTTCCCTGGCAAGTCAAAACACTCGTCTGTGTCCCTTGCTCAATCTTTTGGCACTCGTCCGTGTCCTGCGCATACTTCACCACCAGTTCATACTTGTACATACTTATACATAAGTCTTCGATAATCGTCTGTATCTTGTATATATCACCCCTCGGCAGATTCAACACTCGTCTGTGTTCCTCACATAACTGATTGATACTCATCTGTATCATCATCCTTAAACACGTGTCGGCGTTTGTTTCTACCGATACTCGTCTGTATCATGGTACTAAGGATGCTCGTCCACATCTTTGATCTATACACATTTTCTAACACTTATACCTTTTGTTTTAAAGCGTAAGCACTCGTCCGTGTTTACATCCCCACAAAGACAAAACAACCTTTTTCTATCCTGCATTCGTCCTATGTCGTGATATTTTCGGCAGCCGTCCCCAGCCAGGTGATCGTCCTTCACCTTTGGATTACCATCCCTCATCCTTTCCCCAGTGGAATCCCCATTGTTGGAACCTTCTATCCGACATTCGTCTTATGTCGTGATATTTTCAGCAGTCGTCCCCTGCTAGGTGATCGTCCTTCACCTTATGATGATCGTCCCTCATCATTTATCTGATGGTCGTCCCCATCGTTGATCTTGTTATCTGGCATTCATCCTATGTCGCGATAATCCCCAAGAGCAGCTGTACCCTGCTAGGTGATCGTCCTTCACCTCTTGATGATCGTCCTTCATCATGCTTATCCGATGGTCGTCCCCATCGCTGATCTTTTCTATCCGGAATTCATCCTATGTCGTGATAAAGAGAAGGCCGTCCTCTGCCAGGTGATCGTCCTTCACCTTTGATGATCGTCCCTCATCAAATATTTCATTTATTCTTTAACCCGATGGCCGTCCCCGTCGTGGTCCCTTTTCCTTTTCCTGATGATCGTACTTCATCAGTTTAGCCCGATGGGCGTCCCCATCGTTGTTTACTTTTCTTTCCAAGCCTGATGGTCGTCCCCATCATTGCTTTTCTCAATCCCTAGAGAATTTTATTTCCCTACCCGATGACCGTCCCCGTCGCGGTTTCTTTATTTCCCAGTAAGATGGTCGTCCCCGTCATTGCTTTGCTTACCGTTTTACCCCCAGCAGTCGTCCTCTGCTCGATGGTCATCCTCCATCGCTTTCATTTGATAAGCATACTATACTATCTTTTACAATTTATATCCCTTTTCTTCTCCCCAGTGAGTGCAAATTTCGGACAGTCTTTGGTATTCAACCACAAGTTATCTTGTTTGTTTGTTAAGACAGACGCTTACATCCTGCACAGCTAACTCATGCTTGAATAGGGGCAGTTGTAAACACCCCAAATTTTCCCTCACTTTTTCTCACACCATGGCTTGTGGTCTTTCAATTTTTGCATTAACATAAGCATATCATATCCCACTACATAGTTCATTTCATCTGCATCTAGGGTTTGTGATCTGGTTAATCCAAGATGTAATCTGAGCCATCCCATTGGTCTTGAAGCTTGCCAAGAGGGTCCATGTGTGTTCCATGATCATAATATGCTCCCCAAAGTTCATAAAAGTCAAGGGATCACAAAGCATGGCAAAGGCATGGAGGCAGACTGAAGATTTCCTGCACGGATGACCTAAAATTAGGGTTTTGGTTTCAGAGGCCTTAATCCCAATTTTTTTGGTCATTCTTATTTCTAATGGTCTTAGTATGTTATAAGGATCATGTGTACCAAATTTGATGAAGAAATTTACTATGGAAGTCATCTGATCATTGGGTAACTTCTTGAGCAAGTAAAGTCAAAATCAGGGCATCTGAGGCCTCCATCAAGGGTACCAAAGGGTCATCATCATCATTTTGAGTCTCTATGATCTTTATTTGATCTTTGAAGTGGTTGGAAGTTCACAAAGTTGAAGAATTTTGAGCCAAATGCAAACTTGCTATTTTTGGAAATGACTTGTAATGGAAACTTTCCATTTTGGGAAAGATATTCAACCTATTCTTTCATGACCAAAAATGCTTCAAATGAAAAATTCTTGGACATGAAAGTTATAGATTATGTCTTCCCATTTTCAAAAAGTATAAGAACATGTCTTGATTCATCCTAGAACTCAAGATATGACCTTTCAAAGTTGGCAAAAATCCTATAATTTTCAAGTGTGCACCAAAGAGGGAATTTTGCAAATTCACTTGCCAAGCCATTTCATGACCTCTAACCAACTTCTAAACATCATACCAACATAGTGCAACATGCCTCATTTTCACAAAATGTTCAAAGTGGGAAAAATGCATAAAGCTTGCAAAACCGATATCTCTCTTCATCCAAGTGATCCAGCTGCACAAATTCAATCCTAGGGCTCTCCACAAACTCAGCTGATGCCAAGACACCCCTAAAAAAACCTATGAACCATGCCCATACCTCAAGTACACAATATTGACATTTTTTCAACTTGGCCCATACCAATCACACTATGCCACCACCCAATTTCTGATCACCCTCATTGGCCTATACTAACCTTATGCAAGCCATTTCATAACACACACAAGCCTGAAACATCAAACAACTCAGATTGCTCAAAAATCCCCAAAACCTTCAAGCTTTCGAAACTCACTCCTCAGCCACAAAAACTCAAAATTTCATTCACCATTCAACTCCACATCACATAAAGATCATTTCCCACCCCTTGCCATGGCATAAAAACCCCTTAATTAGAAACACAATTTCTGAGTTATTAGAACTGAAACACTAAAACCAAGCCATTTAAACTTGTTCTAAGCCTTTCAGAAGCTTCAGGGAGTTCATTGGGGTGGATTAGCATCAAGGAGAGGTCCAGAAATCTCAGATTGAGAAAGCTTCATCTCAGGTATCATTAAGAACAATTTTTCTAGAACTTGTTTTTTAAGTTACAAATTGATTCTACATGATGTGCTGATCATTGTGCTATGTTTACTTTTGAAAATGGTTTAGTATTAAGCATGTATTTAACTTTTGAAAGTTTGCCCGTGAAACATGTTCTTGCTTGATTCTCTTGATTGATGCAAAATAAATGTTGTTTGTTGGTAGATTCATGCTCAGTGATGTTTAGGGAGTGATTCTGGAGAGTTTGGGAGGTTCTCATAGCCTAGGGAGAGAGATAGCATTTTGGGGTCGTCGAAGAAGATGGCCGGAGCTTGCTCCGGTCACCTGAAAATGATTAGGGTTCTAATTAGGGTTTATCAGTCAGTTTGAATCTGGGCCTTTGGATCTTAGGGTTAGCGCGTGTTTGAGTGGTCCAGATTGCATCATTAAACTTAATTCATAATTAATTAGTTAATTAGGTTTAATTAATTAAAATTAACTCAGTTTGAATCCTGACCCTTGGATAGCGTGCGCAGTCAACCAATCTCTCTCACTTTTGAATCCTGACCATCAGATCATCATACTTTCCATTTAATTCATTTTTATTTCATTTTTATTGCATTTTCTTTCCATAATTATTTAAAATATCAAAAATCATCAAAAAAATCTCAAACTTTGCATTTCTATTTCAAATACTTTTCTTAACCTAAGTTGTCGGTGCAGTCTGGAGGGCACTCTCTGCAAGGGTTTAGATTGGTTCATTTTAGTGACCAGTTTTATCTTATTTAGAAAAAGTGAAAATGAAATTGTTATTTTGAAAACATTGCCATTTTATTGTTTTGTACAAAAAATAAAAAATGAAAAAACAGCGAGCGAAAAAGAGACTTGTTTGCAAAAGATGTCCTGATATTCATTAACTGATCGTTTGCACAAAATACAAGATGGCCCGATTACAAAATGAGTCCTGGCATCTTGGGCAAAATGCAGGACTTGATGCATGCTTAAAAGACAGGAAATAATAATTACTCTGCAGGAGTAACTCTTATAATTTCCTGGGAAGACCAGTTAGAGACTTGGTTCCCCGGGATCCTGGGACGTATCCAGCTTTCCAGGTTGCGTTCGTCTTCTTCCTCGTCTTCCAGACTGTTCACAGCATCCGGCGTCAGCATTCCCCTGCTGACAAATTTGTGCTCCGTTGCAGCCTCCGGTTGATCTTGTCGAGTTGGTCTGTAACCCAACCCGAATCTGTCTTCTTTCTTTTCTACTGGCATCAGCTTGCCCCAGCCTTGAGCGGTACCCTCCTCAACAACCTTCCGGGCTTGTTGATATGAAGTGATGGAAGTTCCAGACATAGCAGTTGCTTCATCGATGTTAATGGCCTCAAACCCCTGACTAATAGTCTCATGGATCTCCCCATCCATCTCTATATACTTGTAAGTAGCCAGCTAGCTAACGAAAATGTCTTCCTCCCCGCAGATTGTGATGATCTGGCCTTCCCACTCAAATTTTAATTTCTGGTGAAGGGTAGATGTAACAGTGCGAGTGAAATGAATCCAGGGTCTACCCAAGAAACAGTTGTAGGCCGGCTGTATGTCCATCAAGAAGAAAGTAGTTTTAAACGTTTGTGGGCCAATCATCATAGGTAGATCAATCTCTCCAAGCATTGATCTCTTAGAGCCATCAAATGCTCTCACCACCAAGTTACTTGGACGTAATGCCAAACAATCATACTCCAGCTTCACCAAGGCTTTCTTTGGGAGGACATTAAGCGAAGACCCAGTGTCTACCAGCACATGAGAAAGAACATCACTTTTGCATTCTAAGGTGATGTGTAAAGCCTTGTTATGATTGCGTCCCTCCGTTGTTAAATCAGCATTTGTGAAGCCCAGTCCATGACTGGTGTTAACATTTGCAACCACCATTTCCAGCTGATTAACCATGACCTCTTCCGGCACGTAAGCTGCGTGTAGGACTCTCAAAAGTGCATTCCTATGGGCTTCGGAACACATTAACAATGATAATATAGAGATTTTGGAGGGTGTCTGATGAAGCTGGTCCACCACTTTGTAATCACTCTTTTTTATTATTCTCATGAACTCGTCCACCTCTTGTTCAAAAGACATCTTCGGAGTTTCTTTAACAGCTGGATCTTCAAGTGCCACATTCTTCCCTTTTGCCTTAGCAGCAGCTTCTGCTTCAGCATTGGGTCTTGGTGTTTGTGAGGAAAAAAGGCGTCCGCTTCTGGTGAAGCCTCCGCCTCCCCCAACATTGTCAACTTGTGGTGAAGAGGTTGATGAATCTAGAGTGATCTTCTTTCCGTCGCAATATAGATCATAGCCGTAGTGCCAAGGTATGGCATTACTACTTTCATAAGGAACAGGTCCAGGCACCGTAATGGTGACCGGACTAATTGCTGCAGCGGAAGGAACTGTGATGGTATGCAGGTCGTAATAGATTGTGACTGGAGATCTGACAGGAGGTGTTGCAGTTTGTTGTTGGAAATTGTTGTTGGGATGAACATTTGCTGGGTCATAATAGATCGTGACTGTTGAGACATCTTCATTAGTGTTTGCTGGTGTTGTAGGAGTTTCCGTTGATAAGATGGGCGCTGATGTCGTAGAAGTAAATGTTGTCGAACTCTGATCTGTTGAAATAATGGATGGAGTGATTGTTGGAGTTGTGGATGAATTAGTGGGTATGATAGTTGTTGCAGTTGTAGGAGGATATGTTGTTGCTGAAGAAAGAATTGTTGATGTTGTAGGAGCCGTTGTGGTAATTTGCAAGATTCCATCTCTGATAAGGCCATCTATGCCAAGCCTTAGACTCTCACAACCATTAATAGCAGTTTTACACGATTCGCAGCAGGCCTCACAGCCCGGGAACACTTGGCATCTTAAAAGTTGAGCTTTGACTTCTGCTAACGGTGTTTGAATCTGTGCAACATTATCAATTAGTGCAGACGGTTGGTCCTCTTCTATGGCATTAATCCCGGGCCCACCATGATTAGGCATAGGATTTCTGTTAACATTCGGAGGAGGTGCGAAATTGAGAGCTTTGGAATCGAAAAGGTCTTGAACCTTCATCTGTAAAGCTCTACACTTCTCAGTATTGTGACCAGGTGCGTTGGAGTGAAAGGCACACCTGGCATTGGCATCATAATTCTTCGGGAGGTTGAAAGGATCTGGTGGAGCCAACGTCCTTAACTCAACCAGGTTGAGCTTCAGGAGTTGTGGCAATAAAGTAGCATAAGGCATAGGAATGGGGTCAATCACCCTATTTTCCTGAGATGGCCTCTGTTGAAAGGGGCGCTGCTGTTGGTTGTTGTTGTACGTTCTTTGTTGCGGAAAATGAGATTGTTGCTGATAGTGTTGTTGTTGTTGCTGTTGTTGAGGAAAAAGTGGTTGCTGTGGAGTTGGAGTCGGGATAGTAACGGCTGCTATTGATCTGTGAGAATATTGGGGTATGCCCCTGCCTGCATGGATAGCATTTGTTTCACCTGCCCTTCGGGGTCCTGAAAAAGGCTTTCTGGGGTTGGAGGAACTTGCACCGTTGTCAGAGATTTTGCCCATATTCAAAAGACTCTCAATTCTCTCGCCATCTATAACTACATCAGCAAAACTGGTGGAAGAGAAAGCAGCAAGTCTGTCAATATAAGTTCCTTGCAAGGTGTTCATAAACATGTCAGCCATTTCTCTTTCAGACATGGGTGGCTGGACAGCAGCAGCAAGCTGTCTCCACCTCTGAGCATAATCCCGAAAGCTTTCCCTTGAAGACTGAGACATGCCCATTAGAAGAGTTCTATTGGGGGCCATGTCTAGGTTGTACTGGTATTGCCGGATGAAGGCTTCAGCCAAGTCTTTCCAACATCTTATAGTGGCCCTTGTCAGATGCGAATACCATTCTCTTGATGCTCCAGTCAGGCTATCCTCAAAATAGAACATCCATAACTTCTCGTCCATGGTATAAGCCTTGAGTCTCCCTAAGAAAGATTGCAGATGAGTACGCGGGCAGGAGGTACCATTATATTTTTCAAAGCATGAGGGTTTGAATTTGTGGGGAATCCTCACCCCATCTACCAGCCCCATATCCATTACGTCAAAGCCTAAAGAATTATGGGATTCCAAGGATCTCAGCTTTTCAGCAATCTCATCCAGCCTTCTGTCATACACCTCATCCCCAGCCCCAATAACTGTGAATTGTTCCTCCTGAGGATATTCTTGCAAGATCCTGCCTGCAGCAGTGTTTCCTTGAATATTCCTTGGGATATTAACATATGGGTTCAAATGGGGCCCAAACTCTGGTGGGTCGATACGAGGCTGCCCTCGTTCATTATTGATGGTTCCTCCCGTTCCAGGGTGGGGCTCTTCAGGTGTCTGCCATTCTACCAGCTCTCTCAGCCTCTCCTGGCTCTAAGCTAAGCCAGTCATCACAGCCATAAACTGGGTCATTTGGTTTCTCATCTCGACCCTTTCATTTGCCATTTGATTTCTTACTTCATTCAGGTCCTGCTGTACCTGATCCATTTGAATGCCTGGAAGGTTGTTTCGCGTTGGGTACCAGTTTGTGCGGTTAACAGGTAACACTCTGCGACGAGCAATGTTTCATGAAACCACAACAAAGTGAGAAACAAAATAACAAACAAAAACCTACAAAACAAAGAAAATGTTAGTATGCAATGAAATATGCTTATTTGTCTTCCAAGGTATCCGGTTTGGTTCTTGGTTTTAACCTTTCCAGACCTCGAGGAGATGCTTGATGATGTTGAGAAATGAAGCCCACCAAAACAAAACAAACTAATATATTACAAATGATGAAAATACATAGTCTGTTTACAATACATGCCCATGGTGGGTCAAAAATACAACAACCAAAAGAAAAAGTACATCAAAAGGAAAGAAATACAAGCAAAAAGGGATCAGACATCCAATCCAAAGTTATCCTCCCTGACTTCCTTCAAGAGGGCCTTCGTCACTGGACCAGTTGGGTGTTCTGTAATAGTCATAATGAGGAGGTTCCTGGTAGAAATGGCATTAGTCAGCTTCTTATGCTTGTCCTGATCCTTTGATCTCTTTAACCCTGCCCGGAGTTTCAATTCTGATATCTCCTTCTGAGCTGCCAGCAAGGCTTCCTGCTGCTTCTTCTCATTAGCATCCAGCTGCTCAATCTTGGCCTGAGTCCTCTGGTCTTCTTGTGCACGGGCTTCGGTGATCCTGATCCACCTAGCCTGGCTCTCCTCCAGATAATGCTCAGCCCTAGCCTTCTGAATCTTGGCCTCCTTGCAGGCATTCTTCAAAACCAACTCTCCTGCTCTTGCTTTCCTTATGTAGTCATTTGTCCTCTCAATCTTGGTCAGATGCTCAGTCTTGAGTCTTTCCAATCTCTCAATGTCCAGACGACTGTCATTTCTCTCCTAGAGAGTCTTCTTCAGGGCTTCAGATAGCTGATTATTCCTCTCTTTCAGCTTTTCAAATTCCTCCAGGCTAACAGTTGTTGCAGGCTGTACTGTAGAAGGTCCAGGTGTGTCTTCTAAGGTGAAAGGCATCCTGGTGATCTAAGCTCTAGAACAGGACCAGTCAGAGTACTGGGCTGAAGCAATATTGTTACACCTTCCAAGGATGGTTGTCCCTTTTGTCTGAATGTTGTCCCAAGCCCAGGCAGCTTGCCTGACAACAGCTGAGTTAGGTTGAACTTCATAGTATAGGGTCTCAGCTAAATCCTGTCCTCTGGGAGGGGAGACCAAGGCATATCCCAATTGTCTCTTAAACAATAGAGGGTTGTAGTTGATGCAACCTTTTACTCCTATTAGAGGCACATTAGGGTATTGCCCACAGCTGGTAATAATATCCTTGCCTTTGGTGCTCTGGGTACACCATCTGATATCATCTGATGTTAAGGCAATGAACCTCTTGGTCCAATTCTTCTGCTGATGGGGGTTCAAGAAGGCATCTGATTTAGGCAAGTGTCTAAGCAGCCAAGAGTAGAACAGAGGAGCACAACATCTGACTAGCTTCCCTCTTTACTTTTCATTTCTATGATGGATGGAGTAGTAAAAATCCCCTACCAATGTAGGCACTGGGTTCCTCAGCAGGAACAAGTGGATGGCATTCTTACTCACAAATTTGGGCTCATCTGCAAACAATATAACCCCATATATGCTGAGGGCTAAAAGTGCACAGACTTCCTTCCATTCTCCCACTGCAGCCTTCAGGGTGGCCTGAGAAATCAAGAAGTCCAGATGTAAGCCAGGAATCCCAGCTTTTGTTGTCATGTGTTGCTCAATGAGGGCAGGCTCCAAATGCAACGCCCTTGCTATCTCTTCTTTTCTGGGAGCAGTCATCTCTGGGTTGAAGGGGATCCCTCCTCTGATAGACACTCCAATCAATAAGGAAAACTCTTCCAACAGAGGCCCCATCTGGAAATCAGGAAAGGTGAAGCATCTGAGTGGAGGGTCATAAAACTGCAAGCATGTGTGGATCATGCTCCTCTGAGATGAATCAAGATCCATAACCATGTCCAATATACCCCCATAGGGCTCTCTAAATAGTGGGATATGGTCAGGTGTGATAAGGGACTGGACCTGCCTGATACCATTCATTATGGGCTCAAAAAAGTGATAAGATATGTTGCTTTTTCTTGGAATATCCATGAGTGCTGATGAAGAAGCTAAAGTCAAATGCTGATGAAGATCATAGACTGAAAGGCTGGAGGTAAGTCTCTGACAGACTGATGCAGGTGTTGAAGGAGAAGGCTGAAGCAGATGCTGAAGAAGATAACTGAAGCAGAGGTCTAAGCAGTAGAAAGGGTCAAAACTAAACCAAATATAATATGATGGATACCCTGGAAAACAAATAAACAAATGTTAAATGATGCAATGATGATATATGCAAATGATATGCAAAGGTTTGTGATCAGGAGCTGGTTTTGATTATCTGTCTTGGTATAAGGTCCATGTATGTTCAAAGGTCTGGATAGAGGCTCAGAAATCCAGTAACTAGGGTGGGGGACTCAAATAAAGAGCCACATGTCCAGGGTTAATCACAAGAACTGTCCAAAGTGAAGTACCTTAAACAATACAGTAACAGGGTATGATGTGGCCAAGGGTTCCTGCAAACCTGTAAACAACCCAACCCCTCACATGTAATGTTCTAGAACAAGGATCCTCAGACTCGGATCAGTTATGAGAAGTGTAAACACTTCTAACCCGGAGGTACAATGTTTACAATAACCATGAAGGATCCTCCTCTAATTCACCCCAGATTTTGAAGGTCATAAAAAAGGTCATCCAGACTTAGCAGGCTTCCCAGATAGCCCTAACACTACAGGAAATCTGTAGCACAGAGTTCTCAAGAAGAAACCCACATCTGAACCGTGTTTCATATTCCCGCACCAGACCGAAATGGAATGGGAAAGAACATGAACCACTCTAGCCTAGGTGTCACTCAGGTCCCAGGTATAGGACCTTAATCACTCAGTGAAACCCCACCCACCATAACAGAAACCAGATCCAGCAATGATAATGACAGTATGATGTATAAAACACTGTAAAGAAAGCAGTAAATAAAACTGTACATAAGGCAATAAATAAAGCAAATAAACAAGCACAATTAGCACATAACACCCCCGTAAAGACAAATCAAACAAGCGCTAGGAGGAACCCACAAAAAGAACCAGAAGCCCTGGTTGCAGTATAAGAGTCCCCAACAAAGTCGCCAAGCTGTTGCTCCCACCAAATGACACCTAGGTCAGAAGGGGTACAGACGCGAACGGTCGGCGAAAGAGGAAATGAAGATGAACTGAAAAGAGTCGCCAGCTAGGCATTTTTATCCCAAAGGAAAGGTAATGTTGCATAAACCTGGAAAGATATGGATAAGACGGTCGCGAACCATAGAAACTGAGAAAGGGGGTTAGTTACAACCTGGGAAGGTATTAGCACCCAGATTGTCCGTTGTACTCGACGGGATCCACGCTTGAAAGTTTGTGCTTAAAGGGGTAGTGGCAGTGCTATCTGTGTGCAAAAGTTGGAAAAGAATGTACATGCGTCAGTGAAAAAGAGATGTGAAGTGAAATGCTCAGGAATGAGGCTTAAATGAATAATACTGGAAGAGGGGGGAAGAGACAGAGACTTTTGTTCGATAACAGTTAAGTTATGCCTACGTATCCTCTCGTGCAATGAGGAAATCAGAACAACGTAGTTCGACTCAAAGAGACTGAAAGATAAATTGACTTGTGAACCGCTTGCTTGTCTATGCTCAAGTGTATGACCTGTCTGGCTCAGGTGCAAACTGTCTTGCATCAGATGGAAGAAGCGAGTTCTCGTTTATGAGTGAATGAGGTGAGAAAAGAATCTCGGAGGAGACGATTATTGTTTGTTTTTGAGTTCTCAATCTTTTATTGCTTTTGGAGTTTGTCATAAGAAAATGAGCTTAAGCCTAAACCAAGGGTTAGTAAACTCATCACATCCTCCCTCTGATTAGGGGTAATGAGAATACCTAAAGTATGAAGTAAACACCTCACACTTAATCACCATAATGTAGGATTAAGATCATTAACCTACTTGCATTTATTTAGATGTTTTCGGTATTTTTGTTTAGTGTTATGTAATGAGTTTAAGCCATAATCAAGGATTTAATGGACCCATTACACCATCCTAATAGAAGGATAATAGATGAGAACATTTAAGCTGAGGAAGATACCTCAACTTAATCCATGATTAGGGATTAACCTCATGACAAAACAAAACCTTTATTAAAGTGGATTTTAGTTAATGATAAGATTAAGAAGTGGATTTTATGGTTTGTAAGACAACTTGAGGGGGACTTGTCCATTAACACTAGGGTTAGTCCTTCTTAACCAATTAAGGAAGAATTAGAACCCTAATGCAAGGCCCAAGTTACAAGCTTGATGTCTTAGTGATTATTAGATGAATTGACTAAGGGATTTAAACACATTAAGGGTTTAACACTTAGGAATAAATTTATACACTCCATTCTAAGAGAAGGATGCAGGTATAACCTTAATCACAAAGCCTTAAAACCTTAAAGGTTTAGTCCCTGATTAAGAGATGAGAAGAGGGACACAAAAGATGACACAAAGGTAAAACTAATGGGGGGACTAATCAAACCCTAATTGTTAACATGCTTTGATGTTCCTAGGGTTTATGAGGCTTGCAAGAGATCTTCAAGAAAAGCCACCAAGGAGAAGACAAGATGGAAGGAGGAGAAGCAGAAGAAGCAAGTTAACTTACTTCACTTAAGAAGATAAGTCACTTGAAGAAGGAAAGTTAATGGAGAGCATGAATGAGCAAGCTCATTCTAATACAAATACAAAATGCAGCAAGGATGCATAAGAGAGATGAAAAGAGATTGTGAGAAGTGAAGGAAAATTCACTCCTCAAAGTTCTTACCACCTGAAAAGTTAGCATAAAGAAATGAAATGAAATGAAAATGGAATGTATGCAAGGATGAAAACCAAAACCAGAAGCATGTTCATGAAGTTAATGATTCTAAGAGATGATGCAAATGTATGTCAAGAGTCATGGATGATCATACAAGTGATGAGAATGCAAATGAAGCATGAAAGAGGCATGAAAGTCATGAATGCTCATGGAATGTAATGAATGCATAACATGGTAAATGGATGAAGAAATGATCAAGCATGGTTCTAATGTGTCCTAGGATGTCTTATATGTCATGTGAATGCATAAAATGTCATGGCAAGTTCATGAATGCAAGCATATACAAGATGTATGCAAGAGAAGATGAGAAATTAGGGTTTTCATACAACATGAGATGCAAAACTCAAAAACAGAAGCAAATGACAAGATAAAAAATTGAAAATGCAATTAAAAGAACCCTAACCCCATATGATATCACACCCCAAAGGAGAAAACCTAACTCTAAACCTAATGAAAGTTATGATTTTTCTAAGTTTTCTAGGGTTTTAAGATACTTAAAGGGGAAAAATGAAAATCAAATAAAAAATACAGAAGAAATTTATGATAAAATTATGTTAGAAACTACATGTCAAATGAAGATCAATGCAAAAAGAAACATTGTCATACCATTCTTGGTTGGGCAGAAAATAATTCTTGAAGTTAGGGTTCTAAAATAGGAATTCTATGAACCCTAAATTCAAGAAAATTATCAAAGATGGTTCAAAACCAAAAAGAAATTTGTGTGGATGGTATGACAATGTCTCTAAATGTTTAAAGATGCAATATGAATTTTTTGGGATTTTTTAGAAACCTAAATGATATTTTAATTAATTAATTCTCATTAATTAATTAAAATAAACATTTAAATATTTTAAAAATGATTTTTTAATGCAAAAAATAAATATAAAAATATTTTTGGGTTGAGAAAATTATTTGAAGTAAAAATGCAGAATAAAAATATTCTTGGAAATTTTTAGCTATTTTAAATAAATCATGCAAAATAAATGGATTTAAATGAATTTAAAATGAAATAAAACAGAAGTAATCTAATCTGATGGTTCACATTCAAAGCTGGGGAATTTTTGTTGACCTGGCGCATGAATGGGTGGACATGATTCACTCTGATTAAATTATCCTAATTAAACCTAATTAAATTAATTAATTAAAGGATTAGTGACTAATGAAACATTTGGGCCGTCCACACACGCGGGAAACATGATCTAATGGCCTAGATTTAAACTAACCTATCTAATCAGAAATTATGCCCTAATGATCTTCCAGCGGCTGGAGAAGACCTCCGGTCATCTTCTCCGGCCAGACCCCCTCCCTGAACCTCTCAAAACCTCACAAAAACACACCACAAGCTCCAGAAATGATCCTTAACTATCAACAAACTCAAATCCAGCAACAAAAACAATTAATCATGCGTGAATGAAGAGAATCAAAGAAGAACAAAAATTAGGTCAAAGTTTCAGAGATTCAGTTCATGCTTGTTTCTTGCTCATTTTCGAAAATAAACACATCCCCGTGACCAGGGCAACATACAGAACAATATTTTAACAAGAAAATAAGGTTCTAGAAAAAAAGTTCATCATGTTACCTAAGGTTGAGCTTTTCAAATTCTGGGCTTTCTGACCTCCTCCCTCGTGCAAGTCAGCTTCAATGAACCCCCTGAGGATGATGTGAAGCTTGGAAAGCTTTGAGAGTGGCTGGTTTGTGTTGTGTGGTTCTGATTTAGCAGAAATGGAGGTTTGTGTGTGTAGTGATTCAGGCTATTTCAAGGGTTGGGTTTTGTTCTATGGATGATGAGTGATTTGTTGGTGAAAGAATTTCTGGATTTGGTTAAGTTTTGAGGGTGTTTCGAAGAGAACAAGTTTGGTGTGTGTTTTTGTGAATCTGATGTTGTGTGTGTTTTCAGGCTCCAATGCTTGCTCTTATCTCTCCCATATTGTTTGAATATAATATGTGGTAGGTTCTGAATGGCAGCAAAACACTATTCCAAGAGTATGGGAGTTCTTGCCAAAAAGTCAAATATGTGTCCTTGAGAGTATGGGCTAGGGTAGAGGAGATCTAAAGGGTGTATCTGCTTCAGCTGAGTTTGAGGATGACCCTTAGATGGTTTATGATAGACTGCAACACTTGGATTGCAAGATAGCATGTGTTTTGCAAATTTCCAACTTTGTGCATTTTGAGATTTTTGGTCATGGACATGTCTCATTCAATGCTGAATTTTGGTCATGAAGTGTTACATGATGTTGCTGTGATGTTTTGAGACCATTTAGAAGCGATACCAATCCTTAGAAATTATTCTTGCAAGAATCCCTCTTTTGAGAATTTTATGAAAAATGGCTTATGGAAACTTGTGATCCAAGGCATGAAACCTTGTGAATTTTGTGCAAATTTGATCTTGGCAAGTTGCAATATGTTGTAATGATGCTTAGAAGTCATTTAGAGGTCATGAAAGTGCTTAGAACTTGAATTTGCAAAAATCCCTCTTTGGCATGAAACTTGAAATTATGTGATTTTTGCTAACTTTGAAAGATCATAACTTGAGTTCCATAATGAATTAGGACTTGTTCTTGTACTTTTTGAGAAGGGAATGATCCAATCTACAACTTTCATGACCAACAATTTTTCATTTGAAGCATTTTTGGTTGAGAAAGAGGAGGTTGAAAAACTTTCCCAAAATGGAAAGTTTACATTACAAGTCATTTCCATTTTTGGCAACTTTTGGTTTAACTCACTTTTCTTCATTTTTGTGATCTTCTAAGCTCTTCAATGATCAAATAAAGATCATATAACCTCAATTTGATGAAAAATACACTTTGGTTCCATGTTGGGGGGCCTCAGATGCCCTGATTTTGCTCTGACTTGCTCAAGAAGTTACCCAGTGATCAGATGACTTCCACAATGAATTTCTTCATCAAACTTGGTATGCATGATCCTTATATCATATTGGGACCAATAGAAACAAGAATGACCAAAAAATTTGGAGTTATGGCCTCTGAAACCAAAACCCTAATTTTAGGTCATCTGTGTAGTTAAACCCTAGGTCTGCTTCCATGCTTTGCCAGTTCTTGTGATTCTTTGACTTCCTTGATCTTTGGAGGATATAATATGATGATTGAACACACATGGATCCTCTTGAGATGATTGAATACCTTTGGAGTGGCTCAGATGAATCTTGGATGGCTCAAGTCACAAACCTTAGATGCAGATGAACTTTAACTAATGCAGTGAAGCAAAAATGCAACATGATATGATATGATTAAACTTATGCAAAGATGAAAGATCAAAAGCCATGGTGTGAACTTAGTGAAGGAAAATTTGGGGTGTTTACAGCCGTACGCAGCAAATCGATTGGTAAAGTCATATGGAAGATGCTATAGATGAATACAGTATTCGACTTGTTGATCATCAACAAGGAAGCAAACATCAACAAAGAAACAAATATTTTGTTATTCATAGGATGGTTTTTGCCCTCAAGACCTTGTGAGCTAGGCACAAAATAGCGTCAGATATACAAGGAATCAAATCCAAAGTTGAAGTTCTCTCTAATGGACGTCCAATCATGTCTGGTGAAGGTTCAGGCTGAAGTCAAAGGCTTTCATCAAGGCTGGATAGTCAAGGTAGTACTTTTCATCATGCTTTTTGCATACATGAATTTTTCAATACATAATATATTTACTATATTATATTTTATTATTATTTTATTTTAAAATAAATTTAAATTTTGTCTTTATTTAGACTAAAGATATAAGTATTCAACGAAAACTCATGGATAGAAAATAACTTACAATAATAATCATACTTTTGTGCAGAAACCAAACCATTCTATTTTTTTTTACTCACTAAACCATCCTATCTTAGAATCTATAATATATGTTAATTTATTAAAGATATTTTTTTAAGAATTTAACTTTGATAAATAGATAATATAGTTTATTTAAATGTATCATGTATGTACACTTATTGATATTGATCCCAACAGGTGATGCTCTTTTGCTAGAGGAAGTTGATTTAAAACTCAGTATACTTTTTTTTGATGCACCATACAAATTCTTATACTAAACACTTCACCTTATTATTATCAGAGGTTTCTCCCATCTGAATTCGCGATGGACGTTAATCGTCACCACGCTGTTGAGCCTGTAACCAGCTTCTTCGACCAAAAGGCAAAAATCCGAAGAGCCGTTGAAGCCTCTGGAATTCCTTACACTTACGTCAGCTCCAACTCCTTCACCGGATACTTCCTCACAACATTAGTTCAACAAAATGTCACAGCTCCTCCCAGAGACAAAGTGATCATTCTTGGAAACATAAATATGGTAGGTAAACATCGATCTTTAGTCTTTGATTGGCTCATGTTGTACAAGAGTATATGTGAAGGAAGAAGATATTGGAACATTTACCATAAAAATTGTGGATGATCCAAGAACTTTGAGCAAAATAGTATACTAATTTAGGCCTCGTGGCAACGTTGTGACTTTCAACGAGCTTGTCTCCATATGGGAGAGTAAGATCAAGAATACCCTTGAGAAAATTTATGTTCCCGAAGATCAAACTATTAAGAATATTCAAGGTTTGTATATGAATATTCATTTTCAATAAATAGTTTAAGTTAGTATTATTTTAAAATAAATTTAAATTTTGTCTTTATTTAGACTAAAGATATAAGTATTCAATCAAAACTCATGGATAGCAAATAACTTACAATAATAATCATACTTTTGTGCAGAAACCAAACCATTCTATTTTTTTACTCACTAAACCATCCTATCTTAGAATCTATAATATATGTTAATTTATTAAAGATATTTTTTAAAAAAATTTACTTTAATAAATAGCTAATATAGTTTATTTAAATGTATCATGTATGTGCACTTATTGATATTGATTCAAACAGGTGATGCTCTTTTGCTAGAGGAAGCTGATTTAGTTGGAACTGAACAACCAAAGAAGTAAGTGTGTGATTAGCTTTTCAAATATGAACCAAATAGAGTTGTGATTTCAATCTATGGAATGGGAGGATTAGGGAAAACAACATTGGAAAAACAAGTCTGTGATGATCCAAAAGTCAAGAAACGTTTCAGGATTCATGCTTGGGTTAATCTCTCTCAATCTTACATGATGGAAGAGTTACTCACAAACCTTTTTCAACAGCTCCATAGTGTCATTGGTAAACCAGTACCACAAGATGTTGGAACGATGAAAATCGAAAAGGTGAAAGAGTCTATCAAGAACTTGCTCCGAGGAATAATTAGTGTTATTAATACTTAGGTGTAATTATGGTTAGTATTTGCATTATTAAGTAATATCCAATAAAGACTATATATTTAACTAGTGTCTTTTAGTCTCTCCTTCCAACCAATTCTAGAACACACATACACGCCCCTACTTGCAGCAGGTCAACAACTTACACCACATATCAAAACACACATACACAGTGATACTACAACAAACATTGATGCCAAAACTTCAACACCAGTCTTTAGTGGTTGATTATTTAATGCTTAATATAGGTAAAACCATGTTTCTATCTAGTGATAAACATAAGAATAATAGGCAAAGTCTCATAAAACTAGGAAGCTTCAAGTTTGATTTGAGATTAAGAAAAAATAAGAGAATATAAGTCAAACATTGTTCAATATGCATTTCGTCGAACAATTGATGTGCATCGCGAATTGAGGTTCTATACTTATGAATCAAACAACTATAAAGATAAGGAAAGACTCACCAGCTAGCAAAGAGGGTTATGAATCCAACACTTTAGTTAAAGAAGTTGCTACGACTCTGCCGATAAACAATAATAAAATTCATACTGTGAAAAACATGGTGGATTGTAGAATTAAATGAAACAACATGGTGAGATACAACAACAAAAGTGAGATACAACAAATCATAGTGTGAAAAACCAAAGCAAAAACATACCTTAAAATCGGTGGATGGTAGAATTGTGGATTGTCGAGTAACAGAATCTAGCCGTCAAACGACCGATTGCGGAACTGTAGATTGTTGAGCAACAGAACATTGTAGCAGAAAACCTAATTGCAAAATTAGGATTGCGAATCTGCGGTTGAACAAAGCGATTGTTAGGGTTCAAATGATTTGTAGGGTTGATTATTAGGGTTCCAAATCGATATTGACATTGAAGAGGTTTGAATTTCAAATCATTGTTAGAGTTTGAATTTGAATGAAATGAAGGAATTGGAAAAGGTTTATGCAGACTTAGCGAAAGATTGAAATCGATTTCTTGAAACCAAAACGTTGAATACGCGAAGGAGACGTTATTTTCTTTTCTTGGTCATACAGATAACACGTAAAATTATTATTATTATTATTATTATTATTATTATTATTATAAGAATTTAGCCTTGTTTTAGGTGGTATTAGCATGTGTGAATTCAATTATCTAACAGTTTATAATACTTAGGTACAACTATATTATAAAAAACTCAACTAATGAATGCACTGTATTATAATAATAATAATAATAATATAAGATAGTTGTGTATAAAATAATTTAGATGTTAAATTAATATGTAAAATGTTTGAGTTGTTTGACTAATATATATATATATATATATATATATATATATTATATGTATATATATAATAATAATAATAATAATATATATATTATATATATATATATATATATATATATAATATGAAAGAAAAAAAAGTGGAGTAAGTGAGAGAAAAGCGGTAGTAAATATTTTCCGTAAATAATGGCGGTTGAAACCGTCATTTCAATACTATTATTATGACGTTTAGGAAAACCTCCGTAATCAACCGTAAATTATGGCGTTTTAAAATAACCGCCATAATTTACGTTTTTTTTTGTAGTGTTCCCACTTCTTCTTATCTCATTCATATGCATATTTACATGTCTTTGAAGTGAATCTTGTTCACTTATATCCCATCCTTCTTACTTTCTCTCTTTAAGTTACTTATCTTCTTCAGGAAGTAAGTACCTTATTCTTCCCCTTCCTTCTCTTTTCATCTGCTTCTTCCATTGGTGGCCTTGAAGATCTTCTCTCTTAAGCCTAACAAACCATAGGATATCCAAGCATGATAACTTTTAGGGTTGTGTATAGTCCCCCTTAGACTTTTTTCCTTTGAGTCTCCTTGAGTCTCTCTTCTCATCTCAATAATCAGAGACTAAACTCTTAAAGTTTTAGGACTTTGGAATTAGGGTTATGCATGCATCCTTCTCTTAGGATGGAGTGTATAACTTTAATCCTAAGTGTTAAACCTTTAATTTGTTTAAACCTCTTAATCAAATCACACTAATAATCACCAAGACTTTATCTTGTAACTTGGGCCTTACATTAGGGTTCTATCTCTTCCTTATGATTAAGAGGGACTAACCCTAGTGTTTAATGGACAAGTCCTCCTCAAGTTGTCTTACAAACCATAAAATCCACTTCTTAATCTCATCCCTTAATTAAAATCCACTTAATAAAGGCTTGTTATATAATGAATTTAGTCCCTAACCATGGATTAAGTTGAGGTATCTTCCTCAGCTTAGGTGTTCTCATCTATTATCCTTCTATTAGGATGGTGTAATGAGTTCACTAATCTGTGATTAGAGATTAAACTCATTACTTAACACTAAACAAAAACCCAAAAACATCTAATTAATCACAAGTAGGTTAATGATCCTGATCCTACATCATCATGGTAATTAAGTTGAGATGCTTATCTCATACTTAAGTAGGCTCATTATCCCTAATCAGGGAGGATACAATGAGTTTATAAGCCCTTGATTTAGGCTTAAGCTCATTAACTTATGCAAAACACCAAAAACAATAACAAAACTAAAAATCCAAAAACAAACAATAATCGCCTCCTTTAGGATTCTTTTCTCATCACGCTCATTCACAAACGAGAACTTGCTTCTTCCGTCTAATGCAAGACAGTTAGTACTCGAGCCAGACGAGTCATACACTTGAGCATAGACAAGCAAGCAGTTCACAGTCAATTTATCTTTCAGTCTCTTTGAGTCGAACTATGGTGATCTGACTTCCTCATTGCACGAGAGGATACGTAGGCATAACTTAACAGTTATCGAACAAAAGTCTCTGTGTCTTCCCCCTCTTTCAAAAGCCTCAGTTCCTGAGCAATTCACCATTTTTCACTGACACTTGTATATTCTTTTCTTAGATTTTTGCACACAAATAGCACATAGACCTACCCCTTTAAACACAATCTTGTAAGCGTGGATCCCGTCGAGTACGACGGACAATCTGGGTGCTAATACCTTCCCAGGTTGTAACCAACCCCCTTTCTCAGTTTCTCTGGTTCGCAACCGTCTTATCCATCTTTTCTAGGTTTATGCAGCATTACCTTTCCTTTGGGATAAACATGCCTAGCTGGCGACTCTATTCACTTCATTTCATTTCTCTTTTCGCCGACCATTCGCGTCTGCACCCTGGGACCCTGGTGTCTTTTAGGGGGAGCGATAACTTGGCGACTCTGTTGGGGACTTATCTTGCAACTAGGGCTTCTGGTTCTTTTTTTGGGTTTCTCCTAGAGCTTGTTTGATTTGTGTTTATGGGGGTGTTATGTGCTACTTGTGCTTTTTTTTATTGCTTTATTTATTGCTTTCTATACAGCTTTATTTATTGCTTTCATTTACTGTTTTATTGCATTTCATGTTATTATCATCATATCATGTGCTGGATTTGTTGTTTACCTTGGTGGGAGGGTTATTCAATGAGTAAGGTTTCCATACCGGGAGCCTGAGTGACACATAGGATAGAGTGGCTTCATATTCTTTCCCATTCCATTTCGGTTTGGTGCAGGAATATGAAACACGGTTCAGACATGGGTTTCTTCTTGAGAACTCTGTGCTACGGATTTCCTGTAGTACTAGGGATATCTGGGAAGCCTGCTAAGTCTGGATGACCTTTTAGATGACCTTCAACATCTGAAGTGAATTAGAGGAGGATCCTTTATGATTATTGTAAACCTTGTACCTCCGGGTTAGAAGTGTTTACACTTCTCATAACTGATCCAAGTCTGAGGATCCTTATTCTAGAACAATACCTGTGAGGGGGTTTGGATATTACAGGTTTGCAGGAACCCTTGGCCTCATCATACCTTGTTACCAGATTTATTGTTAAGGTTACATCATTTTGGACTGTTCTGGTGAAACCCTGGACTTGTGACTCTTTATTTGAGTCCCCCACCTGGTTACTGGTTCTCTAAGCTTTCATCCGGACTTATGAACACACATGGACCTTATCAAGGCAGATAACAGATCCAGAACTTGATCACAAACCCTTGCATATCATTTTGCATACATCATTTTGCATCATTTTAACATTTGTCTATTTGTTTTACAGGGTATCCACATCTTATCTTTGGTTTGGTTTTGACTGTTCATCTGCTCAAGCATCTTCATCAGAGTTTCCCTTCAGTACCTTCATCGGTGATTATCCTCAAGCATCTTCATCAGAGTTGCCCTTACATCAGAAGACATCAGGTGGTGCACTCAGAGCACCAAGGGCAGAGACATAATCACCAACTGTGGGCAGTATCCCAATGTACCTCTGATTGGAGTGAAGGGTTGCATCAACTACAATCCTTTGCTTTTTAAAATATAGCTAGGGTATGCCTTGCCACATCCACCAAAAGAGTAGGACTTGTCGGAAACCCTTTACTGTGATATTCAGCATAACCATGCCATTGCCCGACAAGAAGCCTAGGCTTGGGATAACATTTAGACAAAAGGGACTACCATTCTTGGCAAGTGTAACAACATAGCTTCAGCTCAGTATATTGATTGGTCTCGTATCAGAGGACAGATCACCCGCATGCCATTCACCCTGGAGGTTGTGCCTGGACCATCAGCAGTAGAACCTATAGCTACAGTCAGTCTAGAGGAGTTTGAGAAGTTGAAGGAAAGGAATACTCATCTTTCTAAAGCTCTGAAGAAGACCCTCTGGGAGAGGAATGATATTCGTCTGGACAATGAGAGGTTAGAGAAGCTCTGGATGGAGCATATGACCAAGATTGAGAAGACAGATGATTACATCAGAAGGGCTAGAGCAGGGGAATCGGTATTGAAGAATGCTTGCAAGGAAGCCAAGATTCAAAAGGCCAGAGCTGAGCACTACTTGGAAGAGAGTAAGGCTATATTGATCAGAATTACTGAGGCTTGTTCACAGGAAGATCAAAGGACCCAGGCTAGGATCGAACAACTGGAAGCTAATGAGAAGAGTCAGGAAGCCTTGTTAGCAGCATAGAAGGAAATATCTGAGTTGAAACTCTGGGCGGGGTTGAAGAGATCAAAAGACCAAGACAAATATAAGAAGTTGACAAATGCTATTGCCACCAGGAACCTTCTTATCAGGACCATCACGGAGCATCCAGTTAGCCCAGTGACTGATGCTCTCCTGAAGGAAGTCAGAGAGGATGATTATGGGCTGGATGTTTGATTCCTTTGTATTTGTATTTCATTTTGTTTGTACTTTTGTTGATTTTGTTGTACCTTTGACCCATCATGGGAACTTGTTGTAATCAAAACTAAGTACCTTTGCATTTGTAATATATGGCTTGTGTGTTATTCTGTTAGTTTCATTTCTCTTCAACATCATCATTACTCGAGGTCTGGAAGGTCAAAACCAAAGAACCCAAAACCAGATACCCCTGGAAGACAAATAGACATAATGCATTGCATACTGACTTCATTCTTTGTTTTGTAGGTTTTTTTGTTGTTGTTTTCTCACTTTGTTGTGGTTTCAGGAAACATTGCTCGTAGGAGAGTCTTCCCCATCAACAGAGTTCACCGGTATCCTACAAGAAACAACCTTCCGAGCTTACAGATGGACCAGGTTCAGCAAGATCTGACAGATGTGAGAACCCAGATGGCTAATGAAAGAACTGAAATGAGGGCTCAGATGAACCAGTTCATGGCAGTAATGACTGGGTTGGCCCAAAGCCAAGAGAGATTAAGAGAGTTGGTCGAGCGGCAAACTCCTGAGGAAAATCACCCGGGTACAGGGGGTACCAGCAACAATGATCATGTACAACCTCGTATTGATCCCCCGGAGTTTAGACCTCATCTTAACCCTGACATTAATGCTATCAGGAATACCCAGGGTAATACTGGAGGGCATGCCTTGTAGGAGGACCCTCAGGAGGAACAGTTCACTGTTGTTGGAGCATGAGATAAAGTCTATGATCATCGTTTGGACGAGATAGCAGAAAAGTTGAGATCTCTAGAGTCTCAAAACTCCTTAGGGTTTGATGTTATGGATATGGGGCTAGTTGAGGGAGTAAGAATTCCCCACAAATTCAAACCTCCATGCTTTGAAAGATATAATGGTACATCTTGTTCTCGTAACCATCTTCAATCTTTCCTGGGAAGATTAAAGGCTTACACTATGGATGAAAATCTATGGATGTTCTATTTTGAGGATAGCTTGACAGGGGCATCCCGTGAGTGGTACTCTCATCTGACTAGGGCAACGATCAGAAATTGGAAAGATTTAGCTGAGGCTTTCATACGCCAATACCAATACAATCTAGACATGGCTCCTAACAGAACTCTTCTAATGAGTATGTCACAATCCTCCAGGGAAAGCTTCAGAGAGTATGCTCAGAGATAGAGGCAATTGGTTGTTGCTGTTCAACCTCCAATGTCGGAAAGAGAAATGGCAGATATGTTTATGAACACCCTACAGGGGACATACATTTATAGGTTGGCTGCTTTCTCTTCCACTAGCTTTGCAGATGTGGTCATAGCTGTAGAAAGGATTGAGAGTTTGTTAAAAATGGGTAAGATTTCTGATAACAGCGCCAGTTCCAGCAGCACAAGGAAGCCTTTTGCAGGGCCTCGCAGGTCGGGTGAAACCAACTCAATAGACATGGGCAGAGGAAGGCCCCAGAATATGCCAAGATCAATTGCCGTTGTCACAATTCCTACTTCACCTCCTCAACAACAATACACTCTGCAACCACAACATTTCCCTCAGCAACATTTTCCTCAACAAAGATCCTATAACAACAACAACCAACAACAGCGTCCTTTCCAGCAAAGGTCATCTCAAGTCAACATGATAATTGACCCTATACCAATGCCCTATGCCACTTTGTTACCACAACTTCTGAAGCTCAATCTTGTTGAATTAAGGACTCTGGCTCCACAAGATCCTCAGAACCTTCCGAGAAATTACGACGTCAATGCCAGATGTGCCTTCCATTCTAATGCACCTGGCCATACCACAGAAAAGTGCAGAGCTTTGCACATGAAGGTCCAGGATCTAGTTGATTCAAAGGCTTTAAACTTTGCACCTCCTCCTAACGTCACCAAGAATCCTATGCCCAACCTTGGTGGGCCCAGGATAAATGCAATTGAGGAGGATCAACCTATGAACTTAATTTAAAATACTGCAAGCATTCAAACACCTCTGGCAGAGGTTAAAGCTCAGCTTTTAAAATGCCAGGTGTTCCCAGGTTGTAAGGCCTGCTGTGAATCTTGAAAATTTTCCGTCAATGGGTGTGCAAGCTTGAGAAATGGAATCAATGGCCTTATTAGAGAAGGTATCTTGCAGATAACATCAACGGTTTCTACAACATCAACAATTCCTACTATAGCAACAACAAATACTCCTCCTACAACTGCAAAAAAAATTGTTCCAATGGACTCTGCTACAAATTCAACAATCATCTCTTCCATCACTTTAACAAATGATAGTTCAACCGCCTCCGCTTCTACAACTACAACAACCATTAACAACGACATCTCCACAGTCACCATATACTACGACCCAGCAATAGTCCCTGATTCCAACAATTTTCAACAACCATCTAAACAACAACCCAACTTCAGTCTTTCACCACCACCACCAGTCAGAAGTCCCATTACCATATATTACAATCCATAGACAATCACAGTTCATACTTCCGCTGCAATCAGTCCAGTCACCATCACGGTACCTGGGCCCATCCCATATGAAAAAGATAATGTTGTACCATGGCACTATGGTTCAGACCTTTACTGCAACGGGGGAAAAGTCTCTCTTGATTCTTCAGATTACACACCACATATCGATAATGTCGGGAGAGGCGGAGGCTTCACTCGAAGCGGACATCTTTTCGCGTCACAAATTCCAAGAGTTAACACTGAGGCAGAGACTGCTGCCAAAGCTAAAGGAAAAAATGTGGTGCCTGAAGAACCAGTTTTGAAAGAAGCTCATAAAACATCCTTTGATCAAGATGTGGATGAGTTTATGAGAATAATTAAGAGAAGCGAATACAAGGTTGTGGATCAGCTCCACCAGACTCCTTCCAAGATCTCCATTTTATGACTACTGTTGTGTTCCGAAGCTCATCGGGATGCATTACTTAAGGTCCTGCACGCAGCCTACGTGCCTGAGGAGATCACGGTAAATCAGCATGAGACGGTGGTGTCTAATGTTAATACTAGCCATGGGCTAGGCTTCACCAACGCTGATTTGACTACGGAAGGTCGTCATCATAATAAAGCTTTACACATCACCCTGGAGTGTAAAAGGGTTGTGCTTTCACATGTTCTAGTTGACACTGGGTCTTCACTCAATGTCTTGCCAAAGAAAGTCCTTGTTAAGCTTTAATATGATGGTATAGCTCTCCGACCAAGCAATCTGTTCTTGGAGAAGTGGAGCTTCCTGTGATAATTGGCTCGCAGGTCTTTCAAACTACTTTTTACGTGATGGACATTCAGCCGGCCTATAGTTGTTTGTTGGGTCGACCATGGATTCACGCCGCAGGCGCAGTTATGTCGACCCTTCACCAAAAATTAAAATACGAGTGGGAAGGGAAAATTATCACAGTTTGTGGTGAAGAGGATATTTTTGTTAGCCATCTGGCCACCTACAAATACATTGAGATGGATGGTGAAATCCACGAGACCATGAGCCAAGGTTTTGAAGCACTGAACGTCAATGAGGTGACAACTGAAGTATTTGCTGCACCCCAAGAGGATAGGATGGGTACTTCAATTGTCTCCTACCGACAAGCTCGAAAGGTTGTTGAAGATGGAACCGCCCAAGGTTGGGGCAAGCTGCTACCGATGGAGAAGAAGGAGGACATATTCGGTTTGGGTTACAAACCATTCTGACAAGATCAAGCAGAGGCTGCTAAGGAGCCCAAGTTCGTGAGTGGGGGAATGCTAACCCCAGATGTTGTTAATAATGTGGAAGACGAGGCTGAAAGCGACCTCAACCTGGAGAACTGGATTCGTCCAAAGATCCCGGGCCAACAAGTCCTTAACTGGTCTTCCCAGGAAATTATAAGGGTTACTCCTGCAAAGTAATTATTATTTCCTGCTTTTTAGCATGCATCAAGTCCTGCATCTTGCCCAAGGTGTCAGGATTCATTTTGTAATAGGGCCATATTTGTATTTTGTGCAAATGGAATATCAATGAACAATGGACATCTTTTGCAAACAATTTTCTTCTTCGCTCACTGTCTTTTCATTTTTGTTATTTTTCGCACAAAACAATAAATGGCAATGTTTTCAAAATAAATAACTTCATTTTTTCTGAACAAGATTAAAATTGATCACTAAAAAGAACAAATCTCAACCCTTGCAGAGATTATCCTCCCGATTAAACCGACAACAGCATTGTTATGACCTTGTGTGACTTCGACAATCCAATTAATCAAGCAGATGAAAGGGTTGATGAAGACTACGAGTTGCCTAAAGAGTTAGCCAGGTTGTTGAGGCAAGAAGAAAAAGTGATTACTCCTCATCAGGAGGAAATTGAAACTGTTAATCTTGGTACCGAGGAAGATTTGAATGAAGTGAAGATTGGGGCCAGCCTGCAAGCTCCAGTAAAAGAACAGCTTATCAGTGTGCTTCGGGAATACGTCGACGTCTTTGCTTGGTCCTATCAAGATATGTCAGGTCTAGATACAGATATTGTCATGCACAGGCTACCCTTGAAAGAAGATTTCCCTCCAGTTCAACAGAAGTTGTGCCACACTCGCCCGGATATGGCCATGAAAATTAAGGAAGAAGTACAAAAACAGTGGGACGCCGGTTTCCTTGCTGTAACTAGTTACCCGTTGTGGGTTGCTAACATTGCACCCATGTCTAAGAAGGATGGCAAGGTGCGTATGTGTGTGGATTACCGAGACCTGAACAGAGCTAGCCCGAAGGATGATTTCCCATTACCTCACATTGATGTATTGGTAGACAACACAGCTCAGTTCTCAATATTTTCTTTCATGAACGGATTTTCTGGATACAATCAGATCAAGATGTCACCCGAAGACATGGAGAAAACAACTTTCATCACACCTTGGGGCACATTTTGTTACAAGGTAATGTCGTTTGGACTGAAGAACGCTGGTGCAACTTATCAATGGGCTATGGTAACATTATTCCACGATATGATCCACAAAGAAATCGAATGTTATGTTGATGATATGATTGCCAAGTCCCTTAATGAAGAAGATCATTTGGTGAATCTGCTGAAGTTGTTCAAGCGTCTGAGAAAGTATCAGCTGAAGTTGAACCCCAACAAATTCACATTTGGGGTACGTTCCGGTAAACTGTTGGGTTTCATCGTAAGTGAAAAGGGAATTGAGGTTGATCCCGACAAAGTCAAAGCCATTCAGGAAATGCCTGCACCTAGGACTGAGAAGGAAGTTCGGGGGCTCTTAGGTAGATTGTACTACATCTCAAGGTTCATATCTCACCTCACTGCAACCTGTGAACCCCTGTTCAAAATATTAAGAAAGGAACAAACAGTCAAATGGAACGACGATTATCAGAGGGCTTTTGACAAGATCAAGGAATACCTGCAAGAACCTCCAATTCTCATGCCTCCATTAGAAGGAAGACCTATGAGAATGTACCTGACAGTATTAGAAGAGTCAATGGGGTGTGTGTTGGGCTAGCATGACGAGTCTGGTCGAAACGAGTATGCAATATACTACCTAAGCAAAAAGTTTACCGACTGTGAACAACGTTATTCACTGCTCGAGAAAACTTGTTGTGCTTTAGCGTGGGCTGCTCGCCGACTAAGACAGTATATGTTGACTCACACTACTTTATTGATCTCAAAGATGGATCCAGTCAAGTACATATTCGAGAAGCCAGCACTTACCGGAAGGGTTGCAAGATGGAAAATGATTCTAACAGAATATGACATTCAGTACACCTCTCAGAAAGCCATCAAGGGTAGTGTATTGTCTGACTATCTGGCTGAGCAACCCATTGATGTTTACCAGCCTATGAGATTTGACTTCCCTGATGAAGACATCATGTACTTAAAAGCAAAAGATTGTGAAGAACCTATTCACACTGAAGGGCCTGATCTAGAGGAAGAATGGACCATGATGTTTGACGGGGCTGTCAATATGAACGGTCGTGGAGTTGGTGCAGTGCTCATTACACCTAAAGGAGTTCATATGCCTTTCTCAGAAAAACTCACCTTTACCTGCACTAACAATGAAGCAGAATACGAAGCATGTATCATGGGTCTTGAGGAAGCCATTGACCTCAGGATCAAAACCTTGAACGTATTCGAAGATTCGGCTTTGGTAATCAACCAGACCAACGACAAATGGTACACTCACCAGGAGCATCTGATTCCGTACCGTGACTATACGAGGAGATTACTGACTTTCTTCACAATAGTCAAACTTGAATATATCCCTCGTGATGAGAATTAGTTTGCAGACGCTTTAGCTACCATTTCCTCCATGATCAAAGTACAAGCTTCCAATTATGTGCCTCGGATTTTGGTATCCAGACTAGACCGACCGACATATGTATTCTCTATGGAAACCGCTAGTGATGACAAGCCTTGGTTCCATGACATCAAATGCTTCTTGGAGAATCAGACATACCCACCTTGGGCATCATCCAATGATAAGAAGACATTAAGAAGGCTGGCCGGCAATTTCTTCCTCAATGTTGATAGTTCATTATACAAGTGAAACTTCGACATGGTCTTGCTCATATGTGTTGACAAGAAGGAAGCAGACCTACTGATGCACGAAGTACACGAAGGTTCTTTCGGCACCCATGCCGGAGGACATGCAATGGCAAAGAAGTTGTTAAGGTCACGTTACTACTGGATCACAATGGATGCAGACTGCTGTGCCAATGCTAGAAAGTGTCACAAGTGCCAGATCTACGCAGACAAAATGCATGTGCCTCCAAATCCCTTGAACGTAATGTCTTCACCTTGGCCCTTCACTATGTGGGGCATTGACATGATTGGAAAGATTGAACCGACTGCTTCAAATGGTCACCGATTCATCCTGGTAGCCATTGATTACTTCACCAAATGGGTCGAAGCAGCTTCGTATGCAAACGCCAACAGACAAGTGGTAGCCAGATTTCTGAAAAGAGACATCATCTGTTATGGAGTTCCCGAGCGAATCATTACTCATAATGGTTCCAACCTGAACAATAAAATGATGGCAGAACTTTGTCGGGACTTCAAAATCCAACATCACAACTCTTCTCCTTACAGGCCAAAGATGAATGGCGTTGTTGAAGCCGCTAACAAGAACATCAAGAAGATTGTGCAGAAGATGGTAGTCACCTACAAAGACTGGCATGAGATGCTACCATTTTCCTTGCATGGGTACCGAACCTCAATCAGGACATTTACTGGGGCAACGTCGTATCAGCTTGTGTACAGTATGGAAGCTATCCTACCTGTTGAAGTTGAGATACCCTCCTTACGGGTAATGATGGACGTAAAACTGGATGAAGAAGAATGGGTTCGGTCTCGGTACAATCAACTGAATCTGATTGAAGAGAAAAGATTAGCTGCCATTTGTCATGGGCAGTTATATCAAAAGGGAATAAAGAAATCCTTCGATCAGAAAGTCAGACCTCGGGAATACCAAGTGGGAGAGCTTGTTCTGAAGAGAATCCTTCCTCCTCATACAGACAACAGGGGCAAGTGGACACCAAACTATGAAGGCCCCTACGTAATAACCAAAGTCTTCTCAGGTGGAGCACTGATGCTCGCAACCATGGATGGTGAAAACTTCCCGTCTCCTATGAATTCAGATGCAGTTAAAAAATACTTCGCATAAATGACCCGCTGGACATAAAAACAGAATGTAAGTCCAGGAAAAAAATAGGGCATCCTGGCGAGTCGAAAACAGAATAAAATGTTAATGCTATTATTTTATGATTGGCATTATGTTTGGTAAAACTAATATGGCTGGAAAATGTTGAATAAGAAGTTCCATATGTTAAATTAACATGGTATAGATTCTGGAAGAACATGTCAAACATGATGTCCTGACATGGTGGCACAGACAAATGTCAAAGAAGATGTTGAAACATCTGCAAATGTCATGACAGAATTACTGTCATATGTTACAGACAGATGTCAAAGAAGATGTTGAAACATCTGCAAATGTCATGACAGAATTACTGTCATATGTTACAGACAGATGTCAAAGAAGATGTTGAAACATCTGCAACTGTCATGACAACATTACTGTCATGTGTTACATATAGATATCAAATAAGAAGTGTTGAACTTAGTTCAGGATGTCACACCAGATGTTGTGACACTGTCAAACAGAGTAACAGTTAATGAACTTAAGTCAAGATATCAGGATGTCACACCAGATGTTGTGACATTGTCAAACAGAGTAACAGTTAAGGAACTTAAGTCAAGACTTCAGGATGTCACATCAGATGTTGTGACATTATCAAATAGAGTATAAGTAAATGAACTTAATTCAGGATGTCACACCAGATGTTGTGACATTGTATCAGTTAATGGAGTAAGTTCAGTTTACAGGATGTCACACCAGATGTTGTGACATTGTATCAGTTAATGAAGTAAGTTCAGTTTTCAGGATGTCACACCAGATGTTGTGACATCTCAAACCTGCTACCAGACCTAAATGATGCGTAACAGAACTGAGTAAATTCAGGAGAATCTATCTGGAATTAATTGGAAAGAGATAAGCAATACAAGGCGCATCTTTAGGGAGATTAGTTATCTGATTTGAGTATAACAGAATAACTAATTCACCTTGAATTAAGGAGGTAACAAACTAACTAACCCTAATTCAAGGTGATGACAGTGGGATTTATCAGATCTGAATTATGCAGAATATTCTGGAGATATTATGCAATCATATGTGGCGCTGATTTAAAGGGTGCTGATTTAGAAGATCTTAAAGACTCAATTTAAATTGAAGAAAAATATTGAAAAATATAGGTTTCTATATTTAGAGATATTTTAGGAGTTTTTAGATTTGAAGATCTTTTGGTATATTTGTAGCATATTTTTTCTGCATATTTGTAGCAGCTATTGCTGTGATTGTTGAGGCCCAAATCTAGTTAGGAATAGGTTATAAAAGAAACCCTGTAACCTAGTTTAGATTTAACCCAATCAACCGAAAATGTAAACATTATTAGGGTTGTGTTCTGGTGGCAGCCGTGCGTAACAAGTAACTCTATTATGGCTGTTTCACCTGTGATTCTCGAAGCTTGTAAGCAAGAGAAGTATTGTACTTAACTGAAGCTGCTAAGCAAGGTTAAGTTGTTGTCATGGAAGCATGGATTATATTTGTGAATTGTTGTAGGTATGAAGTCGTCAATATCAGCAACTGAGAGTTGAGAACTGTGAGACATCACTGAGGTGATTGGAAGTGAGGATGAGTTTCTCATATTTAGGAGTTCCTAAGTAGAAGTTGCATTGGTAGTGATTAAGTGAGAAGACTGTAAACTGTAGGTGTTTGCTGAGAAGTCTTTGAATTAATACTACATAGTGGATTTCCTTCCTGGCTTGGTAGCCCCCAGAGTAGATTGATTTGATCGAACTGGGTTAACAATTCTGCTGTGTTCTTTATATCTTTTCTGTTTTATGTTTTATATAGTACCTGAACTGAATGTCCTATCAGATGTCACAACATCCTGAAGTATGTTTGACTTTGATATATCAGAATTATTTGAGTACTGATATGTATGCCTTACCATGTTTATAAGTAACAGATAAGATGTCTCAACATCATATTCGACATCTGAGTCTGTCATACCAGAATTTCAATTGGTATCAGAGCAGGCATCCTGGTCTGTTTCTGGATGAGATCTAAGGGGGATACTTTCTGGTTCATGGTAAAGGAAGAAGGATGATATAATGAAAAGCTGTTGGAAATTGAGAGGTTCATATTGGTGTTTGAATGGTCCCTAGAAGTGGAGGATGGACTATTCATCATATGGTATAATGGTGTTTTATTCACATAGGTCTGCTGATGTCAGATAAGATGTCTTGACATCATGTTTCAATATCTTTTGGAGGATCTTACTGTGGAGGAGTTTATTTATCTCCAAGGAATTGCTCTATTATTTATGATGTGTTATGTCTGATTGTTTGATAGTGGTTCCCCAGTACTTCATACAAAGGCTGTTGTGAAGCTTCAGTTCATAATGTCAAGTTTGATGTTCTATCATGTGATTACAGAACTGGAGAACACTTAGTTCAGAATGTTGTGAGAGATTCCTGGTTGGAGCCAAAGCAAAAGAGTATAATTATCAAATCTTTCATGCGGGATTGAAGATCTTGATAAGTTATCTCTTAAGCTTATTTATGGTGACCTAATTAGGATATTCTTCCTGGTTATGGTGTCCAATGTAGTTTAGGTATAGCTGAAGATAATTTCTCTTGTGAAGATACATGTTTCTGATTGTCTAAATCATGAACTGAAGGAAGTTTCATCAAGAAAGAAGCTGAGTTGATATGTCAATCCTAATGGCTTGACACCACACTACACATCAACAGTTTATGGTAAATGTTGAGTCAAAGACCTAAAAGATTGTGTTTTTTTTTAAGGATCTCTGAAGCTATGAAGTTGAATACTCTTTGAGATACTAATGACTATTGTATGTGTGTAAAGTATCTTTCATAATGTTATAGCACTTCAGTTGGAGCTGATTGAAGAAAAGATAGTAATCTTGAAAGCAATAATGTTTCAGAACCAAGCTTAGTTTTGTGGAAACTGGTGTGATATCCTGCTAACATGATGGATGCTTTGGGTGCTAGACAAATGTGTGATGATCACATATGTTTGGAACCTACTCCTAACCTGGAAGAGGAGGCATCTATGCTACATGTTGAAGACTTAGATAATGACTCTGACACAGAGATCATTGCTTCTGTGGACCCTAGCATAGCCAAAAGGCTTAGGGCTAGAAAGGAAAAGAAGACTGCAGGACATTCAACTCCTGAAAAGAAGCAGCCTACTCCAAAGAAAGACAAGGCCAAAGTGGTATTTTGTCCTACTAAACAATGGAGCAAGGTGAATACCCAAAAGAGGAAAGCTGTAACTCCACCAGATTCAGATGTTGAAGAGGATGTTCCAACATCCCAACCAAAGAAGAAACCAACACCCTCAAGGTCCACCTCTGCTGTTCCAGAAGCTCCTCTGGACAATGTTTCATTCCATCATGTGTCAAGTGTGAGCAGATGGAAATTTGTATACCAAAGAAGGGTAGATCTTGAAAGAGAGATGGGAAGCAATGCACTTGAGTGCACTGAGGTAATTGACCTAATTTCTTCTGCTGGTTTATTCAAAACAGTATCAAACTTTTCACCTTGCTATGAGCTGCTAGTCAAGGAATTCATTGTCAACCTACAAGAGGATTGTGCTGATGGTAAATCAGATGAATTCAGAAAAGTCTATGTAAGAGGGAGATGTGTGGAATTCTCTCCTAGGGTTATCAACCATTATCTAGGGAGAGAATATGATGGACCTAATGAGCTGGGTAAGACAGAAAACCAGGTGTGCAAGGTCATTACTGCCAATCAAGTCAAAGCTTGGCCAGTCAAGGGCAAACTTTCTGTTAGCTTGCTAACAAGGAAGTATGAAATGCTGCATAGGATTGGCACTGTAAACTGGGTCCCTACCAACCATACTTCTTCAATAGCAACTGGATTGGGCAGATTCATATATGCTGTGGGCACCCAAACAAAGCTGGACTTTGGGGCTTACATCTTTGATCAAACCCTAAAGCATGCAGGAACATCAGCAACAAATCTTCCCATTGCTTTTCCCTCTCTGCTATGTGGAATCATACTCAGCCAGTATCCAGGTATCCTCACTGAGAAGGATTCAGTCTGCAAAAGAGAAAGTCCTCTGGCCTTCCATTACAAACTTTTCTTGAGCCATCATGCTGCTGATGTTGAAGCTCCCACCGGGACATCTGCTGGACCTTCAAAAGCAAAAACTCCCATATCCAAAGCTGCCTTGATTGCAGATCTGAAGAACACTTGCAAAGAGCTGGATGCCAGGAAGAAAAAGCTTGAGGAAGTAATTCAAAGGCTGGAGCTGGAAGAGGTTGCTCAGAATGCTGATGAATCTGATGATGAATCTGAAGATGAAGAAGCTTCTAAATGTATCTACAAATGTGTGTGATAAATGCATGACTTTGGTCATGATTAAAGCTAGCAATGTGACCAACAATTGCTAGAAGCAAGGGAAGAATGTCAAATTGGGAAGTCTGATCAGAATGGTTGTTGAACTGGTAGTCTCTTCCACTACTAGTCATGGATAGTGGCAGTATGAACCCTTTGTAGCAAGCAAACTAAGAGCATATGTTTTGGAATATAAAATCAAGTGTGGATATTTATCAGTTGTGCTCTTTGTATGTTCATCAGGGGTGTGAAGTTGAGAATTAGTCGAGTTTATGCTCAGCTGGAGTATTGTTTATCCATGACATGAGGAGATATTGCTAATCTTATCTGGAGCTAACCTTAAAATCCTTCAAAATTAAAAGATCAGATTATGTAGAACTATCTGATAAGGTATTATACAAGGATTTAAGATTAATTGTTGTTTGTGGAGTTCACAAATATTTGATTGATTATCCTTGTGATTCAAGATTGGTGATGTTCAAAAAGAGGTTGGAACATCTTATCATCAGAGTTTGTGCAGAATCATGGGAGAGGTATTGCATAAGCTGTAGCATTGGCTTCAGTCTTGTGTGACAGGAGTTATGTATTTCTGGAAAGTTTCTTGGCAAGAACTGGTCTGGATATTGTTGATTCTGAAGATGGAGATGAAAGACCATGAACATATCATAATCTTGATGACTACTTGGATTGGTTTATTTCTGATCTAGGTGTAGTCCAGAATGCTCATCATGGAGTTAAGATAGGTGGCGATATCATAAATTTGTTACGACTGCCTTACTCAAGGAAAGGTGGCATCCTTGGTATAGTTATGAGGTGTAGTTCTTAACTATTCCTTCTGATTTTACTCAAACTTGATAGATAAATCAAGTCTATGAGAGCATGGAACTCTTGTTCTATAAAGGAAGGAGGTTCTTTCAAGTGGCAGAAGAAGGACCTGAATTTAACAGATGGATGTGGGCTAATAATGTTTAAACATCTAGTTCAACATCAGAGTCTAATTGGTGAAGTGACACATAAATTAAGATGGAATGATCTATAGGGATTGAATGCTTCATAAGGCCTTTTATCTTGACAGCTTGGTGAAGATCAACTTTATTGATCAGGATATCTTTGGAAGATTTATTATAAACGTGAAGAAGACAAAAGTGGCAATTGGATTTTTCATATGAGGATTTATAAAGGAGGTTATCAAAATGTGGTAATTGGTTGATCTTTAAAGTGGATTCGAAGAATCAAGATAATCAGAGTGTGGCAGCTGGTTGTTCTTGAGGATTGTCTTGGAACAAATTTCTCTTGGGCAGAGGAGTGATGAGTTGAAGACTCAAGAGGATTTATTCTTCTTGAAGGTGGATGAGAGTTTATCACTCTTTCTGGATTTCTGATTCTAACTGGTGGCACAGTGTAGTTGAAGATTTTCAGTTCTTGGATTACTATGCTATAGTAAGTCCAGTTGGTGGAGCACATCTAGGATCATGGTGATAAGGTCTTGGTGTATGAAAAATGTCCTAAATAAGTGTTAGTACATTATTTGGGGTGTTTATCTACATGGTTTCTATTATTAGACTACCTAATCATATGGGACAATGATGAAGTAGATGATCTATATTGGAAGAAACATGTAGAAGAGACTGAAGTATATCAGGTATTGATTGCTTGGAAGTTTGTTTGTGGACATTCATTCTAATGTCATAATTAGTTTGGATGTGGTTTATCTGGATTGTATGGCCTTTGGTGTGTAAAGGCTTAGTGTCAAGAACCTGTGTGCTAGAAGATGTTCATCTTGTGTAGACTGTGGTAACTAGAAACCAAGAAAGGAATCAGGTATGCTTTGGTACAAGAAGTGAATGTGTTCAATTGGGAATTGAACAGAGGGTGAGCTCTTGAAGACATCAAGATGTGTCTTATGTTTTCCTTTCATCAATGTACAGAGAAGCATGGAGTATCCTAGACAGGGGGAGTGTGTTACAAGTATGTGAAACTGATTTTGTGGAGTTAAGGGGGAGTAATACCTTAACCAGATAAGGAGTATCCTAGGAGTCTAGAAGGCTATATTGTATAAAGCTGCTCTCTGCAGTTTATGTTTGATTCTTGAGGAATTGTGAAGCTTGTGTGTGTTTCAAGCTTATGGAGATTATATACCTCTATGGTTATTATCGTACCTTTGTCTTTTTATGGCTAAAAATGGGGAGAATTAATAGTGTGAGGTCTGATAAGAAGATGTGATGTTAAGGAACTTCTACATAAGGTACTACTACACCTGTATGTAAATTAGTTTTAGCCAAAATAAGCCAAAGGGGGAGATTGTTAATGCTATTATTTTACGATTGGCATTATGTTTGGTAAAACTAATATGGCTGGAAAATGTTGAATAAGAAGTTCCATATGTTAAATTAACATGGTATAGATTCTGGAAGAACATGTCAAACATGATGTCCTGACACGGTGGCACAGACAAATGTCAAAGAAGATGTTGAAACATCTGCAAATGTCATGACAGAATTACTGTCATATGTTACAGACAGATGTCAAAGAAGATGTTGAAACATCTGCAAATGTCATGACAGAATTACTGTCATATGTTACAGACAGATGTCAAAGAAGATGTTGAAACATCTGCAACTGTCATGACAACATTACTGTCATGTGTTACATATAGATATCAAACAAGAAGTGTTGAACTTAGTTCAGGATGTCACACCAGATGTTGTGACACTGTCAAACAGAGTAACAGTTAATGAACTTAAGTCAAGATATCAGGATGTCACACCAGATGTTGTGACATTGTCAAACAGAGTAACAGTTAAGGAACTTAAGTCAAGACTTCAGGATGTCACATCAGATGTTGTGACATTATCAAATAGAGTATAAGTAAATGAACTTAATTCAGGATGTCACACCAGATGTTGTGACATTGTATCAGTTAATGGAGTAAGTTCAGTTTACAGGATGTCACACCAGATGTTGTGACATTGTATCAGTTAATGAAGTAAGTTCAGTTTTCAGGATGTCACACCAGATGTTGTGACATCTCAAACCTGCTACCAGGCCTAAATGATGCGTAACAGAACTGAGTAAATTCAGGAGAATCTATCTGGAATTAATTGGAAAGAGATAAGCAATACAAGGCGCATCTTTAGGGAGATTAGTTATCTGATTTCAGTATAACAGAATAACTAATTCACCTTGAATTAAGGAGGTAACAAACTAACTAACCCTAATTCAAGGTGATGACAGTTGGATTTATCAGATCTGAATTATGCAGAATATTCTGGAGATATTATGCAATCATATGTGGCGCTGATTTAAAGGGTGCTGATTTAGAAGATCTTAAAGACTCAATTTAAATTGAAGACAAATATTGAAAAATATAGGTTTCTATATTTAGAGATATTTTAGGAGTTTTTAGATTAGAAGATCTTTTGGTATATTTGTAGCAGATTTTTTCTGCATATTTGTAGCAGCTATTGCTGTGATTGTTGAGGCCCAAATCTAGTTGGGAATAGGTTATAAAAGAAACCCTGTAACCTAGTTTAGATTTAACCCAATCAACCGAAAATGTAAACATTATTAGGGTTGTGTTCTTGTGGCAGCCGTGCGTAACAAGTAACTCTATTATGGCTGTTTCACCTGTGATTCTCGAAGCTTGTAAGCAAGAGAAGTATTGTACTTAACTGAAGCTGCTAAGCAAGGTTAAGTTGTTGTCATGGAAGCATGGATTATATTTGTGAATTGTTGTAGGTATGAAGTCGTCAATATCAGCAACTGAGAGTTGAGAACTGTGAGACATCACTGAGGTGATTGGAAGTGAGGATGAGTTTCTCATATTTAGGAGTTCCTAAGTAGAAGTTGCATTGGTAGTGATTAAGTGAGAAGACTGTAAACTGTAGGTGTTTGCTGAGAAGTCTTTGAATTAATACTACATAGTGGATTTCCTTCCTGGCTTGGTAGCCCCCAGAGTAGATTGATTTGATCGAACTGGGTTAACAATTCTGCTGTGTTCTTTATATCTTTTCTGTTTTAAGTTTTATATAGTACCTGAACTGAATGTCCTATCAGATGTCACAACATCCTGAAGTATGTTTGACTTTGATATATCAGAATTATTTGAGTACTGATATGTATGCCTTACCATGTTTATAAGTAACAGATAAGATGTCTCAACATCATATTCGACATCTGAGTCTGTCATACCAGAATTTCATAAAAGACTCGGGCAAAAATAAGGGAAAAATTGAAAAAAAAATGTACACCCGCTGAGTTGAAAAGCCTCATTGGACAGCTCAGGCAAAAATGGGTATCCCGGTGGATTGAAAACCCGAAAGGGCGATCCATGCAAAATCAGGGAATAAGCGAACAACTGCATTCTGAATTCGTCTATATCACTCACAACATGGCAGGTTCCGAAACGTTAAAGCATCGGTCAGAATCAGCCTTCTTCAGAAAGCAAGATAAGAAGAACGTCAGGGTCATACAGGTCATAACAAAGGAAGCTCGCTGGAGCGTCATCTTCAACATTGCCAGCACTTTTATTTTCTCATTTTACAGCAATTTCCTCCTTCCAGGGGATTCACTTCTTTTGACTGTACTTGCCAATTCAGAGCACACAAATTAATAAAATCAGTGTTTTCAGTCACACTTTGTTTTGTACATTTTGGTTTCGTTTGCAAAATGTCCAATGTTCATAATACAACACTCGCATAAAACATATGTGCCATTTTAATAAATGTTGGCAAGAAATATATTACTTTCAGGTAAATCTAATTCCTATGAAGGAATCCAGTTAAGGATACCTCGGGACACTTGTGTGTTTTCCTTTGTCTTAAAAGGTTGCAGATATTCAAGACAAGCAATCTTTCGCAACATGGGGCATATCAAGCATTACATCCCCAACACACTACTTTCCAGAAGTTATCTCCTCCCCGAGTGGGACCTCCCGAGTAGTACCTGACAGCATCTTCCATAGCAAAGTGGTCAGAGAACTTTCTTCCCCGTCAGAGATACCAGATTTCTCTCATCCTCAGCAGAGTTGGTGGAACTGATTCCCCATAGGGTTGCCTACCCAGAAGAGAAATACCTGAAACACATCCCCACCTGAGTTTCCAAGACTTCCTCATCCCCATTAAGAAGTTCTCCCTCCAGATAGATCTACCAGTGATCTATTTCCCCAAGTAGAGTTCTCCTTCCGGACAGATCTATCAAGGATCTCTTTCCCTAGCTGGATTATTCATCCAAGCAGACCAGCCAAAGATCTTTATCCCTGCAGGATCCGAATTTCGGATCGAGTTTTCTCTTTTTGCATAATCACAACATTCACTTCATATTCACCGAAATAAGCGTAGCATTCCGTCTAATACGAAGCATTACGGAAAAAATCAAACATTTGCATGATCATAAGCCAGGTTTGAACCGGTCACCTACAAATACCATCATCACTTCATCAACGATATACAAAACTCACATCCCCTGCAGATAAAAGCCAAAGCATCCCTTTTGCGATCTCAAATATAGATACCTATACATGCCCTGTTTTTGACACTCGTTCGTGTCATACTTCCCTAGAAAGTCAAACACTCGTCCGTGTCCCTTGCCCAATCTTTCGACACTCGTCTGTGTCTTGCACATACTTCACCAAAAGATCAACACTTATACAGAAGTCTTTGATACTTGTCCGTATCTTGTATATATATATCACCTCCTCAGCAGATCAAGCACTCGTCCGTGTTCCTTGCTTAACCAATTGATACTCGTCCGTATTATCATCCTTAAACACCCTTCAACATTTGTTTTTACCGATACTCGTCCATATTGTAGTACTAAGGATGCTCGTCCGCATCTTTAATCTATACACACCGTCAAACACTTATACCTTTTATTTTTGAGATATAAACACTCGTCCGTGTTTACCATTGCCCCAGTAAGTCGCCAACAAAACAACCTTTTTCTATCCGACATTCAAGCTTCTAAGTAACCTCTAATGTACTCAATTATGTCACAACATGTTAATGCAACTTGCCAAGATCAGAATTGGCCCAAGGATTGAAGCATTTCATGGCTTGATTCACAAGAAACATCAAAGTTGTAAAATTGCATAAACATTGACATCTCTTCATCCAAGCATTACAGCTGCATTCTAATGATCTAAGGGCTCCCCATGAACCATGCTGAGGCAATCTATGCTCAGAAATCTTTGTTGCACAAGCCCATACCTCAAGTACACGTAATCTTGACTTTTTGCATTTCCTCCCATACCAATCACACTATGCCACTAACCACTCTCTGACCAATCACAATGACTTATGTGAACCCTAAGGACCTCATTTCGTAACACATTCAAGCCTGAAACATTGGAGAACTCAGAATTCACAAAATCACCTCAAAACTTCCCTTCTTCGATTCTCACACCTCAGCCATCAAAACTCACTCATTCTTTCACCATTCATCTCAAAATCACCTAAGGATCACAAAACACCCCTCACCATGGCCTGAAACCAGCTCAAACCAAAATACGATTTCTGCAAAACCAGAACCAAACACTTCAAAATAGCCATCACAAGCTTGTTCTAAACTTCTCATTAGCTTCAGGGAGTCCATTGGGGTTGATTTGCATCAAAGGGAAGGTCAGAAAGCTCCAAACTGAAAAGCTTCAACTCAGGTATACCTCAAGAACAAATTTTCCAAAAACCCTCTTTTAAGTTTTAGAATGATTCTATATGTTCTCTAGATCACACTGATATGTTTAGTTTCGAAAATGATTGAGAAATGACCATGTATGAAGCTTCTGAAATTTTTGACCTAGAATTTGTTTGCTTCGATTCAGCCTTGTTATGCATGATAAATGAATTTTGTTTATGGATTCATGTTCTATGATGTTAGAGGAGTGATTCTGGGCAGGAAATTAGGAGTTTAGATGCTTGTTTGAGTTTCTGGGATTTTGGTTCGCCGGAGAAGATGACCGGAGCTAGCTCCGGTCACCTGAAAATGCTTAGGGTTTAATTATCCAGTTTGAATGTAGGCCCTTAGATCTTAGGGTTAGCGCGCGAATGAGTGGCCCAGATTGCTCCATTAATTTTGATCCAGTTTAATTAGTTCAAATTAAGATTAATTAATAATTTCCTCAGATTGAATCCTGACATTCTAAAAACGTGCGCAATCAACTTCCATTTCCCCAGTTTGAATCTCATCCACTGGATCTGATTACTTCCTATTTTATTTCATTTTTATTCATTTTATTTTATTTCTTTTGCATATTTATTTTAAAATACCAAAACACATCAAAAAATTCTCAAACTTTGCATTCTGGTTTTAAATATTTTTCTCAACCTGAAAATAATTTTTATTTTATTTTTTGCATTAAAAAAGTATTTTTAAAATATTTAAATGTTATTTTTAATTAATTAATGGATTTTAATTAATTAAAAATACATTTAGGTTTCTAAAAAACACCAAAAAAATCATGAACCATTCCAATGCATTTAGAAACATTTTCAAACTCTTCATATAAATTTATTTTTAGGTTTGATCATAATTTCACAATTTTCTTTGAATTAGGGTTCTTAAAAATCACATTTTCTAACCCTAATTTGAAATTTTCATTTTTTCCTAACCATGAGGAGTTTGAACTTGATTCTTTTTGCATTGTTTCACATATTGCATGTAGTTTCTAGGTTATTTACCTCATGAATTTATCTTACATTTTCAAATTGATTTGCATTTTCGTTTGAGAATCACCCAAAAACCCTAGCAAAATTAGAAAAATCATAACTTTCAATAGGATTAGCTTCTGACGTTCTCCTTTGGGGTGTGACCTAATATGGGTTTACGGTTTGATTGAGTTTAGTTCCAATATTTTATCATGTTGTATGCTTCTGTTTTGTTCATTTGCATCTCACATGTCCATAAAACCCTAATTTCTCATGTTTATTTGCATTCACCTTGCATATTCATCATCACATGAACTTGCCATGACATTACAAGCATTCATATGTCATCTTAGACATCTTAGGACATGTTAGAGAATTTCTTGACCATTTCTTCATTCATTTGCTATGTATTTCATTCATTACATTTCATAAACATCCATGTGTTTTCAAGCTTCAAAGCATGCTTTCATGACATCTCATTTTTGTATGATCACTCATATGCATATTGTATGACTTTGCATCATCTCATATGCCATTTTAATTTCATAATCACTTCTGACTTTGGTCTTTGCATCTCATTTAAATTCATTTCTTCATGCTTTATGCATCCATACTAACTTTTCAGGAGCTTTTGGTAAGTTATTTTGGGAGGTGGATTTTCCTTCACTTCCCACTTCTTCTTATCTCATTCATATGCATATTTACATGTCTTTGAACTGAATCTTGTTCATTTATGTCCCATCCTTTTTACTTTCTCTCTTTAAGTTACTTATCTTCTTCAGGAAGTAAGTACCTTATTCTTCCCCTTCCTTCTCTTTTCATCTGCTTCTTCCATTGGTGGCCTTGAAGATCTTCTCTCTTAAGCCTAACAAACCATAGGATATCCAAGCATGATAACTTTTAGGGTTGTGTATAGTCCCCCTTAGAATTTTACCTTTGAGTCTCCTTGAGTCTCTCTTCTCATCTCAATAATCAGAGACTAAACTCTTAAAGTTTTAGGACTTTGGAATTAGGGTTATGCCTGCATCCTTCTCTTAGGATGGAGTGTATAAATTTAATCCTAAGTGTTAAAATTTTAATTTTTTTAAACCTCTTAATCAAATCACACTAATAATCACCAAGACTTAACTTGTAACTTGGGCCTTACATTAGGGTTATATCTCTTCCTTATGGTTAAGAGGGACTAACCCTAGTGTTTAATGGACAAGTCCTCCTCAAGTTGTCTTACAAACCATAAAATCCACTTCTTAATCTCATCCCTTAATTAAAATCCACTTAATAAAGGCTTGTTATATAATGAATTTAGTCCCTAACCATGGATTAAGTTAAGCTATCTTCCTCAGCTTAGGTATTTTCATCTATTATCCTTCTATTAGGATGGTGTAATGAGTTCACTAATCTGTGATTAGAGATTAAACTCATTACTTAACACTAAACAAAATCCCAAAAATATCTAATTAATCACAAGTAGGTTAATGATCCTAATCCTACATCATCATGGTAATTAAGTTGAGATGCTTATCTCATACTTAAGTAGGCTCATTATCCCTAATCAGGGAGGATATAATGAGTTTACAAGCCCTTGATTTAGGCTTAAGCTCTTTAACTTATGCAAAACACCAAAAACAATAACAAAACTAAAAATCCAAAAACAAACAATAATCGCCTCCTTCGGGATTCTTTTCTCATCACACTCATTCAAAAACGAGAACTTGCTTCTTCCGTCTAATGCAAGACAGTTAGCACTCGAGCCAGACGAGTCATACACTTGAGCATAGACAAGCAAGCAGTTCACAGTCAATTTATCTTTCAGTCTCTTTGAGTCGAACTACGGTGTTCTGACATCCTCATTGCACGAGAGGATACGTAGGCATAACTTAACAATTATCGAACAAAAGTCTATGTGTCTTCCCCCTCTTTCAGCATTCTTCAAAAGCCTTAGTTCCTGAGCAATTCACCCTTTTGCACTAACACTTGTATATTCTTTTCTTAGCTTTTTGCACACAGATAACACATATACCTACCCCTTTAAACACAATCTTGTAAGCGTGGATCCCGTCGAGTACGACGGACAATCTGGGTGCTAATACCTTCCCAGGTTGTAACCAACCCCCTTTCTCAGTTTCTCTGGTTCGCAACCGTCTTATCCATCTTTTCTAGGTTTATGCAGCCTTACCTTTCCTTCGGGATAAAAATGCCTAGCTGGCGACTCTATTCACATCATTTCATTTCTCTTTTCACCGACCGCTCGCGTCTGCACCCTTGGACCCTGGTGTCTTTTCGAGGGAGCGACACATATCCTCAGCAGTCTCCGAGGCTAATTGAAGGCTTCATCCCCAAGAAGATTATCTTTCCACAAGTGAAATTATCCCCAGCGAGCGACTGTACACCTGGTTTCCCCACAGAGTCGGAATTTTCAGGATCCGCTCCCCAGCTAGAGTCTTGACCAAGCCTCTTCCCCAGCCAAGTCTGAAGACGGTTATCCCCGCAGAGTTCATGATCGGGACTTACTCCCATCGTTGAAACATTCCCCAGAGAAGTTGCCAATTTATGTTTGGCCATGTGATGATACAGACAGTTATTCATCTCCTCAACCAGATTCAAGCATCATCAAATCCTCTTGACCTAGGTCTCCCCTGCAGAGTCGTGATTATTGTTGCCAATTAGGGCACTTTGTTTGTTGCTCGTCCGCAATCCCCAACACTCGTCTGTGTTTGATAATTGTTTTTGCTTGTCTGCAAGTCCCAACGCTCGTCCGTGCTTGATTTCATTTGATGCTCGTCTGCAATCCTCATCACTCGTCTATGTTTGATAGTTGTTTGATGCTCGTCTGCATTCCCTAACACTCGTATGTGTTTAGTGGTTGATCGTTGATCGTCTGCACGCCTCAACACTTGTCTGTGTTCGCACTCTGCCTATTGCTCGTCTGCATTTAGCCAGCACTCGTCTGTGTTTGATATTTGTTTGATGCTCCTCCGCATTCCCCGACACTCGTCTGTGTTTGATAGTTGCTTTTGCTCGTATGCACTCCCCAGTAGTCGCATGTGTGTGATAGATGTTGATGCTCGTATGCATGTCCCAACACTCGTTTGTGTTTTGAAACCTGTTTGATACTCGTTAGCATTTCCCAGTACTCGTCCGTGTTTGAAAATTCGTTTGATGCTCGTCTGCATTCCCCAGCACTCGTCTGTGTTTGATATTTGTTTGATGCTCGTCCGTATTCCTTGGAACTCGTCTGTGTTTGATAGTTTCTTTTGCTCATATACACTCCCCAGAAGTCGCTTGTGTGTGATAGATGTTGATGATCGTATGCACGTCCCAGCACTCGTTTGTGTTTTGAAACCTGTTTGATGCCCGTCTACATTTCCCATCACTCGTCCATGTTAGATATTCGTCTGTTGCTCGTATGCGCTCCCCAACACTCGTCTCTGTTCAAATTTGTTTGATGCTCGTATGCATTTCCCAGCACTCGTGTGTTTGATATCTGTGTGATGCTCGTCTGCATTTCCATGGCACTCGTCTGCGTTTGATATCTGTTTGATGCTCGTCTGTATTCCCTGTCACTCGTCCGTGTTTGATAGTCGCTTTTGCTCGTATGCACTCTCCAACACTCGTTTGTGTTTGTTATCGGTTCGAAGCTTGTTTGCATTACTCGTTTGTATCGTCCCTAACGCTCGTCTGTGTGTGCTTATGTCCATATATGCTGATTTGATAATCACTCTGGTACTCGTCTGTATTGTTACTCCAAATGCTCGTCTGCGTTGGATTCCTGGTACCCGTATGTATTGCTATCCCAAATTCTCGTCTGTGTTGGATTTCTGGTATTCGTCCGTTCCAGTGGCTGATATTCGTCTATATCATCGCCTGAAGCATTCGTCCGCGTTTCTTAGATCATCGTCTGATATTCGTTTGTATCATTGACTTATGGTACTCGTCTGTGTTCTCTTGATGATCATCCAATGCTCGTTTGTGTTGAAGAGGTTTGAAGTCCTGACGGTGGGATTAAACGTCAAAATGGTTATCGATCCCGGCGTAACACGTTTATCCGAAGGATGTTCGTTTGTTACAGAGACCACTTATCTACGCAAGATTTGTGAAGAGGGTTCGTCCAATCCAAATGTCGCACCTGGCATAAAAGGTTTGCTCGAAGAAGACTCGTTTGTCTTAGACCATATATCCACGAAGAATATATGAAGAGGGTTCATCTATCCTAATTATGCATGTCTATCCCCCACAGACTTAAGTGCATCACCGGTCCTGGCGTAACAGGTTTATCCAAAGGAGGTTTGTCTTACTCAAGTCATATATTGCAAAATGTATGAAGAGGGCTTGTATGTCCATTTCATTGCTGTAAACACCCCAAATTTGCCCTCACCCATTCACACCATGGCTTGTGATCATTTCATATGCATAAACACAATCATACTATCTCATATCACATTTTTGATTCACTGCATTGGTTCTAAGTCATCTGCACCTAGGGTTTGTGATCTGAGCAATCCAAGAGCCTCTTGAGCCACTCCAAAGGCCATCAATCACTTCAAAGGGATCCATGTGTGTTCAAGTATCATATTATATCCTCTCAAAGTCAAGAATGCCAAAGAATCACAAGAACTGGGATTAGTATGGATGCAGAGCCAAGTTTGACTGCACAGTTGACCTAAAATTAGGGTTTTGGTTTCAGAGGCCATAACTCCAAATTTTTTGGTCATTCTTGTTTCTATTGGTCTCTATATGGTATAAGGAGTATTCATATCAATTTTCATGAAGAAATTCCATGGGGAAGTCATCTGATCAAGAGTTGACTTTTCAGACAAGTCAGTGCAAAATCAGGGCATCTGAGGCCCCCAATGACCCAACCAAGGGGTGATCTTCACCATTTTGAGTGTATATGATCTTTATTTGATCATGGAAGAAGTTTGAAGTTCACAAAATTCAAGAATTACAAGTTTTTGCAAAGTTGACTTTTTAGGGCATGGTTGACTTTTAAGAAATATGTCATTTTATGCCACTTTTCAAGCCTTACTTTTTGATCCAAAAATGCTTCAAATGGAGAAACTTTGGTCATGAAAGTTGTAGATTAGATCTTTCCCTTTTCAAAAAGTACAAGAACATGATCTAATTCTTTTTGGATCAAAAGTTATGTTGTGTTAAAGTTGGCAAAAATCACTAATTTTCAAGTTATGCACTAAAAGGAAAACTTGCAATTTCATGTACCAAACATTCTTGTGACTTCTAATTGACATCAAACCAATATGCAAGCATCATGTAAGTCACAAAGTTCAGATTGAACCAAGATTTCCTCATGTTTCATGCCTTTGGAGCAAGACATTTTCATGAAAAGGCAAAGGCAAGCAAGTTGCAAAACTCATGATCACACTTCACCCACTTGCTGCATTGGCCATTGAACCAGCCCTAGCCTCTCACCTCACCATGCTGCGCCAGCCCACACACTTGTACCAGCCTAGAGCACAGCCCATGCCTCTCTTACACAAATGTGGACTTTTTGCAAAAGGTAGCATACCTATCACAGCAGGCCAAGTCACATCCTCTGACCATTTGGAATTGTTTATACTATCCATTTGCAAGCCAAACATAACATCAAGCCAGCCTGAAACAAGCCATAGCAAGACATTCACATTTCCACTCCCTCAAGCAAAAGCCTTCGAATCTGTTTCCACAAGCCATAAACACTCAAACAAATTCCACACATCAACTCACCTTGCTTCACTGACCAGAAACCAACCATTGTTTTGGCCTGAGACCCTCCATATCACAAACACGATTTTCACACTCCCTTGGTCAGAGCTTCTGCAAACTCACTCAAGAGGCTGTTTAAACTCCAACCAAGTATCCAAAGCTTCAAAGGGGGATCATTGGGACCTGTTTGAGCCAAAGAACTAGCCAGAAAGTGCCAGAGATCAAAGCTCCAGTTCAGGTGAGCTTCATGAACATTTTTTCCAGGAGCTCGTTTTTAAGTTCTTAAATGGTTCTCCATGTTCCACTGATCATGATGATATGTTTGGTTTCGAAAATCATTGAGTTTTGAGCATGTATGGTGTTCCTGAAATTTTTTGACCTAAACCCCTTTTGCTTCGATTCAGCCTTATTATGTAAAATAAATATGTTTTGGCTGTTGATTCTTACTCTATGATGTTTGGGGATGGATTCTGGGCAGAGAAATTAGGTTTTAGTGAGCTAGGGTGAGAGTTAGCCATTTTCAGGGAGGGTGCTGGCCGGAGAAGACGACCGGAAGTCTTCTCCGGCCGCCTGAAGGTCATTAATATGTAATTAGGGTTTAGGGCCAAGTTTGAATTTAGGCCGTGCGATATTTCTTTCCCGCGTGCATTGGATGGATGAGATCTGATCATTAGCCCTAATCCATATTTAATTAAATGTTAATTAATTAATTAATTGAGTTTAGGGAAGTTTGAACCTGGGCCGTCCAGATGCGCGCCAGGTCAAACTTCCCAAGCCCAGATTCAATCTGGACTCTTCATTATGCTTACTTTCTTTTATTTCATTTTTATTTTCATTTCTTTTTCATTTTATTTACACAATTTATTTAAAGTAGCAAAATTGTTTTAAAAATTATGAAACTTTTTCTCAAGAGTTTCATTAATTTTTAAAACACAAAAATATTTTTATTTTCATTTTTAGCATTTAAAAAGTATTTTAAAATATTTAAAAGTTTATTTTTAATTGATTAATGAAAATTAATTTATTAAAAATACTTTTAGGTATTTAAAAATCACCAAAAAAATTCATGAAATGTTCTAAGACATTTAGAAACATTGTCCAACCTTCAAACCAAATTTATTTTTTGATCTTGATGCATTTTGAGAATTTTTCATTGAATAAAAATCATTTTTATACATTAATTTGATCCAAAGTTCAAAAAATCATTTCTGCCTATCCATGAAGAGTTGGACATTGATTCTTTTTGCATTGCATTGTGTTTAGCATGTAGTTTGTGAGATTAAATGGCCATGATTTGATCTTTCATTTTCATTTTGTTTGACATTTCTTTTGTTTGGAAACCCTAAAACCCTAAGAAACTTAGAAAAATCATATCTTGAACTTGGTTAGGAGTTGAGATCTCTCCTTTGGGCAGTGAGTTAGTATAGGATTAGGGGTCCTTTGGGTGGCATTTTCAATTTTTTATCTTAGGGTTTGCTTCTGATTTTGATTTTTGTTTGATGTATTGCTCATAAACCCTAATTTGGGCTTCCATATGCATCCATCTTGCATTCTCTTGCATAACATGACTTGCCATGACATTCCATGCCTCCATTTGATTCATTTGACATCATAAGACATATTGAAAGCATGTTTGATCATTGCATCATGTATTTGCCATGTTATATGCCATGTGCACTTCATAACTTTTCATGTATGTTCATGTGTCTTAACTTGCTCCATTTGCATCCATAAGCTTGTATGATCATCTCCATGTGCTGCCTCATGTTTGTAGCATCTCATAGCATCATTAGCATCATGTAAATGCTTCTGGTTTTGTTTCTCATCATGTCATCTCATCCCATTTTGCATTGCATTGCATTTCTTTTCTAACCTTTCAGGTGGTAAGTGACTTTGAGAAGTGAATTTGCCTTCACTTCTCATAACTTTTCTTTTCATCTCTCTTGCATCCATGCTGCATTTTTGTATGTGTTTGAGATTGAGCTTGCTCATTCTTCTTCTTCCTACTTTCTTTCCTCAAGTGACTTGCCTTCTTGAATGAAGCAAGTTGCTTTGCTTCTCTTGATCCTTTCATCTGCTTCCTGGTGGTTCCATTGAAGATCTTCTCTTGTAAACCTCACAAACCTTAGGAATAACCAAGCATGACAATGATTAGGGTTTTGATTAGTCTCCCCTCTTAGTTTTACCTTTGTGTCTCTTTTGAGTCTTCTCTTCTCATCTCATAATCAGGGACTAAACCCTAAAGGCTTTAAGGCTTTGTGATTAAGCTTATGCCTGCATCCTTCTATTAGGATGGAGTGTATAACTTTAATCCTAAGTGTTAAACACTTAATGTGTTTAACTCCCTTAATCAATTCACATAATAATCATCAAGGCATCACACTTGTAACTTGGGCCTTGCATTAGGGTTCTAATTCTTCCTTAATTGGTTAAGAAGGACTAACCCTAGTGTTAATGGACAAGTCCCCCTCAAGTTGTCTTACAAACCCTAAAAATCATTTCATCATCTCACCATTAATCTAAAATCCATCTAATAAAGGCTTGTTTTGTCATGAGCTTAATCCCTAATCATGGATTAAGTTGAGGAGCTTTCCTCAGCTTAAACATCCTCATCTATTATCCTTCTATTAGGATGGTGTAATGAGTCTGTTTAATCCCTGATTATGGCTTAATCTCATTACTTAACACTAAACAAAAACCACAAAAACATCTAAATAATCACAAGTAGGTTAATGATCTTAATCCTGCATCAGGGTGATTAAGTGTGAGAAGCTGACTTCACACTTAAGGTATTCTCATTACCCCTAATCAGAGGGAGGATGTGATGAGTTTACTAACCTATTGGTTTAGGCTTAAGCTCATTAACTTATGACAAAATCCAAAAACAATAAAAGACTGAAAACTCAAAAACAAACAATAATCGTCTCCTCCGGGATTCTCTTCTCATCTCATTCACTCACAACCGAGAACTTGCTTCTTCCGTCTAATGCAAGACAGTTTGCACCTGAGCCAGACAGGTCATACACTTGAGCATAGACAAGTAAGCAGTTCACAAGTCAATTCATCTAACAATCTCTTTGGGTCGAACTACGGTGTTCTGACTTCCTCATTGCACGAGAGGATACGTAGGCATAACTTAACAGTTATCGAACAAAAGTCTCTGTATATTCCCCCTCTTTCCAGCATCTTTCTCTTAGCCTCATTATCATGATCAATTCATTCTCATTCTTACACTGACACGTCATTATACACTTCACACTTCCTTTACACTGACACCTGTACATCCTTTTCCAGCTCATTTATACACAAATTGCACTGACACTACCCCTTTAAAACACAAATCTTTTAAGCGTGGATCCCGTCGAGTACGACGGACAATCTAGGTGCTAATACCTTCCCAGGTTGTAACCAACCCCCTTTCTCAGTCTCTTTGGTTCGCAACCGTCTTATCCATATCTTTCCAGGTCTATGCAGCATTACCTTTCCTCCGGAATAAAAATGCCTAGCTGGCGACTCTATTCATCTCCAGTGAGTTCACGGCTGTGTGTTCTCATTGTCCCTCTCGCCGACCGTTCGCGTCTGTACCTTTATCAGGGCATTCCCCATTTATCGGGAGCGACAGCTTGGCGACTCTGCTGGGGACCCTTATACTGTAACCAGGGCTTCTGTTTCCTTTTGTGGGTTCCTCCTAGCGCTTGATTGATTTGTGTTTACTGGGGTGTTATGTGCTTATTTGTGTTTGTATATTTGTATTTATTTTTGCTTTATGTACAGTTGATTACTGCTTTCTTTATAGCTTTGCATTATATCATATTGTCATGCTGTGCTGCTGGCTGGATCTGTTTGTTTGCTTTGGTGGGTGGGTGTTCCATTGAGAGTTAAGGTCCTATACCTGGGACCTGAGTGACACCTAGGCTAGAGTGAATCATATTCTTTCCCATTCCATCTCGGTCTGGTGCGGGAATATGAAACACGGTTCAGATATGGGTTTCTTCTTGAGAACTCTGTGTTGCAGATTTCCTGCAGTACTAGGGCTATCTGGGAAGCCTGCTAAGTCTGGATGACCTTTTAGTATTGACCTTCAGAAACTGAGGTGAATTAGAGGAGGAACTTTTATGGTTATTGTAAACACTGTACCTCCGGGTTAGAAGTGTTTACACTTCTCATAACTGATCCAAGTCTGAGGATCCTTGTTTTAGAACACCACCTGTGAGGGGGTTGGGCTGTTTACAGGTTTGCAGGTACCTTGACCTCAGAATACCCTGTTACTTTGACTTGATTAAGAGTACTCCATCTTGGAACAGTTCTTGTGATTCTAAACCCCGGACATGTGGCTCTTTATTTGAGCCCCCCACCTTGGTTACTGGACTTATAGACCTCCATCTGGATTTCTTACACACATGGACTTATATCAGAGCACTTGATCAGATCCAGCTAAGTCACAAACCCTTTGCATATCATTTGCATACATAATCATTGCATCATATTGACATTTGCTTATTTGTGTTTCAGGGTATCCATCCTCATTTGGTTTTGGTTTTGACCCCATCTTCAGTATTGACCTGTCTTCATCAGCACCTGCTTAAGCTGTCAGCTATCTACTTCAGTCACTTGCACCAGCCAATCAGTGGCCCATTCTTCAGTATCATCATCAGCACTTGTCTCTACTCAGTCTCAACATCATGGCACCTAAAAAGAGCAACATCACCTACCACTTCTTCCAGCCAGAGTTAGCAGACATCAGGAGGATTCAGACCCTGATCACTCCAGACCATATACCACTGTTCAGGGAACACCATGGGGATATACTTGATATGGTTATGGATCTGGACCCCTCACAGAGAAGCCTGATCCACACCTGCCTTCAGTTTTATGATCCCCCACTGAGATGTTTCACTTTTCAGGACTTTCAGCTGGGCCCCTTATTGGAAGAATACTCATCATTAGTTGGTATACCTATCAGGGGTGGAGTCCCTTTCAACCCTGAGATGGTCTTTCCTGGTAATGAAGAGGTAGCAAAGGCATTGCATCTGGAACCAGTCCTGATTGGGCAGCATATGACTTCTAAGGCTGGAATCCCTGGCCTGCATCTGGATTTCTTGATCTCTCAAGCTACCCTGAAAGCTTCTTTAGGAGAGTGGAAAGCAGTCTGTGCTTTATTGGCCTTGAGCATATATGGGATTGTATTATTTGCAGATGAGCCTCGATTCATTAGTAAGAATGCAATCCATCTTTTCATCCTGAAGAACCCAGTGCCAACTTTATTGGGGGATCTCTACTATTCAGTGCATCAGAGGAATGAAAAGCAAAGGGGAAGATTAGTAAGATGCTGTGCTCCTTTGTTCCATACTTGGCTTCTCAGGCATCTACCCAGGACAGATGCATTTTTGAACCCTCATCAGCAGAGAAATTGGGCTGGAAGACTTACTACCTTGACTTCAGCTGATATCAGGTGGTGCACTCAAAGCACAAAAGGCAGGGATATCATCACCAGCTGTGGGCATTTTCCCAATGTGCCCCTAATAGGAGTTAAGGGTAGTATTAATTACAACCCTCTGATGTTCAAAAGACAATTGGGCTATGCACTGGTCCACACTCCTAAGGCACAGGACTTGGTTGAGACTCTTTATTGTGAAAACAAGATTAATCTGGCTATTGTTAGGCAGGCAGCCTGGGCCTGGGACAATGTGCAGACTAAAGGGGTGACCATCCTGGGGAAGTGTAACAATGTAGCATCAGCACAATACTATGATTGGTCCCATGCCAGGGCTCAATTCTCTGGGATGCCCTTTACTATTGAAGATATGCATGGGCCTTCCACAGCACCACCTCCAGCAACTGTCAGCTTAGAGGAGTTTGAGAAATTGAAAGAGAGAAATGAGAAGCTGACTCAAGCTCTACAGAAGACCCTCTGGGAGAGGAGTGATGGCAGACTGGATATTGAGAGGCTGGAGAAGTTGAAAGTGGAGCATCTGGCTAGAATTGAGAAGTCTGAAGATTACATTAAGAAGTCTAGGGCTGGAGAACAAATCCTGAAGAATGCTTGCAAGGAAGCTCAGTTCCAGAAAGCCAGGACAGACTTGTATCTAAAGGAGAGTCAGGCTAGGTGGGTCAGGATCACCGAGGCTCGTACTCTGGAGGACAAGAGGGTCCAAGACAAGATAGAGCAACTGGAAGCTAGTGCAAAAGAACAGCAAGAAGCCCTGGCAGCAGCCCAGAGGGAGATTTCAGAGCTGAAGATCAGAGCTGGAGTGAAGAGGTCAAAAGACCAAAGTCAACACAAGAAGCTAACTGCAGCTGTTACTACCCGGAACCTCCTTATCAGAAACCTCACGGAGCGTCCAGCTGATCCTGTGACCGAAGCACTTCTCAAGGAAGTTCGGGAGGATGAGTTTGGTCTTGGTGTTTGACCATTTGCTTGTTGTTGCTTTTATTCCATGTACTTTTATTTTCTTATAATGTATTTTGACCCCTCAGAGGGCTTGTATTTGTAAACAAACTATGTACCATTTGGCCTTTTGTAATATATGTTTTAGTTTGTTCCATCCGAGTTTACTTCGAAAGCAACATCAACAGCATCATCTTCAAGGGTCTGGAAGGGTCAAAACTGAATGCCAAGTCGGATACCTTGAAAACAAATAAGCATACTGCATTGCATGCTAACCCTTTGTTTGTTTTGTAGGTTTTTGTTTTGTTGTTGCTAACTCTGTTGTGATGTTCAGGAACTATTGCTCGGCACCGAGTATTTCCCCTCAACCGTCCGCACCGATATCCAACCCGTAACAATCTTCCGGGCATACAGATGGATCAGATGCAGCAGGACCTTACAGAGGTCAGGAACCAAATGACCAACGAGAGGTTGGAAATGAGGAACCAAATGACACATTTTATGGAAGTAATGAACAACATGGCTCAAAGCCAGGAGAGGCTCAGAGCACTGGTAGAAGGGAGAAATCAGGAAGATCATCAGCCAGGGACTGCTGGGACTAGCAACAATGAAAGGGTCCAACCTCATGTCAATCCCCCAGTCTTTGGACCCCACCTCCATCCAGAGGCCAACATCCCTGTCAATATACAAGGGACTGCCACAGCAGGGAGGGTACTGCAAGAAGACCCTCAAGAAGACCAGTTCACAGTAATGGGGGCCGGGGAAGAAGCTTATGATAGAAGGTTGGATGAGATAGCTGAGAAATTAAGATCCTTAGAGTCTCAAAACTCTTTGGGTTATGATGTTATGGATATGGGCTTGGTAGATGGGGTCAGGATTCCCCACAAGTTTAAGCCACCATGCTTTGAGAAGTATAATGGGACTTCCTGTCCCCGGACCCATCTACAATCTTTTCTCGGGAGGCTAAAGGCCTATACCATGGACGAGAAGCTTTGGATGTTCTATTTTGAGGATAGCTTGACTGGAGCTTCGAGGGAATGGTATTCCCATCTGACAAGAGCAACTATTAGATGCTGGAAGGACCTGGCAGAGGCCTTCATCAGACAGTATCAGTATAATCTGGATATGGCACCCAACAGGACCCTCCTGATGGGAATGTCACAGTCATCTAGAGAGAGCTTCCGAGAGTATGCTCAAAGATGGAGACAGCTTGCTGCTGCTGTCCAGCCACCTATGTCAGAAAGGGAGATGGCTGATATGTTCATGAACACCCTTCAGGGGACTTACATTGATAGGCTAGCTGCCTTCTCATCTACCAGCTTTGCAGATGTAGTCATAGCCGGGGAGAGAATTGAAAGCCTATTGAAGATGGGTAAGATCTCAGACAATGGTGCAAGCTCATCCAGTAATGCAAGAAAGCCTTTTGCGGGCCCAAGAAGGACTGGTGAGACCAATGCCATCCACACCAACAGGGGCAGGCCCCAATATGTTCATAGATCTGTGGCAGCAGTTACCATCCCCGCTCCAGCTCATCCACAACCAGCTTATCAACCTCCTCAACAAAACTATCAGCAACAACCTCAGTACCATCAACAAAATCAGTACCCTCCGAGGAATTACAACAACAGCAACACCAACAACAATAACCAGCAAAGGCCATTCCAGCAGAGGCCATCTCAAGCCAACAGGGTGATCGATCCGATCCCCATGCCATATGCTACATTGCTGCCACAACTCCTGAAACTCAACCTAGTTGAGCTAAGGACATTGGCACCTCCAGATCCCAACAGTCTACCCAGGAATTACGACTCCAACGCCAGATGTGCTTTTCATTCGAATGCACCTGGCCATAGTACAGAAAAGTGCAGAGCCTTGCACATGAAGGTACAAGACCTGGTAGACTCAAAAGCTCTGAATTTCGCACCACCACCCAATGTCAACAAAAATCCTATGCCGCACCACGGAGGTCCCAGAATCAATGCAATTGAAGAAGACAAGCCGTCTTATTTAATAACCAGTGTGGGTCAGATTCGGACACCGTTGGTAGAGATTAAGGCTCAGCTCCTCGAATGTCACATGTTCCCGGGGTGTGAGTTAGGGTGTGCTTACTGCAATATTTCAGTAAATGGGTGCGATAATCTGAGGAATGGCATAGATGGTCTTATTCATAGTGGCCAACTTCAGATCACCACATCATTTCCAACAAATCCAGCAATCTCATCAGCAACAGTTCCTGTAGCTCCTACAACTGCAACAACCATTGTTCCCGACAATTCTTCGGCTTCATCAACAAGTACTTCATCTGTCTTCTCAACTGATCAGTTAGCAACAAATTTTCCTGCTACAACTTCAGCATCACTCCAATTTGAATCTCCTACAACAACAACGTCCATCCTTCCGACAATGTCTCCTACAACACCAGCAACAAACTCTGAAGACGTCTCAACTGTCACAATATTTTATGATCCTGAAAACAACTCTGCCTACAACTCAGAAAGTGATGCTCCCATCAGAGCACCAGTCACGATTTATTATGATCCGCAAACTATCACAGTCCCTTCTGCAGCTGTCATCAGTCCAGTCACCGTCACAGTGCCTGGACCAGTGCCTTATGAAAGCAGTAGAGCCATCCCATGGCACTACGGCTCTGACATATACTGCAAAGGACAAAGAATCACTCTTGATACATCAACACCTGCACCACAAATAGACAATGTGGGAGGAGGCGGAGGCTTCACTCGAAGCGGACGTCTCTTTGCTCCACAAATTCAAAGACCCACTGCCGAAGCAGAAGCTGATGCCAAGGCAAAAGGAAAAAGCCCGGTGCAGGAAGATCAAGCAGTTAAGGAAGCTTTGAAAACACCATTCGATCAAGAAGTTGATGAGTTCATGAGAATCATCAAAAAGAGTGATTACAAAATAGTGGATCAGCTTCACCAGACGCCATCCAAGATCTCTATCCTATCACTGCTTATGTGCTCCGAAGCCCATCGGAATGCACTACTCAAAGTCTTGCACGCAGCTTACGTGCCTGAAGAAATCACCGTCAATCAGTTGGAAACCGTGGTTGGAAATGTTACTGCTAGCAATGGGCTAGGGTTCACCAATACTGACTTGACAACGGAAGGCCGCAACCATAACAAAGCCTTGCACATCACCATGGAATGTAAAGGTGCAGTCCTTTCCCATGTGCTGGTAGACACAGGGTCATCCCTTAATGTCTTACCGAAAAAGGCCCTGGTGAAGCTAGAGTATGAAGGATTAGCATTGCGTCCCAGTAACCTGGTAGTAAGAGCCTTTGATGGTTCTAAGAGATCGGTTCTGGGAGAAATTGAGCTGCCTGTAACGATTGGCCCACAAACCTTTAAAACGATCTTCTATGTGATGGACATTCAGCCTGCCTACAGCTGTTTGTTGGGTAGACCGTGGATTCATGCCGCTGGCGCAGTAACGTCTACCCTTCACCAGAAGTTAAAATTTGAGTGGGAAGGCCAAGTCGTTACTATCTGTGGGGAGGAGGATATATTTGTTAGCCATCTGGCTACTTATAAGTATATTGAGATGGATGGGGAGATCCATGAAACGATGAGCCAAGGGTTTGAGGCCCTGAATGTTAATGAAGCATCTGCTGTATCTGGAATCTCCATGTCATCTTACCAACAAGCCCGGAAGGTTGTTGAAGAGGGAACTGCCCAAGGCTGGGGCAAGGTTTTATCTGTGGAGGAGAAGAAAGACAAATTTGGGTTGGGTTACAGACCAACTCAACAAAATCAAGCAGAGGCTGCTGAGAAGCCTGGTTTTATCAGTGGGGGGATGCTCACCCCTGATGCTATCAACAATTTGGAAGACGAGCTGGAAGAGGAGCGCAATCTGGAGAATTGGATTCGTCCAAAGATCCCGGGGAGCAGTATCTCAAACTGGTCTTCCCAGGAAATTATAAGGGTTACTCATGCAGAGTAATTATTATTTCCTGTATTTTTATAGCATGCATCAAAGTCTTGCATCTTGCCCAAGATGACAAGACTCATTTTGTAATCGGGCCATCTGTACTTTTTGTGCAAACAAGATTAATCAATGAAATATCAGACATCTTTTTGCAAACGAGTCTTTTTCTTTTCCGCTCACTGTTTTTTCCATTTTTCTTTTTGTACAAAAAAATAAATGGCGATGTTTTCAAAATGATAACTTTATTTCACTTTTCTAAACAAGATTAAAATCAAATCACTAAAATGAACAAACTGAACCCTTGCAGAGAGTGCCTTCCAGACAGCACCGACAACAGCACGGCTATGACTTCGTATGACTTTGACAATCCGATCAATCAAGCTGATGAAGGGGTTGAAGAAGAGTATGAGCTTCCTGAAGAGCTAGCCAGGTTGTTGAGACAAGAGGAAAAGGTTATTACTCCTCACCAGGAGGAGATTGAAGTGATTAATCTTGGTACAGTTGAAGACGTGAAAGAGGTTAAAATCGGGGCCTGCCTGCAAGACTCAGTGAAGAGACAACTGATTGATCTGCTTCAAGAATATGTGGACGTGTTTGCTTGGTCTTATCAGGATATGCCAGGGTTGGACACCGACATTGTTGTGCACAAGCTGCCTTTGAGAGAAGAATGCCCACCGGTTAAACAGAAGTTGCGCCGCACTCGCCCAGATATGGCAATGAAGATCAAGGAAGAGGTACAAAAGCAATGGGACGTCGGGTTCCTTGCTGTAACTAGCTATCCGCCGTGGGTTGCTAACATAGTACCTGTGCCTAAGAAAGACGGCAAAGTAAGAATGTGTGTTGACTACCGGGATCTGAACAGAGCCAGCCCAAAAGATGATTTCCCATTACCTCACATTGACGTATTGGTGGATAACACGGCTCAGTTCTCGGTATTCTCCTTCATGGACGGATTTTCAGGATATAATCAGATCAAGATGCACCTGAAGACATGGAGAAGACAACCTTCATTACACCTTGGGGCACGTTCTGCTACAAAGTGATGCCATTCGGACTGAAGAATGCTGGTGCCACATATCAACGGGCTATGGTGACATTATTCCACGATATGATCCATAAAGAAATAGAATGTTATGTGGATGACATGATCGCCAAATCCCTTACTGAAGAAGACCACCTGGTGAACCTGTTGAAGCTGTTCAAGCGTCTGAGGAAGTACCAATTGAAATTGAACCCCAACAAATGCACATTCGGGGTGCGATCCGGTAGGCTGCTGGGATTTATTGTAAGTGAGAAAGGGATTGAAGTTGACCCTGATAAAGTCAAAGCCATTCAAGAGATGCCTGCACCGAAAACTGAGAAAGAAGTTCGAGGGTTCTTAGGTCGATTGAACTACATTTCACGGTTCATATCTCACCTTACAGCAACCTGTGAACCCTTGTTCAAGCTGTTAAGAAAAGAACAGACGGTCAGGTGGAATGAAGACTGCCAGAAGGCTTTTGACAAGATCAAAGAATATCTGCAAGAACCTCCAATCCTTATGCCTCCAGTTGAAGGAAGACCTCTGATAATGTACTTGACAGTATTATAGGAGTCAATGGGGTGTGTGCTGGGCCAGCATGACGAGTCTGGTCGAAAAGAGTATGCAATATACTACCTGAGCAAAAAGTTTACCGACTGTGAACAACGTTATTCACTGCTCGAGAAAACTTGCTGTGCTTTAGCGTGGGCTGCTCGCCGACTGAGACAGTATATGTTGACCCACACTACTTTATTGATCTAAAAAATGGACCCGGTTAAGTACATTTTCGAGAAGCCAGCCCTTACCGGACGGGTTGCAAGATGGCAAATGATTCTCACGGAATATGACATCCAGTACACCTCTCAGAAAGCCATCAAGGGCAGTGTACTATCTGAATATCTTGCTGAGCAACCCATTGATGACTACCAGCCTATGAGATTTGACTTCCCTGATGAAGACATCATGTTCATAAAATCAAAAGATCATGAAGAGCCTATTCACACAGAAGGGACCGACCCGGAAGAAGAATGGACTATGATGTTTGATGGGGCTGTTAACATGAATGGTCGTGGTGTTGGTGCAGTACTCATTACACCTAAAGGAGTTCACATGCCTTTCTCGGCAAAACTCACTTTCAACTGCACTAACAACGAAGCTGAATACGAAGCTTGCATTATGGGTCTCGAGGAAGCCATTGACCTCAGGATCAAGACATTGACTGTATTCGGAGATTCAGCTTTGGTAGTTAATCAAACCAACGGCAAATGGTACACCCACCAGGATCATCTGATACCTTACAGGGATTATACAAGGAGGTTATTGACTTTCTTCACAACAGTCAAGCTGGAGTATATCCCTCGGGACGAGAATCAGTTTGCAGATGCTCTTGCTACCATTTCATCCATGATCAAAGTTCAAGCTGCTAACTTTGTACCCCAGATTTCAGTGTCCAGACTTGATAGACCAGCATATGTATTTGCAGCAAATATTGTCAAAGATGATAAGCCTTGGTTCCATGACATTAAATGCTTCTTGGAGGATCAAACATACCCACCTGGGGCATCTTCCAATGATAAGAAGACTTTGAGAAGGCTTGCTGGTAGTTTCTTTCTGAATGTTGATGGGTCTTTATACAAAAGGAACTTTGATATGGTACTCCTCAGATGCGTTGACAAGACGGAAGCAGATTTGTTGATGCACGAAGTGCACGAAGGATCCTTTGGTACCCATGTAGGAGGGCATGCCATGGCTAAGAAATTGTTAAGATCAGGTTATTACTGGATCACAATGGATGCAGACTGTTGTGCTTATGCCAGAAGGTGCCATAAATGCCAGATCTACGCAGATAAGGTGCATGTGCCTCCCAATCCTTTGAACATCATGTCTTCACCATGGCCCTTTGCCATGTGGGGCATTGATATGATTGGCAAGATTGAGCCAACTGCTTCGAACGGCCACAGATTCATCCTGGTTGCCATTGATTATTTCACCAAGTGGGTCGAAGCAGCTTCCTATGCCAATGTTACAAGACAAGTGGTAGCCAGATTTCTGAAGAGAGATATCATCTGTCGATATGGAGTTCCCGAGCGAATCATTACTGATAATGGTTCCAACTTGAACAACAAAATGATGGCAGAGCTGTGCCGGGACTTCAAGATCCAACATCACAATTCTTCTCCTTACAGGCCAAAGATGAATGGCGCTGTTGAGGCAGCTAATAAGAATATCAAGAAGATTGTGCATAAGATGGTAGTCACCTACAAAGACTGGCATGAGATGCTACCATTTGCCTTGCATGGGTACCGCACATCAATCAGAACATCCACTGGGGCAACACCGTATCAGCTTGTGTATGGTATGGAAGCAGTCCTACCTGTCGAAGTTGAATTACCCTCTCTCCGGGTATTGATGGATGTTAAACTGAACGAAGCAGAGTGGGTTCGATCCCGTTTTGAACAACTGAGTCTGATTGAAGAGAAGAGATTGGTTGCAATCTGTCATGGGCAGCTATATCAAAAGAGAATGAAGAGAGCCTTCGATCAGAAAGTCAGGCACCGAGAATACCAAGTGGGAGATCTTGTGCTGAAAAGAATCCTCCCTCCACATACAGACCACAGGGGCAAATGGACTCCGAATTATGAAGGACCATTCGTGGTGAAGAAAGTTTTCTCTGGTGGAGCACTGATGCTCAGCACCATGGATGGTGAAGATTTCCCGTCCCCTGTGAATTCAGATGCAGTTAAAAAATACTTCGCATAAAAAATGACCCGCTGGACACAAAAAATAGAATGTAAGTCCAGGCAAAAATAGGGCATCCCGGCGAGTCAAAAACAGAATAAAAGACTCGGGCAAAAATAAGGGAAAATAAACAAAAATGTACACCCGCTGAGTTGAAAAGCCGCATTGGACAACTCAGGCAAAAATGGGTATCCCGATGGATTGAAAACCCGAAAGGGCGGTCCATGCAAAATAAGGGAATAAGCGAACAACTACATTCTGAATTCGTCTGTATCACCTGCGACTTGGTAAAACTCCGAAAGGATCAAACCTCAGTCAGAATCAACTTTCTTCAGAAAGCAAGACGAGAAGAACGTCAAAAGTCATACGGGTCATAGCGGAAGAGGAAGCTCCTCAAAGCGTCGTCAACATCGCCAGCACTTTGTTTCTCAATTTGTAACAGTCTCTTCATTTCAGGAGATATGTTTCCTTGGCTGTATCTTGCCAATTCAGGGCACATGAATTAATAAAATCAGATTTTTCAGTCATGTCTCGTCTTATACATTTTTATTTGCAAAGAATGTATGATGTCTCTAAAAAAACTAATTGCATGAGTACAGATGCTTTTCTCTAAAAAATAATAAATAAAAACACATGCTAGCAGGGAATATACTTACTCTCAAAAGTGCTTAACTCCTATGACGGAATCCGGTAAGGGATACCTCGGGACCACTTGTGCGTTTCCTTATCTTTGCAGGATTGCAGGTATCCAGAACGCAACTTGGGGCATGCAAGCTTCATCCCAGCAAGCTGGCAAATCAACACTCGCTCTTGGCACCAGAGGTGTTTTCTCCCCAGCTGAGTTGCCAACAACTTTCCCCAGTTAATTGCCACTTGTCACTTCCCCCAGCCGAGGTGCCAATCATTCAGCAAAATACGAAAGTCAGGGGACCATCTCCCCACAGAATCCTCGGCCTCTTTTCAGAAGAGCAACGCATGAAGGAGTCACAACAGAGTGATGAAGGCTTCTACAAACCCCAGCTGGGTCCTGTATTACAAGGATATGTCAATCGGTGACCTATATCCCCAAGCAAATATCATATCATCAGATCTGCCAATGATCTCATCCCCAGCTGGGATGTCCACTTCAAACAGATCGACCAGAGATCTCCATGGCAGCGGGATCCAAATCCCGGACCGTTATCTTTGCATAATCATGACATTTGCATCATATTCACCCACAAAGCGTAGCATTCCGTCTAATACGGAGCATTACGGCAAAAATCGAATACATAGCATAATCATAAGCCATGTTGTGAATCAAGCACTTGTGAATATTAAACATTCGTCAGAATACAGAATACTTTCCCCAAAATCCCCACCAGAGTCCCCAGCAAAAGTAGTTGCCTCACAAATTCACAAACACCAGTATATACTCCTTTTGACGCCCGCCCGTGTCATCACTCCCCAGTAAAGTCGCCTGAACACCCTTTACAAACAAGATCACCCGTATTACAGATACTTCTTGACACCCGTTCGTGTCATTCCCCAACAGAAAGCCAAAGACATCATCTTTGCACTCACCTATACTTGTATATACAATTCCTTGACACCCGTCCGTGTCACATCCCCAGCGCAGTCGCTTGCACTTTTGCAACCCATATACTTGTTGATACCTTATTTTTCTCCTTTTGACACTAGTCCGTGTCACTCTCCCCAGCAGTTAAAACACTCATCCATACAAAAATCATACTCACTACTCATGTTACACTTATACAGATGCTCGTCCGTATCTTGGATATGCCATTTATATCCCCACAGATTCGACATTGGTCCATGTTCTCTGTTAACCAGATGGTACTCGTCCGTATCATCATCTCAGAATATGCGTCAAGTGTTTGTTTCTACATGATACTCGTCCGTATCATAGCCTTAAGGATGCTCGTCCGCATCTTTAATCCATACACCGTGTCAAACACTTATGTCTTCTTGAATATAGATACTCGCCTGTATCTACTATTCCCCAAAAGAGTCCCTTCAGATTCAACACTCGTCCGTGTTCTTTGTTAACCCGTTGATACTCGTCCGTATCATCATCTCTGAACACGTGTCAGTTTGTTTCTACCTGATACTCGTCCGTATCATAGTCTTGAGGATGCTCGTCCGCATCTTTAATCTATACACAAACATCTAAACACTTATACCTTTTGTTTCTTGGATATAAACACTCGTCCGTGTTTACTATTCCCCAGTAGATCACCAACAAAGCAAATTTTCCTTTTTATCTGACACTCGTCCTGCGTCATGATAAACCTTGAGAGCAGCCGTACCCTGCTAGGTGGTCGTCCTCCACCTCTTGATGGTCGTCCTCCGTCATGCTCATCCGATGGCCGTCCCCATCGTTGATTTTTAGCAGCCGTCCCCTGCTAGGTGGTCGTCCTCCACCTTTTGATGATCGTCCTTCATCATTTTATCCAATGGCCGTCCCCATTGTTGATTTTGGTTATCTGGCATTCGTCCTATGTCATGAGAAACCTCGAGAGCAGCCGTACCCTGCTAGGTGGTCGTCCTCCACCTCTTGATGGTCGTCCTCCATCATGCTCGTCCGATGGCCGTCCCCATCGTTGACCTTTTATCCGGCATTCGTCCTATGTCGCGATCTTTTCGGCAGCCGTACCCTGCCTGGTGGTCGTCCTCCACCTAACATGACCGTCCCTCATCTTAACCCCAACAGAGCAGCCGTCCCCTGCTAGGTGATCGTCCTTCACCTTTGATGACCGTACCCCATCATCTGTTTATTTCATTTATTCTTTAACCCGATGGCCGTCCCCATCGTGGTCCCTTTTCTTTTTAGCCCGATGGCCGTCCCCATCGTTGGTTACTTTGCTTTATGAACTTGATGGCCGTCCCCGTCATGTTTCATTGATTCCCAGAGAATCTTACAACTTTATCTTGATGGCCGTCCCCACCATAATTTTATTTTTCCCAGCTAGTCGGTCGTCCCCGTCTTAGCTTTACCTTTTATCCCCAGCATGTCGGTCGTCCCCGTCATTGCTATTTACCCAGCAGTCGTCCTCTGCTCGACGGTCGTCCTCCGTCGCCCACACTTTACAATATACTTTATTTTCCTTTTACAATCTATATCCCTTTTCTTCTTCATTCTGTGAGTGCAAATTTTGGACTGTCTTTGGTATTCAACCACAAGTTATCTTGTTTGCCTGTTAAGCCGTCGCTTACAACCTGCACAGCTAACTCATGTTTGAATAGAGGCAGCTGTAAACACCCCAAATTTGCCCTCACCCATTCACACCATGGCTTGTGATCATTTCATATGCATAAACACAATCATACTATCTCATATCACATTTTTGATTCACTGCATTGGTTCTAAGTCATCTGCACCTAGGGTTTGTGATCTGAGCAATCCAAGAGCCTCTTGAGCCACTCCAAAGGCCATCAATCACTTCAAAGGGATCCATGTGTGTTCAAGTATCATATTATATCCTCTCAAAGTCAAGAATGCCAAAGAATCACAAGAACTGGGATTAGTATGGATGCAGAGCCAAGTTTGACTGCACAGTTGACCTAAAATTAGGGTTTTGGTTTCAGAGGCCATAACTCCAAATTTTTTGGTCATTCTTGTTTCTATTGGTCTCTATATGGTATAAGGAGTATGCATATCAATTTTCATGAAGAAATTCCATGGGGAAGTCATCTGATCAAGAGTTGACTTTTCAGACAAGTCAGTGCAAAATCAGGGCATCTGAGGCCCCCAATGACCCAACCAAGGGGTGATCTTCACCATTTTGAGTGTATATGATCTTTATTTGATCATGGAAGAAGTTTGAAGTTCACAAAATTCAAGAATTACAAGTTTTTGCAAAGTTGACTTTTTAGGGCATGGTTGACTTTTAAGAAATATGTCATTTTATGCCACTTTTCAAGCCTTACTTTTTGATCCAAAAATGCTTCAAATGGAGAAACTTTGGTCATGAAAGTTGTAGATTAGATCTTTCCCTTTTCAAAAAGTACAAGAACATGATCTAATTATTTTTGGATCAAAAGTTATGTTGTGTTAAAGTTGGCAAAAATCACTAATTTTCAAGTTATGCACTAAAAGGAAAACTTGCAATTTCATGTACCAAACATTCTTGTGACTTCTAATTGACATCAAACCAATATGCAAGCATCATGTAAGTCACAAAGTTCAGATTGAACCAAGATTTCCTCATGTTTCATGCCTTTGGAGCAAGACATTTTCATGAAAAGGCAAAGGCAAGCAAGTTGCAAAACTCATGATCACACTTCACCCACTTGCTGCATTGGCCATTGAACCAGCCCTAGCCTCTCACCTCACCATGCTGCGCCAGCCCACACACTTGTACCAGCCTAGAGCACAGCCCATGCCTCTCTTACACAAATGTGGACTTTTTGCAAAAGGTAGCATACCTATCACAGCAGGCCAAGTCACATCCTCTGACCATTTGGAATTGTTTATACTATCCATTTGCAAGCCAAACATAACATCAAGCCAGCCTGAAACAAGCCATAGCAAGACATTCACATTTCCACTCCCTCAAGCAAAAGCCTTCGAATCTGTTTCCACAAGCCATAAACACTCAAACAAATTCCACACATCAACTCACCTTGCTTCACTGACCAGAAACCAACCATTGTTTTGGCCTGAGACCCTCCATATCACAAACACGATTTTCACACTCCCTTGGTCAGAGCTTCTGCAAACTCACTCAAGAGGCTGTTTAAACTCCAACCAAGTATCCAAAGCTTCAAAGGGGGATCATTGGGACCTGTTTGAGCCAAAGAACTAGCCAGAAAGTGCCAGAGATCAAAGCTCCAGTTCAGGTGAGCTTCATGAACATTTTTTCCAGGAGCTCGTTTTTAAGTTCTTAAATGGTTCTCCATGTTCCACTGATCATGATGATATGTTTGGTTTCGAAAATCATTGAGTTTTGAGCATGTATGGTGTTCCTGAAATTTTTTGACCTAAACCCCTTTTGCTTCGATTCAACCTTATTATGTAAAATAAATATGTTTTGGCTGTTGATTCTTACTCTATGATGTTTGGGGATGGATTCTGGAAAGAGAAATTAGGTTTTAGTGAGCTAGGGTGAGAGTTAGCCATTTTCAGGGAGGGTGCTGGCCGGAGAAGACGACCGGAAGTCTTCTCCGGCCGCCCGAAGGTCATTAATATGTAATTAGGGTTTAGGGCCAAGTTTGAATTTAGGCCGTGCGATATTTCTTTCCCGCGTGCATTGGATGGATGAGATCTGATCATTAGCCCTAATCCATATTTAATTAAATGTTAATTAATTAATTAATTGAGTTTAGGGAAGTTTGAACCTGGGCCGTCCAGATGCGCGCCAGGTCAAACTTCCCAAGCCCAGATTCAATCTGGACTCTTCATTATGCTTACTTTCTTTTATTTCATTTTTATTTTCATTTCTTTTTCATTTTATTTACACAATTTATTTAAAATAGCAAAATTGTTTTAAAAATTATGAAACTTTTTCTCAAGAGTTTCATTAATTTTTAAAACACAAAAATATTTTTATTTTCATTTTTAGCATTTAAAAAGTATTTTAAAATATTTAAAAGTTTATTTTTAATTGATTAATGAAAATTAATTTATTAAAAATACTTTTAGGTATTTAAAAATCACCAAAAAAATTCATGAAATGTTCTAAGACATTTAGAAACATTGTCCAACCTTCAAACCAAATTTATTTTTTGATCTTGATGCATTTTGAGAATTTTTCATTGAATAAAAATCATTTTTATACATTAATTTGATCCAAAGTTCAAAAAATCATTTCTGCCTATCCATGAAGAGTTGGACATTGATTCTTTTTGCATTGCATTGTGTTTAGCATGTAGTTTGTGAGATTAAATGGCCATGATTTGATCTTTCATTTTCATTTTGTTTGACATTTCTTTTGTTTGGAAACCCTAAAACCCTAAGAAACTTAGAAAAATCATATCTTGAACTTGGTTAGGAGTTGAGATCTCTCCTTTGGGCAGTGAGTTAGTATAGGATTAGGGGTCCTTTGGGTGGCATTTTCAATTTTTTATCTTAGGGTTTGCTTCTGATTTTGATTTTTGTTTGATGTATTGCTCATAAACCCTAATTTGGGCTTCCATATGCATCCATCTTGCATTCTCTTGCATAACATGACTTGCCATGACATTCCATGCCTCCATTTGATTCATTTGACATCATAAGACATATTGAAAGCATGTTTGATCATTGCATCATGTATTTGCCATGTTATATGCCATGTGCACTTCATAACTTTTCATGTATGTTCATGTGTCTTAACTTGCTCCATTTGCATCCATAAGCTTGTATGATCATCTCCATGTGCTGCCTCATGTTTTTAGCATCTCATAGCATCATTAGCATCATGTAAATGCTTCTGGTTTTGTTTCTCATCATGTCATCTCATCCCATTTTGCATTGCATTGCATTTCTTTTCTAACCTTTCAGGTGGTAAGTGACTTTGAGAAGTGAATTTGCCTTCACTTCTCATAACTTTTCTTTTCATCTCTCTTGCATCCATGTTGCATTTTTGTATGTGTTTGAGATTGAGCTTGCTCATTCTTCTTCTTCCTACTTTCTTTCCTCAAGTGACTTGCCTTCTTGAATGAAGCAAGTTGCTTTGCTTCTCTTGATCCTTTCATCTGCTTCCTGGTGGTTCCATTGAAGATCTTCTCTTGTAAACCTCACAAACCTTAGGAATAACCAAGCATGACAATGATTAGGGTTTTGATTAGTCTCCCCTCTTAGTTTTACCTTTGTGTCTCTTTTGAGTCTTCTCTTCTCATCTCATAATCAGGGACTAAACCCTAAAGGCTTTAAGGCTTTGTGATTAAGCTTATGCCTGCATCCTTCTATTAGGATGGAGTGTATAACTTTAATCCCAAGTGTTAAACCCTTAATGTGTTTAACTCCCTTAATCAATTCACATAATAATCATCAAGGCATCACACTTGTAACTTGGGCCTTGCATTAGGGTTCTAATTCTTCCTTAATTGGTTAAGAAGGACTAACCCTAGTGTTAATGGACAAGTCCCCCTCAAGTTGTCTTACAAACCCTAAAAATCATTTCATCATCTCACCATTAATCTAAAATCCATCTAATAAAGGCTTGTTTTGTCATGAGCTTAATCCCTAATCATGGATTAAGTTGAGGAGCTTTCCTCAGCTTAAACATCCTCATCTATTATCCTTCTATTAGGATGGTGTAATGAGTCTGTTTAATCCCTGATTATGGCTTAATCTCATTACTTAACACTAAACAAAAACCACAAAAACATCTAAATAATCACAAGTAGGTTAATGATCTTAATCCTGCATCAGGGTGATTAAGTGTGAGAAGCTGACTTCACACTTAAGGTATTCTCATTACCCCTAATCAGAGGGAGGATGTGATGAGTTTACTAACCTATTGGTTTAGGCTTAAGCTCATTAACTTATGACAAAATCCAAAAACAATAAAAGACTGAAAACTCAAAAACAAACAATAATCGTCTCCTCCGGGATTCTCTTCTCATCTCATTCACTCACAACCGAGAACTTGCTTCTTCCGTCTAATGCAAGACAGTTTGCACCTGAGCCAGACAGGTCATACACTTGAGCATAGACAAGTAAGCAGTTCACAAGTCAATTCATCTAACAGTCTCTTTGGGTCGAACTACGGTGTTCTGACTTCCTCATTGCACGAGAGGATACGTAGGCATAACTTAACAGTTATCGAACAAAAGTCTCTGTATATTCCCCCTCTTTCCAGCATCTTTCTCTTAGCCTCATTATCATGATCAATTCATTCTCATTCTTACACTGACACGTCATTATACACTTCACACTTCCTTTACACTGACACCTGTACATCCTTTTCCAGCTCATTTATACACAAATTGCACTGACACTACCCCTTTAAAACACAAATCTTTTAAGCGTGGATCCCGTCGAGTACGACGGACAATCTGGGTGCTAATACCTTCCCAGGTTGTAACCAACCCCCTTTCTCAGTCTCTCTGGTTCGCAACCGTCTTATCCATATCTTTCCAGGTCTATGCAGCATTACCTTTCCTCCGGAATAAAAATGCCTAGCTGGCGACTCTATTCATCTCCAGTGAGTTCACGGCTGTGTGTTCTCATTGTCCCTCTCGCCGACCGTTCGCGTCTGTACCTTTATCAGGGCATTCCCCATTTATCGGGAGCGACAATTGCGTAACAGGGTTGCTTGAAGAGGGCTAGTATGTCCAGTTCCTGGCGTAACAGGTTTGCTCGAAGAAGACTCGCCTGTCTAGGTTTTTCTTATCTGGCGTAACAATTCAATTTGGAAGGAGCTCATATGCTTCATCTTCGATTCAGTCATCCAAAGCGTAATTTGGTTGGGTTTATATCCCATTGCTTGCATTCTCCAGCAGAGTGCAAATTTCAAGTCTTTTTGGTATTCAACCACAGTTTATCTTGAACGGTCGATAGCCGTGCTACCGTCCTTTTCAGATTAACAGTTGCTTGAATAGGGGCAGCTGTAACACCCCAAATTTTCTATCCTCTTTTTAGCATCATCATCATATTATTCATCATCAACATGTCATGGACTTAGCATTGTGCATAGAAAAATGAAGCATAACACTCGCATGTTCTAGCATAAGGCGTATGATCAATCATCCGGGAAATTCGAAGCACTACAAGTCAAAGTCAAGAGCATGGTGACTTGGCAAGAAGCTCACAATACCTTTTGCACAAGCTTAGTATCATGGTCAAAGCCCTAAAAAAGGATTGAGGATCAAAATCAGATCAAAATGGTTGGCGTCGGGTTATTATGGAAGTTTCCCACCAAAAAGAGGGAGAATTCAAAATTCACTGGCATTAACCGGTTAACGCTTTGGTTAACCGGTTAACGGCTGCGAATTTTGAATTCCAGCAGCAATTTTCAGCATGTGTTTTTGGCTCCAATTTTGCATTTTCTGATTTTTATTCATTTTTGAATTATGGAGAAGGATGTAGATGACTTTCCAAGCCTAATTCCAAGGCTAGATCCTAATCACTTTCTAAGCTCATCCCAAACCATATTTTTTGGATCCCAAACCAAAATTTTGGGCCCCAAACCTAAACCATATTTATTCCATTTCCCTCTAAACCAAGAGGGAGCTCTCTCATAATTCCCTTCTCATTTTTCTGAATTTTCATTTCTCTCTCATTTTTCTCTCCGAATTTTCCAAATCACACAAAGTTCCTCTTTTAAGATCACAAGACTTTTCACTAAAGCTTGTGGATCTTGGAACTAGACCTCCATCCATAGCTTTTTTGCATCAATTTGTTGGTTTCTCTACTTGGTTCAGATCTGGTTTGGAGATTAGAAGTGTTGTTGGAGCCAAAATTCTGCATCAAGATCCTTTGCTTGCATTTATTTTGCATGGAGTGTGAAGATTAGCACCGGATCTTCGAAGTTTTCCGCACGATTCCTCATTTCCAGCTCAAACAACAATTACCAAAGCATACCTCATCTTTGTAGGTTGGTTAAATTCAGATCTAGCTCTGTTTTTAGCTTATTTGCATGCTTGTGCTTAGATCTACCATGTGCTTGTGTATTTGCTTGTCTTGCTTGAATTGATTGATTGATTTGCAATCGGATCTATGTGTTAATGTTCATGAGCTTAATGATATTGATTAATGTGAATTGATCCATTTATTCCATGCTTAATTGATTGCTGGACTGGTGTGGAATTATTTGGATAAGCTAGTTTTAAGCTGATTTTCTGCAGGATTTGTTGTTGTTTTCACAGTGTTAACCGATTAACGCTTTGGTTAACCGGTTACTGCACCTGTTTTATGTGTGGTTTTCTGCAGGTTTGAACTGGTTAACCGGTTAACGCTTTGGTTAACCGATTAACATTGAAGCATAGTGACTTTTTGAGCTTGTTTGATCCCCTTGCTTGTCTTAATTGCCATGGATCATTGTATGATCATTGAATATGCTAGTTTAGGGTGATTTGCTTGCTGGTTGATGTACGCCTTCATGTTCTCGACACGTAAATTCATGAATGTGCAAAGCTTGGCATGTTTGTTTGACTTTGTTTTCTAGAACTTTGAGCATGCTAATTCCATAAATTGTGTTGATTGATGTGATGAATATTTGCTGGAAGTTTGCTAACATTTCAGGGGCTCATGGTAAGTGAAGTGTGGATGTTTATCCACATTTCAACTCTTCATCTTTTCTTTTTAAGTTGCTTTCTACTTTGTGATTTTTGATGTGCCTTATGCCATCATGTGATTCAACTTTGTATCCTTCCCCCTTAGGAGCAACTTATCACCTTTAGAGGAGTAAGTTGCTCTCTAGCTTTCTTCTCTTCTCTCTTTTTCTTCTCCTTTGGTTCTTCTTTTCTCTTATGATAGTTTCAAACCACACTAACCTTAGGACCACTTTTTGCATGATAACTTTAGGTTTAGTCTTTCCCCATTAGAATTTTGCCTTTTGCTCTTTTGTTTCTTTCTCTTCTCATCTCAAAACAAAAGTAAAAACATTAATAAAGAAAGAAGTGACTTCTTGTGTAATAGCCTTATTCCATGGGGCATATGTATTCATTCCATCTTGGAATAGTGCATTTGTCTAGCATGATGCACAAGTCGGATCATGAGGTCATCTTCATCAAGAAAAATTCTAAACAATACTTCTTCATTTTTAATCACTAAAACACTTAATAAAGTCAACAAGTTAATGTATTTAGGCCCTTGCCTTTGGAAACAAGTTTTGGATAAATTCTCCTTACTTGGTGTGCTTGTTCTATTATTCCATCTTGGAATGTAGTAGAAAGTACACATTCCATGGAAAAGAGTTTGAGTTCATTCTCTTGTGCCACACTCCTAAAAAACTCATAAAACACAACAAACAAACAATAAGCATCTCTCCTTCGAGACTTATTTTCTCATCTCCTTTGCTCTGTACGTGAACTTGCCCCTACTTGTCACTTTGCAAGACGGTTATGCACTCTTCGTCCGAGCGTGCAACACCTAAGCATTGACATAGGCAGTTCAAGCCTTAATTCACAAGCAATCTTTCCACCCCTAGTTAGGGGAACTACGGCAACTCTGATCCTCATGTCCAGATGAGGTACGTAGGCAGCGGGGTAGGGCCCGTTCGAGCACAATCCTTATTTTCCCTACATTTTTCCTCGTTGTTTCCTTTTTTCAGTTTTTTTCTCATTCAAGTTTCAGTTTTGCAGCAACTTTCATTTTTTTCACCCTTTGAAACAGTTTCTTTACAAGCGTGGATCTCGTCGGGTACGGCGGACGATTTGGGTTTCTAATACCTTCCCAGGGCGTAACCGACTCCCGAACCCATATTTATTTGGTTCGCAATACCTTTATCCTTCCTTTTCTTTCTTTTGGTTTGTGCAGCATTACCATTCCCGTTCCTTCGGGATAAAAATGCATGGTTAGAGACTCTACCTGTTTTCCACGCCACTTTCACGTTTGTACCAGGATGGAAATCTTGGAAGCGACACTTATGATGTCATGATGTTATGCTCAATCACAAACACGTGGCACACACAAACAAGTCACACAATAGCCCTAGGTTTAGAGGCTTGCATGAGGTTTAAAGGTAGGTACCCTCCCCTGAAGTTTAGTTGGTTCATCTTGTCCTACAAAAGTAACCAGGTTCTAAGGGATCTCAATATCACTGATCCTTCTCAAGGGTGGTTGTTCAGTAGGCAACTTACTTGCCAACCAAAACCCTCCAAGTTTAGGATCTCAATGAGCGTAGCATCGAGCATCAACCAACTTCAGTCTTCACCAAAGCCGGATATCTCACTACTTTCTAAAGGCCAAGATGGGATAACTAGGGTTCTAAAGGCCAGTTAGTATATTGACAACATATGGCAGCCTTAAGTTATCCTCAACTTACTTAAGGAACATGAGAACCCTCCAAGAAGTCACACTAACTATGGCCACCAGATCAACCATATCGGTATACGCCGTACAGTTTCCTTGGTCTATTTCCATTTACCTATGGCACACTAGATCCGGGTTAGGATCTTTCACACAAAAAGCCCAACAGAAAAGTAAAGCAAACAAAGCAAACAATTTTAAGTGATTTAATTCCTAAGGGTACCCCTTTTTTACTTAGTAACTCCCTAGCAGAGTCGCCAGTTCTGTAACACGGTGGGAGAACTGACTTTCTATAAATTTTGCGGATAGCAAGAGTCGCTACCGACTTTTATTTTATCCATAAGGAAGGGACATAAGAGAACAGGAAAGACCGTTTTGAAAAGACTTGGGTTCGGGGGGTAGGTTTTATAAAGGTAAGGTGTTAGCACCCTTTATATCCATGGTTATCCATGGGCTCTTAGTTACTTAGCTCACTTTAATTGTTTTTGAAAAGAAAGTGTAGTGTGTGTTTAGAAAATTTTCTAAGTATTTTGTAATGATCCTCGTATGGATGTATACAAAGCCTTGTTTTGAAAAATGTTTAAGAAAAGTGAGGTGTGAAAAGTAGTTTTAAAGTGTGAGCAAGTAACTATGAGGTACCTACCCTAAGCTAAGTCATTCAAGTTCTTTTATGTTTCTTTAAGAGTAATACCATCTCTATTATTAAGGAATAGGTAGTCATTACTTTGGAGTTTATTAAGGGACAAGCGTAGGATCATCGTATGGTCAATGAAGGAAACATGTAAGGTGTCTGTAAACACCCTAAATTTTTCCTCACTAATTTCACAACATGGCTTGTGATCTTTCTTGTTTGCATTAGCATAAGCATACCAACTCATATTGCATTTTTTGTTTCACTGCATAGTTCAAGTTCATCTGCATCTAGGGTTTGTGATCTGAGTAATCCAAGATTCCATTTGAGCCACCCCAAAGGTCTTAAAGCATTCCAAGAGGGTCCATGTGTGTTCTATCATCATATTGTGTCCCTCAAAGTTCATGGAAGTCAAGAGATCACAATAATTGGCAAGGTATGGAAGTAGAGCTAGGGTTTTCATTGCTTAGATGACCAAAATTAGGGTTTTGGTTTCAGAGGCCTCAACTCCAAATTTTTGGGCCATTCTTGTTTCTAATGTTCTTAAGATGTTATAAGAATCATGTGTACCAAGTTTGATGAAGAAATTCATTGTGGAAGTCATCTGTTCACTGGGTAACTTCTTGAGCAAGTTAAGTCAAAATCAGGGCATCTGAGGCCCCCAACAATGGAACCAAAGGGGTATTTTCATCAAATTGAAGTTATATGATCTTCATTTGATCTTAGAAGAGGTTGGAAGTTCACAAGATTGAAGAATTTTGAGCCATTTGCAAAGTTGCCAAAAATGGAAATGACTTGTAATGGAAACTTTCCATTTTGGGAAAGTTTTTCAACCACCTCTTTTTGATCCAAAAAAACATCAAATGAAAAATACTCAAGCATGAAAGTTGTAGGATGGATCTTCCCATTTTCAAAAAGTACAAGAACTCCTTCTAATTCATTATAGAACTCAAGTTATGATCCTTCAAAGTTGGCAAAAATCCTATAATTTTCAAAAGTGCACCAAAGAGGGATTTTTGCAAAAACACTTGCCAAGGCCTCAAATGACTTCTAAAGTGCCTAAATATGCCATAACATGATCAAACAACATCAAAGACTCAGAATTGGCCCAAGAATTAGGTCATCTCATTCCTTGAAACACAAGAAACATCAAAGAGGGAAAATATGCAAAAACCTTGTAAACCCTAGCATCAAGTGTTCCAGCTCATCAATTTCAATCCAAGGGCTCTCCATGAACTCAGCTGAGGCCAGACATGCCCAAATACAGCTCTGACTCGTGCCCATGCTTGAGGTACACCAACCTTGACTTTTTTTTGAAAACCTCCCATACCAATCAGCCTGTGCCACAACCACTTCTCTGAGCATTCTCATTGGCTTATACAAACCACCCAGCCAAACTTCAAAATTCTTTCACCAATCATCTCCATATAACTCATAGATCATTTCCCATCCCTTACACAAGCCTGAAATCCCTTGAAACAAAAACACGATTCTGACATGCTCTGAACTGGAACCTTCAAAACAGCCAACAAAAACTTTTTCTAAGCTTCTCAACATCCTCAAGGGACTCAAGGGAGCTGGTTTGCACCAAAGAAGGGGTCTGAAAGCAGCTAACTGAAAAGCTCCAACTCAGGTAACCTCAAGAACATTTTTTTCAGAAATGCATTTTTAAGTTGCTAAATGATTCTTTATGCTTCACTGATCATGCTAATGTGTTTTGTTTTGAAAATGGTTGAGAAATGAGTATGTATTCATGTTCTGAAATTTTTTGACCTAGAACTGTTTTGATTCGATTCTCACTTTTAATGTGTTTTAAATGTTGTTTGTTTGGTGATTCTTAATGTATGGTGTGTGAGGATCATTTCTGGGCAGAGACATTGAGTTTTAGAGGCTTAGGGAGAGATATAGGATTTTGGTTGATCGGAGAAGACAACCGGAACCACTGTTGCGGTTGTCTGAAAGTGTTTAGGGTTTAATCTTGATTAGGGATAAGTTTGAATATGGGCCATTGGATGAAGTTTCGCGCGTGCGTATGAGCGGTCCAGATTAGGTCATTAGTCATTAATTCTGATTAATTAAATTAATTAAAATCAATTAGCTGGGTTTGAACCTCAACCATTGGATTACGCGCGTTTCACAAGTTTGAACCTGGACCCTTGATTCAGCTGACTTCAAGTCAAGCTGACTTTCCCTGTACACCCTTGATCTAGCCAACTTTGAACCACAACCCTTGATCTTGCATACTTTTCATTTTATTTTTATTTATTTTTATTTTCTCTTGTTTATTTATTTTAAAATAGCAAAAATCATTTAAAAAATCTGAAAATTTTTGTCATGACTTTTATTAATTTTTCAGAAACCAAATATATTTTTATTTTCATTTTTTGCATTAAAAAAGTATTTTTAAATCATTTAAATGTTTTATTTAATTAATTAATTCATTTTAATTAATTAAAAATACATTTAGGTATTTAAAAATCACCAAAAAAAATCAGAAAGCATTCTAAGACATTTATAAACATTTACAAACTCACCTTATAAATTTCTTTTTGGTTTTGATCATACTTTGAGATTTTTCAATGAATTAGGGTTCTTAAAAATGTCCAATTTCTAACCCTAGCTTCAAAAATTCATAACCCTAAACCTAAGTTGAGTTTGTGAGTGATTCTTTTTGCCTTACTTTCTACATGTCCTCTAGATTCTAGAAGCATTTTTGTTACATTTTTATCTTGCATTTTCCATTTGTTTGGCATTTTACATTGAAGATCACCCAAAAACCCTAGCAAACTTAGAAAATCCATAACTTCTTCTAGGTTTAGTTTCTGACCTCCCCCTTTGGATGGTAACCTAGTATAGGTTTAGGGTTCCTTTGAGTGCATTTTCAATTTTTTTATCTTGTGCATTGCTTCTGTTTTGGTCGTGTGCATCTCATACATTCATAAAACCCTAATTGCTCATGTCTACTTGCATTCACCTTTGCATAAGCATCAATACCTGAACTTGCCATGCCATCTCAAGTATTTGTATGTCATCTTAGACACCATAGGACATGTTAGAACATAGCTTGATCATTTATTCATCCATTTGGTATGCTTTGCATTCATAACATTTCATGAACATACATGTGTTTTCAAGCTTCTAACTTACCTTCATTTGCATCCATCTCTTGAATGATCATACATATGCATCATGTATGACTTTGCATCATCTCATAACTCATTTTCCTTGCATATGCACATCTGACTTTGATCATAGCACCTTTGTTTGTTGCATTTGCATTTCTTTTCTTCCTTTAAGTGTTCAACTAACATTTAAGGGGCTTATGGTAAGTTGTTTAAGGTGTGGATGTACATCCACATCTAACTTCTTATTTTCTTATTTTTGTGCATTATACTTGTGCTTGAAGTGAATTTCATTCACTTGTGCCCCTTTTCCTCCTTTTCTTTCTCTTAGGTTCACTTATCTTCTCAAATGAAGTAAGTAACCTTTCCTTTCTTCTCTTTCTCTTTTCATCTGCTTCTTCCTTGGTGGCTATCTTGAAGACTTCTTTTGAGCCTCACAAACCATAGGATAACCAAGAATGATAACTTAAGGGTTGTATATAGTCCCCCATTAGTCTTTCACCTTTGAGTCTTCTTTGAGTCTCTCTTCTCATCTCTTAAACAGAGACTAAACTCTTAAAGTTTTAGGACTTTTGAATTAGGGTTATGCCTGCATCCTTATCTTAGGATGGGGTATATAACTTTAATCCTAAGTGTTAAACCTTTAATTTGTTTACATCTCTTAATCAAAACACTTAATAACCATCAAGACATAAGTTTGTAACTTGGGCCTAACATTAGGGTTCTATCTCTTCCTTTTGGTTAAGAGGGACTAACCCTAGTGTTTAATGGACAAGTCCTCCTCAAGTGGTCTTACCAACTTAAAATTCACTTCTTAATCCCATTTCTAATTAAAATACATTTAATAAAGGCTTGTTATATAATGAATTTAATCCCTAACCATGGCTTAAGTTGAGGTATCTTCCTCAGCTTAAGTGTTCTCATCTATCATCCTTCTATTAGGATGGTGTAATGAGTTCACTAATCTGTGATTAGAGATTAAACTCATTACTTAACACTAAACAAAAACCCAAAAACATCTAAATAATCACAAGTAGGTTAATGATATTAATCCTACATCATCATGTTAATTAAGTTGAGATGTTTATCTCATACCTAAGTAGGCTCATTATCCCTAATCAGGGAGGATATAATGAGTTTACAACCCTTGATTTAGGCTTAAGCTCATAATCCTATGCAAGACAGTTAGCACTCGAGCCAGACGAGTCATACACTTGAGCATAGGCAAACAAGCAGTTCACAATCATTTTATTTTTCAGTCTCTTTGAGTCGAACTACGGTGTTCTGACTTCCTCATTGCACGAGAGGATACGTAGGCTTAACTTAACTGTTATCGAACAAAAGTCTCTTTGTCTCCCCTCTCCTTCCAGCTTTCTTGCTAAAGCCTCAGTTCCTGAGCATTCACCTTTTTTTGCACTGACACCTGTACATTCATTCCTTAACTTTTGCACACAGATAACACATACACTTACCCCTTTAAACACAATCTTTTAAGCGTGGATCCCGTCGAGTACGGCGGACAATCTGGGTGTTAATACCTTCCCAGGTTGTAACCTACCCCCTTTCTCAATTTCTCTGGTTCGCAACCGTCTTATCCATCTTTTCTTAGGTTTATGCAGAATTACCTTTCCTTCGGGATAAAAATGCCTAGCTGGCGACTCTACTCATTTCACTTTCATATCTCTTTTCGCCGACCGTTCACGTCTGTACCCTATCTGACCTGGTGTCTTTTCGGGGAAGCGATAGTGTCTTTAGCAATTTGTAGGGACTATCATCATATTTACTGAAGGGACAAAATCATTATTCTGTAGGAAACCTCGAAGGGACTTGATCTTTCAAAATCTTTAAAGGGACAATGATGATTTCTTTTGAAGGGACTTTGCTTAAACACCCCTATATTCGAGGGACTTGGCCATTTAATAAGGCAACCAAGAGGAATACCCTAGGAAGTGCAGATGGCGATCAAAGATCGACTTACGTGTGTGAGTGTTATTTTTCAGATATTTGTCTTGAATTTAATTGTCTAAGTTCAAATATTTACAATTAGTTTTTGCACTCCCTAAATTACTAACCACGCAATTAAATATTTACGAAAAAAATAAAGACGGAAAAATAAATCTATAAGCTATTACAAGGCTTTGGCAGATACATAATAGTCGGATAAAAATGAACTATAAAGCAAGAATAATAGATATAATGAAATAATAAATAAATAATAATATTAAAGAAATAATAATAAAAGCAATAATAATAATAATAAAGTAATAATAAATTAAAGAAATAACAATTAAACATTTAATTAAAAAAGAAAAAGTTTAGGTTAGACAAGTTAGATTTTTTTAGAAGTTATTAAGAAAAATATAAGTTTAAATAATTTAGTAATAATAAAAGCATAAAATTATTTGCATAATAAAAAATAAATACTTATTATAATATATTTAAGAAAACATTATTAATAATATACAAAGTATGAAATAAAAGAATTATTAAAAAAAACTTAATTGAATATTTACAAAAATAATAAAGATAATAGAAAGTACTAAATTATTAAGTTAATAAATTAATTATAAGTTAATTATGAAAAAGATATTATATTTATCATTATTATTTACTATAGAAAAAATAAAATTATTAACTATGTTAATTACAAATTATAAAATTTTAAATCAAAGATTTACAAATTGATTGATTATTTTGAAGAAAAAAAAACAAGTTAATTACAATCTAAGTAAAATAAAGGTTATTAATAATTATTTGAGAAAATATTCTAACTATATAAATTAATTCAATAAAATAAAAAATTTATTAAAAATAAATTTTGATTAAGTTAATTTTTGATTAAATTATAATTATAGGTTAGTGGTTAATTAATTAGAAAAGATGATTTTTTTAGAAAGTTAATTAGATTGATTAAACAAAAACAAGAAAACTTAAAAAAAATACAAAATAAGGGACCTGGGATTTGAACCCAGGCCCTTTACCTGAAGGAGAAAACGTTCTACCAGCTTGGCTAGGCGTTTGTGCTTTATATGAATTAGGCAATGATCATTATATGATAAAATCTGTAAAAATCAATGAAAAAAAAGAAGAAGATGGCCTCAGTCAGGATTTGATCCCCCAACCTCACGTATGCCAAACCAGCCTTCTTGCCATCAAGCCACATGGGGCGCGTCTGTTAATAGAATGACAACAAATCATAATATATAAAACATATTGAATATCCTGAAAAATAATAAAAAGATGGAGGTCACCAAGATTCGAACTCAGGTCCTCTATAACGCACACCCAATGCCTTTGCCAACTGAGCTACTGCGCGCGTGATGTTCTTATTGAGAACAATTGCATTATAAGAGATACCAAATATTTGAATTTCAGAACCGTGCCAAATTCATCATCTTCTTTCTCAGAATTCGCAGGTTTACCTGCGAATTTGCTTGCGAAAATTCCTGCGAAATTACCTGCGTATGAAAACCTGCGAAACACACACTACATCAAACACACACAGTTCAAGTCAAATTAATCACACAAACGTGATCAATACAGTTCATTGAATTAATTTACGGTCTTAGATTATATTTATAGCGATTAAATTGAGAAACCCCAATTCGAACAAGATGAACCCTAGAATGGTATTTTACGGATTGGCCACGGATTCTTCAATGTTTTTGCCTAGAATTCATCACTAACTTCATCTTTGTTTTGCTCTGAAAGTGCCTCAATCTTTGAATCCAAATATTACTTTTTCTTGCAAATTTTGAAGGTTGTTCTTGTTCTTGGCTGCAACAAATTCGTCCCCTTGTGTATTGGTTGTGTTCATGTACTTATAGTGAATGAATTAGGTAAAAAAATTGATGGATTTGTGGACTTATGAGATAACTTGATTATGAAGAAATCTCATCACTTTAAATGTTCAAAAATCAAATGATATCTTTCTAAATTGACCTTACACGAATTTGGTAGCTCTTAATCAGTTTTAAACAATGTTTATGAGCTTCTAGAACCAAAATCATATCCAAATATTTGAATTTTATATTTTATTTTGATTTAATTTGAATTTTAATGAATAAAATCTAAGTAAATAATAAATAAATTATAAAAATCAGAAATAATTTGAATTGGGTCATGCTTGGTGTTATTGTTAAGTTTGGGTTGCAAAATGATAGGCCCATTTGGAAATATTTGGATTTAAGACCTTATTTGCTTCATACACCCCTTGAAAATCTCCCAACTTTGACAAGGCATAAATTACTCAATTTTAAGGCTATGAAAGTTTTATTGAACATTTTGGAAAGCTTAAAGAGTCCTATAACAAACCTCTTTGGTCTCATGTCCATATCCTTTACCATTTTCAAATTATGCTCTTCGGAAAAAGTTTACTTTTGTTGACTTTTGAAATGACCTGTAATGTTTTAGCTCATACCCTCCAAATGAAGCATTTTTAGGCTTGGCTTGTGAGACACAAAGTTGTAGAGATTTCAATTTCCTTCGAAATGAGATTTGGATGGGAAATGTTTGATGAAGCATGTGAAAGTTATGGCTGGTCAAAGTTCAGTTGACTTTTCCTAGGAAACCCTAATTTAGAAACTTCCTTATTCTTGATGATCTGAGACTTCCTTGATGAATCATGACCAACCCTTGATAAAATGATGAATTTTACTTCATAAACTTGATGTTGGAAAAAATTATTGAAGTTTGACTTTAATTTGACCACAGTTGACCTCAGTTTGACTTTTTAACTACTTTGACTGATTTTTGCATATCTGATCATCTGACTGGTCAAACTTATTGGGAAAGCCCTGAAACTTGACATGGGGATTATTGAATATATGTGGGATGTTATGAAGCTTACTTAAGGCCTTGGAAGTCCATTTAGCTCAGATAATCTCAAAACCCTAGTTGTGGATCCATTGCTTAGGAGGATGCTTTTGTTTGAGATAACTCTCAAACTTTCTGACCAATTGTGAACCTTGTGAATTTTGAGAGAAATATAGGGACACCTAGCTTTGATTGTGGGAGGGAAAATTTTGGGGTACAACAGAAGGCATATGATCAATAGCTTCTGTAAAGGGTATGGTAATTTTTAATTGTTTTAGAAGCTCTACTAATTTCTTAAATTGTCCCATTGTTTTAGAATTTGTTAATCGTTGGGGGTACGAAATTGGTGGTTTATATGGTGGCGGAGGTACATAAGGTTTTTCTTTTTCCTCAACCTCTTGTTCGTTGGTTTCCTTTTCTTGTGGTCTATCTTTCTTCTTATTTGATTTCTCAGGTTGTTGATACATGGCTGGATTTTCGGTTCTAGGATCAGTAGGTCCGTCCAAATCCTTTCCACTTCTTAGTATAACTGCATTTGCATGACTCTTGGGATTTGGTTACGGTTGTCCAGTAAAAGTTCCAGTTGGAGCAGTAGTGGATGCCTGTTGTTGTGCTACTTGAGAAATTTGGGTTTCTAGCATCTTATTATGGGTAGCTAAAGCATCTACCTTGGTTACCAATTGCTTTATCTGTTCACTAATATGGATCATCTGATTTAGGAAATCCTTGTTCGTTTGAGCTTAGGTAGCAATGAAGTTTTCCATCATCAGTTCGAGGATTGACTTTCTAGGAACATTTAGATTGGGTGCAACATCTTTCTAATATCCCGGTGGTGCAATTGGTGCTTGATTTGGCGCATACAAGGTGTTGTTATTCTTGTAAGAGAAATTGGGGCGATTCTTCCATCCTGGATTGTAAGTATTAGAATACGGGTTTCCTTGAGCATAGTTCACCTGATCTTTGGCTAATCCGAAGAGAATATGACATTTAGGCTATGTGTGTCATGGGATTCCACAAATCTCGCAATTTGGAGTAACGGCAGCCACGCTGGCTGGTGGTGTTATGGTAAAGTTATCGATTTTCTGAACTATGGTGGGGCCAGAGTTGTTTTGCTTGGCGGGAAATAACGAGATAAGAAAACTTTCTTCAGTTATTCCCATATGTAAACACCCCAAATTTTCCCTCTCTTTTTTCTCACACCATGGCTTATGATCTCATTTTTCATAAACATCTCATTGCATCTCACATTACATAAACAACTTCATCAAATCATTGCATGACTGCACAATTAGGGTTTTGTGATCAGATGAATCTTAGAAGTGATCTGAGCAATCTCTGAGGCCTTGAAGCATGCCAAGAGGGTCCTTCAAGGATGACTGGAAGTCACAAAATGTCAAAGAATTGCACAGAAATCCAGGCAGAGCTAGGGTTTTCCTACACAGATGACCAAAATTAGGGTTTTGGTTTCAGAGACCTTAATCTCAAATTTTTTGGCCATTATTATTTCTAATGGTCCTAATATGTTATAAGGATCATGTGTACCGAATTTGATGAAGAAATTCATTGTGGAAGTCATCTGATCATTGGGTAACTTCTTGAGCAAGTAAAGTCAAAATCAGGGCATTTGAGGCCTCTATCAAGGGTACCAAAGGGTCATCATCATCATTTTGAGTCTCTATGATCTTTATTTGATCATTGAAGTGGTTGGAAGTTCACAAAGTTGAAGAATTTTGAGCCAAATGCAAACTTGCTATTTTTGGAAATGACTTGTAATGGAAACTTTCCATTTTGGGAAAGATATTCAACCTATTCTTTCATGACCAAAAATGCTTTAAATGAAAGATCCTTAAACATGAAATTTGTAGATTATGTCTTCCCATTTTCAAAAACATAAAAGAACATGTCTTGATTCATCCTAGAACTCAAGATATGGCCTTTCAAAGTTGGCAAAAATCCCATAATTTTCAAGTGTGCACCAAGGAGGGATTTTTGCAATTTCACTTGCCAAGCCATTTCATGACCTCTAATCAACTTCTAAACATCATACCAACATAATGAAACACATTTTGATCAAGATTGCACCAAAAATCACAAGATTTTATGCCTTGCACTTCAAGAAATTCCAAAGAGGGAAATTTGCAAAACCTATGATATCCAAGTGATCCAGCTGCACAAACTCCATCCAAGGGCCATCCATGAACTCAGATGAGGCTAAATACCCCTTCAAACAACTTCTTCCATGGCCCATACTTGTGGTACAAAATATTTTTTACTTTTTGCAATTTTCCCATACCAATCAAACTATGCCACACCAACTCCTCTGGCCAATCAGAACATCACATACAAGCCTTAAGCAACTCATTTCATTACACATACAAGCCTGAATCATCCCAGAAGCTCAAATTGCCAAAAAAACTCCATAAACATTCATTCTTTCGATTCTCACGGCACAAGCCTCAAACATCCAAACTCCTTCCACCAATCATCTCAAAATCCATCATAGAACACAAATCAGCCCTTACAATGGCCTGAAAGATCCTCAAACAAGAATACGATTTCTGAGTTATTAGAACTGAAACACACAAACCAAGCCATACAAACTTCATTCAAGCATTTCAGAAGCACAATGGGATCAAGTGGAGTGGATTAGCATCAAAGGAAAGGTCAGAAAGCTCAGATTGACAAAGCTCCATCTCAGGTAGCCATCTCAAAACATTTTTCCAGAAACTCCATTTTAAGTTATAATATGATTCTATATGTCTCCCTGATCATGGTGATATGATTTGTTTTGAAAATGGTTGAGAAACTAGGATGTATGCTTGCTCTGAAACTTTTTGGTCAGAAAACGTTTTTCTTCGATTCTCTATTTTGATGCAATATAAATGATTTTTATGGCTTGATTCTTGTTTAGAGTTGTTTAGGGAATGATTCTGGAGAGTTAGGGGGTCTGGGGTAGCCTAGGGAGTGAGATAGGGTGAAGAGCTGGCCAGAGAAGATGACCGGAGCTTGCTCCAGTCACCTGAAAGTGTTTAGGGTTTTAATTAGGGTTTAAGTGCCATATTTAATGTGGACCATTGGATGAATGTTTTAATTAATGTATGAATGGCCCAGATCATGTCATTAGCCCTAATTTAATTAATTAAAATAAATCCTAATTAATTAACTCAGTTTGAATGCTAGCCATTGGATAGCACACACAGTCAACCTAGTCACTCCCAGTTTAAATCTCAACCATTGGATTTGCATACTTCATTATTATTTCATTTTATTTTCATTTTATTGCATTTCTTTTGTCATAATTATTTAAAATACCAAAACACTTTCAAAAAAATATTATTTTCTGCATTTTTGTTTCAAATAATTTTCTTAACCTAAAAACTTTTTTTTTATTTTAATTTTTGCATTAAAAAGTATTTTTATAACATTTTAATGTTTTATTTAATTAATTAATTGATTTTAATTAATTAAATATGCATTTAGGTTTCTAAAAATCACCAAAAAAATCATGAAGCATTCTTAAACATTTTCAAACATTTTCAAACTCACCATACAAATTTCTTTTTAGGTTTGATCACATTTTCACAATTTTCTTTGAATTAGGGTTCTTAAATTTCACATTTTTTAACCCTAACTTGAAAATTTCATTTCTGCCTAACCATGTTGAGTTTGAACTTGATTCTTTTTGCATTTTTTCTCATATTGCATCTAGTTTCTAGGATATTTATCTCATATTTTTTGCATTGCATTTTCCCTTAAGAATCACCCAAAAACCCTAGCTAACTTAGAAATTCCATAACTTTGCCTAGGGTTAGCTTCTGACTTTCTCCTTTGGGGTGTGATCTTGTATATGTTTAGGGTTTGTTGGAGTTCAATTTCAATTTTTTATCATGATGTATGCTTCTGTTTTGGTCATATGCATCTCATGTTGCCTTAAAACCCTAATTTTGCATCTTCATTTGCATTCTTCTTTGCATATCATGAACTTATGAACTTATGAACTTGTCATGCCATTCCATTCTTTTTTATGTCATCTTAGACATCTTAGGACATGTTTGAAACATTGTTTGATCATTGCTACATCATTTTGGCATGCTTTGCATTCATTTTGTTTCATGAACTTCTATGTGTTTTCATGTTCCTGACATGCTTCATTTGCACTCATTCTCTTGTATGATCATATACATGACATGTTTATGCCTTTGCATCATCTCATACACCATTTGCGTTGTATTTACACTTCTGGTTGTGGTCTTTGCACCTTCACATGCTTTGTTTCCTTTTGCATTTTCATTTTATGCATCTTGTGCTAACATTTCCGGAACTTTTGGTAAGTTGTCTGGGAGGTGGATTTGCCTTCACCTCCCACCTCTTCTTTCCTTTGCATTTTCATCCTTTAATTGTCTTTAGAGTGAACTTGCTTCACTTGTGTTTCTCTTGCTCCTTTCTTTTCTCTTAAGTTACTTATCTTCTTCAGGATGTAAGTAACTTATTCTCTCCTCTCTTCTTTTTTCATCTGTTTCCCTTCCTTGGTGGCCTCTTGAAGATATTTCCTCTTAAGCCTCATAAACCATAGGATGTCCAAGCATGATAATTTTTAGGGTTGTATATAGTTTCCCCTAGATTTTTACCTTTGAGTCTCCTTGAGTCTCTCTTCTCATCTTTTAATCAGACGCTAAACTCTTAAAGCTTTAGGACTTTGGAATTAGGGCCATGCCTGTATCCTTATCTTAGGATGGAGTGTATAACTTTAATCCTTAGTGTTAAACCTTTAATTTGTTTACACCTATTAATCTAAACACATTAATAATCACTAAGACTTTATCTTGTAACTTGGGTCTTACATTAGGGTTATATCTCTTCCTTATGGTTAAGAGGGACTAACCCTAGTGTTTAATGGACAAGTCCCCCTCAAGTTGTCTTACAAACCATAAAATACACTTCTTAATATCACCCTTTAACTAAAATCCATTTAATAAAGGTTTGTTATATAATGAATTTAATCCCTAACAATGGATTAAGTTGAGGAGTCTTTCTCAGCTTAATTGTTCTCATATATCATCCTTCTCTTAGGATGGTGTAATGAGTTCACTAATCCCTGATTAGAGATTAAACTCATTACTTAACACTAAACAAAAACCCAAAAAAACATCTTAATCATCACAAGTAGGTTAATGATCTTAATCCTTCATCATTAAGGTAATTAAGTTGAGATGCTTATCTCACACTTAAGTAGATTCATTATCCCTAATCAGGGGTGATATAATGAGTTTACAAACCCTTGATTAAGGCTTAAGCTCATTATCCTATGCAAAACACCAAAAACAATAAAAAACTGAAAACACAAAAACAAACAATAATCGTCTCCTCCAGGATTATTTTCTCATCACACTCATTCACAATCGAGAACTCGCTTCTTCCGTCTAATGCAAGACAGTTAGCACTCGAGTCAAACGAGTCACATACTTGAGCATAGACAAGTAAGTAGTTCACAGTCAATTTATTTTCAGTCTCTTTGAGTCGAACTACGGTGTTCTGACTTCCTCATTGCACGAGAGGATATGTAGGCCTAACTTAACAGTTATCGAACGAAAGTCTCTGTGTCTTCCCCCTCTTTCAGCCTTCTTTTTAAGCGTCAGTTCCTGAGCAATTCACACTTTTTGCACTGACACCTGTACTTTCTTTCCCTAGCTTTTGCACATAGTCAGCACATACACCTACCCCTTTAAACACAATATTGTAAGCGTGGATCCCGTCGAGTACGACGGAAGATCTAGGTGCTAATACCTTCCCAGATCGTAACCAACCCCCTTTCTCAGTTTCTATGGTTCGCAACTATCTTATCCATACCCTTCCAGGTTTATGCAGCATTACCTTTCCTTCGGGATAAAAATGCCTAGCTGACGACTCTATTCAACCTCAACCTCCAACCTCGCCGACAGTTCGCGTTTGCACCGGGATGAAATTCCAGGGAGCGACAGCTTGACGACTCTACTAGGGAATATGAGGATTTGCAACCAGGGCTTCTGGTTCTTTTTGTGGGTTTCTCCTAGCGCTTGTTTGATTTGTGTTTATGGGTGTGCTATGTGCTATGTGTGCTTTTTGTTTATTTTCTTTATTTATTGCTTTCTGAACAACTTTATTTATCGCTTTCATTTATTGTTTTAATGCATTTCATATTATTATCATATGATATTTATGCTGGATTTGTTGGTTTGCCTTTGTGGGAGGGGTATTCCAGTGAGAAAGGTCCAACACAAAGGCCTGAGTGACATACATAGGATTAGAGTGGCTTCATATTCATTCCCATTCCATTTCGGTCTGGTGCGGGAATATGAAACACGGTTCAGACATGGGTTTCTTCTTGAGAACTCTGTTCTACGGATTTCCTATAGTACTAGGGCTATCCGGGAAGCCTGCTAAGTCTGGATGACCTTTTTAGATAACCTTCAGCATCTGAGGTAAATTAGAGGAGGATCATTTATGATTGGGGTAAACACTGTACCTCCGGGTTAGAAGTGTTTATACTTCTCATAATAGATCCAAGTCTGGGGATCCTTGTTCTAGAACAATACTGTGAGTGGTGGGGTTGTTTACAGGTTTGCAGGAACCCTTGGCCTCATCATACCCTGTTACTAGATGTTGTTTTAAGGTTACACTATTTTGGACTGATCTTATGAAACCCTGGACTTGTGACTCTTTATTTGAGTCCCCCACCTGGTTACTGGTTCTCATACCTTCATCCGGACTTATGAACACTCATGGACCCTATCAAAAGAAAATGACAAATCCAGCACCTGATCACAAACCCTTACATATCATTATGCATACATCATTTTGCATCATTTTAACATTTGTCTATTTGTTTTATAGGGTATCCGCATCATCTTTGGTTTGGTTTTGAATGCTCTTCTGCTCAGCCATCTTCATCAGTTATCTTCATTAGAGATCTTCTTCAGCTAATATCTTCTCTAGTTTTCTTCATTAGTTATTTTCTTCAGTTCTCTTCATCAACATCCATTGTCAGTATGGACTCAACCAGGAAGAGCAACATCACATACCGTTTCTTTGAGTACCCTCTGGCAGGCATCAGGAAGATTCAGGCACTTATCACTCCTGACCATGTCCCCTTATTCAGAGAGCATTATGGTGGGATCCTGGACATGATCATGGACTTGGATACATCACAGAGGAGCATGATTCACACCTGTCTCCATTTCTATGACCCTCCTCTAAGATGTTTCACTTTCCCAGACTTTCAGATAGGTCCCCTGTTGGAAGAGTTTTCCATGTTGTTAGGTGTCCCTATCAGAAGAGGAATTCCTTTCAACCCTGAGATGATTGCTCATAGGAATGAAGACATAGCTAAGGCTCTACATTTGGAAGTTACTATCATTGATCAGCATATGACCACCAAGGCTGGAATCCCAGGCCTTCATTTGAACTTCTTAATCACCCAGGCCACCAGCCATGCTGCAACAGGGAAGTGGGAAACTGTTTGTGCTCTCCTGGCTCTTAGTATATATGGTATCATCTTGTTTGCAGATGAGCCTAAGTTTGTAAACAAGAATGTTATCCATATCTTCCTGCTGAAGAATCCAGTTCCTACCTTGTTAGGGGATTTCTACTACTCAGTACATCAGAGAAATGAGAAACAAAGGGGGAGACTAATCAAATGTTTTGCACCTCTCTTCTACTGTTGGTTATTGAGACACATGCCAAAGACAGAAGCTTTCCTGAATCCTCATCAGTCAAGGAATTGGGCTAAGAGAATGATTTCCCTTACATCAGAAGACATCAGATGGTGTAATCAGAGCACCAAGGGCAGGGACATAATTATAAGTTGTGGACATTATCCTAATGTACCTCTTATTGGAATGAAGGGTTTGATCAACTACAATCCTTTGTTTTTCAAAAGGCAGTTAGGGTATGCCTTAGTACATCCACCAAGAGTGCAGGACTTAGCAGAGACCCTTTACTGTGATGTTCAGAATAATCATGCCACCGTCCGATAAGCAGCCTGGGCTTGAAACTACATACAGACAAAAGGGACTGTCATTCTTGGCAAGTGCAACAACATAGCTTCAACTCAGTACATTGATTGGTCTCGCATCAGAGGATAGACCACCCGCATGCCATTTACCCTGGAAGATGTGCCAGGGCCATCATCAATAGAGCCCATAGCTACAGTGAGTTTGGAGGAATTTGATAAGCTGAAAGAGAGGAATACCCAACTTTCTGAAGCCCTGAAGAAGACCCTTTGGGAAAGGAATGACGGTCTTCTGGACATTGAGAGGTTAGAGAAGCTCCGGATCGAGCATATGACCAAGATAGAAAAGACAGAGGACTTCATCAAAAAAGCCCGAGCAGGGGAATTGGTATTGAAGAATGCTTGCAAAGAAGCTAAGATTCAGAAGGCCAGAGCTGAACATTATTTAGAGGAGAGTCAGGCTAGATGGATCAGAATTACTGAGGCTCGTTTGCAAGAAGATCATAAAACACATGCTAGGATAGAGCAGCTGGAAGCTAATGAGAAGAAGAGTCAGGAAGCCTTGTTAGCAGCACAGAAGGAAATCTCTGAGTTGAAACTCAGGGAAGGGTTGAAGAGATCAAAAGACCAAGACAAGTACCATAAGTTAACAAGTGCCATTGCCACTAGGAACCTTCTTATCAGGACCATCACAGAGCATCCAGTTGGACCAGTGACTGATACTCTCCTGAAGGAAGTCAAAGAGGATAACTTTGGGCTGGATGTTTGATTTCTTTGTACTTGCATTTTATTTTGGTTGTACTTTATTTCTCATGGTGATTTTGTTGTATTTTTCGACTTAATTGTATTTTGACCCACCATGGGAACTTGTTGTAATCATAAACTATGTATCTTTTACATTTGTAATATATGGTTTATGTATTACCTGGATTTTCTCTTGGACTTCATTTCTCTTCAACATCTTCATTCCCAGAGGTATAGAAGGTCAAAACCAAAGAACCAACCCGGATACCCTTGGAAGACAAATAAACATAATGCATTGCATACTAACCTCATTCTTTGTTTTGTAGGTGTTTTCGTTGTTGTTTTCTCACTTTTCTATTGTCTCAGGAAACATTGCTCGTAGGAGGGTTTTTCCCATCAACAGAGTTCACCGGTATCCAACCAGAAACAACCTTCCGAGCTTACAAATGGACCAAGTTCAACAAGATTTGACTGACGTAAGAACTCAGATGGCTAATTAGAGAACTGAGATGAGGGCTCAAATGAATCAGTTCATGGCAGTAATGACTGGGTTGGCTCAGAGCCAAGAGAGGTTGAGAGAGTTAGTCGAGCGACAAACTCCATAAGAGAATCATCCAGGCACAGGAGGTACTAGTAACAATGATCACGGGAAGCCACGAACAAATCCGCCAGAGTTTGGGCCTCACCTCAATCCTAAAGTCAATGTTATTGGAAATACCCAAAGAAACACTAGAGGTCGTGTCTTGCAAGAAGACCTTAAAGAAGAAAAGTTTACATTAATTGGTGTTGGGGATGAAGCATATGATCGTCGTCTGGACGAAATAGCAGAGAAGCTGAGATCTTTGGATTCCCAAAACTCTTTGGGATTTGATGTAATGGGCATGGGTCTAGTTGAGGGAGTCAGGATTCCTCACAAATTCAAGCCTTCATGCTTTGAGAAGTACAACGGTACCCCCTGTCCTCGTACCCACCTTCAATTTTTTCTAGGGAGACTAAAAGCTTATACCATGGATGAAAAACTGTGGATGTTTTACTTTGAGGATAGTTTGACCGGGGCATCCCGCGAGTGGTATTCTCACCTATCCAGAGCTACTGTCAGGAATTGGAAGGACTTAGCTGAAGCTTTCATACGCCAGTATCAGTACAATTTGGATATGGCTCCCAATAGAACCCTCTTGATGGGTATGTCTCAGTCTTCAAGAGAAAGCTTCAGGGAATATGCCCAAAGATGGAGACAGCTTGTTGCTTCTGTCCAGCCTCCGATGTCGGAAAAGAGATGGTTGACATGTTCATGAATACCCTGCAAGGAACCTACATTGACCGGCTTGCCGCCTTCTCTTCCACTAGCTTTGCTGATGTAGTCATAGCTGGTGAGAGAATTTAGAGTCTTTTGAAGATGGGCAAAATTTCAGACAATGGTGCTAGTTCCAGCAATGCTAGAAAACCTTTATCCGGACCTCGTAGGATAGGTGAGACCAACTCAATACATATGGGCAGAGGTAGGCCTCAATACACACCAAGATTAGTGGCTACTGTCACAATTCCAGCTCCAGCACCTCAACAATAGCATCCTCAACAACATCACTTCCCACCGCAACAACAGTTTCCCCGTAACAGAGGTCCTATAACAACAATAACAACCAACAACAACGTCCGTTTCAACAAAGAGCTTCACATATCAACAGGGTTATCAATCCCATTCTGATGCCCTATGTTGCCTTACTTCCACAATTGTTAAATCTCAATCTAATCGAATTAAGGACTCTGGCCCCACCAGATCCTCAGAATCTCCCAAGAAACTATGATATCAACGCCAGGTGTGCATTCCATTCCAATGCACCTGGCTATACAACAGAAAAATGCAGGGCCTTGCACATGAAGGTTCAAGATTTGTAAGCCATGGTGGGCCTAGGATAAATGCCATTGAGGAGGATCAACTAGTAAGCCTAATTGACAGTGTTGCAAGTATTCAAACACCTCTTGCCGAGGTTAAAGCCCAGCTTTTGAAGTGCCAAGTGTTCCCGGGTTGTGAGGCCCATTGCGAAGCCTGCAAAATTTCTACCAACGGTTGTGCAAATTTGAAGACCGGTATCAACAATCTTATCAAAGAAGGCATTTTACAGACCACTTCAACAGTTCTAGCTCCTACAACATCAACAACCATTCCTCATACAACTTCAACAACAATCATTCCAACAGATTCTTCTACAACATCAACAACCATCCCTTCTTCAACTTCAACATATATCAGTTCAACATATCCTTCTACAACAACAGCAACCATCAATGAGGACATTTCCACAGTTACCATTTACTATGACCCAGCAACAATCCATGTTCCAGATTCTTTCAACAACTCACATTAACATCTCCATCAACATCAGCAACCTTCATCACCTGCACCATCTCCCATCAGGCCTCCTGTCACAATTTATTATGACCCACATACTATCTCAACTCCTTCTTCCGCAGCAATCAGTCTGGTCACTATCACAGTGCCTGGACCAATTCCATATGACAGCAGCAGTGTCGTGCCTTGGCACTATGGCTCAGATTTATATTGCAACGGAAAGAAAGTCACTCTTAACACTTCTACACCACAGATTGATAATGTAGGGGGAGGCAGAGGCTTTATTCGAAGCGGAAGTCTCTTCGCTTCACAATTCCCAAGAGTTAATGTTGAGGCAGAAGCTGCTACCAAAGCTAAGGGCAAGAGTGTGGTGCCTGAAGAGCCTATTGCCAAGGAAACTCAAAAGACATCCTTTGACCAGGATGTAGACGAGTTCATGAGAATAATCAAGAAGAGTGACTATAAGGTTGTGGACCAGCTCCATCGGACACCCTCCAAAATCTCTATTCTATCACTGCTAATGTGTTCCGAAGCTCACAGGAATGCACTTCTCAAAGTCCTGCATGCAGCTTACGTGCCTGAGGAGATCACAGTTAATCAGCTAGAAACGGTGGTTTCTAATGTCAATACTAGTCATGGACTAGGGTTCACCGATGTTGATCTAACTACGGAGGACCGTAACCATAATAAGGCTTTACATATCACCTTGGAGTGTAAAGGTGCTATTCTTTCTCATGTCTTGGTTGACACTGGGTCATCTCTCAATGTCCTTCCAATGAAAGCCTTGGTCAAGAAGGAATATGATGGTCTTGCACTTCGTCCAAGTAACCTGGTGGTGAGAGCCTTTGACGGTTCTAAAAGATCGGTTCTTGGGGAAATTGAGCTGCCTGTGGTCATTGGCCCACAGATCTTCAAAACTATCTTTACGTGATGGACATTCATCCTGCCTACAGCTGTTTGTTGGGTCGACCATGGATTCATGCCGCTGGTGCCGTAACATCGAACCTTCACCAGAAGTTAAAATACGAATGGGAGGGACAAGTTATCATAATCTGTGGGGAGGAGGACATCTTCGTCAGTCATCTAGCTACTTACAAGTATATTGAGATGGATGGAGAGTTCCATGAGACAATGAGCCAAGGGTTTGAGGCCCTCAATGTCAATGAAGTAACAACTGAAGTGTCTGGAACTTCAATCTCTTCTTACAAGCAAGCTCGGAAGGATGTTGAAGACGGGAATGCCCAAGGCTGGGGCAAGCTGCTGCAAGTTCAGGTCAAGGAAGACAAGTTCGGGTTGGGTTACAAACCATCCCAACAGGTCCAAGAGGAGGCTGCTGAAGCTCCCAAGTTTATTAATGGGGGTATGCTGACCCCAAATGAAATCAACAATGTGGAAGACGAGGCTGAAAGCGACTTCAACCTGGAAAGCTAGATTCGTCCAAGATTCCCAGGCCAGCAAGTCCTCAACTGGTCTTCCCAGGAAATTATAAGGATTAATGCTGCAGATTAATTATTATTTCCTGTTTAAGCATGCATCAAGTCATGCATCTTGCCCAAGGTGTCAGGACTCATTTTGTAATAGGGCCATATATGTATTTTGTGTAAATGAATGATTAATGAACAATGGACATCTTTTGCAAACGATCCTTTTTTCGCTCACTGTCTTTCATTTTTGTTATTTTCGCATAAAACAATAAATGGCAATGTTTTTCCTAATAAATAACTTCATTCACTTTTTCCTAAATAAGATAAAATCAAACACTAAAATGAACAAATCTCAACCCTTGTAGAGATAATCCTCCAGATTTCACCAACAACGACACTGCTATGACCTCGTATGACTTCGACAATCCGATTAATCAAGCAGATGAAGGGGTTGATGAAGACTATGATTTGCCTGAGGAATTGGCTAGGTTGTTGAGACAAGAGGAAATAGTGATTGCACCTCATCAGGAGGAAGTTGAAACTGTCAATCTTGGTACCGAGGAAGATGTGAAAGAGGTGAAGATCGGGGCCAGTCTGCAAGCTCCAGTGAAAGAACAGCTCATCAGTATGCTTCGAGAGAATGTCGACGTCTTTGCTTGGTCCTATCAAAATATGCTAGGGCTAGATACGAACATTGTCATGCACAGGCTGCCATTGAAGGAAGATTGTCCGCCAGTTAAATAGAAGCTATGTCGTACTCGCCCAGATATGGCCATGAAAATCAAAGAAGAAGTACAAAAGCAGTGGGACGCTGGTTTTCTTGCCGTGACTAGTTACCCGCCGTGGGTTGTTAACATTGTACCCGTACCTAAGAAGGATGGCAAGGTGCGTATGTGTGTCGATTACCGGGATCTGAACAGAGCCAGCCCAAAGGATGATTCCCATTACCTCACATTGATGTATTGGTGGATAACACAACTCAGTTCTCGGTAGTTTCTTTTATGGATGGATTTTCCGGATACAATCAGATTAAGATCTCACCTGAAGACATGGAGAAGACAAATTTCATCACACCTTGGGGCACGTTTTGCTACAAAGTAATTTCGTTTGGTCTGAAGAACGCCGATGCAACATATCAATGGGCTATGGTAACACTATTCCACAATATGATCCATAAAGAAATCGAGTGCTATGTGGATGATATGATTGCCAATTTCCAAACAGAGGAAGATCATCTAGTGAATCTACTGAAATTGTTCAAGTGTCCGAGGAAGTATCAGTTGAGGTTGTACCCCAACAAGTGCACATTCGGGGTACGTTCTGGTAAGTTGCTGGTTTTTATTGTAAGTGAAAAAGGAATTGAGGTTGATCCCGATAAAGTCAAATCTATTCAGGAAATGCCTACACCTAAAACTGGGAAATAAGTTTGAGGGTTCTTAGGTAGATTGAACTACATCTCAAGGTTCATATCTCATCTCAATGCAACCTGTGAACCCTTGTTCAAGCTGTTAAGAAAAGTTCAAAAAGTCAGGTGGAATGATGATTGTCAGAGAGCTTTTGACAAGATCAAAGAGTATCTGCAAGAACCTCCAATTATCATGCCTCTAGTTGAAGGAAGACCTCTAATAATGTACCTGACAGTATTAGAAGAGTCAATGGGGTGTGTGTTGGGCCAGCATGACGAGTCTGGTCGAAAAGAGTATGCAAAGCAACAGTATATATTGACTCATACTACCTTATTGATCTCAAAGATGGATCTAGTAAAGTACATATTTGAGAAGCCAACACTTACCGGAAGGGTTGCAAGATTGCAAATGATTCTAACAGAATATGACATTCAGTACACCTCTCAGAAAGCCATCAAGGGCAGTGTATTGTCTGACTATCTGGCTGAGCAACCCATTGATGATTACTAGCCTATGAGATTTGACTTCCCTGATGAAGACATCATGTTCTTAAAAGCAAATGATTGTGAAGAGCCTATTCACACTGAAGGACCTGACCCAGAACAAGCATGGACTATGATGTTTGATGGGGCAATTAATTGCAACGGTCGTGGAGTTGGTGCAGTGCTTATTACACCCAAAGGAGTTCATATGTCTTTCTCAGCAAGGCTCCCATTTGCCTGCACTAACAAAGAAGCAGAGTACGAAGCTTGTATCATGGGTCTTGAGGAAGCCATTGACCTCAGGATCAAAACCTTGAATGTATTTGGAGATTCAAATTTGGTAATCAACCAGACCAACGACAAGTGGTACACTCATCAGGAGCATCTGATTCCCTACCGTAACTATACAAGGAGATTGTTGACCTTCTTCACAATAGTCAAGCTTGAATACATCCCTCGATGTAGATGTTAGAAATTGGCAGAATTTTTGACAAACAAAACATTATGAACTTAGTTCAGGACATCAGGATGTCACACCAGATGTTGTGACATCGCAAACCTGCTATCTGACTTAAATGATGCGTGACAAAAGTGATTAAAATCAGGAGAAAATATCTGGAATTAATTGTAAAAGGATAAGCACTCCAAGGCGCATTGTGAGGAAGCTTAGTTATCTTTTTCCAGTGTAAAGGAAACAGAAAAACTAACTCACCTTGATTCAAGGAGATAACAAACTAACTCACCTTAATTCAAGGAGATATCTGTGGGATTTATCAAAGTCTGGATAATTTGCAAAAAGCCCACAAACTAAGCATCTATTTAAGGAACTGATACACTCAAGTAAACAAAACGATTTAAAGAAGAGTGTCAAGGGTGTTTGTGAAGTTAGAAGTTTTAATTGTTTGTTAGTCACTTTATAAGCTTTTAAGCAAAAAGTGAATTGTGTCTTGATTGAAACTTTTAAGTAAGATCAAGCTGGTGTGTCTGAAGTGTGACTTCAAATTTATTAATCATCCTAAGTTAAAGATCACTGTGTGATTGAGGGGGAGTGAGTAGGTACTCATATCTAAGTAGAGTCTTAGGTAGAAATTGCCTTGGGTAGATATTAAGTGAAGGATTAAACTGATTGGTTTAACTCCATAATTAATATTACTTATATTGGATTTCCTTCCTGGCTTGGTAGCCCCCAGATGTAAGTGTGGAGATACACTGAACTGGGTTAACAATTTCCTGTGTTATTTAATTTACTAGCTCATTAATTTTTGTTTAGGATTTCAGTGTCTAAACATCTGGTTTGACATCACATATCTGATCCCAGAATTTCAATTGGCATCAGAGCAGGCACCCTGCCTGTATAACTGGGTGAGATCTAGGGACTGCAAATTTTGGGAACATGGACAGAGATGTAGGATCTGTGAATCAACCACCTATCTTGGATGGATCCAACTATGATTACTGGAAGCCAAGAATGGTAGCATTCTTGAAATCTCTTGATAGCAGGGCTTGGAAAGCAGTTAACAAAGGATGGGAGCACCTTGTCAAAGACAATAAGGATGGGGCAAAAGTGATGAAGCCTGAAGAAGAGTGGAGCAAGGAGGAAGAAGAGTCAGCACTTGGAAATTCCAAAGCCTTAAATGCCTTGTTCAATGGTATTGACAGGAACATATTTAGGCTTGTGCATCACTGTGAGGTAGCTAAGGATGTTTGGGACACCTTCAAAACTACTCATGAAGGAACATCAAAGGTGAAGATGTCAAGACTTCAACTTCTCACCACCAAGTTTGAGAACTTGAGGATGAAGGAAGATGAGACCATTCATGAGTTTTACATGAACATCCTGGAGATTGCTAATACTTCTGGTGCCTTGGGAGAGAAGATGAGTGATGAAAAGTTGGTAAGGAAGATTCTCAGATCACTGCCAAAGAGATTTGACATGAAGGTCACTGCCATAGAAGAAGCTCAGGACATCTACACAATGAAAGTTGAGGAGCTCATTGGTTCCCTTCAAACCTTTGAGATGGGAATGAATAATACTATTGTGAAGAAAAACAAAAGCATAGCCCTGGTCTCAAACACTGATAAGGAAGAAGAAAGTCATGAAGCAGGCTCTGAGGACAACTTATCAGATTCAATTGCTATGCTTGGGAGACAATTTAACAAAATTCTCAAAAGAATGGACAACAGGCCCAGACCAAGTGGAAGAAACTCAACCTCTGAGAATAAAAGACCTTATGACTCTAATAGAAGGTCAAACTATGATGAGAAGACTAACCAAGGAAAAGGGATCCAATGTCATGGATGTGAAGGTTATGGACACATTAGAAGTGAATTCCCAACCTATGTAAAGAAGCAAAAGAAAGGTCTTTTTGTGTCCTGGTCAGATGAAGACTCAGGTAGTGAGTCAAAAGAAGAATCTGCAAAGCACATCACTGCTCTAGCTGGAGTATGTGAAACTGAAGGGGGATCCAGTGATGAGGATCTGACATTTGAAGAGCTTGAAACATCTTACAGGATGCTGTGTGAAAGGAGCACTGAAGTATGCATGGAAAGTAAACAACAGAAGAAGCAGATTGAGGAATTAAAGGCTGAAAAGGCAAGTCATCTAAAGATCATTGACACTTTGAAAAATGAAGTCAGCCTACTCAACTCCAAAATGGAGCATATGTCCAAATCTGTCAGAATGCTGAACAGTGGCTCAAACACACTGGATGTCATTCTCAACAACAACAAGCACTCAGGGGATAGGACTGGGCTGGGATTTAATAAAGCTCAAAACTCTGAGGCTAGCACCAGTCAAACAACTCCAGATCCCATGAAGTCAAACAAGATGTTCGAGCAGATGTCTCAACATCATGAGAAAAACATGATGAAAAAGAAATATCAAAGGTGGAGATGCCATCACTGTGGAAGGTTTGGTCACATCAAACCTTTTTGCTACAAACTGCATGGATACCCCAATCAGAGTTCCCAGCACCTTTCTAAGAAGAAGACAGAGGTCACCAGGAAAATTTGGATACCTAAAGCTAGACTTTATACTGATCAAAGCTACCAGTACATGCCCAAGTAGAAGAACAAGTTCACCAGGCAACCTTGGAACTCTAGAGATCGACACTACCCAGGGCAGATGCATCAAAGGAAACCTCACAACAGGCACAAATGGTCCAAGCAGGTTATTGCCTCTATAGCACACACATCTCTCAGAGTATCTGCTAAGGAAGACTGGTATTTTGACAGTGGCTGCTCAAGGCATATGACTGGACTGAAGAATCTGTTGGTAGACTTAAAGTCACACTCATCCAGCTATGTAACCTTTGGAGATGGAGCAAAGGGGGAAATCAAGGGAGTTGGGACCCTGGACTGCTCAGGTGTACCAAGTCTAGATGGTGTGCTGTTGGTAAAAGGATTAACTGCTAACTTGATCAGCATAAGTCAGTTATGTGACCAAGGTTACAGTGTCAACTTCACCAAAGCTGAGTGCATAGTTTTTGATAAAGAGCAGAAAGTGGTCATGAGAGGAGCCAGATCAAAAGATAACTGCTATATGTGGGAACCCCAAGATTTCAGCCTCACATCTACTTGTTCCTTGGCCAAAGAAGAAGAAGTGAAGTTGTGGCATCAAAGACTGGGTTATCTCCATCTCAGAGGAATAAAGAAGATCATATCTATGGAGGCTGTAAGAGGGATCCCAAGACTTAAGATTGATGAAAGTAAAGTGTGTGGAGAGTGTCAAATAGGTAAGCAAACCAAGATGTCACACCCAAAGCTTCAACATCTGACAACCTCCAAAGTCTTGGAATTATTGCACATGGACCTTATGGGACCAATGCAGGTAGAGAGTCTTGGTGGAAAATGATATGCCTATGTGGTTGTTGATGACTTCTCAAGATATACCTGGATAAGCTTCATCAAAGAAAATTCAGATGTGTTTGAGGTATTTAAAGATCTGTGTCATAGGATCCAAAGAGAAAAGGCAAGCTGTGTGGTCCGAATAAGAAGTGACCATGGAAAGGAGTTTGAGAATAAAAATTTCTCAGACTTCTGTTCATCAAAAGGGATCAACCATGAGTACTCTTCTCCCATCACCCCTCAACAGAATGGGATTGTAGAAAGGAAAAACAGAACTATTCAGGAGTCAGCTAGAGCCATGATTCATGCCAAAAAGTTACCCCTGTACTTTTGGGCTGAAGCTATGAACACAACATGCTACATCCACAATAGAGTCACACTAAGAAAGGGAACTCTATCCACCATCTATGAAGTCTGGAAGGGTAAAAAACCTACAGTCAAGTACTTTCATGTATTTGGAAGTAAGTGCTACATTCTTGCAGATAGGGATCAAAGAAGGAAGATGGACCCTAAGAGTGATGAAGGGATATTTCTTGGATACTCCATAAATAGCAGAGCTTACAGAGTATTTAACTCCAGAACCAAGGTTATAATGGAGTCAATAAATGTTAATATTGATGATACCTATGCAAAGACAGATGTTGCTGATGATGTTGGAACATCTGCTGACAATCAAACTGAAATTGAAATAGAAAGTGATAATCTTGACTTCACTTTAACTGAGGCAAGGTCAGAGCAATCCAACAAACCTCCCTCCATCAGAATCCAGAAAGATCATCCTAAAGAACTGATAATTGGTGATCTCAATAGTAGTGTCATCACTAGATCAAGAGAGATGATCTCCGGCTCCTGCTTTGTTTCAAAGATAGAACCTAAGAACATCAAGGAAGCTCTGAATGATGAGTACTGGATCTCTGCTATGCAGGAAGAATTAGGCCAGTTTACAAGGAATGAAGTATGGGATCTTGTGCCTAGGCCTGATGACATTAATGTGATTGGCACTAAGTGGGTGTACAAAAACAAGTCTAATGAGCAGGGAGTAGTTACAAAAAATAAGGCTAGGCTTGTGGCTCAAGGATATACTCAAATTGAGGGGGTAGATTTTGATGAAACTTTTGCACCAGTAGAAAGACTTGAATCCATCAGACTACTCCTAGGAATTGCTTGCATCCTAAAGTTCAAACTATTTCAGATGGATGTTAAAAGTGCCTTCCTAAATAGGTACCTTAATGAGGAAGTGTATGTGGAGCAACCTAAGGGATTTGTTGATCCAAGCTGTCCAGACCATGTATATAAGCTAAGGAAAGCTCTGTATGGTCTAAAGCAAGCTCCCGGAGCATGGTATGAAAGACTGACCACCTTTCTCATTAAACATGGATACAGGAAAGGAGGAATAGACAAAACCCTGTTTGTAAAGGATGAAGAGGGAAAGGTTATGATTGTTCAGATATATGTGGATGACATAGTGTTTGGTGGGATGTCAGACAGGATGGTTAAACATTTTGTGACTCAAATGGAGTCTGAGTTTGAAATGAGCCTAGTGGGAGAACTAACTTACTTCCTTGGACTGCAAATCAAACAGATGGAGGACTCCATGTTCATATCCCAAAGCAAGTATGCAAAGAACACTGTCAAGAAGTTTGGGATGGACAATGCAAGTCACAAGAGAACACCTGCCCCCACTCATTTAAAACTGACAAAGGATGACAAAGGTGAGAGTGTGGACCAAAGCTTGTACAGAAGCATGATTGGAAGTCTACTATATCTTACAGCTAGCAGACCAGATATAGCTTTTGCAGTAGGTGTGTGTGCAAGGTATCAAGCTGAACCAAAAGTGAGCCATCTAAACAAGGTTAAGAGGATCTTGAAATATGTAAATGGTACTTGTGACTATGGCATAATGTACTCTCATGGCTGTGAACCAATCCTCACTGGGTTTTGTGATGCTGACTGGGCTGGAAGTGCTGATGATAGAAAGAGTACATCAGGAGGATGCTTCTTTCTAGGGAACAATTTAATTTCTTGGTTTAGTAAGAAACAGAATTGTGTGTCCTTATCCACTGCTGAAGTTGAATATATTGCAGCTGGTAGCAGTTGTTCACAGCTGGTATGGATGAAACAAATGCTCACAAAATACAATGTCACACAAGATGTCATGACATTGTACTGTGACAATTTATGTGCTATTAATATCTCCAAAAATCCTATCCAACACAGTAGGACAAAGCACATAGATATCAGACATCACTTCATCAGAGACCTTGTGGAGGAGAAGGTGATCACATTGGAGCATGTAGCCACAGAGTTGCAATTAGCTGACATATTTACAAAGGCTTTGGATGCTACCCAATTTGACAACCTAAGGGGTAAATTGGGAATCTGCATATGTGACATATAGCAATTATGGAGAAGTGCCAGCATGTCTCATGACATCGTATGGCATGATCACCAGATGGCAGCACCAGTCTGGCCAATAACTGTTTGTATTCCAATTTTAAAAATTCCAATAGCAACGGGTTCTATTTATGTACAAACGTACTTTCAGCTTCTCACATTCTCATTAGCAACACTGAACCTTTTGCATGCTACAGCTGAAACTCTAATCTCATCCAAATCTATCAAACATTTACACATTTCCACTACAATCGAAAAAATGTCTCAACATCAGAACCCTAACTCCATTGATGAGGGTCTCATTCAAGAAGACGTAGTGAACGCCACTCCATTGTCTGTAGTACCAATGGATGCTACACCTATAAATGTGATCAGAGGAAGCATTCATATTGCTCAAAAGCCCAGGACTCCCCATGCAAGAAGACCCAAGGAGCCAGTCTTCAGCAAAAGTAAGGGAACCCCTTCATCTTCCAGTACCCCCAAAGCTTCTGCTTACGTGGACGCATCAATCAAAAATCTTGTAACCAGGATCCTGGCGGAACAAAGAGTTGTGCCCGGGGTGTCAGTTCCCCTGAACAGTATGCCTGCTCCTCAAGATGACCCAAGCAACCAAGCTGAAGAGGACATACCTGCTCCACAGGATGTCCCAAGTAATGTTGAAACAACTGAGGGCCAGGACAAAGTCCCAAATGATAATGATCAAGCTACTGATGATAAAGCTACTGATGATCAAGCTCCTGATGATCAAGCTGCTGAGAATGAGGCTTCCCAACCTCCACCAGTTGAAAACCTGGATGATGATTCTGACACAGAGATCATAGCATCTGTTGATCCTAGCATAGCCAAGAGGCTTAGGGCTAGGAAGCATAAGAAGCCAGTTGCTCATGCAACTCCTGAGAAAAGACAGTTAACTCCCAAGAAGGACAAGGTCAAAACTGCTTTTGGACCTACAAAGCAATGGAGTAAGGTCAGCACACAGAAGAGGAAGGCCACAACTCCATCTGACTCTGATGTTGAGGAGGATGTTCCAACATCTCAACCCAGAAAGAGGCCAGCACCTCCTAGGACTGCTACTGCTGTCCCTGAAGCACCTCTAGATAATGTATCCTTCCACCATGTCTCTAGTGTAAGCAAGTGGAAATATGTCTATCAGAGAAGGGTGGCTCTGGAACGAGAGCTGGGTAGCAATGCCTTGGAATGCACTGAGGTAATTGATTTAATCTCAAATGCTGGACTGTTCAAGACTGTCTCCAAATTTTCTCCTTGTTATGAACTGCTGGTAAAATAATTCATAGTCAATTTACAAGAAGGATGTGCTGATGGGAAATCTGAGGATTTCAGGAAAGTATATGTCAGGGGAAGATGTGTAGATTTTTCTCCTAGGGTGATAAATCAGTACCTGGGGAGAGAAGCTGATGGACCAACTGAGCTTGGCAAGACTGATAATCAAGTATGCAAAATAATCACAGCTAACCAGGTCAAGACATGGCCAGTCAAAGGCAAACTCTCTGTCAGCTTGTTAACCAGGAAGTATGCCATGCTGCACAGAATTGGAACAGTCAACTGGGTCCCAACCAACCACACCTCATCTATAGCTACTGGGCTTGGGAGGTTCATCTGTGCTGTAGGCACCCAAACCAAGCTGGATTATGGGGCATATATCTTTGACCAGACTCTAAAGCATGCAGGAACCTCAGCCATCAAGCTTCCAATAGCCTTCCCATCACTACTTTGTGGGGTGATTCTCAACCAATATCCAGGCATCCTTACTGACAAGGATTCTGTCTGTAAAAGGGAGAGTTCACTGTCCTTTCATTACAAACTGTTTCTAGGTCATCATGCTGCAGATGTTGAAGCACCAGGTGGGACATCTGCTGGGACATCTGCTGTCAAGAAACCTATATCAAAGGCAGCCATGATTGCAGAGCTCAGGACAACCTGCAAAGAGCTGGATGAAAGGAAGAAGAAGCTTGAGGACCTAATTCAAAGACTGGAGCTGGAAGAGGTTGCTGAGAATGTTGATGTATCTGATGCTGATTCTGAGGATACAGAGGATACTGAGTCTGAGTGAAGCTGTTTGTGGTGGAAGATGTATTGACTGTTCTGCATTGTATTTCTGAATGTTTTTTTTTCTTCTGTTTTTGTAATGTTTGGCCCCAAAATTTTATGTCTAACAAGGGGGAGAAGTGTATTGAACAATGATGTTAATTTCTGACTGCTGAACTAAGTTGAATTTGAAGTTTCAATGGTATATCAAAGTGTCACTGGGTGAAATGAATAATTATCAAATTCTGTTGTGCCAAGTCATAGCAGTATACATACATGTTTGAGGGGGAGCAAATTATTAGCTCTCACATGATCCAACAGAAAGGAACTCTGCTGCTCTCTGACAAAACCAGAAGAATGTGTTAGCCAAAAATTAGCCAAAGGGGGAGTTTGTAGATGTTAGAAATTGGCAGAATTTTTGACAAACAAAACGTTATGAACTTAGTTCAGGACATCAGGATGTCACACCAGATGTTGTGACATCGCAAACCTGCTATCTGACTTAAATGATGCGTGACAGAAGTGATTAAAATCAGGAGAAAATATCTGGAATTAATTGTAAAAGGATAAGCACTCCAAGGCGCATTGTGAGGAAGCTTAGTTATCTGTTTCCAGTGTAAAGGAAACAGAAAAACTAACTCACCTTGATTCAAGGAGATAACAAACTAACTCACCTTAATTCAAGGAGATATCTGTGGGATTTATCAAAGTCTGGATAATTTGCAAAAAGCCCACAAACTAAGCATCTATTTAAGGAACTGATACACTCAAGTAAACAAAACGATTTAAAGAAGAGTGTCAAGGGTGTTTGTGAAGTTAGAAGTTTTAATTGTTTGTTAGTCACTTTATAAGCTTTTAAGCAAAAAGTGAATTGTGTCTTGATTGAAACTTTTAAGTAAGATCAAGCTGGTGTGTCTGAAGTGTGACTTCAAATTTATTAATCATCCTAAGTTAAAGATCACTGTGTGATTGAGGGGGAGTGAGTAGGTACTCATATCTAAGTAGAGTCTTAGGTAGAAATTTCCTTGGGTAGATATTAAGTGAAAGATTAAACTGATTGGTTTAACTCCATAATTAATATTACTTATATTGGATTTCCTTCCTGGCTTGGTAGCCCCCAGATGTAAGTGTGGAGATACACTGAACTGGGTTAACAATTTCCTGTGTTATTTAATTTACTAGCTCATTAATTTTTGTTTAGGATTTCAGTGTCTAAACATCTGGTTCGACATCACATATCTGATCCCAGAATTTCACTCGAGATGAGAATTAGTTTGTAGACGCTTTGGCTACCATTTCATCCATGATCAAAGTATAGGTCGCCAATTATGTACCTCGGATTTTGGTATCCAGACTGGATAGAACGACATATGTATTCTCTGTGGACACTGTCACTAATAACAAGCCTTGGTTCCACGACATCAAATGATTCTTGGAAACTCAAACATAACCACCTGGGGCATCGTCAAATGATAAGAAGACATTAAGAAGGCTAGCCGATAGTTTCTTCCTCAATACTGATGGTTCTTTGTACAAGCGAAACTTCGACATGGTCTTGCTCAAATGTGTTGACAAGAAGGAAGCAGACCTACTGATGCACGAAGTACATGAAGGTTCTTTCGGTACCCATGCCGGAGAACATGCAATGGCAAAGAAGTTATTAAGATCGGGTTACTACTGGATCACAATGGATACAGATTGTTGTGCCTATGCCAGAAAGTGCCATAAATGCCAGATCTACGCAGACAAAGTGCATGTAACTCCCAATCCTTTGAATATATTGTCTTCACCCTGGCCCTTCGCCATATGGGGCATTGATATGATTGGAAAGATCGAGCCAACTACTTCAAATGGTCACAGATTCATCCTGGTAGCCATTGATTACTTCACCAAATGGGTCGAAGCAGCTTCATATGCAAATGTCACCAAGCAAGTGGTAGCCTGATTTCTGAAAAGAGATATCATTTGTCAATATGGAGTTCCCGAGCGAATCATTACTGATAATGGTTCAAACCTTAACAACAAGATGATGGAAGAGCTGTGCTGAGACTTCAAAATTCAACATCACAACTCTTCTCCTTACAGGCCAAAGATGAATGGCGTTGTTGAGGCGGCAAACAAGAACATTAAGAAGACTGTGCAAAAGATGGTAGTCACATACAAAGACTGGCATGAAATGTTACCATTCGCCTTGCAAGGGTACCAAACTTCCATCAGAACATCTACCGGGGAAACACCTTATCATACAAAGACTGGCATGAAATGTTACCATTCGCCTCGCTTGTACTGAAAAAAATCCTTCCTCCTCATACAGACCACAGGGGCAAATGGACGCCAAACTACGAAGGCCTATTCATAATAAAAAAAGTTTTCTCTGGTGGAGCACTGATGCTCACTACTATGGATGGCGAGGACTTCATATCTCCTGTGAATTCAGATGTAGTTAAAAAATATTGCATAAAAGACCCACTGGTCATAAAAACAGAATGTAAGTCCAGGAAAAAATAGGGTATCCCGGCGAGTCAAAAACAGAATAAAACACTCGGGCAAAAATAAGGGAAAAATTGAAAAAAATGTACACCCGCTGAGTTGAAAAGCCACATCGGACAGCTCAGGTAAAAATGGGTATCCTGGTGGATTGAAAACCCAAAAGGGCGATCCACTCAAAATCAAGGAAAAAGCGAACAACTGCATTTCTGAATTCGTCTGTATCACTAACATAACATGGCAAGCTTCGAAAGGACAAAGCGTCAGTCAGAATCATCCTTTTTCAGAAAGCAAGATAAGAAGAGTGTTCAGGTCATACGGGTCATAGCAAAGAAGCTCACTGAAGCGTCATCTTTAACATTGCCAACACTTTTATTTTCTCAATTTACAGCAATCTCCTCCTTTCAGGGGATTCGCTTCTTTGACTGTACTTGCCTATTCAGGGCACACAAACCAATAAAATCAGAATATTCAGCCACATTTTGTTTTTACCTTTTGTTTTTGTTTGCAAAATGTCCAGAGTTCATAATACAACATTTGCATGAAAACATATAGGCCATTCTCAAGCAAATCTAACTCCTATGATGGAATCCGGTTGAGGATACCTCGGGACACTTGTGTGTTTCCTTTGTATTAACAGGTTGCAGGTACTCAAGGAAAACAATCTTTCACAGGATGGGGCATATCATGCATTTTCCCCAGCCAAGCCAACAATCACATCATCAGCAGGACTCCTTGACAGAAGTATTTCCTCGCGAAGTTTTATGCCCCCAGAGGATCCCTTGAGAAATTCATCAATCCCCAACATATCGCTTGGACAAAGGAGTTACAGTAGATTACTTCCCAGAAGTTCTCTCCTCCCTAAGCAGGAACTCCCGAGCAATGACCGAACTTCTTTTCCTTCGCAAAGTTGCTAGGATTACTCTCTCCTCAGCTAGTCACCAAGACTTTCTCATCCTCAGCTGAGTTGCCAGGGTCTGTCTGTTCCCCATCAGAGTTGCCAGGACTTCTTTTTTCCCCCCGGCTGGGTTGCCTGAACTGCTCTCCCAACAAGTTTCCAGAGCTTCCCTTTTCTTTAGTTAGTCGCCAAGGTTTTCTCCCATCCCCAGTATGCCTCCAGCAAGACTATCTCCAGTAGAGTCACCCTAGATCAATCCTCCCCAGCATGAGGTTTCCCCAAGCAGAAGCTTCCCTATCAGGGATCCCCACAGGATTCCATTGAAAGGTCGTTCAGTGATCCTTTCTCCCTGCAAATCAGCCAATGATCTCTTTCCCCAACGAAGTTCTTCCTCCAGAAAGATCGCCCAGAGATCTTTCTCCTTGCGGGATCCGGATCTCGGATCGGTTTTCTCATTTTCATAATCATATCATTCACATCATTTTTCCCCAAACTAAGCGTAGCGTTTCGTCTAATACGGAGCATTACGACAAAAATTCAAACATTTGCATAATCATAAGCCAGGTTCGATCCATTCACCTGCAAATTTCAAAATCACTTCACCAGCAATATATAAAACTAATATCCCCTATTGATAAAATCCAAGACATCCCCTTTGCACTCTCAAATACAGATGCCTGTTCATATTTATACATGCTCTTTTCGACACTCGTCCGTGTCATCTTTCCCCGGTGAAGCCGCCATAATCCTTTTGATATTCGTCTGTATCTTACTTATACAGAATTCTCATACACTTATTCATACTTGTACATATTCTTTTCGACACTCGTCCGTGTCATACTTCACCAGCAAATGTAAACACCCCAACTTTTCCCTCACTCATTATCACACCATGGCTTGTGATCTTTCATTTTTTGCATAAGCATAATTATACCACCTCATATTGCATATTTGTTTCATCTGCATAAGTTCAAGTTCATCTGCATCTAGAGTTTGTGATCTGAGCAATCCAAGAGTCCATCTGAGCCACCCCAAGGGCCTCAAAGCTTTCCAAGAGGGTCCATGTGTGTTCTATCATCATATTATGTTCCTCAAGATTAATGGAAGTCAAGAGATCACAAGAACTGGCAAAGCATGGAAGCAGAGCTAGGGTTTTCACTACACAGATAACCAAAATTTGGGTTTTGGTTTCAGAGGCCTTAACTCAAACATTTTGGGCCATTCTTGTTTCTAATGTTCTTAAGATGTTATAAGGATCATGTGTACCAAGTTTGATGAAGAAATTCATTGTGGAAGTCATCTGTCCATTAGGTAACTTCTTGAACAAGTTAAGTCAAAATCAGGACATCTGAGGCCCCCAACAATGGAACCAAATTGGTATTTTCATCAAATTGAAGTTCTATGATCTTTATTTGATCTTAGAAGAGGTTGTAAGTTCACAAGATTGAAGAATTTTGAGCCATTTGCAAACTTGCCAAAAATGGAAATGACTTGTAATGGAAACTTTCCATTTTGGGAAAGTTTTTCAACCTCCTCTATCTTAACAAAATATGCTTCAAATGAAAAATTATTGGTCATGAAAGTTGTAGATTAGGTCTTTCCCTTTTTAAAAGGTACAAGAACATGTCTTGATTCATCCTAGAACTCAAGATATGGCCTTTCAAAGTTGGCAAAAATCCTAAAATTTCGAGTTTCATGTCAAAGAGGGATTTTGCAAATTGGCATATTCAAGCATTCTAATGACTTCTAATAGGCACAAATACTTCACAATATGTCAAACAAACCTCAAAAGATCAGAATTGGCCCATGGTTAGAGGCATTTCATGGCTTGTGATCCAAGAAACATCAAAGTTGGAATTTTGCAAAACATATAATATCTCTTCATCCACTTGTGCCAGCACATCAAAACCATTTACATGGCTCTCCACAAAGTCAGTTGAGGCCAGACACCCCAAGAAATCAGGCATGCACCATCCCCATACCTCAAAGTACAAAATCTTGACTTTTTACAAAAGCTCCCATACCAATCACACTATGCCACCACCCACTTTCTGAACACTCTCATTAGCCTATACTAACCTTATGGACCTCATTTCACATAACACACAAGCGTGAAAGAAGCCAAGACTCAGATTGCCAAAAAATCCCCAAAACCTTCAAGCTTTCGAATCTCTCAATACAACCATCAAAACTCAAATATTTTTGCACCATTCATCTCACCATCACCTAAGGATCATTTCCCACCCTTCATTTCAGCCAAACACTCACTTAAATCAAAACACGATTTTCCACTTCTCAAAACTGAACTTCAAAAAGAAGCCATATAAACTTGCTCTAAGCCTTTCAGAAGCACAAAGGAGATCATAGGAGTGGTTTTGCACCAAGAGGAAGGCCAGAAAGCTCAAGAACACAAAGCTTCAACTCAGGTAGCTTCAAGAACTTTTTTTCCAGAACTTGCATTTTAAGTTTCTAAATGAATCTACATGCTTCACTGATCACCCTGATATGTTTTGTTTCGAAAATGATTGAGAAATGAGCATGTATTGAACTTCTGAAAGTTTTGTTCATTTTCACGATTTGCTTCGAATCTTGTTTATAATGTATGATAAATGTGTTTTGATGATGGACTCTTGCTTAGGGATGTTAGGGGATTGATTCTGGAGCTTTAGAGCTTTTGATTTAGCCTAGGGAAGGAGTTAGGTGTTTTAGTCTGCCGGAGAAGATGACCGGAGCTAGCTCCGGTCACCTGAAAGTGCTTAGGGTTCTTAATTAGGGTTTAATCTTCAGTTTAAATGTGAGCAGTAGGATGTGAGTTTCGCGCGTGGATGAATGGCCCAGATGTCTCATTAAAACCCTAATCAGTTAATTAGGTTAATTAATTAGGATTAATTAATAAATTTTCCAGATCAGATCCTGACCACACAATCACGCGTGCAGTCAACCCTCCCCCCTTAAGTTTGAATCTCAGCCCTCAGATGCGTTTACTTTCACTTTTATTTCATTTATTTTCATTTTTATTCTATTTTTCTTGCATATTTAATTTAAAATAGTTAAAAACATCCAAAACATATTTCCTTTTGCATTTTGGTTTTAAATATTTTTCTCAACCTGAAAATGATTTTTATTTTATTTTTTGCATTAAAAAAGCATTTTTAAAATATTTAAATGTTATTTTTAATTAATTAAAGTCTTTTAATTAATTAAAAATACATTTAGGTTTCTAAAAATCACCAAAAAAATCACGAATCATCCCATTTCATTTAGAAACATTTTCAAACTCTTCACACAAATTTCTTTTTAGGTTTGATCATAGTTTGTGAATTTTCTTTGAATTAAGGGTCATTAAATTTCATTTTTTGAACCCTAATTTGAAAACATCATTTCTGCCTAACCAAGAAGAGTTTGAAGATGATTCTTTTTGCATTGTGTTGCATATTGCATGTAGTTTATAGGTCATTTATCTCATAAATTTATCTTGCATTTTCAATTTGATTTGCATTTTTCCCTTTAAACCACCCAAAAACCCTAGAAACTTAGGAAAATCATAACTTTTGATAGGTTAGGATTCTGACCTTCTCCTTTGGGGTATGACTTAGTATGGGATTAAGGTTTGTTTTAGTGTGATTTAAAATTTGTATCATGTTATATGCTTCTGTTTTTTTCATTTGCATCTTGCTTGTCCATAAAACCCTAATTTCTCATGTTCATTTGCATTCACCTTGCATATGCATCCTTACATGAACTTTCCATGACATTTCTTGCATTTATATGGCATCTTAGACATCTTAGGACATGATAGAACCATGCTTGATCATTTCTTCATTCACTTTCCATAATTTGCATCCATTTCATTTCATTAACTTTCATGTGTTTTCAAACTTCAAATCATGCTTACATGACATCTCATTCTTGTATGATCATATATATGCACTTTGTATGCCTTTACATCATCTCACATGACATTAACATTGCATAAACACTTCTGACTTTGGTCATTTCATCTCATTGCATCTCATTTCATTTCATTTCTTTATGCTTTGTACTTTATGCATTCATGCTAATATTTTCAAGTGGTAAGTTACTTTGAGAAGTGGATTTGCCTTCACTTCTCACTTCTCTTTATCTCTTTCATTTGCATTTTGCTTGTCTTTTAAGTGAACTTGTTCACTTGTGTTCCATTTCCCTCACTTTCTTTCTTTAAGTTACTTATCTTCTTCAATGAAGTAAGTAACTTATTCTTCTAATTCATCCTCCTTTCATCTGCTTCTTCCATTGGTGGCTTCCTTGAAGATCTTTCTCAAGCCTTACAAACCATAGGAACATCCAAGAATGATAATAATTAGGGTTGTGATTAGTCCCCCCTTAGATTTTACCTTTGAGTCTCCTTGAGTCTCTCTTCTCATCTTCATAATCAGAGACTAAACTCTTAAAGTTTTAGGACTTCGAAATTAGGGTTATGCTTGTATCCTTCTATTAGGATGGAGTGTATAACTTTAATTCTAAGTGTTAAACCTTTAATTTGTTTAAATCTCTTAATCAAATCATCTTAATAATCACTAAGACTTCATCTTGTAACATGGGCCTTACATTAGGGCTCTAATTCTTCCTTTATGGTTAAGAAGGACTAACCCTAGTGTTTAATGGACAAGTCCCCCTCAAGTTTTCTTACAAACCATAAAACTCATTTCTTAATCTCATCCCTTAATTAAAATCCACTTAATAAAGGCTTTGTTATATAATGAACTTAGTCCCTAACCATGGATTACGTTGAGGTATCTTCCTCAGCTTAAGTGTTCTCATTTATTATCCTTCTATTAGGATAGTGTAATGAGTCCACTAATCTGTGATTAGAGATTAAACTCATTACTTAACATTAAACAAAAAAACCAAAAAAACCATATAAATAATCACAAGTAGGTTAATGATCTTAATCCTACATCATCATGGCAATTAAGTTGAGGTGCTTATCTCATACTTAAGTATTCTCATTATCCCTAATCAGGGAGGATATAATGAGTTTACAAGCCCTTGATTTAGGCTTAAGCTCATTAACTTATGCAAAACACCCAAAAACAATAACAAAACTGAAAACACAAAAACAAACAATAATCGTCTCCTTCGGGATTCTTTTCTCATCACACTCATTCATAAACGAGAACTTGCTTCTTCCGTCTAATGCAAGACAATTAGCACTCGAGCCAGACGAGTCATACACTTAAGCATAGACAAGTAAGCAGTTCACAGTCAATTTTATCTTTCAGTCTCTTTGAGTCGAACTACGATGTTCTGACTTCCTCATTGCACGAGAGGATACGTAGGCATAACTTAATAGTTATAGAACAAAAGTCTTTGTGTCTTCCCCCTCTTTCAGCTTTCTTTTTTAAGCCTCAATTCCTGAGCATTCACCCTTTTTGCACTAACACTTGTACATTTCTTTTCCAGCTTTTGCACACAGACATCACATACACTACCCCTTTAAACACAATCTTTTAAGCGTGGATCCCGTCGAGTACGACGGACAATCTGGGTGCTAATACCTTCCCAGGTTGTAACCAACCCCCTTTCTCAGTTTCTCTGGTTCGCAACTGTCTTATCCATCTTTTTCTAGGTTTATGCAGCATTACCTTTCCTTCGGAATAAAAATGCCTAGCTGGCAACTCTATTCACTTCACCTTCATTTCTCTTTTCGCCGACCGTTCGCGTCTGTACCCTATCTGACCTGGTTTCTTTTCGGGGGAGCGACAGCTTGGCGACTCTGCTGGGGAATCTTATTTTGCAACCAGGGCTTCTGGTTCTTTTTGTGAGTTCCTCCTAGAGCTTATTTGATTTGTGTTTACGGGGGTGTTATGTGCTACTTGTGCTTGTTGTTTATTGCTTTATTTACTGCTTTCTGTACAGCTTTATTTATTGCTTTCATTTACAGTTTTATGCATTTCATACTATTATCATCATATGTGATGGATCTGTTGTTTCCTTTGGTGGGAGGGACATTGAATGATTAAGGTTCCATACCGGGAGCCTGAGTGACACATAGGATATAGTGGCTTCATATTCTTTCCCATTCCATCTCGGTCTGGTGCGGGAATATGAAACACGGTTCAGACATTGGTTTCTTCTTGAGAACTTTGTGCTACGGGTTTCTTGTAGTGCTAGGGCTATCTGGGAAGCCTGCTAAGTCTGGATGGCCTCTTTTATGACTTTCAGCATCTTAGGTGAATTAGAGGATGAACCTTTATGATTATTGTAAACACTGTACCCCCGGGTTAGAAGTGTTTACACTGCTCTTAACTGATCCAAGTCTAAGGATCCTTGTTCTAGAACAATACATGTGATGGGGTTGGGATGTTTACAGGTTTGCAGGAACCCTTGGCCTCATCATACCTCGTTACTAGTTGTTTTAAGGTTGTATCATTTTGGATTGTTCTTGTGAAACCTTTGACTTGTGACTCTTTATTTGAGTCCCCCACCTGGTTACTGGTTTTCTAAGCCTCCATCCAGACTTTTGAACACACATGGACCCTATCAAGGCAGATAACAAATCCAACACTTGATCACAAACCCTTTGCATATCATTCTGCAAACATCATTTTGCATCATTTAACATTTGTCTATTTGTTTTACAGGGTATCCACATCTTATCTTTGTTTTGGTTTTGACCTGTTCTGCTGCTCAGATTCCTTCAGCTATCTACATCAGCCTCTTCATCAGCTACATCAAAGATTCTTTTCAGCTTTCTTCACCAGTTGTCTTCATCAGAGACTTTTCTTCAGCATCTTCATCAGTTGCCTTCACCAGAGTTTCTTTTTTAGCACCTTCTACAGCTCTCTTCATCAGTCATCTTCATCAGGGGTTCTTCTTCAATACTTTCTCCAGTTATCTCCATCAGTCTTCAGCAGTTGCCTTCATCAGTGCTTCTCCTCAGTCTTCTTCACTAGTATCCATTATCGACATGGACACTTCCAGGAAGAGCAACATCACATACCACTTTTTTGAGCCCACTTTGACAGGCATCAGGCATATGCAGTCTCTCATCACTCCTGATCATGTCCCATTATTCAGGGAACATTATGGTGGCATTTTAGACATGATCATGGACCTGGATGCATCCCAGAGGAGCATGATTCACACATGTCTCCAGTTTTATGATCCTCCTCTACGATGTTTCACTTTCCCAGATTTTCAGCTAGGACCATTGATGGAAGAGTTCTCGATGTTGTTGGGTGTCCCCATCAGGAGGGGGATTCCCTTCAACCCTGAGATGGTTGTTCCAAAGAATGAAGATGTAGCTAAGGCTTTGCACCTGGAGTCCACCCTCATTGACCAGAGCATGACCGCCAAGGCTGGGATTCCAGGCCTTCACTTAGATTTCTTGATCTCTCAGGCCACCCTGCATGCTGCAGCAGGGAAGTGGGAAACTGTTTGTGCTCTCCTAGCCCTCAGCATATATGGAGTTATCTTGTTTGCAGACGAGCCAAAGTTTGTAAGCAAGAGTGCTATTCACCTGTTCTTACTGAGGAACCCAGTTCCTACCTTGCTTGGAGACTTTTACTACTCAGTACACCAAAGGAATGAAAAGCAAAGGGGAAGATTGGTCAGATGCTGTCCACCCCTTTTCTAGTGTTGGTTGTTAAGGCACCTGCCAAGGTCAGACGCCTTCCTGAATCCTCGTCAACCAAGGAATTGGGCTAAGAGAATGATTTCCCTTACATCAGAAGACATCAGATGGTGCACTCAGAGCACCAAGGGTAAAGATATCATCACTAGTTGTGGGCAGTATCCCAATGTACCCTTGATTGGAGTAAAAGGTTGCATCAACTACAACCCTTTTCTTTTCAAAAGGCAATTAGGGTATGCTTTGGTACATCCCCTAAAAGGGCAAGATTTGACAGAAACCCTCTATTGTGACATACAGCACAACCCTTCCATTGTCAGACAGACAACCTGGGCCTGGGACAACATTCAGACTAAGGGGACAGCCATTCTTGGCAAGTGTAACAACATAGCCTCGGCTCAGTATCTTGATTGGTCTCGTGTCAGGGGACATATCACCCGTATGCCATTCACCTTAGAGGATGTACCTGGACCTTCAGCAGTGGAGCCTGCAACTATTGTCAGTTTAGAGGAGTTTGAGAAATTGAAAGAAAGGAATGCAGCTCTCTGAAGCTTTGAAGAAGACCCTCTAGGAGAGGAATGACAGCCGTCTGGATAATGAAAGGTTAGAGAAGCTCTGGATTGAGCACTTGACCAAAATTAAAATAACAGATGACTACATCAGAAAGATAAGAGCAGGAGAGTTAGTGTTGAAGAATGCTTGCAAGGAAGCTAAGACTCAGAAGGCCAGAGCTGAGCATTACTTAGAAGAGAGTCAGGCTAGGTGGATCAGGATCACTGAGGCTCGTGCATAGGAAGATCAGAAAATTCAAGCTAGGATAGAGCTACTGGAGGCTAGTGAGAAGAAGAATCAGGCAGCTTTGTTAGCAGCACAGAAGGAGATCTCCGAGTTGAAAATCCGGGCGGGGTTGGAGAGATCAAGGGATCAGGATAAGCACAAGAAGTTGACCAGTGCCATTGCCACCACGAACCTTCTTATCAGGACCATCACAGAGTACCCAGTTGGCCCAGTAACTGAGGCTCTCCTGAAAGAAGTCAGACAGGAAGACTTTGGACTAGATGTTTGATTTCTCTGTATTTATACCTCCTTTTGTTTGTAATTTTTGATTTTGTTGTTGTATTTTGACCCCCATGGGAACTTTATTGTAATCAAACTATGTATCTTTACACTTTGTAATATATGGTTTGTATTATCTTTGTGGGCTTTATCTCTCTTCAGCATCATCATTCCTCGGGGTCTGGAAGTTCAAAACCAAAGAACCAAACCGGATACCCTTGAAAGACAAATAGGCATCCTGCATTGCATACTAACCTCATTTCTTTGTTTTGTAGGTTTTTTTTTTGTTGTTTCTCACTTTGTTGTGATTTCAGGAAACATTGCTCGTAGAAGAGTGTTCCCCGTCAATAGAGTGCACAGGTATCCGACAAGAAACAACCTTCCGGGATTACAAATGGATCAAGTTCAACAGGATTTGACTGATGTGAGGACCCAAATGGCCAATGAAAGGACAGAAATGAGGGCCCAAATGAATCAATTTATGGCAGTAATGACTGGTTTGGCTTAGAGCCAGGAAAGACTGAGAGAGTTAGTCGAGCGGCAAACTCCCAAGGAAAACCATCCAGGTACAGGGGGTACCAGCAACAACGATCACGTACAGCCTCGTACTGATCCCCTAGAGTTTGGACCTCATCTGAACCCAGACATCAATGCTATAAGAAACACCCAAGGTAACACTGGAGGGAGGGCCTTGCAGGAGGACCCTCAGGAAAAACAATTTACTGTGGTTGGGGCTGGAGACGAAGTTTACGATCGTCGATTGGATGAAATAGCAGAAAAACTAAGGTCTCTTGAATCCCAAAACTCTCTGGGTTTTGATGTCATGGACATGGGATTAGTGGAGGGGGTTAGAATTCCTCATAAGTTCAAACCTCCCTGTTTTGAAAGATACAATGGCACATCCTGCCCACGGACCCATCTCCAATCTTTCCTGGGGAGATTGAAAGCCTACACCATGGATGAGAAATTGTGGATGTTTTACTTTGAAGATAGCTTGACAGGGGCATCCCGGGAATGGTACTCTCACTTGACCAGGGCCACAGTAAGGAATTGGAAAGACTTGGCAGAAGCTTTCATTCGTCAATATCAATATAATCTGGACATGGCTCCAAACAGAACCCTTCTGATGGGAATGTCACAGTCTTCCCGAGAAAGCTTTATGGAGTACGCCCAAAGGTGGAGGCAACTAGCTGCTGCCGTCCAACCCCCAATGTCAGAGAGGGAAATGGAAGATATGTTCATGAACACTCTCCAGGGTACTGATATTGACATATTGGCTGCATTTTCTTCCACCAGCTTTGCAGATGTGGTTATAGCTGGGGAAAGAATTGAGAGCTTACTGAAGATGGGAAAGATTTCTGACAACGACGCCAGTTCAAGCAGTGCAAGGAAGCCATTTGCAGGGCCCCTCAGATCCGGTGAAACAAATTTTGTACATGTGGGAAGAGGTAGACCCCAGTATCTGCCAAGATCAGTTGCAGCCATCACTATCCCTACTCCACCTCCTCAGTACACTCAACAAACACAACAATTTCCTCAACAGCCACAGTTCCCTCAACAGAGATCCTACAATAACAACAACAATAACCAATAACAACGCCCTTTTCAACAGCGGCCATCTCAGATCAACAGGTTGATTGACCCTATTCCAATGCCATATGCCACATTGCTGCCACAACTCCTAAAGCTAAATCTTGTCGAGTTAAGGACATTGGCTCCACCAGATCCTCAGAACCTTCCGAGAAATTACGACGTCAACGCCAGGTGTGCTTTTCATTCTAATGCACATGGTCACTCCACAGAAAAGTGCAGGGATCTGCATATGAAGGTCCAGGATCTGATAGATTCAAAGGCCCTGAATTTTGCACCACCTCCCAATGTCACGAAGAATCCTATGCCCAACCATGGAGGGTCAAGGATTAATGCTATAGAAGATGGCTCACCCATGAGTTTGATTGACGATACTGCAGGTATTCAGACACCTCTGGCAGAGGTTAAAGCTCAGCTTTTGAAATGCCAAGTGTTTCCAGGTTGTGAGGCCTGTTGTGAATCTTGAAAGGTTTCCGTGAACGGGTGTGCAAGCTTGAAGAATGATATCAATGGCTTGATCAAAGAAGGTATTCTGCAAATAACCACAACAGCTTCTACAACACCAGCAACTCCTTTTTTAACAACAAATGATTCTCCTACAACTGCAAAGACAATTGTTCCCACAGACTCGTTTACAAAATTAGAAACCACTTCTTCCATCACTTCAACAAACAACAGGTCCATTTCATCCACTTCTACAACTACATCAACCACCAACAACGACGTCTCCACAGTTACCATCTATTATGACCCTGCAACGGTCCCGGATTCCAACAATTACCAACAACAATCTCAGCAACAGTTTCAACAACAATCAAGCTTCAATCAATCACCACCAACATCCACCAGAACTCCTGTCACCAATTTCTACGATCCACATACAATAACGGTTCCAACCTCTTCCGTATTTAGCCCAGTCACCACCACGGTGCCAGGGCCCATTTTATATGTTAAAGACAATGATGTACCATGGCATTATGGTGCAGACCTTTACTGCAATGGAGAAAAAGTCCTTCTTGATTCTTCAGTTCCTACCTCACAAGTGGATAATGTTGGGGGATGCGGAGGCTTCACCCGAAGCGGATGCCTCTTCGCATCACAAGCTCCAAGAACTAATGTTGAGGCAGAGGCTGCTGCTAAAGCCAAAGGAAAAAGTGTGATACCTGAAGAATCTGCACCAAAAGAAACTCATAAATCATCCTTTGATCAGGATGTGGATGAATTTATAAGAATAATTAAAAGAAGTGACTACAAAGTTGTGGATCAGCTCCACCAGACTCCTTCCCAGATCTCCATCTTATCACTGTTGTTGTGTTTCGAAGCTCATCGGGATGCACTACTTAAAGTCTTGCACGCTGCCTACGTGCCGGAGGAGATCACAGTGAATCAGCTTGAGACAGTAGTGTACAATGTCAATACTAGCCATGGGCTAGGTTTCACCAATGCTGACTTAACAACGGAAGGACGTCACCACAACAAAGCTTTACACGTTACTTTGGAGTGTAAAGGGGCTGTGCTCTCTCATGTTCTTGTTGACACTGGGTCCTCACTCAACGTCTTGTCGAAGAAAGCTCTTGTCAAGCTCGAATATGATGGTATAGCTCTCCGACCAAGCAATCTGGTGGTCAGGGCTTTTGATGGCTCCAAGAGGTCTGTTCTTGGAGAGGTGGAGCTGCCTGTGATAATCGGTCCGCAGGTCTTTCAGACTACTTTCTATGTGATGGACATTCAGCCGGCCTACAGCTGTTTGTTGGGTCGACCATGGATTCACGCCGCTGGCGCAGTTACGTCGACCCTTCACCAGAAATTGAAATATGAGTGGGAAGGACAGATTATCACCATCTGTGGTGAAGAGGACATCTTTGTCATCCATCTGGCTACATACAAATACATTGAGATGGATGGTGAAATCCATGAAACTATGAGCCAGGGGTTCGAAGCACTGAACGTCAATGACGTGACGACTGAGGTATTTGCTGCATCCTAGGAAGATAGGATGGGTACTTCAATTATCTCCTATCAGCAAGCCTGGAAGGTTGTTGAAGATGGAAATTCCCAAGGCTGGGGCAAGCTACTACCGGTGGAGAAGAAGGAAAACAAATTCGGTTTGGGTTACAAACCATTCCGACAAGATCAAGAAGAGGCTGCTAAAGAGCCCAAGTTCATCAGTGGGGGGATGCTTGTAAACACCCAAAATTTTCCCTCACCCATTTCACCATGGCTTGTGATCTTTTCATGTGCATAAGTTCAATCATATCACCTCATATTGCATTTTTTTCTTCACTGCATTAGTTCTAAGTCATCTGCATCTAGGGTTTGTGATCTGAGCCATCCAAGAGCTATTTGAGCCACTCCAAAGGTCATCAATCACTTCAAAGGGGTCCATGTATGCCCAAGCATCATATTATATCCCCACAAAGTCAAGAAAGTCAAAGAATCACAAGAAATGAGAATGGCATGGAAGCAGAGCCAGGATTAACTGCACAGATGACCTAGAATTAGGGTTTTGGTTTCAGAGGCCATAACTCCAAATGTTTTTGGTCATTATTATTTCTATTGGTCTCTATATGTTATGAGGAGCATGCATATCAATTTTCATGAAGAAATTCCATGGGGAAGGCATCCAACCAAGAGTTGACTTCTTGAGCAAGTCAGTGCAAAATCAGGGTATCTGAGGCCCCCCAATGACACAACCAAAGGGTATTCTCCATCATTTTGATTGTGTATGATCTTTATTTGATCATAAGAGATGTTAGAAGTTCACAAAATTGAAGAATTTCAAGCCATTTGCAAAGTTGCCTTTTTGGGAAAGTGACTTGTATTGAAAACTTGCCATTTTGGGAAAGTTTTTCAACCTCCTCAAATTGATTCAAAAATGCTTCAAATGGGAAAACTTTGGTCATGAAAGTTGTAGAATGGATCATTCCCTTTTCAAAAAGTACAAGAACTTGTCCTAATTCATTTTGGATCAAAAATTATGGCCTTGCAACAAAATGGAAAACTTGCAAATTCTCATGGCAAGCCTTTATGTGACTTCAATGTGACCTCTAATCATCACACAAACACAATGCATGACCTAAAATTCAGTTTGGCCCAAGAGATTTCCCATTTCCATGTCTTAATTTTCAAGGTAACCATAAGCCATTTTCCATAAAATGCAAAAGGGGGATTTCTTGCAAAATCATTCTCAAAGGGATTGTATGATCTCTAGCTGGTTTCAAGATAATGCCATAACCTCATGAGGCATCTCACACCAAAAATTCAGAAAGACTCATCACATGTACATGGCCAAAATCATGAAATGTAACAAGTTGCCATATTGCAAAAACACTTCAAACATGTGATCCAATGCACCTAGTTGTCTTCTCTTGATCCTAGGGCCTTCCTTGACTCAAGCTGAGGCAGGACAAGCCCTAAGATTGCCTCTGACCCGAGCCATGCTTAGAGTACACAAAATCTTGACTTTCTTGCATTTTGCCCATACCAATCCCACAGTTCCACACAAAACTCTCTGCCCAACCAGAGTATGATATGTGGACATCAAGCAACCCAAAAACACGCCATACACAAGCTGAATCCTCCCACATTGCAGCACACACAAAAATCTGTCAAAACCTTTCCCTCTTCGAATCACTCAACACAGCCATCAAACCTCAATTCTTTCTTCATCAATGAACCACACACTCTCCATAGAACAAAAGCCCACCATCAAAACAGCCTGAAACCCCCTATCTCATAACTGTGAAACCTGCCATATCAGAACACAAGCTCATGAATCAGCCACCAACAAGAGGTTTGAAGCATCCCATTGAGTTCAGGAGGTTCAGGGGAGACATTTTGCACAAGAGAAGAGTCAGGAAAGCTCATATCCATAGCTCTTCACTTCAGGTAGCTTCGAATTTCAAACTTTTCAGAGCTTGTTTTTTTTTGTTACAAGATGAAAATACACATCATGGGGATCACTCTGGTGCTTTTAGTTTTGAAAATGGTGTGAAAATGAACATTTTATGCCTCTTTGAAATTTTTCCCGTGAAAATGTTTGGCTTCGATTCTCTTTGTTCATGCTTGATAAATGATGGATTTGAGTTTAGTTTGGATAGGAGAATGTTTCTGGGCAGTTAATTTAGGTTGGGGTGGCCTGTAGAGGAAGTTAGGTATTTGGTTTCGCCGGAGAAGACGACCGGAACACTGTTCCGGCCGTCTGAATTTGTTTAACCCTAATTAGGTTTAGCAGCGTCATTAATGGGAGTTTGAATTTGGACCGTAGATGAGGTAGACTTGGGTTGACTCCCGCGCGTGTGTGTGGCCAGGATCTTGTCATTAAACCCTAATCCCTGATTAATTAATTAAATCCAGTTTAATTAATTATAAAACTTAAATTAGCCAGGTTTGAACTTGGGCCGTAGGATTGCGCGCCAAGTCAAACCCTCCAAGCCCAGATTGCATCTGATCCCTTCATTGTGCATACTTCCATTTATTTTAATTTTTATTTCATTTAATTCGATTTATCTTTTACATTTTATTTAAAATAGCAAAAATCATTTAAAAATTATGAAAATTTTTTTCAAACATTTCATTAATTTTTAAAACCCAAAAATATTTTTATTTTTATTTTTTGCATTAAAAATCATTTTTAAATTATTTAAATGTTTATTTTTAATTAGTTAATGGAAATTAATTAATTAAAAATACATTTAGGTATTTAAAAATCACCAAAAAATTCACATTGCATTTAGAAACATTTAGAAACATTATCAAACCCTCAAACCAAATTTAGTTTTTGTTCTTGATGCCTTTTGATCATTTTCATTGGAATTAAATTCATTTTAAGGCAATATTTTGGTTCAAACTTTGAAAAATTCATTCTGCCTAACCCTTGAGAGTTTGATAATGGTTCTTCTTGCATTGCATCCTTCATGGCATGTAGTTTATAGGATAAAATTGGTTTGATTTGATCTTGCATTTCCAATTTGTTTTGCATTTTTTGTGATGAGGTACCTTAAAACCCTAGCCAACTTAGGAAATTCATAACTTTCACTAGGTTAAGAGTTGGATCCCCTCCTTTGGGCAGTGAGCTTGTATAGGTGTAGGTTATCTTTGATTGCATTTTCAATTTTTTATCATGTCATTTGCTTCTGGTTTTGAATTTTTGCATTGCATGATGCATGTAACCCTAATTTGTGCCTTCCTTTGCATCCATTTCTCATTTGTTTGTATCCAATGACTTTCCATGGCATTTTGTGCATCCACATGATTCATGATACATCTTAGGACATATTAGAATCATGTTTGATCATTGCATCATTCATTTGCCATGTTATGTGTTCATTCCTTTCCATAAACATTCATAGATCTTTCATGTTTCTTTCATGCCTCATTTGCATCCTCATGCTTGTATGATCATACTCATTTCTTGTCATGTGTTTGCATCATCCCTTAGCATCATTAACATCATGTTCTTGCCTCTGGTCTTGGTTTGCATCATGACATTTCATCTCATTTGCATTGCATATCATTTCTTTTGCTAACTTTTCAGGTGGTAAGTTGTTTTGGGAAGTGAATTTGCCTTCACTTCTCACAATCTTTCTTCATCTCTTTTAAGCACCATTGCTGCATTTTCTCTTGTGTATTTGAGTGAGCTTGCTCATTCATGTTCATCTCTTACCTTCTTTCTCCAAACAACTTGTCTTCTTAAGTGAAGCAAGTTGTTTTGCTTCTCTTTGCTTCTTTCTCCTTTCATCTACTTCTCTCCTTGGTGGCTCTTTGAAGATTTCTCCTCTTAAGCCTCACAAACCCTAGGACTTCCAAGCATGATAACAATCAGGGTTCTGATTAGTCTCCCTTTAGCTTTTACCTTTGTGTCATCTTTGAGTCTTCTCTTCTCATCTCATAATCAGGGACTAAACCCTAAAGGTTTTAAGGCTCTGTGATTAAGCTTATGCCCGCATCTTTCTATTAGGACGGAGTGTATAACTTTAATCCTAAGTGTTAAGCCCTTAATGTGTTTAAATCCTTTAATCAATCCATCTAATAAATCACTGAGACATCAAGCTTGTAACTTGGGCCTTGCATTAGGGTTCTAATTCTTCCTTAATTGGTTAAGAAGGACTAACCCTAGTGTTAATGGACAAGTCCCCCTCAAGTTGTCTTACAAACCATAAAATCCATTTCTTCATCTTATCATTAACTAAAATCCATTTAATAAAGGCTTTGTTTTGTCATGAGGTTAATCCATAATCATGGATTAAGTTGAGGAGTCTTTCTCAGCTTAAATGTTCTCATCTATTATCCTTCTATTAGGATAGTGTAATGAGTCCATTAAATCCTTGATTATGGCTTAAACTCATTACTTAACACTAAACAAAAACAACAAAAACATCTAAATAATCACAAGTAGGTTAATGATCTTAATCCTACATCATGGTGATTAAGTGTGAGGTGTTTACTTCATACTTAAGGTATTCCCATTACCCCTAATCAGAGGGAGGATGTGATGAGTTTACTAACCCTTGGTTTAGGCTTAAGCTCATTAACTTATGACAAACTCCAAAAGCAATAAAAAAACTGAAAACACAAAAACAAACAATAAATCGTCTCCTCCGGGATTCTTTTCTCATCTCATTCACTCACAAACGAGAACTCGCTTCTTCCGTCTAATGCAAGACAGTTTGCACCTGAGCCAGACAGGTCATACACTTGAGCATAGACAAGTAAGCAGTTCATAGTCAATTTATCTTTCAGTCTCTTTGAGTCGAACTACGGTGTTCTGACTTCCTCATTGCACGAGAGGATACGTAGGCATAACTTAACAGTTATCGAACAAAAGTCTCTGTATATTCCCCCTCTTCCAGCATTATTCTTTAAGTCTCACAGTCTTGAGCATTTCATTCTTGTTCTTACACTGACACTTTCTCTTATACACTTCACTTTTCTTGTACACTGACACTTGCATTCTTTTCCAGTTTTGATACACAATTTGCACTGACACTACCCCTTTGAAACACAAATCTTTTAAGCGTGGATCCCGTCGAGTACGGCGGACAATCTGGGTGCTAATACCTTCCCAGGTTGTAACCAACCCCCTTTCTCAGCCTCTCTGGTTCGCGACCGTCTTATCCATCTTTTCTTAGGTCTATGCAGCATTACCTTTCCTCTAGGATAAAAATGCCTAGCTGGCGACTCTTGTCTTCTGAGTTCACCCTTGTGTGTTCTCTCCCCTTTCGCCGACCGTTTGCGTCTGTACCCCTTCTGACCAGGTGTCATTTTGGTGGGAGCGACAGCTTGGCGACTCTGCTGGGGACCCTTACACTGTAACCAGGGCTTCTGGTTCTTTTTGTGGGTTCCTCCTAGCGCTTGTTTGATTTGTGTTTTCTGGGGTGTTATGTGTTATATGTGTTATGTATTTATTTTTGCTTTATGTACAGTCTTGTTTACTGCTTTCCTTACAGTTTTATACATCATACTGTCATACTGTCATCTTGCTGGATCTGGTTTGTTGTTTTGATGGGTGGGGTTCTATTGAGAGTTTGAGGTCCTATACCTGGGACCTGAGTGACACCTAGGCTAGATTGGTTCATGTTCTTTCCCATTCCATTTCGGTCTGGTGCAGGAATATGAAACACGATTCAGATATGGGTTTCTTCTTGAGAACTCTGTGCTACAGATTTCCTGTAATGCTAGGGCTATCTGGGAAGCCTGCTAAGTCTGGATGACCTTTATTATGACCTTCAGAAACTGAGGTGAATTAGAGGAGGATCTTTTATGGTTATTGTAAACACTGTACCTCCAGGTTAGAAGTGTTTACACTTCTCATAACTGATCCAAGTTTGAGGATCCTTGTTTTAGAACACTACCTGTGAGGGGGTTGGGCTGTTTACAGGTTTGCAGGTACCTTTGGCCACATCATACCCAATTACTGTATTGTTTAAGAGTACCTCATTTTGGACAGTTCTTGTGATTTAACCCTGGACATGTGACTCTTTATTTGAGTCCCCCACCCTGGTTACTGGATTTCTGAACCCCCATCTGGACTTCTTGAACATACATGGACTTTATATCAAGACAGATTATCAGATCCAGCTTGATCACAAACCCTTGCATATCATTTGCATACATCATCATTGCATCATTTAACATGTGTTTATTTGTTTTTCAGGGTATCCACATTATATTTGGCTTGGTTTTGACCCCTTCATCTGCAGAGACCTTTGTTTCATCAGTTATCTGCTTCAACTATCTTCATCAGTTGCCTGCTTCAGTTGCCTTCATCACCAGCATCAGCCTATCAGTGGCTCATCTCCAGTATCAGTCTTGATTCTCATCAGCACTTCTCTTCAGCTCTTCATCAGCACTCATGTCTGCACCCAGGAAGAGCAACATTTCATACCATTTCTTTGAGCCTGTGTTGACTGGTATCAGGCAGGTCCAGGCACTTATCACCCCTGACCATATCCCATTATTCAGAGAGCATTATGGAGGCATCCTTGATATGGTTATGGACCTGGACCCTTCTCAGAGGAGTATGATCCACACCTGCCTACAGTTTTATGACCCTCCTTTGAGATGCTTCACATTCCAGAATTTTCAGCTAGGACCTCTTTTGGAGGAGTTCTCATCATTGATTGGAGTACCTGTCAGGGGTGGTGTCCCCTTCAACCCAGAGATGACTTCTCCCAGCAATGGAGAAGTAGCAAAAGCACTGTACTTAGAGCCTATTTTGATTGAGCAGAACATGACAACAAAGGCTGGGATCCCTGGCTTGCACTTGGACTTCTTGATTTCTCAGGCCATCCTGAAGGCCTCCTTGGGAGAATGGAGGGCAGTTTGTGCATTGTTAGCCCTCAGCATATATGGGGTTATACTATTTGCAGATGAGCCTAAATTTATCAGCAAGAATGCCATTCATCTTTTTATTTTGAGGAACCCAGTACCCACATTGCTGGGGGATTTCTATTATTCCATTCATCAGAGGAATGAGAAACAGAGAGGAAAGTTGGTGAGATGTTGTGCTCCTCTATTTCATACTTGGCTGCTTAAACACTTACCTAAGACTGATGCCTTCCTGAATCCTCACCAACAGAAGAATTGGGCCAAGAGGCTCATTGCTTTGACTTCAGATGATAACAGATGGTGCACCCAGAGTACCAAAGGCAAAGATATTATCACCAGTTGTGGGCAGTACCCAAATGTACCTCTGGTAGGAGTGAAGGGTTGCATCAAATACAATCCTTTACTGTTTAAAAGGCAACTGGGCTATGCTTTGGTTCACCCTCCTAGAGTGCAAGATTTAGATGAGACCCTGTATTGTGAGATAAAGCCTAATCTAGCTGTTGTCAGGCAAGCATCCTGGGCTTGGGACAACATCCAGACAAAGGGGATGGCTATTCTTGGAAGGTGCAATAATGTTGCTTCAGCCCAGTACTATGAATGGTCCCATGCTAGAGCTCAGATCACTGGAATGCCTTTTACCATTGAGGACACACCTGGACCTTCTACAGTACAGCCAGCAACCACTATCAGCCTGGAGGAATTTGAGAAACTGAAGAAAAGGAATGAGAATCTGTCTCAAGCTCTGAAGAAGACTCTTTGGGAAAGGAGTGATGGTCGTCTGGACATTGAGAGGTTGGAAAAACTCAGGGTGGAGCATTTGGCAAAGATTGAGAAAACAGAGGACTATATCGAGAAATCAAGAGCTGGGGAGCAAATATTGAAGAATGCCTGTAAGGAGGCCAAGCTTCAGAAAGCTAGGACTGATCTCTATCTGCAAGAAAGTCAAGCTAGGTGGGTCAGGATCACTGAGGCCCGTACTCAAGAAGATAAGAGAACTCAAGCCAGAATTGAGCAGTTGGAGGCCAATGAAAAGAAACAACAGGAAGCTTTGCTGGCAGCCCAGAAGGAGATTTCAGAATTGAAGCTTAGGGCTGGTTTGAAGAGATCAAAGGATCAGGACAGGCACAAGAAGTTGACCACTTCTATTGCTACTAGGAACCTCCTCATCAGGACTATTACAGAGCATCCAGCTGGTCCAGTGACTGAGGCACTGCTGAAGGAGGTTAAGGAGGATGAGTTTGGACTAGATGTCTGACTTTTTGTTTGTTGTTGCTTTCATTTGATGTACTTTTCTTTTATATTATATTTTGACCCTCCAAGGGCATATGTTGTAAAAACAGACTATGTATTATGCACCATTTGTAATATATTTGTCAGTTTGTTTCAATGGATTTCTTTCTCTCAATAAACATCAAAGCATCTTCCTCGGGGTCTGGAAAGGTCAAAACCAAGCACCAAGCCGGATACCTTGGAAAATAAATAAGCATATTGCGTTGCATACTAACTTTTGTTTTGTTTTGTAGGTTTTGTTACTATTTTTTTTGTTTCTAACTCTGTTGTGGTTCAGGAAATATTGCTCGCAGAAGAGTGCTCCCTATCAACCGTGCACATCGGTATCCTACTCGCAACAACCTTCCGGGTATTATAATGGAGCAAGTACAGCAAGACCTGACCGAGGTCAGAACCCAGATGGCTAATGAAAGGGTGGAGATGAGAAACCAAATGGCCCAATTCATGACTGTGATGACTGGTTTGGCTCAGACCCAAGAAAGACTAAGGGCACTGGTAGAGAGACAAACCCCCGAGGAACCTCATCCTGGGACTAGAGGAACAAGTAACAACGAGAGGGGACAGCCTCATGCTAACCCACCTGTATTTGGACCACATCTAGATCCGGAAGTCAACATCCCGGCTAATGTGCAAGGAAATACTACTGGGGGGAGGATCTTACAAGAAGACCCCCAAGAGGAGCAATTCACTGTCATGGGAGCTGGTGATGAAGTCTATGGCCGAAGGTTTGATGAAATTGCTGAGAAGATGAGATCTCTGGAGTCTCAAAATTCCCTGGGTTTTGATGTAATGGATATGGGGTTAGTAGACGGGGTGAGAATTCCCCACAAGTTTAAACCCCCGTGCTTCGAGAAATACAATGGAACTTCTTGTCCACGAACTCACCTGCAGTCTTTTCTGGGGATACTTAAAGCATATACCATGGATGAAAAACTATGGATGTTCTATTTTGAAGACAGTTTGACTGGGGCTTCAAGGGAGTGGTATTCACACTTGACCAGAGCTACTATCAGGTGCTGGAAGGACCTAGCTGAAGCTTTCATCAGGCAGTACCAATACAATCTAGACATGGCTCCTAATAGGACCCTTTTGATGGGAATGTCTCAATCCTCCAGGGAAAGCTTCAGGGAATATGCCCAAAGGTGGAGACAGCTTGCTGCTGCTGTCCAGCCACCCATGTCGGAAAGAGAAATGGCCGACATGTTCATGAATACTTTGCAAGGAACATACATTGACAGGTTGGCTGCCTTTTCTTCTACTAGCTTCGCAGACGTGGTTATAGCTGGTGAAAGAATTGAAAGTCTGCTAAAGGTGGGAAAGATTTCTGATAATGGTGCAAGTTCGTCCAATAATCCTAGAAAGCCTTTTGTGAGACCTCGAAGGACCGGTGAGACAAATGCCATCCATGCCAGCAGGGGTAGACCCCAGTATGTCCACAGATCAGTATCAGCTGTCACTATTCCAGCTCCGATCCCTCAGCAACCAGCATATCAACAACCACAACAACCACAGTATCAGCAGCAAATTCAGTATCCGCCACAGAGAACCTACAACAACAATAACAGCAATCAACAACAAAGACCCTTCCAACAAAGACCATCACAGGCAAATAAGGTGATTGATCCTATCCCTATGCCTTATGCTGCATTATTGCCACAACTCCTGAAGCTTAACTTGGTTGAGCTAAGGACATTGGCACCCCGAGATCCCTCCAATCTCCCGAAGAATTACGATGTCAACGCCAGGTGTGCTTTCCATTCCAATGCACCTGGTCACAATACTGAGAAATGCAGGGCTTTGCAAATGAAAGTTCAAGATCTGGTGGATTCTAAAGCCCTCAACTTCGCACCGCCTCCGAATGTCCACGGAAATCCTATTCCTAACCATGGTGGGCCGAGGATTAATGCCATTGAGGAGGACAAACCATCTACTTTGATCACCAGTGTTGCACAGATTCGAACACCTCTGGTCGAAATTAAAGCTCAGCTTCTAGAGTGCCAGGTGTTTCCCGGGTGTGAACTCGGTTGTGGGTATTGCAACATTGCAGTCAACGGGTGTGATAATTTGAGAAGCGGCATAGATGGTCTTATCAAGGATGGTATCCTTCAGATCTCAACAACGGCGCCTACAAATCCAGCAATTCCTTTGACAACAATTCCCGATTCTTCTACAACAGCAGCAACAATCATTCCAACCGACTCATCAATATCATCAACAGTGGCTTCATCCATCACTTCAACAAATCAAATATCAACAACCATTTCTTCTACAACATCAGCATCCTTTTTACCAGCGGAATCTTCTACAACGCCAACAGAAATTAATGAAGATGTCTCAGCAGTCACCATTTACTATGATCCATCAGATGTTCCTCCAAACAACAACTTTCAACAACAAACAGTGGCACCTCCTGCCAGGTCACCAGTCACAATCTACTACGATCCGCACACCATTTCAGTACCATCCTCTGCAGCAGTAAGTCCAGTTACTATCACGGTGCCTGGACCAGTTCCCTATGAAAGCAGTAATGCCATACCTTGGCATTATGGCTCTGATCTCTACTGCAACGGGGAGAAAATCACTTTGGATTCCTCAACCTCTTCTCCACATATTGATAATGTTGGGGGAGGCGGAGGCTTCACCAGGAGCGGACGCCTTTTTGCCTCACAAGTACAGAGACCTAACGCTGAAGCAGAAGCTGCTGCCAAAGCAAGAGGAAAGAGTGTGATATCTGAAGAGCCAATTGTCAAAGAAACTCAGAAGACATCTTTTGAACAAGATGTAGACGAGTTTATGAGAATCATAAAGAGAAGTGATTACAAGGTGGTGGATCAGCTTCACCAAACTCCCTCAAAAATCTCCATACTATCCCTGTTGATGTGTTCTGAAGCTCACAGAAATGCATTATTGAAAGTCCTGCACGCAGCATACGTGCCAGAGGAGATTACCGTTAATCAGCTAGAAACTGTGGTGGCAAATGTCAACACCAGCCATGGGCTGGACTTCACCAATGCTGACTTAACAACTGAGGGACGTAACCACAACAAGGCTTTACATATCACCTTGGAATGCAAGGGTGCTGTTCTATCTCATGTACTGGTGGACACTGGGTCGTCACTCAATGTTCTGCCAAAGAAAGCCTTAGTGAAGTTGGAGTATGATGGCTTGGCATTGCGTCCAAGCAATTTGGTGGTGAGAGCATTTGATGGCTCTAAAAGATCAGTGCTTGGAGAGATTGATCTGCCTGTGATAATTGGCCCGCAGACCTTCAAAACTACCTTCTATGTGATGGACATTCAGCCGGCCTATAGCTGTTTGTTGGGTAGACCCTGGATCCATGCCGCTGGCGCTGTTACGTCTACCCTTCACCAGAAGCTGAAATTCGAGTGGGAAGGCCAGATCATCACCATCTGTGGAGAAGAAGACATCTTTGTTAGCCATCTGGCTAGGTATAAGTATATTGAGATGGATGGAGAGATCCATGAAACTATGAGCCAGGGGTTTGAGGCCCTGAACATTAATGAAGCATCTGTTGTACTGGGATCTTCCATGACGTCTTATCAGCAAACCAGGAAGGTTGTTGAAGAGGGTACTGCCCAAGGCTGGTGCAAGCTGTTGCCCGTGGAAAAGAAAGAAGACAGATTTGGGTTGGGTTACAGACCAACTCAACAAGATCAATCAGAGGCTACTAAAAAGCCCAGTTTTGTCAGCGGGGGAATGCTCACCCCAGATGCAGTGAACAACTTGGAAGACGAGGAGGAAAGCGACCGCAACCTGGAGAGCTGGATACGTCCAAGGATCCCGGGGAGCCAAGTCCTTAACTGGTCTTCCCAGGAAATTATAAGGGTTACTCTTGTAGAGTAATTATTATTTCCTGTATTTTTAAGCATGCATCAAGTCTTGCATCTTGCCCAAGATGTCAAGACTCATTTTGTAATCGGGCCATCTTGTAATTTTGTGCAAATGGATTAATCAATGAATATCGGACATCTTTTGCAAATGAGTCTTTTTCTTTTTCGCTCACTATTTTTCATCTTTTTCTTTTTGTACAAAAATAAAAATGGCAATGTTTTCCAAAATGATAACTTCATTTCACTTTTTTCTAAACAAGATTAAAATTGATCACTAAAATGAACAATCTAAACCCTTGCAGAGAGTGCCTTTCAGATTGCACCGACAACAACACTGTTATGACTCCGTATGACTTTGACAATCCAATCAATCAAGCCGATGAAGGGATTGAAGAAGATTACGAGCTTCCTGAAGAGCTAGCCAGGTTGTTAAGGCAAGAGGAGAAGGTTATCACTCCTCATCAGGAGGAGGTTGAAACGGTTAATCTTGGTACGGAAGAAAACGTGAAAGAGGTTAAGATCGGGGCCTGCCTACAAGATTCAGTAAAAAAGCAACTGATTGATATGCTTCGGGAATACGTGGATGTTTTTGCCTGGTCCTATCAGGATATGCTAGGGTTGGACACCGATATTGTCATGCACAAGCTACCTTTGAAAGAAGACTGCCCGCCGGTAAAACAGAAGCTGCGCCGTACCCGCCCAGATATGGCAATGAGGATAAAAGAAGAAGTACAAAAGCAGTGGGACGCCGGTTTCCTTGCTGTGACTAGATATCCGTCGTGGGTTGCTAATATTGTACCTGTGCCTAAGAAAGACGGCAATGTGAGAATGTGTGTGGACTACCGGGACCTGAACAGAGCCAGCCCGAAATATGATTTCCCTTTACCTCACATTGATGTATTGGTTGATAATACGGCTCAGTTCTCGGTGTTCTCCTTCATGGATGGATTTTCAGGATACAATCAGATCAAGATGTCACCTGAAGACATGGAGAAGACAACCTTCATCACACCCTGGGGCACGTTCTGTTATAAGGTGATGCCATTCAGACTGAAGAATGCCGGTGCAACCTATCAACGGGCTATGGTAACATTATTCCACGACATGATCCATAAAGAAATTGAATGTTATGTGGATGACATGATTGCCAAGTCCCTCACAGAAGAAGACCACCTGGTGAATCTGTTGAAACTATTCAAGCGTCCGAGGAAGTATCAGCTGAAGTTAAACCCCAACAAATGCACATTCGGGGTGCGATCTGGTAAGCTGCTGGGATTTATCGTAAGTGAAAAAGGGATTGAAGTTGACCCTGATAAAGTTAAAGCCATTCAAGAAATGCCTGCACCAAGGACTGAAAAGGAGGTTCGGGGGTTCTTAGGTAGATTGAACTACATTTCAAGGTTCATATCTCACCTTACAGCAACCTGTGAGCCTTTGTTCAAGCTGTTAAGAAAAGAACAAACGGTCAGGTGGAACGAAGACTGCCAGAGAGCTTTTGACAAAATCAAGGAATACTTACAAGAGCCTCCAATCCTTATGCCTCCAGTTGAAGGAAGACCTCTAATCATGTACTTGACAGTATTAGAAGAGTCAATGGGGTGTGTGCTGGGCCAGCATGACGAGTCTGGTCGAAAAGAGTATGCAATATACTACCTAAGCAAAAAGTTTACCGACTGTGAACAACGTTATTCACTGCTCGAGAAAACTTGCTGTGCTTTAGCGTGGGCTGCTCGCCGACCAAGGCAGTATATGTTGACCCACACTACTTTATTGATCTCTAATATGGATCCAGTTAAGTACATTTTTGAGAAGCCAGCACTTACCGGACGGGTTGCAAGATGGCAAATGATCCTCACAGAATATGACATTCAATACACCTCTCAGAAGGCCATCAAAGGCAGTGTATTGTCTGACTATCTTGCTGAACAACCCATTGATGATTACCAGCCAATGAGATTTGACTTCCCCGATGAGGACATCATGTTCATAAAAGCAAAAGATCATGAAGAGCCTGTTCACACTGAAGGGCCTGACCCAGAAGAAGAATGGACTATGATGTTTGATGGGGCTGTTAATATGAATGGTCGTGGTGTTGGTGCAGTACTCATTACACCTAAGGGAGTTCACATGCCTTTCTCAGCAAAACTCACCTTCAACTGCACTAGCAACGAAACTGAATACGAAGCTTGTATTATGGGTCTTGAGGAAGCCATTGACCTCAGGATCAAGACTTTGACAGTGTTCGGGGACTCAGCTCTGGTAGTTAATCAAACCAACGGCAAATGGTATACACACCAAGATCATCTGATACCTTATCGGGATTATACAAGGAGGTTATTGACTTTCTTCACAACAGTCAAGCTGAAGTATATCCCTCGAGATGAAAATCAGTTTGCAGATGCTCTGGCTACCATTTCATCCATGATCAAAGTTCAAGCTGCCAACTTTGTGCCTCGGATTTCAGTGTCCAGACTTGACAGACCAGCATATGTATTTGCAGCAGATGTTGTCAAAGACGATAAGCCTTGGTTCCACGACATTAAGTGCTTCTTGGAGGATCAAACATACCCACCTGGGGCATCTTCCAATGATAAGAAGACATTAAGAAGGCTAGCTGGTAGTTTCTTCCTGAATACTGACGGTTTCCTGTACAAGAGAAACTTTGATATGGTACTTCTCAGATGCGTTGATAAGACAGAAGCAGGCTTGTTAATGCACGAAGTGCACGAAGGATCCTTTGGTACCCATGCAGGAGGACATGCAATGGCTAAAACGTTGTTAAGATCAGGCTATTATTGGATCACAATGGATGCAGACTGTTGTGCCTATGCCAGAAAATGCCATAAATGCCAGATCTATGCAGATAAAGTGCATGTGCCTCCAAATCCTCTGAATGTGATGTCTTCACCCTGGCCCTTTGCCATGTGGGGCATTGATATGATTGGCAAGATTGAACCGACCGCTTCAAATGGCCACAGATTCATCCTGGTAGCCAATGACTATTTTACCAAGTGGGTTGAAGCAGCTTCCTATGAAAATGTTACAAGGAAAGTGGTAGCCCGATTTCTGAAAAGAGATATCATCTGTAGGTATGGAGTGCCCGAGCGAATCATTACTGATAATGGTTCCAACTTGAACAACAAAATGATGGCAGAACTATGCCGGGACTTCAAGATCCAACACCACAATTCTTCTCCTTACAGGCCAAAGATGAATGGCGCTATTGAGGCGGCTAATAAGAATATCAAGAAGATTGTGCAGAAGATGGTAGTCACCTACAAAGACTGGCATGAAATGCTACCATTCGCCTTGCATGGGTACCGTACGTCAATCAGAACATCCACTGGGGCAACACCGTATCAACTTGTGTATGGTATCGAGGCAGTCCTACCTGTTGAAGTTGAATTACCCTCCCTGCGGGTACTGATGGATGTTAAACTGAATGAAGCAGAATGGGTCCGATCCCGATACGAACAACTGAATCTGATTGAAGAGAAGAGATTGGCTGCAATTTGTCATGGGCAGTTGTATCAGAAAAGAATGAAGAAAGCCTTCGATCAGAAAGTCAGGCTCCGAGAGTACCAAGTAGGAGATCTTGTGCTAAAAAGACTCCTCCCTCCTCATACAGACCACAGGGGCAAGTGGACTCCTAACTATGAAGGGCCATTCGTGGTAAAGAAATTTTTCTTTGGTGGAGCACTGATGCTCAGCACTATGGACGGTGAAGACTTTCTATCCCCTGTGAATTCAGATGCAGTTAAAAAATACTTCGCCTAAAAATGACCCGCTGGACATAAAAACAGAATGTAAGTCCAGGCAAAAATAAGGCATCCCGGCGAGTCAAAAACAGAATAAAAGACTCGGGCAAAAATAAGGGAAAATAAATAGAAAATGTACACCCGCTGAGTTGAAAAGCCACATTGGACAACTCAGGCAAAAAAGGGTATCCCGGTGGATTGAAAACCTGAAAGGGCGATCCGCGCAAAATAAGGGAATAAGCGAATAACTGCATTCTGAATTCGTTTGTATCACTTACAACGTGGTAAACTCCGAAAGGATCAAGCTTCAGTCAGAATCAGCCATCTCCAGAAAGCAAGACGAGAAGAACGTCAATGTCATACGAGTCATACCAAAAAGCGAAGCTCCTTGAAGCGTCATCAACATTGCCAGCATCTTTTGTTTCTCAATTTGTAACAAATCTCCTCATTTTAGGGGATTTGTTTCTATGACTGTATCTTGCCAATTCAGGGCACTCGAAATAATAAAATCAGATTTTCAGTCACACACTGTCTCGTACTCTTTATTTGCAAAAATGTCCAATGTCATTAATTTGTCGATCGCATAAATACAGATGCGTCTTTCCTGAATTACATGCTTACAGGAAATAGACTTACTCCCGGGAGTGTCTAAACTCCTATGATGGAATCCAGTAAGGGATACCTCGGGGTACTTGTGCGTTTCTTTGTCTTTACAGGATTGCAGGTGTTCAAAGCGCAACATGGGGCATGAAAGCTTCTCCCCAGCAAGTTGTCAACTCATTATCTACTCAGTCCGTCTTCCAGGTTAGCACCGGAGGTGCTTTCTCCCCAGCTGAGTTGTCAAGTATCATCCTCGGCAGGACCCCTACAAAAATCTCCAGGAAGATCTTCCAGTGATCTTTCTTCTTCCCCAGCCAAGCGCCGACCAGGGAACTACCTCCCCACAGAGTTTTCAACCCCTATCCAGAAGAGCAGCGCGTGAAGAAATCACAACAGAGTGAAGAAAGCTTCTACAACCCCAGCTGGGTCCCCCATTGCTGAGATGGGTCTATCAGTGATCTGTTTCCTCATGCAGATACATCTTATCAGATCTACCAATGATCGTATCCCCAGCGGGGATGTCCACTTCAAGCATATCAGTCAGAGATCTTCACAGCAACAGGATCCGAATCTCGGATCGATATCTTTGCATAACCATAGCATTCGCATCATATTTTCCCCACAGAGCGTAGCATTCCTTGTGATACGGAGCATTATGGCAAAAATCAAACATATTGCATAATCATAAGCCATGTGTAAAATCAAACACTTGTAAATACTGACAATCCATCAACAATATACAAAATATTTCCCAATTCCCCACCAGAGAGCCAAAGCATTTCTCTTATAGATACAGATACACACTCCTTTTGGCACTTGTCTGTGTCATCACTCCCCAGTAAGTCTCCCAAACAGATACTTACACATGACAAATGCTTCTTGACACTCGTCTGTGTCATACCCCCAGCAGAAAGCCAAAGCGTCCCCTTTGCACTCACCAACACATGTGTACATATATATATATACAATCCCTTGACACCCGTCCGTGTCACCTTCCCCAGCATAATTGCCTAAACACTTTGTAAACCATATACTTGTTTATAATACACTTTTTCAGACACTCGTCCGTGTCATGCTCTCCATAGCAAGTTAAACACTCGTCTGTGTCTCACTCACCACTTTTCACTTATACCGATACTCGTCTGTATCTTGTATATGCCACTTATATCCCCTCAGTTGCAACACTCGTCCGTGTTCTTTGTTAACCAGTTGGTACTCGTCTGTATCATCATCTCTGAACATGCGTCAGCGTTTGTTTCTATCGATACTCGTCTATATCAGAGTCTTAAGGATGCTCGTCCGCGTTTTTAATCCATACACAATGTCAGATACTTTTACCTCTTTCTAGACTTTAGACGCTCATCTGTGTCTATTATTCCCCGGAAGAGTCCCCTCGGGATCAACACTCGTCCGTGTTCATTGTTAACCAGTTGATACTCGTCCGTATCATCATCTCTGAACATGTGTCAGCATTTGTTTCTATCGATACTCGTCCGTATCGTAGTCTTAAGGATGCCCATCCGCATTTTTAATCTATACACCGTGTCAAACACTTATATCTTCTTGAATTTAGGCACTCGTCTGTGTCTACTTTTCCCCGGCGAAGTCCCCAGCAAAACTTCTCTTCTATCTGACATTTGTCCTATGTCATGATACCTTTCGGCAGCCGTACCCTGCCAGGTGATCGTCCTTCACCTTTTTGATGATCGTCCTTCATCACCCCCAGTGGAGACTCTATTCATTAGAATCCCTTCTTACCCAACATTCGTCCTATGTCGTGATATTTTCAGCAGCCGTCCCCTTCTAGGTGATCGTCCTTCACCTTTTGATGATCGTCCTTCATCATTTTATCCGATGGCCGTCCCCATCGTTGATCTTGTTATCTGACATTCGTCCTATGTCATGATAAACCCTGAGAGCAGCCGTGCCCTGCTAGGTGATCGTCCTTCATCATGCTTATCCGATGGCCGTCCCCATCGTCGACCTTTTTTCATCCGACATTCGTCCTATGTCGTGATACTTTCGGCAGCCGTACCCTACCAGGTGATCGTCCTTCACCTTAGATGACCGTCCCTCATCTTATCCCCAACAGAGAAGTCGTCCCCTGCTAGGTGATCGTCCTTCACCTTTGATGACCGTACCTCATCATTTATTTCATTTACCTATAATCCCCAGAGAGTCTTATAGCTTTACTTAATGGCCATCCCCATCATAATCCCTTATATCCCCAACATGTCGGCCGTCCCCGTCATTGCTCTTTCCCCAGAAGTCGTCCTCTGCTCGACGGTCGTCCTCCGTCGCCCGCACTTTATAATCATACTTTACTTTTCTTTTACAATCTATATCCCTTTTCTTCTTCATTCCGTGAGTGCAAATTTTGGACTGTCTTTGGTATTCAACCACAAGTTATCTTGTTTGTCTGTTAAGCCCGTCGCTTACATCCTGCACAGCTCACTCATGCTTGAATAGGGGCAGTTGTAAACACCCCAAATTTGCCCTCACCCATTTCACCATGGCTTGTGATCTTTTCATGTGCATAAGTTCAATCATATCACCTCATATTGCATTTTTTGCTTCACTGCATTAGTTCTAAGTCATCTGCATCTAGGGTTTGTGATCTGAGCCATCCAAGAGCTATTTGAGCCACTCCAAAGGTCATCAATCACTTCAAAGGGGTCCATGTATGCCCAAGCATCATATTATATCTCCACAAAGTCAAGAAAGTCAAAGAATCACAAGAACTGAGAATGGCATGGAAGCAGAGCCAGGATTAGTGCACAGATGACCTAGAATTAGGGTTTTGGTTTCAGAGGCCATAAATCCAAATTTTTTTGGTCATTATTGTTTCTATTGGTCTCTATATGTTATGAGGAGCATGCATATCAATTTTCATGAAGAAATTCCCTGGGGAAGGCATCCAACCAAGAGTTGACTTCTTGAGCAAGTCAGTGCAAAATCAGGGCCTCAGATGCCCCCAATGACCCAACCAAAGGGTATTCTCCATCATTTTGATTGTGTATGATCTTTATTTGATCATAAGAGATGTTAGAAGTTCACAAAATTGAAAAATTTCAAGCCATTTGCCAAGTTGCCTTTTTGGGAAAGTGACTTGTATTGAAAACTTGCCATTTTGGGAAAGTTTTTCAACCTCCTCAAATTGATTCAAAAATGCTTCAAATGGGAAAACTTTGGTCATGAAAGTTGTAGAATGGATCATTCCCTTTTCAAAAAGTACAAGAACTTGTCCTAATTCATTTTGGATCAAAAATTATGGCCTTGCAAAGTTGGATAAAATCATTGAAATTTCACTTTTGCACAAAATGGAAAACTTGCAAATTCTCATGGCAAGCCTTTATGTGACTTCAATGTGACCTCTAATCATCACACAAACACAATGCATGACCTAAAATTCAGTTTGGCCCAAGAGATTTCCCATTTACATGTCTTAATTTTCAAGGTAACCATAAGCCATTTTCCATAAAATGCAAAAGGGGGATTTCTTGCAAAATCATTCTCAAAGGGATTGTATGATCTCTAGCTGGTTTCAAGACAATACCATAACCTCATGAGGCATCTCACACCAAAATTTCAGCAAGACTCATCACATGTACATGGCCAAAATCATGAAATGTAACAAGTTTCCATATTGCAAAAACACTTCAAACATGTGATCCAATGCACCCAACTGTATTCTCTTGATCCTAGGGCCTTCCTTGACTCAAGCTGAGGCAGGACAAGCCCTAAGATTGCCTCTGACCCGAGCCATGCTTAGAGTACACAAAATCTTGACTTTCTTGCATTTTGCCCATACCAATCCCACAGTGCCACACCAACTCTCTGCCCAACCAGAGTATGATATGTGGACATCAAGCAACCCAAAAACACACCATACACAAGCTGAATCCTCCCACATTGCAGCACACACAAAAATCTGTCAAAACCTTTCCCTCTTCGAATCACTCAACACAGCCATCAAACCTCAATTCTTTCTTCATCAATGAACCACACACTCTCCATAGAACAAAAGCCCACCATCAAAACAGCCTGAAACCCCCTATCTCATAACTGTGAAACCTGCCATATCAGAACACAAGCTCACGAATCATCCACCAACAAGAGGTTTGAAGCATCCCATTGAGTTCAGGAGGTTCAGGGGAGACATTTTGCACAAGAGAAGAGTCAGGAAAGCTCATATCCATAGCTCTTCACTTCAGGTAGCTTCGAATTTCAAACTTTTCAGAGCTTGTTTTTTTTTTGTTACAAGATGAAAATACACATCATGGGGATCACTCTGGTGCTTTTAGTTTTGAAAATGGTGTGAAAATGAACATTTTATGCCTCTCTGAAATTTTGCCCGTGAAAATGTTTGGCTTCGATTCTCTTTGTTCATGCTTGATAAATGATGTTTGATGATGGATTTGAGTTTAGTTTGGATAGGAGAATGTTTCTGGGCAGTTAATTTAGGTTGGGGTGGCCTGTAGAGGAAGCTAGGTATTTGGTTTCGCCGGAGAAGACGACCGGAACACTGTTTCGGCCGTCTGAATTTGTTTAACCCTAATTAGGTTTAGCAGCGTCAATAATGGGAGTTTGAATTTGGACCGTAGATGAGGTAGACTTGGGTTGACTCCCGCGCGTGTGTGTGGCCAGGATCTTGTCATTAAATCCTAATTCCTGATTAATTAATTAAATCCAGTTTAAATAATTATAAAACTTAAATTAGCCAGGTTTGAACTTGGGCCGTAGGATTGCGCGCCAAGTCAAACCCTCCAAGCCCAGATTGCATCTGATCCCTTCATTGTGCATACTTCCATTTATTTTAATTTTTATTTCATTTAATTTATATTTTACATTTTATTTAAAATAGCAAAAATCATTTAAAAATTATGAAAATTTTTGTCAAACATTTCATTAATTTTTAAAACACAAAAATATTTTTATTTTTATTTTTTGCATTAAAAATTATTTTTAAGGCAATATTTTGGTTCAAACTTTGAAAAATTCATTCTGCCTAACCCTTGAGAGTTTGATAATGGTTCTTCTTGCATTGCATCCTTCATGGCATGTAGTTTATAGGATAAAATTGGTTTGATTTGATCTTGAATTTCCAATTTGTTTTGCAATTTTTGTGATGAGGTACCTTAAAACCCTAGCCAACTTAGGAAATTCATAACTTTCACTAGGTTAAGAGTTGGATCCCCTCCTTTGGGCAGTGAGCTTGTATAGGTGTAGGTTATCTTTGATTGCATTTTCAATTTTTTATCATGTCATTTGCTTCTGGTTTTGGATTTTTGCATTGCATGATGCATGTAACCCTAATTTGTGCCTTCCTTTGCATCCATTTCTCATTTGTTTGTATCCAATGACTTGCCATTGCATCATTCATTTGCCATGTTATGTGTTCATTCCTTTCCATAAACATTCATAGATCTTTCATGTTTCTTTCATGCCTCATTTGCATCCTCATGCTTGTATGATCATACTCATTTCTTGTCATGTGTTTGCATCATCCCTTAGCATCATTAACATCATGTTCTTGCCTCTGGTCTTGGTTTGCATCATGACATTTCATCTCATTTGCATTGCATATCATTTCTTTTGCTAACTTTTCAGGTGGTAAGTTGTTTTGGGAAGTGAATTTGCCTTCACTTCTCACAATCTCTCTTCATCTCTTTTAAGCACCATTGCTGCATTTTCTCTTGTGTATTTGAGTGAGCTTGCTCATTCATGTTCATCTCTTACCTTCTTTCTCCAAGAAACTTGTCTTCTTAAGTGAAGCAAGTTGTTTTGCTTCTCTTTGCTTCTTTCTCCTTTCATCTGCTTCTCTCCTTGGTGGCTCTTTGAAGATTTCTCCTCTTAAGCCTCACAAACCCTAGGACTTCCAAGCATGATAACAATCAGGGTTCTGATTAGTCTCCCTTTAGCTTTTACCTTTGTGTCATCTTTGAGTCTTCTTTTCTCATCTCATAATCAGGGACTAAACCCTAAAGGTTTTAAGGCTCTGTGATTAAGCTTATGCCTGCATCCTTCTATTAGGACGGAGTGTATAACTTTAATCCTAAGTGTTAAGCCCTTAATGTGTTTAAATCCTTTAATCAATCCATCTAATAAATCACTGAGACATCAAGCTTGTAACTTGGGCCTTGCATTAGGGTTCTAATTCTTCCTTAATTGGTTAAGAAGGACTAACCCTAGTGTTAATGGACAAGTCCCCCTCAAGTTGTCTTACAAACCATAAAATCCATTTCTTCATCTTATCATTAACTAAAATCCATTTAATAAAGGCTTTGTTTTGTCATGAGGTTAATCCCTAATCATGGATTAAGTTGAGGAGTCTTTCTCAGCTTAAATGTTCTCATCTATTATCCTTCTATTAGGATAGTGTAATGAGTCCATTAAATCCTCGATTATGGCTTAAACTCATTACTTAACACTAAACAAAAACAACAAAAACATCTAAATAATCACAAGTAGGTTAATGATCTTAATCCTACATCATGGTGATTAAGTGTGAGGTGTTTACTTCATACTTAAGGTATTCCCATTACCCCTAATTAGAGGGAGGATGTGATGAGTTTACTAACCCTTGGTTTAGGCTTAAGCTCATTAACTTATGACAAACTCCAAAAGCAATAAAAAAACTGAAAACACAAAAACAAACAATAAATCGTCTCCTCCAGGATTCTTTTCTCATCTCATTCACTCACAAACGAGAACTCGCTTCTTCCGTCTAATGCAAGACAGTTTGCACCTGAGCCAGACAGGTCATACACTTGAGCATAGACAAGTAAGCAGTTCATAGTCAATTTATCTTTCAGTCTCTTTAAGTCGAACTACGGTGTTCTGACTTCCTCATTGCACGAGAGGATACGTAGGCATAACTTAACAGTTATCGAACAAAAGTCTCTGTATATTCCCCCTCTTCCAGCATTATTCTTTAAGTCTCACAGTCTTGAGCATTTCATTCTTGTTCTTACACTGACACTTTCTCTTATACACTTCACTTTTCTTTTACACTGACACTTGCATTCTTTTCCAGTTTTGATACACAAATTGCACTGACACTACCCCTTTGAAACACAAATCTTTTAAGCGTGGATCCCGTCGAGTACGGAGGACAATCTGGGTGCTAATACCTTCCCAGGTTGTAACCAACCCCCTTTCTCAGCCTCTCTGGTTCGCGACCGTCTTATCCATCTTTTCTTAGGTCTATGCAGCATTACCTTTCCTCTGGGATAAAAATGCCTAGTTGGCGACTCTTGTCTTCTGAGTTCACCCTTGTGTGTTCTCTCCCCTTTCGCCGATCGTTCGCGTCTGTACCCCTTCTGACTAGGTGTCATTTTGGTGGGAGCGACAATGCTCACCCCAGATTCTGTTAACTATAACAGCCTGGGCCCCTCGCAAGGCAATCCCGACACTGCCACCTCAAGATCTTCTCTACTCCCCTCACTAGTAGAGTTTTTGCCTTCCGTGGGAACCGAACCCTGTACCCTGGGGTTCAAGTACATGTTCATTCCATTCCCACTACCAATTGAGCTAGTAGCTCAAATGGTAGTGGGAATGGAATGAACATGTACTTGAACCCCAGGGTACAGGGTTCGATTCCCATGGAAGGCAAAAACTCTACTAGTGAGGGGAGTAGAGAAGATCGTGAGGTGGCAGTGTCGGGATTTCCTTGCGAGGGGCCCGGGCTGTTACAAAAAAAGGCGCATTTTTTTGTAACAGCCCGGGGCCCTCGCAAGGCAATCCCGACACTGCCACCTCACGATCTTCTCTACTCCCCTCACTAGTAGAGTTTTTACCTTCCGTGGGAATCGAACCCTGTACTCTGGGGTTCAAGTACATGTTCATTCCATTCCCACTACCAATTGAGCTACTAGCTCAAGTGGTAGTGGGAATGGATTGAGCATGTACTTGACCCCCAGGGTACAGGGTTCGATTCCCACAGAAGGCAAAAACTCTACTAGTGAGGGGAGTAGAGAAGATCGTGAGGTGGCAGTGCCGGGATTGCCTTGCGAAGGGCCCGGGCTGTTACATTAGAAACCTGGAAGACGAAGCGGAAAGCGACCTCAACCTGGAGAGCTGGATTCATCCAAGGATCCCGGGTCACCAAGTCCTTAACTGGTCTTCCCAGGAAATTATAAGGGTTACTCCTGCAGAGTAATTATTATTTCCTGCTTTTTCAGCATGCATCAAGTCCTGCATCTTACCCAAGGTGTCAGGACTCATTTTGTAATAGGGCCATATTGTAATTTTGTGCAAATGGATTATCAATGAATATTGGACATCTTTTTCAAACAAGTCTTTTTTTCGTTCACTGTCTTTTCATTTTTCACTTTTGTACAAAACAATAAAATGGCAATGTTTTCAAAATAAATAACTTCATTTTCACTTTTTCTAAACAAAATTAAAATTGATCACTAAAACGAAAAAATCTCAACCCTTGCAGAGATTATCCTCCAGATTGCACCGACAAAAGCACTGCTATGACCTTGTATGACTTCGACAATCCAATTAATCAAGCTAATGAAGGGGTTGAAGAAGACTATGAGTTACCTGAAGAGTTAGCCAGATTGTTGAGGCAAGAAGAGAAAGTGATTACTCCTTATCAGGAGGAAGTTGAAACCGTTAATCTTGGTACCGAGGAGGATTTGAAAGAAGTGAAGATTGGGGCCGGTCTGTAAGCTTCAGTAAAGGAACATCTTATTGACATGCTTCGAGAATACGTCGACGTCTTTGCTTGGTCCTATCAAGACATGCCATGTCTAGATACGGATATTGTTATGCAAAAGCTGCCCTTGAAAGAAGATTGCCCTCCAGTGAAGGAAAAGCTACGACGTACTCGCCCAGATATGGCCATGAAGATTAAGGAAGAGGTACAAAAACAGTAGGACGCCGGTTTCCTTGCTGTAACTAGTTACCCGCCGTGGGTCGCTAACATTGTACCGGTTCCTAAGAACGATGGAAAAGTAGGTATGTGTGTGGATTACCGGGATCTGAATAGAGCTATCCCGAAGGATGATTTCCCTTTACCTCACATTGATGTATTAGTGGATAACACAACTCAGTTCTCGGTATTTTCTTTCATGGATGGATTTTCTAGGTATAATCAAATCAAGATGTCACCTGAAGATATGGAGAAAACAACCTTCATCACACCTTGGGGCACATTTTGTTACAAGGTAATGCCTTTTGGGCTGAAGAATGTCGGTACGACTTATCAATGGGCTATGATAACATTATTCCACGATATGATCCACAAAGAAATTGAATGCTACGTGGATGACATGATTGCCAAGTCCCTCACTGAAGAAGACCATCTGGTAAATCTGCTGAAGTTGTTCAAGCGTATGAGAAGGTATCAACTGAAGTTAAACCCCAACAAATGCACATTCGGGGTGCGTTCTGGTAAGTTGCTGGGATTTATCGTAAGTGAGAAGGGAATTGAAGTTGACCCAGACAAAGTCAAAGCCATTCAGGAGATGCCTGCACCTAGGACTGAAAAAGAAGTTCGGGGGATATTAGGTAGATTGAACTACATATCTAGGTTCATATCTCATCTCACTACAACCTGTGATCCCCTGTTCAAACTGTTAAGAAAGGAACAAACGGACAGGTGGAATGAAGATTGTCAGAAGGCTTTTGACAAGATCAAGGAGTACCTGCAAGAACCTCCAATTCTCATGCCTCCAATTGAAGGTTGACCTCTGATAATGTACCTGACAGTATTAGAAGGGTCAATGGGGTGTGTGTTGGCCCAGCATGACGAGTCTGGTCAAAAAGAGTATGCAATATACTACCTAAGCAAAACGTTTACCGACTGTGAACAACGTTATTCACTGCTCGAGAAAACTTGTTGTGCTTTAGCGTGGGCTGCTCGCCGACTAAGACAGTATATGCTGACTCACACAACTTTGTTGATCTCAAAATTGGACCCCGTCAAGTACATATTTGAGAAGCCAACGCTTACCAGAAGGGTTGCAAGATGGAAAATGATTCTGACAGAGTATGACATTCAGTACACATCTCAAAAGGCCATCAGAGGCAGTGTGATGTCTGACTACCTAGCTGAGCAACCCATTGATGATTACCAGCCCATGAGATTTGACTTCCTGGATGAAGACATCATGTACTTAAAAGCAAAATACCATGAAGAGCCAGTTCACACTGAAGGTCCTGATCCAGAAGAAGAGTGGACAATGATGTTTGATGGGGCTGTCAATATGAATGGTCGTGGAGTTGGTGCAGTGCTCATTACACCTAAAGGAGTTCATATGCCTTTCTCGGAAAAATTCACCTTTGCCTGCACTAACAACGAAGCAGAATACGAAGCATGTATCATGGGTCTTGAGGAAGCCATTGACCTCAAGATCAAGAATTTGAATTTATTCGGAGATTCGGCTTTGGTAATCAATCAAACCAACGGCAAATGGTACACCCACCAAGAGCATCTGATTCCATACCGTGATTATACGAGGAGATTATTGACTTTCTTCACAACAGTCAAACTTGAGTTCATCCCTCGAGACGAGAATCAGTTCGCAGATTCTTTAGCTACCATTTCCTCCATGATCAAGGTTCAAACGGAAAATTATGTGCCTCGGATTTCGGTATCCAGGCTAGACCGACCAGCATACATATTCTCCGTGGACGTTGTTAAAGATTACAAACCTTGGTTCCATGATATCAAATGCTTCTTAGAGGATCAAACATACCCACCTGGGGCATCATCCAATGATAAGAACACATTAAGGAGGTTGGCCGGTAGTTTCTTCCTTAATGTTGATGGTTCATTATACAAGCGAAACTTTGACATGGTTCTGCTCAGATGTGTTAACAAGAAAGAAGTAGACTTGCTGATGCACGAGGTGCACGAAGGATCTTTCGGTACCCATGCTGGAGGACATGCAATGGCTAAGAAATTATTACGATCAGGTTACTACTGGATCACAATGGATGCAGACTGTTGTGCCTATGCCAGGAAGTGCCACAAATTCCAGATCTACGCAGATAAAGTGCATGTGCCTCCAAACCCTTTGAATGTAATGTCTTCACCTTGGCCCTTCGCCATGTGGGGCATTGATATGATTGGAAAGATCGAACCGACTGCTTCAAATGGCCACAGATTCATCCTGGTAGCCATTGATTACTTCACCAAGTGGGTTGAAGCAACTTCGTATGCAAACGTCACCAGACAAGTGGTAGCCAGATTCCTGAAAAGAGACATCATCTGTTGATATGGAGTACCCGAGCAAATCATTACTGATAATGGTTCCAACTTGAACAACAAAATGATGGCAGAACTGTGTCGGGACTTCAAAATTCAACATCACAACTCTTCTCCTTACAGGCCAACGATGAACGGCCGTGTTGAGGCAGCTAACAAAAACATTAAGAAGATTGTGCAAAAGATGGTGGTTACTTACAAAGACTGGCATGAGATTCTACCATTTGCCTTGCATGGATATCGAACCTCAATCAGAACGTCCATTGGGGAAACACCTTATCAGATGGTATACGGTATGGAAGTTGTCCTGCTTGTTGAAGTTGAGTTACCCTCCTAACGGGTAATGATGGATGTAAAGCTGGACGAAGTAGAATGGGTCCAATCTCGGTATAATCAACTGAATCTGATCGAAGAAAAAAGATTAGCTGCAATCTGTCATGGGCAGTTATATCAAAAAAGGATGAAGAAAGCCTTCGATCAGAAAGTAAGGCTTCGGGAATACCAAGTGGGAGATCTTATGCTGAAAAGACTTCTTCCTCCTCATATAGACCACAGGGGCAAGTGGACTCCAAATTACGATGGTCCATTCATAGTAAATAAGGTTTTCTCGGGTGGAGCACTGATGCTCACTACTATGGATGGTGAAGATTTCTTATCCCCTGTGAATTCAGATGCAGTTAAAACATACTTCGCATAAAATGACCCGTTGGAAATAAAAACAGAATGTAAGTCCAGGAAAAAACAGGGCATCCCGGCGAGTCAAAAACATGATAAAAGACTTGGGAAAAAATAAGGGAAAATTGAAAAAACAAATGTACACCCACTGAGTTGAAAAGCCGCACTGGACAGCTCAGGCAAAAATGGGTATCCCGGGGATTGAAAACCCGAAAGGGCGATCCACGCAAAATCAGGGAATAAGCGAACAACTGCATTCTGAATTCGTCTGTATCACTCATAACGTGGCAAGCTTCGAAAGGACAAAGCATCAGTCAGAATCAACCTTCTTCAGAAAGCAAGATGAGAAGAACGTCAAGGACATACAGGTTATAGCAAAGGAAGCTCACTAAAGCGTCGTCAACATTGCCAACACTTTTACTTTTCTAAATTTATAGCAATCTCCTTATTCCAGGGGATTTGTTTCTTTGACTATATTTGCCAATTCAGGGCACCCAGATTAATAAAATCTTAGTTTTCAGTCACACCTCGTTTTGTACATTTTTGTTTCGTTTGCAAAATGTCCAATATTCATGATACAACACTTGCATAAAACGAATGATCCATTTCAATAAATGCTTGCAGGAAATAAATTTACTTTCAGGAAAGCCTAACTCCTATGACGGAATCCGGTAAAGGATACCTCGGGATACTTGTGCGTTTCTTTTGTCTTAACAGATTGCATGTATTCAATATACAACATGGGGGATATCAAGCATCACATCCCCAACATGCTACTTCCCGAAAGTTTCCTCCTCCCCGAGCAGGATCTCCCGAGCAATATCTGAAATGCTTTCCCCCAGCGGAGTTGTCAAAGCCTCCTCATCCCCAACACAAGTCTACTCAATAGGAGCTTCCTCAGCCAAGATCCCCCACCAGAGTGCCAGATCTCATCCTCAGCAAGATAAAAGAACTACCTCCCCACAGAGTTTCCATCCTCTCCCCAGAAGAGCAACGCCTGAAACTCTTACCCAACAAAGTGACGAAAGTTTCCTCCTCCCCAGCTGAGTTCTCTTTACAGATAGATCGACCAATGATCTATTTCCCCAAGTAGCTTTCCCCCTCCTAATAGATCTACCAATGATCTCTTCCCTAGCCGGGTTATTCTTCCAAGCAGATCAGCCAGAGATCTTCAGTGGGATCCGAATCCCGGATCAGTTTCTCTTTACATAATCATAGCATTTGCATCATATTCACCAAATAAGCATAGCATTCCGTATAATACGGAGCATTACGGAAAAAATCAAACATTTGCATGATCACAAGTCAGATTCAAGCTAGTCACCTGCAATTATCATCATTGTTCCATCAATATATAAAAACTCGCATCCCCTGCAAATAAAAGCCAAAGCGTCCCCTTTGCACTCTCAAACACAAATGCCTGTTCATATTCACATATACTCTTTTCGACACTCGTCTGTGTCGTCTTATCCCCCGCAGGTCGCCAAAATACCTTTTGCACTCTCAAATACAAATGCCCATACATACTCTTTTGACACTCGTTCGTGTCATCCTTCTCCAGCAAGATTTCCAGAACACTTTCTACAAACCAAGCACTTGTTTATAACACACTCTTTTCAACACCCGTCCGTGTCATCCTATACCCACAGAAAGCCAAAACACATCTTTTACAAATGCCTGTTTGTATAGTACATATTTGACACTCGTCCGTGTCATACATTCCCCAGCAAATTAAACACTCATCCGTGTCTTCCTCATACTTCACCAACAAATCTATACTCACTTACACTTATACAAAAGTTTTTTATACTCGTCCGTATTTTGTTTATATATCACTCCTCAACAGATTTGACACTCGTCCGTGTTCTTTGTTAACCAGTTGGTACTCATCCGTACCATCATCTCTGAACATGCGTCAGCGTTTGTTTCTACCGATACCCGTCTGTATCATGGTCCTAAGGATGCTCGTCCGCATCTTTAATCTATACACGTCGTAAAACACTTATACCTTTTATTCTTAAGCGTAAGCACTCGTCCGTGTTTACCGTTCCCCAGTAAGTCACCAACAAAACAAATTCCTCCAATTCAACATTCGTCCTATGTCGTGATACTTTCGGCAGCCGTCCCCTACCAGGTGATCGTCCTTCACCTTTGGATGACCGTCCCTCATCCCTTTCCCCAGTGGATTCCCCATCAGTGGAACCTTTTTTCTATCCGGCATTCATCCTATGTCGTGATAAAGAGCAGCCGTACCCTGCCAGGTGATTGTCCTTCACCTATGATGATCGTCCTTCATCATTTTATCTGATGGTCGTCCCCATCGTTGATCTTGTTATCTGACATTCGTCCTATGTCGTGATAAACCCCGAGGGCAGCCGTACCCTGCTGGGTGATCGTCCTTCACCTCTGATGATCGTCCTTCATCATGCTTATCCGATGGCCGTCCCCATCGTCAACCTTTTCAATCCGAAATTCGTCATATGTCGTGGTAAAGAGCATTTGTCCCCTGCTAGGTGATCGTCCTTCACCTCTAATGACCGTCCCTCGTCATTATTTCATTTATTCTTTAGACAGGTGGTCGTCCCCATCGTTGTTTACTTTACTTTGCAAACCTGATGGCCGTCCCCATCATTGCCTTTACTTTAACCCCCAGAGAATCTTGTTTCTTTACCCGATGGCCGTCCCCGTCGTGGTCTCTTTATTTCCCCAGCTTGTTGGTCGTCCCCGTCATTGCTTTACTCACCAATTTATCCCCAGCAGTCGTCCTTTGCTCGATGGTCGGTCTCCATCACCTTCATTTGATAATCATACTATACTATCTTTTTACAATTTATATCCCTTTTCTTCTTCCCAGTGAGTGCAAATTTTGGATTGTCTTTGGTATTCAACCACAAGTTATCTTGTTTGTCTGATAAGCCAGGCGCTTACATCCTGCACAACTAACTCATGCTTGAATAGGGGCAGCTGTAAACACCCCAAATTTGCCCTCACTCATTATCACACCATGGCTTGTGATCTTTCATTTTTTTGCATAAGCATAAGCATACCACCTCATATCGCATATTTGTTTCATCTGCATAAGTTCAAGATCATCTACATCTAGGGTTTGTGATCTAAGCAATCCAAGAGTCCATCCGAGCCACCCCAAGGGCCTCAAAGCTTTCCAAGAGGGTCCATGTGTGTTCTATCATCATATTATGCTCCTCAAGATTAATGGAAGTCAAGATATCACAAGAACTGGCAAAGCATGGAAGCAGAGCTAGGGTTTTCACTACATAGATGACCAAAATTAGGGTTTTGGTTTTAGAGGCCTTAACTCCAAATTTTTGGTCCATTCTTGTTTCTAATGTTCTTAAGATGTTATAAGGATCATGTGTACCAAGTTTGATGAAGAAATTCATTGTGGAAGTCATCTATCCATTAGGTAACGTCTTGAACACGTTAAGTCAAAATCAGGGCATTTGAGGCCCCCAACAATGGAACCAAAGGGGTATTTTCATCAAATTGAAGTTCTATGATCTTTATTTGATCTTAGAAGAGGTTGGAAGTTCACAAGATTGAATAATTTTGAGCCATTTGCAAACTTGCCAAAAATGGAAATTACTTGTAATGGAAACTTTCCATTTTGGGAAAGTTTTTCAACCTCCTCTTTCTTAACCAAAAATGCTTCAAATGAAAAATTATTGGGCATGAAAGTTGTAGATTAGGTCTTTCCCTTTTCAAAAAGTACAAGAAAATGTCTTGATTCATCCTAGAACTCAAGATATGGCCTTTCAAAGTTGGAAAAATCCTAAAATTTCAAGTTTCATGTCAAAGAGGGATTTTGCAAATTGGCATATTCAAGCATTCTAATGACTTCTAATAGGCACAAATACTTCACAATATGTCAAACAAACCTCAAAATATCAGAATTGGCCCATGGTTAGAGGCAGTCCATGGCTTGTGATCCAAGAAACATCAAAGTTGGAATTTTGCAAAACATATAATATCTCTTCATCCACTTGTGCCAGCACATCAAAACCATTTCCATGGCTCTCCACAAAGTCAGCTGAGGCCAGACACCCCAAGAAATCAGGCCTGCACCATGCCCATACCTCAAAGTACAAAATCTTGACTTTTTGCAAAAGCTCCCATACCATTCACACTATGCCACCACCCACTTTCTGAACACTCTCATTGGCCTATACTAACCTTATGGACCTCATTTCACATAACACACAAGCCTGAAAGAAGCCAAGACTCAGATTGCCAAAAAATCCCCAAAACCTTCAAGCTTTCGAATCACTCAATACAACCATCAAAACTAAAATATTTTTGCACCATTCATCTCACCATCACCTAAGGATCATTTCCCACCCTTCATTTCAGCCAAACACCCACTCAAATCAAAACACGATTTTCCACTTCTCAAAACTGAACTTCAAAAAGAAGCCATATAAACTTTCTATAAGCCTTTCAGAAGCACAAGGGAGATCATATGAGTGGTTTTGCACCAAGAAGAAGGCCAGAAAGCTCAAGAACACAAAGCTTCAACTCACGTAGCTTCATGAACTTTTTTTCCAGAACTTGCATTTTAGTTTCTAAATGAATCTACATGCTTCACTGATCACCCTGATATGTTTTGTTTCGAAAATGATTGAGAAATGAGCATGTATTGAACTTCTGAAATTTTTGTTCATTTTCACGATTTGCTTTGAATCTTGTTTATGATGTATGATAAATGTGTTTTGATAATGGATTCTTGCTTAGGGATGTTAGGGGATTGATTCTGGAGCTTTAGAGCTTTTGATTTAGCCTAGGGAAGGAGTTATGTGTTTTGGTCTGCCGGAGAAGATGACCGGAGCTAGCTCCGGTCACCTGAAAGTGCTTAGGGTTCTTAATTAGGGTTTAATCTTCAGTTTAAATGTGAGCCGTAGGATGTGAGTTTCGCGCGTGGATGAAGGGCCCAAATGTCTCATTAAAACCCTAATCAGTTAATTAGGTTAATTAATTAGGATTAATTAATAAATTTTCCAGATCAGATCCTGACCACACAATCATGCGCGTAGTCAACCCTCCCCCCTTGAGTTTGAATCTCAGCCCTCAGATGCGTTTCCTTTCACTTTTATTTCATTTAATTTCATTTTTATTCTATTTTTTCTTGCATATTTAATTTAAAATAGTTAAAAACATCCAAAAAATATTTCCTTTTTCATTTTAGTTTTAAATATTTTTCTCAACTTGAAAATGATTTTTATTTTATTTTTTGCATTAAAAAAGCATTTTTAAAATATTTAAATGTTATTTTTAATTAATTAAAGTCTTTTAATTAATTAAAAATACATTTAGGTTTCTAAAAATCACCAAAAAAATCATGAATCATGCCATTGCATTTAGAAACATTTTCAAACTCTTCACACAAATTTCTTTTTAGCTTTGATCATAGTTTGTGAATTTTCTTTGAATTAAGGGTCATTAAATTTTAATTTTTGAACCCTAAGTTGAAAAAATCATTTCTGCCTAACCAAGAAGAGTTTGAAGATGATTATTTTTTAATTGTGTTGCATATTGCATGTAGTTTATAGGTCATTTATCTCATAAATTTATCTTGCATTTTCAATTTGATTTTCATTTTTCCCTTTAAACCACCCAAAAAACCCTAGAAACTTAGGAAAATCATAACTTTTGATAGGTTAGGCTTCTGACCTTCTCCTTTGGGGTGTGACTTAGTATAGGATTAGGGTTTGTTTGAGTGTGATTTCAAATTTTTATCATGTCATATGCTTCTTTTTTGTTCATTTGCATCTTGCTTGTCCATAAAACCCTAATTTCTCATGTTCATTTGCATTCACCTTGCATATGCATCCTTACATGAACTTGCCATGACATTTCTTGCATTCATATGTCATCTTAGACATCTTAGGACATGATAGAACCATGTTTGATCATTTCTTCATTCACTTTCCATAATTTGCATCCATTTCATTTCATTAACTTTCATGTGTTTTCAAACTTCAAAACATGCTTACATGACATCTCATTCTTGTATGATCATACATATGCACTTTATATGCATTTGAATCATCTCACATGACATTAACATTGCATAAACACTTCTGACTTTGGTCATTTCATCTCATTGCATCTCATTTCATTTCATTTCTTTATGCTTTGTACTTTATGCATTCATGCTAACATTTTCAGGTGGTAAGTTACTTTAAGAAGTGGATTTGCCTTCACTTCTCACTTCTCTTTATCTATTTCATATGCATTTTGCTTGTCTTTTAAGTGAACTTGTTCACTTGTGTTCCATTTCCCTCACTTTCGTTCTTTAAGTTACTTATCTTCTTCAATGAAGTAAGTAACTTATTCTTCTAATTCATCCTCCTTTCATCTGCTTCTTCCATTGGTGGCTTCCTTGAAGATCTTTCTCAAACCTTACAAACCATAGGAACATCCAAGCATGATAATAATTAGGTTTGTAATTAGTCCCCCCTTATATTTTACCTTTGAGTCTCCTTAAGTCTCTCTTCTCATCTTCATAATCAGAGACTAAACTCTTAAAGTTTTAGGACTTCGGAATTAGGGTTTGTCGCTCCCCGGATTTCCATCCTGGTACAAACGCGAAAGTGGCGCGGAAAAGGTTAGAGTCGCCAGCCAGGCATTTTTATCCCGAAGGAACGGGAATGGTAATGCTGCACAAACCAGAAGAAAGAAGAGGAAGGACACGGGTCCTGTGAACCAAAGAGACTGAGTTCGGGAGTCGGTTATGACCTGGGAAGGTATTAGCACCCAGATCGTCCGCCGTACCCGACGGGATCCACGCTTGCAAAGAAATCTTTTTTCAAAGGGTGAAGAAATGAAGGCTGCTACGAAGAAAAGGAACTGAACTGGATAAAGGAAAAGAAAAGGGAACTGAAAAAGAAATGAAAAGGAAAAATGTAGGGAAAATAAAGATTGTGCTCGAACGGGCCCTACCCCGCTGCCTACGTACCTCATCAGGAAAATGAGGATCAGAGACGCCGTAATTCCCCAAACTAGGGGTAGAAAAGGATTGCTTTTGAATTAAGGCTTGAACTGCCTATGTCAATGCTCAGGTGTTGCAGGCTCGGACGACGAGTGCGTAACCGTCTTGCAAAATGACAAGTAGGAGCAAGTTCGCGTACGGAGCAAAGGAGATGAGAAAAGAATTCCCGAAGGAAAGACGCTTATTGTTTGTTTGTGTTTTTTATGAAGCTTTTTATGAGTGTGTCACACGGAAGTGAACTCAAGCTCTTTTCCATGGAATGTGCACTTGTCACTACATTCCAAGATGGAATAATAGAACAAGCACACTCAAGTAAGGAGAAGATCCCCAAAACTTGAACCCAGAGATTAGGGCCTAAGCTCACTAACTCATTAACTTATTAAGTGTTTTTGGTATTTACAATGAAGAAGTGTATTTTATGATTTTCTTGGTGAAGATGATATCTTGATCAGACTTGTGCATCACAAGATAAGCTTGTACTATCCCAAGATGGGAAGACTACAAGTATCTCATGGGATAAGGCTATTTCTAAAGGTATCACTTCAAACTTTATTAAGTGTCTTCTTTAGAGTTTTGAGATGAGAAGAGAAAAGAAACCAAAAGGATCACAAAGGCAAAATTCTAATGGGGGACTAAAGAATCCTAAGTGTTGTCATGCATGGAAAATCCTAGGTTAGTGTGGTTTACTATCCTAAAGAAGAAAGAAAGAAGAAGAGAAGAAGAGGAAGGAAGAAGAGGAAGGAAGTAAGGCCTAAGCCCAACATTCACAAGGTTAGAACAAGTAAGAATAAGAAGAGAAGAGATGAGATATGAAGATGTGGGAATCACATCCACATCTCTCACTTACCATAGCCCCTGAAATGGTTAGTGACACAAGCATACAAACAAAACAAAATGAACATAATGTCATACCAACATCATACAAACAGAAGCGAAGTCATACACACAAATTCTCAATGCAAATGCAAGTCACAAGAATGAGAAAAGAATCACACAAGTCAATATGAGGCAACATGAATCACATGGCAAAGCAAAGCAAACTTGGTAAGATACAAAGCAAAAACACAAAACACAAAATCAAGGCACAAGACCAGAACCATAACCAAGTTAAAGAAGTGCTTAAGAAGCAAGAGAGATGAAGATAAGAGAAGCACAAAGCTAGGCAAACACATTATGGGAAAAAAGAAGCAAAGAAGGTGAGATGGATATACAAAAGAAAGAAAGAACTTCAAAGGTAAACCAATTACAAGATTTCCAAAACATCAACCCTAACCCAAGATCATAGAGGTACCAAAGCCCTAAAGAGACCCTAAACAAGATGAAGAAGTTGGCACAAGTGCCCTTCTAAGCTAATGAGAGGACTTATGATCAAAAAGAAGCAAAATGGGACAAGTTAAGAACCAAAATTCAAATCAAATCAACAATGCACCCAAAAATTCCACAACCTTGGACAAAAGATCTTCAATCATGATATAACAACATGCCAAAAGGATAGGAAGAAATTCAGAAGCCATGCAAGTCAAACGAGGGCTCAAACATCAACTAGGGTTAAGAAACTTCACTTACAAGTCAAAGGTCACAACCAAATGAACAAGTTCCTAAAAATCAGAACAAAAATCACACATGAAGTACACTCTATTATGGATCCAGAGAAAAAAGAACCAATCAAAAATTCAAAATGAGGATCAATATGGAAAATGGACAAGACAACATGCTTAAAAATGGAATTAAAATGAATTAAGTACAATGAACAATTAATATCCACGTGTCAAAATAAAATAAATGGAAAATAAAAATATTAAAAATTAAAGAAAACTCAAATGATATTCCATGAATTTTTTCATAATTTTTTGAGACTTAGAACTATTTTTAAAAATTAAAAAGCAAAGCTGAAATAAAATGAAATAAATAAAAGAATTAAAATGAAATATGAAGCTGGGAGGTGCGAATAGAAGGGATTCCAGTTCAAATGTTTTTGGCCTCACGCAGAGGGGGGTGTGGATAGTCATCCAGGCCCACCCAAATCTCAGCGCAGCCTACAATATATGGGGTGGAAATTCAAAAAAATATGAAAAAACATGGACCAGTGGATCAAAGGAAGAGCTGGGATTAGTCAACTCATTAATCCTAGTCAGTAAAACAATTGGTCTGGAGAGAGGGAACACATTAATTAACATGGGGTGCAAAATAAAAATAATTAAATTAGAAAACAGATGCACATGAGGGAGAGCATCCTCATTAATTGAGGTGGCACAACCACAAGCGTCCAAATGATTAGATCCAATGGCTCTAAGGTCATCTTCTTCCTTCGAAACCCTAAACACATCAGCCCAGAATCTGGTGACTGGAGCTAGGGCTCCGGCACCGGAAAATGCATATAATGAACAAACATCAACAAAAATGAACCAAAAGCTCCAGATCAGATCATCAATTCACCCTGAATTCAAATATGGCCACGAAAATCTCAATAGAATAATGAATAGACTGGATCGAAAGCAAACACGTTTTACCATGAGAATTCAAATTCACATACAAAGCTCAATAATGCACCAAATTTGAATTTAAAACAAGCAGAGTCATCAGCATAATCAGTAGATCATAATGCACACTTCTATTTTCATTTCTAGATCTGAGAATTTGGAGCTTACCTGAGACTTGCAGATCTGGAAATAGCTTGTTAGAAGCCAAGAAATAGATGCCAATCCACTCCAAATACACTCTAGTTGCAAAATAAATGCAATTAGAGCCTTGAAAATTTCTGGATCTAAGAGCTTGAAGCTTGCTGCTCTGAAATGGCAAGGTGTTGAATCTTGAGAATCGGCTTGAACAATGGATGGATTTGTGATCCTGAGCTCTCAAGGATGAAGAATATGAGATTGGTTTGTGAAGAGAGCAAGTGTAGAGAATGATTCGAAGGGAAATGAAAAATGAGCAAAAACTTGAGAGCTGTGAAATGCGATGGATCTCAACCTTTCTAAAACCCTAATTCTCTTTTATGTGAGCTCATGAAGCAATGCTGAAAGCATGAGGGCCTTTGCACGTGGGAAGAGAGTGTGTGAGAGAATTTGCACAATTTGCAAATTTGTTGTGATATCATGAAACACTCATGAACTGACCTCCTTCTTGCCCATGTGCATTCACAATCTCACCCTTGATTTCAATCCAAAAAGATCCTGGCCTTTGGATGCAAGTATCACACCTTTTTTATGATCATGCAAATATTACACTTATGGAATAAAATTCTCATCATGCACGAATTTGGTGTCATTCTTGGAGAAAAATGGCCTATTTGAATTGATTTGTAACATTGTAACCTCATTTGGTATATACCAACACCCAAAAATTAGTTTCAAGACTTTTTGCATTTGTGGAACATTGAAAAATCAAGCTTTGCCCTAATTTCACACTAATTTTCGAGGGCTCTATCTTGCAAACCATAAAGGCTATGAAAAATTACTGGTACTTTATGAAAATGGGAGGCTTTAATCTCCAACTTTCATGTTTGACTTTGGTCCATTTGAAGAATTTTTCACCAAGTTATGCTCACTTGAAAATTAGGGCAAAAACTTGCTAAAAATGACATTTTCCATGACCAACCTTACACCAATTTTGCAAAACACCTCAAAACCTCATGATTCTTGATCTTTGATCTTGCCAAACCTCTTTTAACCTTATAAGAACATCACTTGGCTAGAAAAATGGGGTTGGACCCCTTGAAATCTCACAGTTGACTTTTCTAAGGCACAGTTGACCAGTTTCTTCATTTACAGGCAACTGAAGAAATGCTTGACTTCCACAAGGAATTTTCTCACCAAATTTCATCCCTAGGATCCTATTAACATGTAAGAGACTTTTCCCAAATGAAATGGCCAAAGTCCTGAGGTTTTCATGCTTGAAACTCAAACCCTAATTTGGGATCATTGTGTAGGAGCTTTGCCCTAGCCTGGATTCCCTGATGATCTTCCAACCTTCTGAGCTTTTGTACATGATCTTGAACTTGTGAATGCAACAAAGACCCATCATAGGACTTGTAAAAATCCATTGGGCCCCTTGTCATGGCTTGTGATGCTTCAAAAGTCCTCCACAGATGATCATATGCCTAATGTTAGGTCATGAGGATGTTATGCCTCATGTTTCCATGCTAGGATGCCAAGAATATGATATGTTCATGATGAATATGATATGATATGATGCTTAAAAAGAAGAGGGCAAATTTGGGGTGTTACAGGGTTATGCATGTATCCTTCTATTAGGATGGAGTGTATAACTTTAATCCTAAGTGTTAAGCCTTTAATTTGTTTAAATCTCTTAATCAAATCATCTTAATAATCACTAAGACTTCATCTTGTAACTTGGGCCTTACATTAGGGTTCTAATTCTTCCTTTATGGTTAAGAAGGACTAACCCTAGTGTTTAATGGACAAGTCCCCCTCAAGTTGTCTTACAAACCATACAACTCATTTCTTAATCTCATCCCTTAATTAAAATCCACTTAATAAAGGCTTTGTTATATAATGAACTTAGTCCCTAACCATGGATTAAGTTGAGTTATCTTCCTCAGCTTAAGTGTTCTCATCTATTATCCTTCTATTAGGATGGTGTAATGAGTCCACTAATCTATGATTAGAGATTAAACTCATTACTTAACACTAAACAAAAAAACCAAAAAAAACATCTAAATAATCACAAGTAGGTTAATGATCTTAATCCTACATCATCATGGAAATTAAGTTGAGGTGCTTATCTCATACTTAAGTATTCTCATTATCCCTAATCAGAGAGGATATAATGAGTTTACAAGCCCTTGATTTAGGCTTAAGCTCATTAACTTATGCAAAACACCCAAAAACAATAACAAAACAGAAAACACAAAAACAAACAATAATCGTCTCCTTTGGGATTCTTTTCTCATCACACTCATTCATAAACGAGAACTTGCTTCTTCCGTCTAATGCAAGACAGTTAGCACTCGAGCCAGACGAGTCATACACTTGAGCATAGACAAGCAAGCAGTTCACAGTCAATTTTATCTTTCAGTCTCTTTGAGTCGAACTACGGTGTTCTGACTTCCTCATTGCACGAGAGGATACGTAGGCATAACTTAACAGTTATCGAACAAAAGTCTTTATGTCTTCCCCCTCTTTCAGCTTTCTTTTTTAAGCCTCAGTTCCTGAGCATTCACCCTTTTTGCAATGACACTTGTACATTTCTTTTTCAGCTTTTGCACACAGACAGCACATACACTACCCCTTTAAACACAATCTTTTAAGCGTGGATCCCGTCGAGAATGACGGACAATCTGGGTGCTAATACCTTCCCAGGTTGTAACCAACCCCCTTTCTCAGTTTCTCTGGTTCGCAACCGTCTTATCCATCTTTTTATAGGTTTATGCAGCATTACCTTTCCTTCGGGATAAAAATGCCTAGCTGGCGACTCTGTTCACTTCACCTTCATTTCGCTTTTCGCCGACCGTTCGCGTATGTACCCTATCTGACCTGGTGTCTTTTCGGGGGAGCGACAGCAAGTCAAACACTCGTATGTGTCCCTTGCTCAATCCCTTTTGACACTCGTCCGTGTCTTGCACATACTCCCCTGGAAAATCAACACTTGTACATACTTATACATAAGTCTTTGATACTCGTCTGTATCTTGTATTAATCATGGTTCTAAGGATGCTCGTTCGCGTCTTTGGTTTATACACACTGTCAAACACTTATACCTTTTATTTTAAAGCGTAAGCACTCGTCCGTGTTTACATCCCCACAGAAACAAAACAACTTTTTCTATCCGGCATTCGTCCTATGTCGTGATACTTTCGGCAGCCGTCCCCTGCCAGGTGATCGTCCTTCACCTTTGGATGATCGTCCCTCATCCTTTTCCCTAGTGGAGTCCCCATTGTTGGAACATTCTATCCGGCATTTGTCCTATGTCAAGATAATTCCCCAAGAGCAGTCATCCCCTACTAGGTGATCGTCCATCACCTTTTGATGATCGTCCCTCATCATTTTATCTGATGGCCGTCCACATCGTTGATCTTTGTTATCCGACATTCGTCCTATGTCGAGATAATTCCCCAAGAGCAGTCGTCCCCTGCTAGATGATCGTCCTTCACCTCTTGATGATCGTTCTTCATCATGCTTGTCCGATAGCTATCCCCATCGTTGATCTTTTCTATCCGGCATTCGTCTTATGTCGTGATAAAGAGAAGTTCGTCCCCTGCTAGGTGACCGTCCTTCACCATTGATGAGCGTCCCTCGTCAAATATTTCATTTATTCTTTAACCCGATGGTCGTCCTTGTCGTGGTCCCTTTTCCTTTTCCCGATGGTCGTCCTTCATCAGTTTAGCCAGATGGTCGTCCCCATCGTTGTTTACTTTACTTTCCAGCCTAATGGTCGTCCCCATCAGTGCTTTTCCCACTTCTTCAATCCCCAGAGAGTTTTATTTCTTTACCCGATGGTCGTCCCCATCGTGGTCTTTTCTCTTTTTGATGATCTTCCTTCATCATTTTACCCAATGGTTGTCCCCGTCGCAGTTTTCTTTATTTCTCAACATGATGGTCATCCCCGTCATTGCTTTACTTTCTGTTTTTTCATCCCCAACAGTCATCCTCTGCTCGATGGTCGTCCTTCATCGCTTTCACTTGATAAACATACTATACTATCTTTTACAATTTATATCCCTTTTCTTCTTCTCCCCAGTGAGTGCAAATTTCGGACTGTCTTTGGTATTCAACCACAAGTTATCTCGTTTGTCTGTTAAGCTAGGCGCTTACACCCTGCACAGCTAACTCATGCTTGAATAGGGGCAGTTATAAACACCCCAAATTTTCCCTAACTTTTTTCTCACACCATGGCTTATGATCTCATTTTGCATAAGCATCTCATTACATCTCACATTACATAAACAACTTCATCAAATCATTGCATGACTGCACAATTAGGGTTTTGTGATCAGATGAATCTTAGAAGTGATATGAGTGATCTCTGAGAACATGAAGCATTCCAAGAGGGTCCATTAGGGGTCTATGGTCTTATTATATCTCCAAGGATGATTAGAAGTCACAAAATGTCAAAGAATTGCACAGAAGTCCAGGCAGAGCTAGGGTTTTCCTGCATAGATGACCAAAATTAGGGTTTTGGTTTCAGAGACCTTAATCTCAATTTTTTTGGCCATTCTTGTTTCTAATGGTCTTAATATGTTATAAGGATCATGTGTACCAAATTTGATGAAGAAATTCACTATGGAAGTCATCTGATCATTGGGTAACTTCTTGAGCAAGTAAAGTCAAAATCAGAGCATCTGAGGCCTCTATCAAGGGTACCAAAGGGTCATCATCATCATTTTGAGTCTCTATGATCTTTATTTGATCATTGAAGTGGTTGGAAGTTCACAAAGTTGAAGAATTTTGAGCCAAATGCAAACTTGCTATTTTTGGAAATGACTTGTAATGGAAACTTTCCATTTTGGGAAAGATATTCAACCTATTCTTTCATGACCAAAAATGCTTTAAATGAAAGATCGTTAAACATGAAAGTTGTAGATTATGTCTTCCCATTTTCAAAAAGTACAAGAACATGTCTTGATTCATCCTAGAACTCAAGATATGGCTTTTCAAAGTTGGCAAAAATCCCATAATTTTCAAGTGTGCACCAAGGAGGGATTTTTGCAATTTCAATTGCCAAGCCATTTCATGACCTCTAATCAACTTCTAAACATCATACCAACATAATGCAACACATTTTGATCAAGATTGCACCAAAAATCACAAGATTTTATGCCTTGCACTTCAAGAAATTCCAAAGAGGGAAATTTGCAAAACCTATGATATCTCTTAATCCAAGTGATCCAGCTGCACAAACTCCATCCAAGGGCCATCAATGAACTCAGCTGATGCCATACACCCCTTCAAACAGCTTCTGCCATGGCCCGTGCTTTTGGTACAAAAAACTTTTGACCTTTTGCAATTTTCCCATACCAAACAAACTGTGCCACACCAACCCCTCTGGCCAATCAGAACATCACATACAAGCCTCAAGCAACTCATTTCATAACACACACAAGCCTGAATCATCCTAGAAGCTCAGATTGCCAAAAAACTCCATAAACATTCATTCTTTCGATTCTAACGTCACAAGCCTCAAACATCCAAACTCCTTCCACTAATCATATCAAAATCCATCATAGAACACAAATCAACCCTTACAATGGCCGGAAAGCTCCTCAAACAAGAATACGATTTCGGAGTTATCAGAACTGAAACACACAAACCAAGCCATACAAACTTCATTCAAGCATTTCAGAAGCACAAGGGGATCAAGTGGAGTGGATTAGCATCAAAGGAAAGGTCAGAAAGCTCAGATTGACAAAGCTCCATCTCAGGTAGCCATCTCAAAACATTTTTCCAGAAACTCCATTTTAAGTTATAATATGATTCTATATGTCTCCCTGATCATGGTGATATGATTTATTTTGATAATGGTTGAGAAACCAGGATGTATGCTTGCTCTGAAACTTTTTGATCTGAAAACGTTTTTCTTCGATTATCCATTTTGATGTAATATAAATGATTTTTATGGCTTGATTCTTGTTTAGAGTTGTTTGGGGAATGATTCTGGAGAGTTAGGGGATCTGGGGTAGCCTAGGGAGTGAGATAGGGTGAAGAGCTGGCCGGAGAAGATGATCGGAGCTTGCTCCAATCACCTGAAAGTGTTTAGGGTTTTAATTAGGGTTTAAGTTCCAGATTTAATGTGGACCATTGGATGCGTGTTTTAATTAGTGGATGAATGGCCCAGATCATGTCAATAGCCCTAATTTAATTAATTAAAATAAATCCTAATTAATTAAATCAGTTTGAATGTTGGCCATTGGATAGCGCGCGCAGTCAACCCAGTCACTCCCAGTTTACATCTCAACCATTGGATTTGCATACTTCATTATTATTTCATTTTATTTTCATTTTATTGCATTTCTTTTGTCATAATTATTTAAAATACCAAAACACTTTCAAAAAATATCATTTTCTGCATTTTTGTTTCAAATAATTTTCTTAACCTAAAAACGTTTTTTATTTTAATTTTTGCATTAAAAAAGTATTTCTAAAACATTTAAATGTTTTATTTAATTAATTCATTGATTTTAATTAATTAAATATGCATTTAGGTTTCTAAAAATCACCAAAAAAATCATGAAGCATTCTTAAACATTTTCAAACTCACCTTACAAATTTCTTTTTAGGTTTGATCACATTTTCACAATTTTCTTTGAATTAGGGTTCTTAAATTTCACATTTTTTAACCCTAACTTGAAAAATTCATTTCTGCCTAACCATGTTGAGTTTGAACTTGATTCTTTTTGCATTGTTTCTTATATTGCATCTAGATTACAGGTTATTTATCTCATATTTTTTGCATTTCATTTTCAATTTGATTTGCATTTTCCCTTAAGAATCACCCAAAAATCCTAGCTAACTTAGAAATTCCATAACTTTGCCTAGGGTTAGCTTCTGACTTTCTCCTTTGGGGTGTGATCTTGTATATGTTTAGGGTTTGTTGGAGTTCAATTTCAATTTTTTATCATGATGTATGCTTCTGTTTTGGTCATATGCATCTCATGTTGCCTTAAATCCCTAATTTTGCATCTTCATTTGCATTCTTCTTTGCATATCATGAACTTATGAACTTGTCATGCCATTACATTCTTTTTTATGTCATCTTAGACATCTTAGGACATTTTTGAAACATTTTTTTATCATTGCTACATCATTTTGGCATGCTTTGCATTCATTTTGTTTCATGAACTTCTATGTGTTTTCATGTTCCTGACATGCTTCATTTGCACTCATTCTCTTGTATGATCATATACATGACATGTTTATGCCTTTGCATCATCTCATACACCATTTGCATTGCATTTACACTTCTGTTTGTGGTCTTTGCACCTTCACATGCTTTGTTTCCTTTTGCATTTGCATTTTATGCATCTTGTGCTAACATTTCAGGAATTTTTGGTAAGTTGTCTGGGAGGTGGATTTGTCTTCACCTCCCACCTCTTCTTTCCTTTGCATTTGCATCCTTTAATTGTATTTTTAGTGAGCTTGCTTCACTTGTGTTTATCTTGCTCCTTTCTTTTCTCTTAAGTTACTTATCTTTTTCAGGAAGTAAGTAACTTATTCTCTCCTCTCTTCTCTTTTCATCTGCTTCCCTTCCTTGGTGGCCTCTTGAAGATCTTTCCTCTTAAGCCTCATAAACCATTGGATGTCCAAGAATTAGAATTTTTAGGGTTGTGTACAGTTTCCCCTATATTTTTACCTTTGAGTCTCCTTGAGTCTCTCTTCTCATCTCTTAATCAGAGGCTAAACTCTTACAACTTTAGGACTTTGGAATTAGGGTAGTGCCTGTATCCTTATCTTAGAATGGAGTGTATAACTTTAATCCTTAGTGTTAAACCTTTAATTTGTTTACACCTCTTAATCAAAACACATTAATAATCACTAAGACTTTATCTTGTAACTTGGGCCTTACATTAGGGTTCTATCTCTTCCTTATGGTTAAGAGAGACTAACCCTAGTGTTTAATGGACAAGTCCCCCTCAAGTTGTCTTACAAACCATAAAATCCACTTCTTAATCTCACCCTTTAACTAAAATCCATTTAATAAAGGTTTGTTATATAATGAATTTAATCCCTAACCATGGATTAAGTTGAGGAGTCTTTCTCAGCTTAAGTATTCTCATCTATCATCCTTCTCTTAGGATGGTGTAATGAGTTCACTAATCCCTGATTAGAGATTAAACTCATTACTTAACACTAAACAAAAACCCAAAAAAACATCTTAATAATCACAAGTAGGTTAATGATCTTAATCCTTCATCATTAAGGTAATTAAGTTGAGATGCTTATCTCACACTTAAGTAGGCTCATTATCCCTAATCAGGGGTGATATAATGAGTTTACAAACCCTTGATTAAGGCTTAAGCTCATTATCCTATGCAAAACACCAAAAACAATATAAAACTGAAAACACAAAAACAAACAATAATCGTCTCCTCCGGGATTCTTTTCTCATCACACTCATTCACAAATGAGAACTCACTTCTTCCGTCTAATGAAAGACAGTTAGCACTCGAGCCAGACGAGTCACACACTTGAGGATAGACAAGTAAGCTGTTCACAATCAATTATTTTCAATATCTTTTAGTCGAACTACGGTGTTCTGACTTCCTCATTGCACGAGAGGATACGTAGGCATAACTTAACAGTTATCGAACAAAAGTCTCTGTGTCTTCCCCCTCTTTCAGCCTTCTTTTTAAGCCTCAGTTCCTGAGCAATTCACACTTTTTGCACTGACACCTGTACTTTCTTTCCCTAGCATTTGCACACAGTCAGCACATACACCTACCCCTTTAAACACAATCTTGTAAGTATAGATCCCGTCGAGTACGACGGACGATCTGGGTGCTAATACCTTCCCAGGTCGTAACCAACCCCTTTCTCAGTTTCTCTAGTTTGCAATCGTCTTATCCATACCCTTCCAGGTTTATGCAGCATTACCTTTCCTTCGGGATAAAAATTCTTAGCTGGCGACTCTATTCAACCTCAACCTCCAACCTCGCCGACAGTCCGCGTTTGCACCGGGACGAAAGTCCGTGGAGCGACACTATGTTGTGACAGAGTTGGCTGGTAACGATTGTAACTAGGCCCACGGTCTATCTCTTAAAGAGAACGGAAAGAGTCTTAGTCTAATTGTGTCTTGGGTTACACCATTTGCTTTCACAATATCTGCGTATTGTATGAACTTCGTCAGGTGTTCATTCGGATCAGCCGTCGGATTTCCAGAAAATTGGTTCTATTGTACATCTTGCAGCAATGAAGCTTTGATATCAAAATCATGTCGGGTAGTGGTTGGCACGGCAATACTGTTGTGTGGTTCATGTTGGCTTGGAGTCTCATAAGACTTAAGTGAACGAGGTGGTCCTCCATTTTCTTCGTCCATGATTGGTTCTTAAACTGGTTATGGTATAGTAATTTTAGGAATAAGGGTTCCGTTGGGTTCGGCTCAGCGTCTCGAACATAAGAAACGTTCTACTTCATCGATTAGGGGTTCTAAGTCTTCTCCTCGGGAGCGAGTACTGTTCATAGAGTAACTTTGGGTAGTATCCATTAATCTTGAAGTTTTTATTAGTGCTTTCGCCTTTTATTCTAGGATCAAAGAAAAATCTTCAATAAGTAAAAGTGTTGAATGTGCACATGATATTGATCTCCTTTTCTAAAAATTCAAGAATCAAAAGATTAAGGGGTTGTCTCACTATTTTTGTTCCACCTTCAATTGAGATCCTATGCATACTCGTGGATGGGCTAATATCACAAGTGTCAACCAAGGTCCATCCAATTCTCTTCTCATGTTCCTGTAATGATTTCTCTTCCTACACAAATTGAAATAAATTATTAGGAAGTGGTTTCAACTCTAAAGAGGGTGGTTTCTCGATGGATGATTTGTTCTGGGCAACCGGGGCGTCGAGAGCTTCATTGACATGAACAACTTCATTTGTAACCTCATTTGTAGTAAGAATGTCAACTTGCAAGGCAACCTCAATTTCAACACTTACAGAGCAAATTTTAGTGTCAATACAAACATCAAAAGAGTAAGCATCATCAAAATCAGACAATGATAGAAAATCAGCTGCAAACAAATCAAAACAAGTATCATCAACAGTTTCAGAAGGTAACTCTATTTGAAAAACAAAATGTTCTTCCAAGGGTTGTTGGTTTGATCCTTGAGTTTGTTGTATGGGATTCATTGAAGTGGTAAGTTGATCAAGTTGTGTTTGTAAAGTCTTAAAATTAGAATTTATTTGTTGTTGAAACTTGATATTATTTGTAGTCATTTGGTTGACAAGGTCCTCTAGTGAAGGTTCAGAAGGTGCAGAGCACACAACCTGAAATTCATTCATATGCTTATGTGGATCCACACCTGTAAAACCATTAAAACTTGGCAACAAGTGTGTTAAACCAAATTTTAATTCGAAAGGTGCATCAACAACGGGATATTCACTACATATAGCATTATAATTCACAAGTTCAACCAGTTCTTTCAGAGTTCTTTGATCAGTCATGATATGATTATTAAATTCAAAATCAGAATTAAATCAACACGAAATAAAATAAAATCACTGCAGATTTAAAATGAATGTAAAATAAGAAAAGATATTAAAATAATATCTAAAAAAAATAAAAATAACGCTAAAAATCTAATTAAACCAAATAAAGATCGCACAAAAATTTTCAATTTTTTTTGAAAATATGAAAATAGAAAATAAATCAAATCAAATAGAAGAACGCAAAATTTGTGATTTTGAGGGTCAAAATCTTTGGAATTTTATTCTAAAGGAGTACTATTAATCGATTTTTTTTTCTGATTTTCTGGAAAAAAAAACTCGGAGCATATCAAAACAGTAGCTTCCAAACTGACCTGACGGGCTGAAATTCTTATCACTGTACTGCAACCTTGAAAATCAATAAGTAAAAAAACAACTCTAACAATCCTCTAAACTAAAATCCTAAAATTGGTTAAAATCTACAAGAATCCCCCCCCCCCCCGACAACGGCACCAATTTGATCCATTGTCGCATACAGGACAAAAATGAGTGATTTAAAAATGTAGTTACAGTAACAACAACTCAAGTATTGTCTCACAAGGATTCTTGTATTGTCATAAGCAACCGATTGAAACAATGGGGGGTTTGATTTTTGATTAACAGAAGAAACAAAACAGTGCAATTAAGTGATTATCAAAATAAGCTGAAACGATTAATCTGCTGTTTTGATTTCCCAACTTATCATCGACCGAAATAATTCCTAATTCCTAAGATGACTATATTCTCTTTTCGAGTATAATAGCAATCAAACAAACACAATTGATATTATACGATAAATATTCCTAATTTTTGAATTAAGCAAACATATGAGATATATCAATCGTGAATTAAGCAAACACGATAAACATACATGGATTAAGCAAACACGATTAAAGTATAGGAATATGCAATCATCAAAATAAATAAATATAATCTTAGATAAATAGAATTAAGCAAACAAAATATCAAGATCAGAATTGAAAGGAAATAGATTAATTGGAAAATATAAGAACCTCAAAGTGTCGACGAAAACCGATTACAACAGATTAATCCTTGGAATTAGTTCTCCATAATTCGCAACAACCAAAAATAAAAATCGTGAATATTAATTTTGGTGAACAGTAACATACCTCCCTAGGTGTAAGTGAAACAAGGAATTTGGGTCATAACCTAACTAGGTCAAAAACATGAAAACCCGGACCAAAATCGGTTCAAAACTAATTATTTTTAAAGTTTGAAACTTCAACGAATTATTCAACATTGTTACACTCCGAATCAGCTTCTTTTTTTTCAAAAACATGAAAGTTGTTGCTCTCTGTCTTAGCTTTCCAACGCCTAGTAGAGCGCGTCAATATGATTCATATAGCTCCAGTTATGAATTTTTCATTGAAAGGTTCTAATGACGAAAATAAAATACGAAAATTAAATAAGGCTGAAAATAAACATAATTATAAAAACATCATAAAATAGAAAAATAAACAAACCAAACCATAGAAATGCTTAATTATAAACGTAGTGGAATGTGCATCAAATTCACTGATCACATACCAAGAGATTTTACCTTCCTTTTCAAAGCTTCTGGATCCTAAGTTGTTGCCATGAATTTTCTTGAGTTATGACCCATTTTGTCACATTTAGTACACCTATTGGTCACTCCAACTCTCCACATCCTTGTACCATACTCACCTAATTCCCTAAATCTTAGTTTCTTTGGTCTTCTAGGCCATTTCTTGTACAAAGAAGGGTTTAATTCATCTGCATCAATTGTAGGCCACATATCCATCCCATTTATTGGGCTTATAGGAGCACTATAACAAAGTGCATATTTTTCCCTAGAATACCAATCATCCACAAAGTAGACAAACATAACACATAAACTATAAAGCAGACAAACATAACACATAAAAAAACAACATACCTTTTGTTGGTCGGAGATAAATACATATCTTCTATCTTGCCCATTATCTACCATTAACAATTTTAAAAAACATATCCAACTATATTTTGTTTTAGTTTTAACCATTCCAAATGCCAATGAAAAATACTGGTCATTTGCATCCCTTCCTAAATCTATCAACAACTGACCATCATACTTTGTCTTTAAGTGGCATCCATCCACACCAATAAAGGGTCTACACCCCATTTTGTGCTATATAACAAATACACTGATGTTTGAATCCCACCCCTATAAAATATTATATCTTCTCTAAAACATTCTGCTCCATGATGAACAATAAGACTGAACTTACCCATAATTTGTATCATAAACCGTTTAAGTTAATACTAACATAACGAGAGAGAAAAAAACACAAAATTGGAGTAAACACAAAAATGGAGTAAACTGCAAAATATACTTAATGATTTCGTACCTTAATTCACTTTCATTTGCCAATTTTGTCAATGGAGTTACTTAAACAATAGATTAATGCTTGAAGCTTGGACCTCTTCAATGGCATTTTCACTTAGGGCAGAATGTGGGGGACTAGAATTGTTAATTCTATTATTTTATGATTGGCATTATGTTTGGTAAGACTAATATGGCTGGAAAATGTTGAATAAGAAGTTCCATATGTTAAATTAACATGGTATAGATTCTGGAAGAACATGTCAAACATGATGTCCTGACATGATGGCACAGATAAATGTGGTTATAATAATTGGCAGATACTGAAGAAGATGTTGAAACATCTGCAAATGTCATGACAAAATTACTGTCATATGTTACAGACAGATGTCAAAGAAGATGTTGAAACATCTGCAAATGTCATGACAGAATTACTGTCATATGTTACAGACAGATGTCAAAGAAGATGTTGAAACATCTGCAAATGTCATGACAGAATTACTGTCATATGTTACAGACAGATGTCAAAGAAAATGTTGAAACATCTGCAAATGTCATGACAACATTACTGTCATATGTTACAGACAGATGTCAAAGAAAATGTTGAAACATCTACAACTGTCATGACAACATTACTGTCATGTGTTACAGATAGATATCAAACAAGAAGTGTTGAACTTAGTTCAGGATGTCACACCAGATGTTGTGACATTGTCAAACAGAGTAACAGTTAATGAACTTAAGTCAAGATATCAGGATATCACACCAGATGTTGGGACATCGTAAACCTGCTACCAGACTTAAATGATGCGTAACAGAACTGAGTAAATTCAGGGGAATCTATCTGGAATTAATTGGAAAGAGATAAGCAATACAAGGCGCATCTTTAGGGAGATTAGTTATCTGATTTTAGTATAACAGAATAACTAATTCACCTTGAATCAAGGAGGTAACAAACTAACCAACCCTAATTCAAGGTGATGACAGTAGGATTTATCAGATCTGAATTATGCAGAATATTCTACAAAATATTTTGATATCACAGGTGGAATTATTTTTTAAAGATGCAGAATATTCTGGAGATATTATGCAATCATATGTAGCGCTGATTTAAAGGGTGCTGATTTAGAAGATCTTAAAGACTCAATTTAAATTGAAGACAAATATTGAAAAATATAGAGTTTCTATATTTAGAGATATTTTAGGAGCTTTTAGATTTGAAAATCTTTTGGTATATTTGTAGCAGATTTTTTCTGCATATTTGTAGCAGCTATTGTTGTGATTGTTTAGGCCCAAAATCTAGTTGGGAATAGGTTATAAAAGAAACCCTGTAACCTAGTTTAGATTGAACCCAATCAACCGAAAATGTAAACATTATTAGGGTTGTGTTCTTGTGGTAGCCGTGCGTAACAAGGAACCATATTGTGGTTGTTTCACCTGTGATTCTCGAAGCTTGTAAGCAAGAGAAGTATTGTACTTAATTGAAGCTGCTAAGCAAAGTTAAGTTGTTGTCATGGAAGTATGGATTCTATTTGTGAATTGTTGTATAGGTATGAAGTCGTCAATATCAGCAACTGAGAGTAGAGAACTGTGAGACATCACTGAGGTGATTGGAAGTGAGAATGAGTTTCTCATATTTAGGAGTTCCTAAGTAGAAGTTGCATTGGTAGTGATTAAGTGAGAAGACTGTAAACTATAGGTGTTTGCTGAGAAGTCTTTGAATTGATACTACATAGTGGATTTCCTTCCTGGCTTGGTAGCCCCCAGAGTAGATTGATTTGATCGAACTGGGTTAACAATTATGCTGTGCTCTTTATATCTTTTATGTTTTATGTTTTATGCAGTACCTGAACTGAATGTCCTATCAGATGTCACAACATCCTGAAGCATGTTTGACTCTGATATATCAGAATTATTTAAGTACTGATATGTATGCCTTACCATGTTTATAAGTAACAGATAAGATGTCTCAACATCATATTCGACATCTGAGTCTGTCATACCAGAATTTCAAGAATAAAGTCTTTTATGCAATTTCTAAAGACACCATATACTGATATGGCATTAGGAAGAACATATGGAAATTTAAAAAATAAAAAACAAAAATAAAATGCCATTAAGCATGCCATATATGCTCAAGGCGTGTGCCATTTCCACCCAAGGTTGAAACAACTAGAATCTTTAAATGGCAACGATGCTTTTGGAAAAAAAATTAGAAGGGGGTAAACTAGAACACCTCCATATGGCAGAGGTAAAATGCTATTAACCCAAATATTTATTTTGGTTGGTTGAATGTTAATAGTTTAACTATAGATTTGGAATACTTGTTGATGATTTTATTTTATACAATATTTGTTTAAGTAAAATTTATTAAAAGGAGGCTTTATAAAAAAAATTATTCTAAAAAACAAGTGAAAAATCTAATTGAAATGTACAAATAAGCCTATTAATCTATTAAAAATGAGAAGAAAAAAAAGGCGGGCCGCCAACACGCCATCTTGGCGGGGTGGACTAGATTTTCAAGCCTAATTTCACTTGACGAGCTTGCCCGTCTGCCCCTTTTTTTGGCGGGTTTATGGCGGGGCGGGTGGCCTATTTTTCCATCCCTACCATATATACAACATATTATATATTGACAACATATATTATATACAGACAACATATTTTATAAATTTTGTTTTCTCCTATCGTGGAAATTATTTGAAATAAGAAAAAGGAAATTACTTATTCAATTATTGTTATAAATTGGAACAACTTTACTATTGATTCAAATATTGTTATAAATATTTCCAAAATAAAAATAATATTTATATACGGGAAAAAACAAATTGTTGATTCAAATATTTTTATATACAAGAACAACTTTACTATTCATTCAAATGTTTTTTATAAATAATGTCAAATGATATTAATATACGGGAAAAATACATTATTGATTAAAATATTTTTATATACAGGAAAAAATACTATTATTATAAACAAGAACAACTTTAATATTGATCCAAATATTAAATAATAGAAATTTATCGACCAATATTTTCAAATATTTGGAAAAAAAATTAAGGGAGCTTATTAAAAATATTGAGTAGATAATTAAAAATTGTATTCTCTCTTATTAAATAATTGTCTTATTTGTAAAAAAAAACTAAAACAATTGATTTATATAATACAAGTTTCAATAGTTTCTATTTTTAATCATATTATTTTTGATATTGTTGTTTATCTTTCATCTTCTACATGTATTACTATTTCATCTCAAATTTACTATTATTCTTAAGTTTTTTCAACTTCCTATTTTTATGACAGTCTGCAAACAATTGTGCGTTCAAAACTATATCTCACCCAAAAACGTACTCCGTGCATAAGTACAAGTTTGTGACTTTATAATTTTAAAAAATAAAGAAAAGAAAGAGACTTCTCGATTGATTAGATGTGTTCTCAACGTGTACCTTAGCTTAGCTTTAAATAAACTAAAGCATTAAATAGCCTTTACTTAGCGAGTACCTCTATGTTATTTCATCATTTATATTATTATTTTAACGCTAAATATATGTCTTTTTCACATTATACAAAATGTTCGCACATAAATTGCGATTCAATAAAAACTCCACTCATTAAACCCACATGCGATGATTGATCTTTACCCATTCATTTATAAACATCTGAGAAACATAAAGATAATTTAAACGAGGTTTGATGATTCTTAACACACATCTTTCAGTCAATAGAGCTCATATTAATCTAATGAAGTATTGTGGTGAAAATGTGACTGAACTACAAAAAATTGAGAAAGTGTTGAGGGCTCTAATTGTCAAATTCGATAACATTATTGTGGCAATTGAAGAATTAAAAGATCTAAATAATATGAAGCTTGAGGAAATTTAAGCATCCTTAAAGGCTCATGAGTTAAGGTTGCAACAGAGGAATTTTGAGAAGGTCATAAAATCAGCCTTGCAAGTCAAGTTCTTCAAGAAGATGAGAGAACATGTCTCGAAGATCAATAAAGGGGAAAATGGAAGAAAAATAAGTGGAATGATAAAGGTGCTTGTAAAAACGCAAATCGATATAAAAGAAATTTAAAAAGAAAATATATATAAAATAAATGCAAGAGACTACTACTTTAATAAAGAATATAATGGTAGTGACAAAGAAGAAGCACAATTTCAACATGAAAAAAGTGATTATGACGAGGTCATATTAATGGCTTGTCTACATTTGGAGCAAGATAAGGCTAATGTGTGGTATCTTGACACATGTTGCAATAACCACTTGACAGGCAACAAAGACTAATTTATCAAGAATGATACTTCAATGAGAAGGTCTACTAGATTTGCATATAATAACAAATTTACATATGAGGGTATAAGAAACATTCTTATGAAGAGGAAGGGTGGATAAGAAACCACCAAAAGTGATGTGATTAGTTCCTTTAATGGCAAATAACTTGATAAGTATGGGACAACTCGTTTACAAGAATAATACATGAGGTTAGTGTGAGAACAATATTTTGTTCTGCTCAATATCATTATGTTTTGATAATAACAACAAAGTATTTAAGTGAAGGCAATTTTGATACTCTGACGTTTGTTATTGTGTAAGAATGACAAATAGGTTCTGACTCTGAGGGAGTTCTTGCATTCCGAAGGTTCTGATAAGATAATATCCGCTTATGCGCTAGTTGGAAGCAAGACTGCTCAAGTTCCAACTCATTAGAAAGATCTTGAGAAAACTGATGTTGTTGCAACGTTTTCTAAGATTTTGACTCTGAATGAGTAAGACTCTGATATGACAAAGTTCTGAAGACCAAGTGTTGAAGACTCTAAAGACTTGAGGTTCTGAAGACAAAATAATCTGAAGACCAAGTGTGCAAAGACTCTGAATACTTGAAGTTATGAAGAACAAGGGTTTCGAAGACAAATGTTGAAGTTATGAAGACTGAAGACTTGAGATTCTGAAGAATCTACCATTCTTATCTCAACTCATGCTTCAATACAATTATCAATCAGAAACCCGTGAAGTTCTGAAGATAAGAATCAAGATCAAGAGACATCCTTTTGTCAACTCATGCTTCAATACATCTCTCAACAAGAAGCCTCTAACATTTTGATAAACAGGATCAAGTGTTACTCTTCTCTCTACTCATGCTCCAAACATCTATCAACCAGAAGCCTCTGAAGTTCTGAAGAAAAGATGTAACGATCAAGAATGTTAATTTCTCTCTACTCATGCTTCAAAAATTTATCAACCAAAAGCCACTGAAGATCAGAAGATAAGAATTAACGGATACGAGGAAATAGTACAATAGTACAAAGACACTTCGTTCCACTACCAATTTCACTACTCTATTATCCTGATTCAATAGTACAAGAAGGATGATTGTGTGTATTATTTTTCACCCTTAGTAACTGAATTCCTTTTTCCAACTGTGACGTAACAGATATATTTCTCAAGCGCCTATAAAATGATTGTCAAGTGAAGAAGCAAAGTGACGAACATTGCCATATCTTTTATACAAGATTACAAAGCTCAAACGTTAAAAATTCATTTGAAGTATCAAGCTTCAAAAGCTCTTAATTTGTGTTTACACATGATTATTTTAGAAGCACTTATTTGTAAACAAACCTTGTAGAAAACTATGTTTGCGTTCCCTAAAGGACCTAGTGTAGGTCAGAAGCTTTAGGAACACTAAGGTTGCGGGTCTTAGTGGTTGTTAGTCTAGCAGGGAAATCATGATTGTAAGCTATTGATTAACTTTACTCAAGGTAAATAAAGTCGCCACCGCATTTTTATTTTATTCCAAAAGGAAAAGGAAAAAAGAGCGAATAAATCCTAATGAATCTAAAAGCAAAAATCTAAAAGAAACAAGCAGAGAAAGGGTAAGGGGGTTGGTTACAAAATGAGAAGGTTTTAAGCACCCAAAATGTTTGTGGTACTCCATGGGAGCCCTTTGAAAAATATATTGCTTTTGGTTTGAAAATTGTTTGTTTAAATGAGAATGGGAGGATGAGAAAAGAATTAATTTTTAATGTTTTTGTGTTTGGAGAGGTTTACCACCCCATGCCTATGTACCCACAATGTGCAATGTAAGATCAAAACCCCTTAGTCCGTGGTGCAAATAGTGAAAATTGTCTAGTTTTGATTGATTTTATCAAGTGAAGACAATTTGTCATTTTCAAGTGGATAGCCTAAAAAATATACCATGAGAACGAGGGCATGGACTCATACATCATTATGGGGAGGGCACCAACTCGGATAAAATCAACAAGTATGCCACTAAACCCCCACAAATGACAAGAGAATCAATTATATGAACTACAATTGTGGAGATATGAGAGACTTGCACCCGACTAGAAAAAAATGACTCATAGTCTAAACTTGCAAAGAAAACAAAAAAAAGGTGCACAAAGGCACAAAACCACTTGAATGAGTTTGGTTATTTGAATTTTGAATTGAAGTCAAGGTGATTAAACTTATTGACATAAATATAAGAAAATAAGTAAAATCCACTTGACGAAAAGTCAAGGTTTTATTTATTAAAGAGGTGAAGGTTTTTAAAACAAGAATCCTTTGAAAAAGAGGGAAGTTTTGAAAATTGAAGAAGGGGAGGAGATGAAGAGGCTATCCTAAAAATAAAATAAAAGAGATAAAGGAGGAAATATCTAACCAAACTTGATGATACTTCCAAACATAAGTATAAGAGTTCCATCCTTATAAGCATAATCTAGCAAATGGTCAATTAAAGGCTAAAGTACCAACTCCATGATGATCAAAGAAAATGGATGATAAAGCATAATAAAAGTGAAGGAGATAAGGGAGCAAGAAAAAAAATTAAAGAGGATAAGATGCAAGAGGAAAATCAAAATAGTAATAATAATATATACATAATAGTGGTATGGTGAACTTAATCATCCATAACCAAAGAGTGACAAAGCACTTAGTGCTAAAACCGAAAAGGAACCCGATTTCGCTTAGTATCTTACACTATGGTGATTAACCGATGCGATTAGACCCAAATTCGATGAAACTTGAAAGAAGATTGGGATGCCCAAAGCAACTACGCATCAAGCTTCAAAAGTCGTAGTTCTAACGCAAATGATTAACCACCTTGGGATGACGCGACCAACACGAGGCCCGGTCCATGAAAGTGCAAGTATCCAATTGGATTTTTATTCTGAAGTAGGGACACATTTAGGTCTATACATAATAATCACCGAGTAATTTATGAAGTAATTACCCTACAAATAAGGCCAGCCAAAACCAATTAAGGTTAATGATGTTAGTTTTAATACATGCGAGATAAATGATATATAAATCGCCATCTGAATGCAATGCCGCACAAAAATAAAGATGAATACCAAATTGAGTTACAATTATGGTATTCTTTCAACTTTAAGTTCAATCACTCATTTTGGTGGATTTAAGGTGTGAAAATATATCACTAATTCAAAGCACCTAAAGTGAATTAAATAATTTACCTATAGATCGATTTGAGCTAATGAACATTAACTCCTCTAATCTACATCCAAAGTCCATTGAATTTAAAGAGGAATCAGTCCCAAAAATGTCTCCCAATGTGAAAATAACAAGAGAGGAGAAGAGGAAGCAAAAGGAACAAAAAACAGTCCCAAAACAAGTGAAAAATTCAATTTTGTTCTAGAATAATCGGTTACTACCAAGCTGGTAACCGATTACTCAATTCAAAAACATCTTGGGTAAAATAACATTGAGTAACCGGTTACTACTAGGATGGTAACCGATTACTCTGCGTGCAATAGCAAAAATTGGCCAAATTCAGCATGATCCTTCTTTTGGAACAATTTTCAAACACCTCGTGATCATGAACTGAATTGGCACGAATTTTAAAGTGAAAAAAATAGTGGAATCCCTGCAATCAAACTATAATTTATGATCCAAAAGATCAACAATCAAAAGCACCAAAGATTTACATCTTGAATGATGGTGATGAAGGTGTAACAATGGAGGAAGATGAATTTACCAAGAACAAACTTCAAATTACTCCACTAGCAACCTTGATCTAATGAAATTGATGAAGAAAAATGAAAAGGATGAAGGTTTAGCTCAAAGTTATTCAAGAATTCAATGCAAATTCTTGATAACTTTCAAAAGAAGAAAATGAGCTTTGATGAATTTTGTGGTTTGGGAAGATATTTTGCAAGGGATTTTTTGGCTATCAAAAGCTTGAAAATGAATGAAATGAGGATTCTATTTATAGACTTTAGGTATGGTAATTTGGTGGAATGGAGCTTGCTTTGGAAAGTCAAAATTAGACTTGGAATTCAAATTTGGAGGGAATTATCAAAAGAGTGGTGATCAATGATGGTATATGGTGGGAATTAATTTTGATTATGTATGAGAATTAAATGGAGATGGTCTAGAATATTCCTAATGTGATCAAAAGTGAAATTGGTGCCAAAATCTCAAAGTTTGAATTTGATGCCAAGTTTTCAAATTTATACACTAGTAACCGGTTACTACCAGGGTGGTGTAACACCCCAAAATTTGCCCTCTTTTTTTATAGCATTTAACATATCATATTGCATACATATCATTGAATCTTTGCATAGAAAAATGAAGCATAACATTCAGGGTTTGAAGCATAGGGCATGTGGTCAATGATTTGCCAAGCTATGGTCCCTCAAAGCTAAAGACAAGAGCCAAGTTTCTTCCAACAAGTCAAAAGAGTTCATTTCATCTCATACAAGTTTAAATGTTTCTTTGAGTCCCTAGAAGATGGAAATTCACAGAGATATTCAAGCAGTGCATATTTCCTACATAAGAAGCCCTAATTAGGGTTTTAGTTGCAAGAGACCTCTTGATGGTGTTTTGGTTTCCACTTATTATCATGGTCTTATATATGGTACCAAGTGTCTATGGATGAATTTCGGTGCATTAGTTCATCAAGGAAGAGGTCCATTCAAGCAGATACTTATAATGCAAGGAAAAGTCAATTGTGCCAAAACAAAAGTCAAATGTGACTTCTTGGGGTCTTTTTCATGATTTTAAGGTCTCATACCTTCATATGGTCTTCAAATGTCAAGATTCATTTCATTCATCAAGAATCAAGAAGTTGGGAAAAATTTACTATTTTTGGAATATGACTTGTAATAAGAAACTTCCATTTTTGGCAACTTTTCAAATCAACTTCAACCATATCTTTCATCATCAAAAAGGCTCCAAATGAAATTTTCTTGAACATAAAAGTTGAAGATCCTTCTATCCCCTTTTCAAAGAGTGTTAGATCATCTCCATAGCATTTGTGGTTCACAAGTTATGATCAAAATACCAAAGAGTTGTTTTTAGGGTTTTTTATGCATCCAAGTTTTCTATCTTTTTCAAAAAGCCAAAATACCAAAATACAAGTCATTTGGCACAAAATTGGATTTGGAATCACTTGGTTTCATGGCTTATTCTTAATGCATTCCACAAAATGCAATTTCTCAAAACATTCCAAAGCATTCAAACCATGCAATCACAAGGCCCAATGCCAATTACATTATGATCAGGGCATGAAAGAGCAATCCATAACCATGGGAAGTCTCATGCACGTGCAAGAACTCATGCACTCTTGAATTTTCTTTTTTGCAAATTGATCCAAAACTTGCCAATTAATTGATCATAAGCTATAAAACCTTTTCCAATCTGAATTACATCTCATGTGAAGTAAACTCATACAACTTTCAAGCCTCATCCACGTGCCTTGGCTCATGTTCAATTCAAATTGCAAAATTGCAAAAACTCTCACAACTCCTTAACCATAGTTCTAATGACTCTCTAACCTTGGTTAAGCTCTATTGAGATCATATATAAGCCTCATCAAACCCTAGTTAGAGAGAGGCTTGAACCGTTTTACAGTTACAACAAAAATTGCATTTCTATTCTCTCTTTCGATTTTCTCATTTCACCACTAGTTTTCACCATTTCTTTGTACATTCATACTCTCTGAAGTTCATAGAAGCTAGATCCAGCATTGGATGAAGCAATAGTCAAGGATTTAAAGCCATATGAATTTGAATTTCACTGCACCAAATCTCAAGAATCAAGAAATAACCAAACTCTAATTTCATTCATTTTGAAATTAGAGACTTATAAGGAGTGATTTGGAGCTCACCACTGGTTTTCTTGGTGTATTTTGAGATCTGCAAGTCTCAGGTTAGTGTGAATTTTTTGCCTCTAGATCTTGTTTTTTCTATGTGTATCTGCTTATCTGAATGCTCCTGATTGCAATGATGTGTTCAATTTTGAAATTGGACGTGTAACATGTCCATAATGTGTGATTTCAGATTTTTAGATCTATTGGTTTTTGCTTCGATTCTTACAATATAGATGTGATATGGTGTTTTTGATAGAATATTCATGATCTTGAAGTAATTTAGAGTTAATCTTTGGATTTAGTTTTCATTTCTGGAAATTTTGGTGGTGGTTATTGCTGGAGAAGACGACTGGAGCTAGGACTCTGGCGTCTAGTTTTGGTCTCAGGTGATCTGAGTTTTATGAAGAAGATGAGATCTAGGCCATACGTTGTTTTGATCCAATGGCTCTCTCTCTCTATCTGCCAGTGCATTAAAAAGGGGAGTGGTTTGGCATGTGATTCTGATTTTACAATTAATACATGTGTGCATGTCCCTAGGCTTCTTATAGTGTGCATGTGATCCTAACCTCACACATGTCTTACTTTTGCTTATGATTGATTGTTTGGTGTGCATTAGATCTATCTTGTGGACCAAATCTGGTCAATGATTTTGTTTAAGTCCACCATGATATTGATGACTGCACGGATTACCATAGTGGATGGACTTGTTATCTACGCCCCCTCCATAAGCCCATTTATGCATTCTGAACGTGATTCCTTGCTATCTGAACCCATGGCCCATGGTTTCTCATGTTTATTTTTATCTTTTGCATTCATTTTTTAATTTTTAAAAATACATTTAAGCTTCCAAAAATCCTCAAAACAATCATGAATCATATTTTGACATTAAACTAATTTTGGATAATTTTGAATTTTGAATTTCTTTATTTTTCATATTATTTTCAGACTTTCTTTTATTTTCTTTTTAAATTGATCCTTATTTGCATACATCAACTTCTTGATTGTATTTCTCATAGCATATAAACTATTTTTGTCCCATTTTTTTTGCATCCAATTAATAACATCTAAAACCTTTCAAAAAGATTTTTGTTTCATTTTTAAACGTTTTCTAAATTGCATATTTAGTCCCTTAGCATTGCATGTTGTTCTTTAGCTCTTGTGTGTTCTTTGCTTGATCATTTGAGGTCCTTATTCTCTGAATTTTTGCATGAGCTTTTGATTGATGTTTAGTCTCTGGTTGATGACATTGGTGAATTAATTTGAGGATTTTTAAATGTCATTCACTTTTTTTTTGTTGCTTGTGTTTGGAGGTACATTTGTTTGGTCCTTATGTAATGTCTTCTAACTCTAATTGTATGAGGCATTTGTGTTATTCATGTGAGGTTTTTTATTTGAGTTTGTAGGACTTGCTCAGACTTGTATGAATCATGTTTAATCATTGTTGATTGTATTTGGAATGTGTTAACCTTTTGATTAAGTTTGAACTTCTTATGTGACATTTTGACCTAGTTTTGCTCATGTGTGCATCCTTTGTTCCTCATCCATGCTTGTATGTCTCTGATGTGATCATTCCATCATCTCATTTACATTTTCATCTATGATATGCTTCTGATCTCATCCATGTTGTATGCCATTTTTCAAGTATGAACATTCATCTTTTTATTAATTTTGAAATACACTAAATCGTATTAATTTTGAGTCTGGTTCGAATTCTCTGTAACTTCGATCGATCTCTCTGCCTCTTGCTTTTGCATGATTTCCACTGTGTTTCAGTCTCTCTCTCTCTCTATCTCTCTCTCTCTCGGTTACTCTCACTCTGTGTATTCTCATTATGCGTTGGTGTGTGAACAATTGAGACGTCGATTGGAGGTTTGCAAAAGTTATTGTGTTTTAAGGGGTGGAAGACAAATTTGTGATGGTTGGCGGTTTTGCGTTGGTCTCGCGTGCGATGGTTTTTTTATTGATTAAGTTGCTAGGAAGTGTTATTGGTGGTGGAAGTGAGTGAAAATGAAGGAGTATGGTGGCTGAAGGTTTGGGTTTGTGTATGAAGGATAAGGAATTGTCCAAAGACTGTTATCATTTGTGTTGGAGCAAGGGTCACGGATTTTATGAAGATCAGAAGGAGTTGGAAATGGTTTGTTCTTCGGTTTTAAGAGGAGGTATTCCAGTTTTTTTCTCTCTTCCTTTTTTCAAATACTCCCTCCTCTTTTCAATTGAATTTTTCATAGACCTCTGTGATGGATTTTCTCATGCAAGCCTAGGTTTAGATAAATTGGTGAAAGAGTTCTGTAGCAGGCTTTGGTTTGGAATGGCAAGATTGGGGAAAAGTTGTAAGGTTTTGTAGCCGGGGTAAAGCAGGCTTGGCGAGTGTGTACAAGTTGTTGGTCAAGGTTGTCTTGTTGCTTACTGCAAGTGATACAAAGGGTGTAGGATGGTGTAAGATTACTATAATTTGGTCAAGGTTGTAGTATGTGTATCATGATGCCGAGACTTTGGTCTTGGTTGGAATATAATGTAAATTGTTTTTTATGGCCTTTTTTTTGTTATAGCATGAACGATGAATTTTAAAACATTGAAATTGGAATTTTTTTTGTCATAATACTAACAATAAAAGGTAAATAATAATAAAACTAATAATAAAAAATAAAATAAATAAACAAAAATATTAAATAAATAAACCAAAGTAAATAATAAATAAGAAACAAATAAAATAATAAATAAAACCCTAAAAATTAAATTCTAAATATAAACTAATTGAAGTAATAATTATACTAACTAAAATATAAAATGATTAAACTAATTTAATTAAAATAATCTGATTAAAATAATCTAAACTTAAGAATAAACTAAAATTAGGCCTTCAATGCAAAGCAATGTTCCAAATCATGGCCCGCTCCTCCTTGATGGAAATCACAGTGAAGATCAACCCTGTAGTCGGGTGGGAGAGGGTTTGAAGGAGGAGGCATAGGCCTAGTGGTAACCCAACCTCTCTGAAGCATTGCGGGAAACAAATATGTGTATGACATGGGAATAGGGTCAAAGTGAACCCTATCACGATTCTGAACTTGTCTCGCAACTGGACGTTGAGGAGCTCTAGCTGGTTGAGTAGCAATCACAGGAGCAACAACTACAACATAAGCTTGATTATCATGTTGAGCCCTGTATTAAGGTCTTCTATCCATAACTAAGATAACATTGGTCTGATCTTCGCTCTTCCTTTGGAAATTCCCAAAAGGTTTCTTAACATCATTGGAAGACTCAGCAACTTTTGACACTTTCCATTCTTAATTCCTTCTTCAAGCCTTTGTCTAATGGTAACCAGATCAATGAAATTGGAAGAGATGCTTTCAATCATCTTTCCCAATAGAAGGGAGCCAGAGTATCCATGAATATACCAGTCAGTTCTTTTTCAGGTAGGGGAGGTTCAACCTGAGATGTTAGTTCTCTCCAACATTGAGCATACTCCTTGAAGGTGTCGCTCCCACCAAATGACACATGGACAGAAGGGGTACAGACGCGAACGGTCGGCGAAAGGAGAAGGAAATGAATAGAGTCGCCAGCTACGCATTTTTATCCTGAAGGAAAGGTAATGCTGCATAAACCTAAGAAAGGATGGATAAGACGGTCGCAAACCAGAGAAACTGAGAAAGGGGGTTGGTTACAACCTGGGAAGGTATTAGCACCCAGATTGTCCGCCGTACTCAACGGGATCCACGCTTAAAAGATTTGTGTTTTAAAGGGGTAGTGTCAGTGCAATTTATGTATCAAAGCTGGAAAGAATGCAAGTGTCAGTGTAAATAAAAGTGAAGTGAAATGTGAGGGTGTCAGTGTAAGAACAGGAATGAAATGCTCAAGACTATGAGGCTTAAGGAATGATGCTGGAAGGAGGGGGAATATACAGAGACTTTTGTTCGATAACTGTTAAGTTATGCCTACGTATCCTCTCGTGCAATGAGGAAGTCAGAACATCGTAGTTCGACTCAAAGAGACTGAAAAATAAATTGACTTGTGAACTGCTTACTTGTCTATGCTCAAGTGTATGACTTGTCTGGCTCAGGTGCAAACTGTCTTGCATTAGACGGAAGAAACGAGTTCTCGTTTGTGAGTGAATGAGATGAGAAAAGAATCCTGGAGGAGGCGATTACTGTTTGTTTTTGTGTTTTCAATCTTTTATTGCTTTTGGAGTTTGTCATAAGAAAATGAGCTTAATCCTAAACCACGGGTTAGTAAACTCATCACATCCTCCCTCTGATTAGGGGTAATGAGAATACCTTAAGTATGAAGTAAACACCTCACACTTAAACACCATGATGTAGGATTAAGATCATTAACCTACTTTCATTTAGTTAGATGCCTTTGGAGTTTTTGTTTAGTGTTAAGTAATGAGCTTAAGCCATAATCAAGGATTTAATGGACCCATTACACCATCCTAATAGAAGGATAATAGATGGGAACATTTAAGCTGAGGAAGGCTCCTCAACTTAATCCATGATTAGGGATTAACCTCATGAAAAAACAAAGCCTTTATTTAAGTGAATTTTAGTTAATGATAAGATTAAGAAATGGATTTTATGGTTTGTAAGACAACTTGAGGGGGACTTGTCCATTAACACTAGGGTTAGTCTTTCTTAACCACTTAAGGAAGAATTAGAACCCTAATGCAAGGCCCAAGTTACAAGCTTGATGTCTTAGTGATTATTAAATGGATTGATTAAAGGGTTTAAACACATTAAGGATTTAACACTTAGGATTAAAGTTATACACTCCATCCTAATAGAAGGATGCAGGCATAAGCTTAATCACAAAGCGTTAAAACCTTTAGGGTTTAGTCCTTGATTATGAGATGAGAAGAGAAGACACAAAGATGACACAAAGGTAAAACTAATGGGGGACTAATTAAACCCTAATTGTTATCATACTTGGAGATCCTAGGGTTTGTGTGGCTTAAGAGAGAAAGATCTTCAAAGAGCCACCAAAGAGGAACAAGATGAAAGGAGAAGGAGCAAGAGAAACAAGCTAACTTACTTCACTTAAGAAGATAAGTTACTTGAAGAAAGAAAGTAAGAGATGAACATGAATGAGCAAGCTCACTCCAATGCAAAAGTAAAATGCAACAATGAATGCATAAAAGAGATGAGAAGAGATTGTGAGAAGTGAAGGCAAATTCACTTCTCAAAACAACTTACCACCTGAAAAGTTAGCAAAAGAAATGAAATGCAATGAAAATGAGATGAAATGCAATGATGCAAACCAAAGTCAGAAGTATGAACATGATGTTAATGATGCTAAGAGATGATGCAAACACATGTCAAGAGTTGTGGATGATCATACAAGGATGAGGATGCAAAGGAAGCATGCTTTGAACCATAAAGATTCATGAAAGTTTATGAAATGGAATGAACATATAACATGGCAAATGAAAGATGCAATGATCAAACATGATTCTAATATGTCCTAAGATGTCTTATATGTTATGTTGATGCACAAAATGTCATGGCAAATTCTTGAATGCAAGCATATGAGAGATGGATGCAAATGAAGACAAGAATTAGGGTTTATATACAACATGCAACAAAAAATTCAAAATCAGAAGCAAATGACATGATAAAAAATTGAAAATGGGATCAAAGGAACCCTAACCCTACATAAGTTCACTGCCCAAAGGGGGAGACCTAACTCCTAACCCTAAAGAAGTTATGATTTTCTCAAGTTAACTAGGGTTTCAAGGCACTTCAAAAGGAAAAATGCTCATCAAATTGAAAATGAAAGATAAATTCAAACCAATTTTATCCTAAAAACTACATGCTATGAAGGATGCAATGCAAGAAGAACCATCATCAAACTCTTCATGGTTAGGCAGAATGAATTTTTTCAAGTTTGGACCAAAATATTGCCTTTAAACAACTTTAATTCCAATGAAAATTGTCAAAATACATCAAGGACCAAAAAGAAATTTGTTTTGAGAGTTTGATAATGTTTCTAAATGTTTTACAATGCAATGTGAATTTTTTTGTGATTTTTAAATACCTAAATGCATTTTAAAATAATTAATTTCCATTAACTAATTAAAAATAAACATTTAAATGATTTAAAAATAATTTTTAATGCAAAAAATAAAAATAAAAATAGTTTTGGGTTTTGAAAATTAATAAAAGGTTTGATAAAAATTTTCAGAATTTTTCAATGCATTTTTCTATTTTTAAAAATTCGTGGAAGTTTAATGCAAATAAAATGAAATAAAAATAATTAAATGGAGAAGTATGCCAATCCTGGGGCTGAGATTCAAAGAGAAATGGAGGGAGTTGACCCGCGCGCATCTGGACGGTCTGCATTTAAACTGGCTTATTTAACTTAACCCTAATTAATTATTCTAATTAATCAGGATTAAAGACTAATTGGGAGATCCTGGCCCTAGGTTCACGCGCGCTGAGCTTCATCCAACGCTCCAAGTTCAAACTAACCTAATCACGTGGCTAAACCCTAATTAGGGCTAAACAAGTTCAGACGACCGGAACAGTGGTTCCGGTCGTCTTCTCCAGCGACCTCTCAAGAACAAAAACCTCCCTGGACCATTTTAGGAGCTGTAAAGCTCCAGATCAAACCTCTCAACCTCCCTAAACACGAATCCAACCTCAAAATCCATTTCTCTTCACTCAAAATCTAGATACGAATCAAAACCTAAAAATGACCAAACTTTCAGAGATGCAGTACATGCTCAGTAATCAATCATTTTCAAAAATAAAAAGTGCAAAGCATTCAGGGGAGCATGTAGATCATTTCAATGAATTAAAAAAAGGTTTCTGGAAAAATGATTTTGCGAAGCTACCTGAAGTGAAGCTTTCAACTTGGATCTTTCATACTGCTTCTCTGCTTCAAAACCCCTCCAATGATACCCCTGAAGAAGCTTTGAGGCTTGTTTGAAGTTTTTTGTGGCTAGTTTGTGAGATTGATGAAGTTCTGTCCAAAGGGAGTGGAAAATCGTATTTCTGTTTGGGGTGGTTTCAGGACCAAATGATGGTTGGGAAATGATCAGTGGATCATGGTGAGTGATTTTGTGTGTTTTTAGTTCCATTTGGTCCACATATCAAGTTGGGATAGGGCAGAGGGTTGGTGGTAGCACAGTGTGATTGGCATGGCCTCTTTTGCAAAAAGTCAAGTCTATGTGTCCTTTGAGGTATGGGTTGTTTCAGGGCTAGAGCAAAAGCATGTCTGATGCAGCTTGATTCAAGGATGGCCATGGAAATGAGATTGAGGCCAATTAGCAAGTTTGTGAGAAGTTGTGGGATGTTTTGCAAATTTCACTAAGTTTGGCCCTTTTGAAGTTTCTTAATGATCAAGGCATGAAAATGAGTAATTCTTTGGTGCATTATGAATTTTAGGTCATGAATTATGTTTGTGCAATGCTTAGAAGTTGATTTGAAGTCACAATTGGCCTTGGCATGAAGTTTTGCAACTTTCCTCCTTTCGTGTAAAAGTGAAATTAAGTGATTTTGTCCAACTTTGACAAGCCATAACTTTTGATCTAAAATGAATTAGAATGAGTTCTTTTACTTTTTGAAAAGGGAATGATATAATCTACAACTTTCATGACCAAAGTTTTTTCATTTGAAGCAATTTTGAATCAAAGAGAGGAGGTTGAAAAACTTTCCCAAAATGGCAAGTTTTCATTATAAGTCACTTTCCCAAAAAGGCAACTTTGCAAATGGCTTGAAATTCTTCCATTTTGTGAACTTCTAACATCTTCTATGATCAAATAAAGATCATACACATTCAAAATGATGGAGAAAACCCTTTGGTTGGGTCACTGGGGGCCTCAGATGCCCTGATTTTGCACTGACTTGCTCAAGAAGTCATCTCTTGATCAGATGCCTTCCCCATTGAATTTCTTCATGAAATTTGATATGCATGATCCTCATAACATATAGAGACCAATAGAAACAAGAATGACCAAAAAAATTGGAGTTATGGCCTCTGAAACCAAAACCCTAATTTTAAGTCATCTATGTAGTAAAACCTGGCTCTGCTTCCATGCCTTTCTCAGTTCTTGTGATTTTCTGACTTCTTTGATCTTGGGAGGATAAAATATGATGCTTGAACATACATGGACCCTCTTGAGATGAATGAAGACCTTTGGAGTGGCTCAGATAGCCCAGGGATTGCTCAGATCACAAACCCTAGATGCAGATGACTTTGAACCAATGCAGTGAAGCAAAAGATGCAATATGAGATGATATGATTGAACTCATGTAAATGAAAAGAATCACAAGCCATGGTGAAATGAGTGAGGGCAAATTTGGGGTGTTTACAGCTGCCCCTATTCAAACATGAGTTAGCTGTGCGGGATGTAAGCGACGGCTTAACAGACAAACAAGATAACTTGTGGTTGAATACCAAAGACAATCCAAAATTTGCACTCACAGAATGAAGAAGAAAAGGGATATAGATTGTAAAATAAAATAAAGTATGTTTATAAAGTGCGGGCGACGGAGGATGACCGTCGAGCAGAGGACGACTGCTGGGACAAAGAAATGCCGGGGACGGCCGACATGCTGGGGAAAAGACGGGAAATAAAGCAATGACAGGGACGGCTGACAAGCTGGGGATACAAAAGATTATGATGGGGACGGCCATCAAGCAAAGAAATAAGATTTTCTGGGGGTTAAAGGTAAAGTGAATGATGGGGACGACCATCAAGTTCAAGGTATGAATGAAATAAATGATGAGGTACGGTCATCAAAGGTGAAGGACGATCACCTAGCAGGGGACGGCTGCTCTGTTGGGGATAAAATGAGGGACGATCATCTATTGGTGAAGGACGATCACCTGGCAGGGTACGGCTGCCGAAAGTATCAAGACATAGGACGAATGTCGGACGAAAAAAGGTCGACGATAGGGACGGCCATCGGATAAGCATGATGAAGGACGATCATCAAGAGGTGAAGGACGATCACCTAGCAGGGTACGGCTGCTCTGGGGTTTATCATGACATAGGACGAATGTCCGATAACAGAATCAACGATGGGGACGGCCATCGGATAAAATGATGAAGGACGATCATCAAAAGGTGAAGGACGATCACCTAGCAGGGGACGGCTGCTAAAAATATCACGACATAGGACGAATGTCGGATAAGGAGGGGTTCTAATGAATAGAGACTCTGCTGGGAATGATGAAGGACGATCATCAAAAAGGTGAAGGACGATCACCTGGCAGGGTACGGCTGCCGAAAATATCATGACATAGGACGAATGTCAGATAGAAAGGAAATAGATCAATGGGATTTGCTGGGAACTCTTCTGGGTAATAGTAGACACAGACGAGTGTCTAAATTCAAGAAGATACAAAGACATAAGTGTCTGACACGATGTATAGATTAAAGATGCGGACGAGCATCCTTAAGACTATGATACGGACGAGTATCAGCGGAAACAAACGCTTGACGCATGTTCAGGGATGATGATACGGACGAGTACCAACTGGTTAACAAAGAACACGGACGAGTGTCAAATCTGAGGGGATTTAAGTGGTATATACGAGATACGGACAGGTATCTGAAATAAGTAAACATGAGTGAGACACAAACGAGTATTTGACTTGCTAGGGAGAGCACGACACAGACGAGTGTCGGAAAAAGTGTATTATAAACAATGCATTTGGTTTACAAAGTGTTTAGGCAACTATGCTGGGGGAAGTGACACGGACGGGTGTCAGGGAAGTGTGTAGATATATGCAAACATGTGTTAGTGAGTGCAAAGGGGATGCTTTGGCTTTCTACTGGGGATATGACACAGACGAGTGTCAAGAAACATCTGTAATGTATGAGTATCTGTTTGCTCGGGCAATTTTATTGGGGAATGATGACATGGACGAGTGTCAAAAGGAGCATGTAGCTGTATTTGTGAGGGTAAAGGAAATGCTTTGGCTTTCTGCCGGGGGAATTTGGGGAGTATTTGGTATGTTGCTAATGGTATGTTATTATTTTACAAGTGTGATTCAGAACATGGCTTATGTTTATGCAATATGTTTGATTTTTGCCGTAATGCTCCGTATTGGACGGAATGCTACGCTCTAGGGGAAAATATGATGCGAATGATATGATTATACAAAGATACCGATCCGGGATTCGGATCCCGTTGCTGTGGAGATCTCTGGATGATCTACTTGAAGTTGATATCCCAGCTGGGGATGAGATTTTTGGTAGATCTGACATATATGGCTTTGCATGGGGAAATAGATCATTGATAGACCTATCTTGGTAATGAGGGACCCAGCTGGGGTTTGCGGGAGCTTTCTTCACTCTGTTGTGAGATCTTCAGGCGTTGCTCTTCTGGATAGAGACTGAAACTCTGCGGGGAGATAATTCCCTTTCTGACACTTGGCTGAGGAGGAATGATGATTGGCAACTCGGCTGGGGAGAAAGCACCTCCGGTGCTAATTGGAAGATGGACTGAGTAGATAATGATTTGACAGCTTACTAGGGAGAAGCTTTCATGCCCCATGTTGCGCTTTGAATACCTGCAATCCTATTATAACAAAGAAATGTACAAGTATCCCGAGGTATCCCTTTCTGGATTCCATCATAGGAGTCTAGACACTCCCGGGAGTAAGTATATTTCCTGTAAGCACGTATTTTTAGAAGGGAAGCATTTGTATTTATGCAATCAATATATTAAAGGACATCAGACATTTTTGCAAATAAGGATAAAATGTACGAGACAAAATGTGACTGAAGATATGATTTTTATTAATTCATGTGCCCTGAATTGGCAAGATACAGTCAAAGAAACAGATCTCCTGAAATGAGGAGATTGTTACAAATCGAGAAACAAAAGGATGCTGGCAATGTTGATGACGCTTCAAGGAGCTTCCCTTTTGCTATGACCTGTATGACATTTGACGTTCTTCTCATCTTTCTTTCTGAAGAAGGCTGATTCTGAACGAAGCTTGACCCTTTCGGAACTTGCCGTGTTGTAAGTGATACAGACGAATTCAGAATGCAGTTGTTCGCTTATTCCCTTATTTTGCGTGGACCGCCCTTTCGGGATTTCAATCCACCGGGATACCCATTTTTGCCTGAGTCGTCCGATGCGGCTTTTCAAATCAGCGGGTGTACACATTTTATTTTTGTTTATTTTCCCTTATTTTTGCCCGAGTCTTTTATTCTGTTTTTGACTCGCCGGGATGCCCTATTTTTGCCTGGACTTACATTCTGTTTTTATGTCCAGCGGGTCATTTTATGCGAAGTATTTTTTAACTGCATCTGAATTTACAGGGGACGGGAAGTCTTCACCATCCATAGTACTGAGCATCAGTGCTCCACCGGAGAAAACATTCTTTACTATGAACGGACCATCATAATTCGGAGTCCACTTGCCCCTGTGGTCTGTATGAGGAGGGAGGAGTCTTTTCAGCACAAGATCTCCTACTTGATATTCTCGAAGCCTGACTTTCTGATCGAAGGCTTTCTTCATTATTTTCTGATACAGCTGTCCATGACAAATTGCAGCTAATCTTTTCTCTTCGACCAGATTCAGTTGTTCGTATCGGGATCGGACCCACTCTGCTTCATTTAGCTTAACATCCATTAGTACCCGCAAGGAGGGTAATTCAACTTCAACAGGTAGGACTGCCTCCATACCATACACAAGCTGATACGGTGTTGCCCCAGTGGATGTTCTGATTGACGTACGGTACCCATGCAAGGCAAATGGTAGCATTTCATGCCAGTCTTTGTAGGTAACCACCATCTTCTGCACAATCTTCTTGATATTTTTGTTAGCTGCCTCGACAGCGCCGTTCATCTTTGGCATGTAAGGTGAAGAGTTGTAGTGTTGGATCTTGAAGTCCCGGCATAGTTCTGCCATCATTTTGTTGTTCAAGTTGGAACCATTATCAGTAATGATTCGTTCGGGAACTCCATACCGATAGATGATGTCTCTCTTCAGAAATCGGGCTACCACTTGCCTTGTAACATTTGCATATGAAGTTGCTTCAACCCACTTGGTAAAATAGTCGATGGCTACCAGGATGAATATGTGGCCATTTGAAGCAGTCGGTTCAATCTTACCAATCATATCAATGCCCCACATGGCAAAGGGCCAGGGTGAAGACATCACATTCAAAGGATTCGGAGGCACATGCACTTTATCTGCATAAATCTGGCATTTATGGCATTTTCTAGCATAGGCACAACAGTCGGCATCCATTGTGATCCAGTAATAGCCTGATCTTAACAACTTTTTAGCCATAGCATGCCCTCCTGCATGGGTACCAAAGGATCCTTCGTGCACCTCGTGCATTAACAAGTCTGCTTCTGTCCTATCAACGCATCTGAGAAGCACCATATCAAAGTTTCTTTTGTACAGGGAACCATCAGCATTCAGCAAGAAACTACCAGCCAGCCTTCTTAATGTATTCTTGTCATTGGAAGATGCCCCAGGTGGGTATGTTTGGTCCTCTAAGAAGCATTTGATATCAAGGAACCAAGGCTTATCATCTTTGACAACATCCGCTGAGAACACGTATGCTGGTCTGTCATGTCTAGACACTGAAATTCGAGGCACAAAGTTGGTAGCTTGTACTTTGATCATGGATGAAATGGTAGCCAGGGCGTCTGCAAACTGATTCTCATCTCGAGGGATATACTCAAGCTTGACTTTTGTGAAGAAAGTCAACAACCTCCTTGTGTAGTCCCAGTAAGGTATCAGATGATCTTGGTGGGTGTACCATTTGCCGTTGGTTTGATTGATTACCAGAGCTGAATCTCCGAATACAATCAACGTCTTGATCCTGAGGTCAATGGCTTCCTCAAGACCCATAATACAAGCTTCGTATTCAGCTTCGTTGTTAGTGCAGTTGAAGGTGAGCTTTGTCGAGAAAGGCATGTGAACTCCCTTAGGTGTAATGAGTACTGCACCAACGCCACGACCATTCATATTAACAGCCCCATCAAACATCATAGTCCATTCTTCCTATGGGTCAGGCCCTTCAGTGTGAATAGGCTCTTCATGATCTTTTGCTTTTATGAACATGATGTCTTCATCAGGGAAGTCAAATCTCATAGGCTGATAATCGTCAATGGGTTGCTCAGCGAGATAATCAGACAATACACTGCCCTTGATGGCTTTCTGAGATGTGTACTGAATGTCATACTCTGTGAGGATCATTTGCCATCTTGCAACCCGTCCGGTAAGTGCTGGCTTCTCAAAAATGTACTTAATTGGGTCCATCTTGGAGATCAACAAAGTGGTGTGGGTCAACATATACTGCCTTAGTCGGCGAGCAGCCCACGCTAAAGTACAGCAAGTTTTCTCGAGCAGTGAATAACGTTGTTCACAGTCGGTAAACTTTTTGCTTAGGTAGTATATTGCATACTCTTTTCGACCAGACTCGTCATGCTGGCCCAGCACACACCCCATTGACTCTTCTAATACTGTCAAGTACATGATTAGAGGTCTTCCTTCAACTGGAGGCATAAGGATTGGAGGTTCTTGTAAGTATTCCTTGATTTTGTCAAAAGCCCTCTGGCAGTCTTCGTTCCACCTGACTGTTTGTTCTTTTCTTAGCAGCTTGAACAAAGGCTCACAGGTTGCTGTAAGGTGAGATATGAACCTTGAAATGTAGTTCAATCTACCTAGAAACCCCCAAACTTCTTTTTCTGACTTCGGTGCAGGCATTTCTTGAATGGCTTTGACTTTATCAGGGTCAACTTCAATCCCTTTTTCACTTACAATAAATCCTAGTAGCTTACCGGATCGCACCCCGAATGTGCATTTGTTGGGGTTTAACTTCAACTGGTACTTCCTCAGACGCTTGAACAGTTTCAACAGATTTACCAGATGGTCTTCTTCTGTGAGGGACTTGGCAATCATGTCATCCACAAAACATTCAATTTCTTTGTGGATCATGTCATGGAATAATGTTACCATAGCCCGTTGATAAGTAGCACCAGCATTCTTCAGTCCGAATGGCATCACCTTATAACAGAATGTGCCCCAGGGTGTGATAAAAGTTGTCTTCTCCATGTCTTCAGGTGACATCTTGATCTGATTGTATCCTGAAAATCCGTCCATGAAGGAGAATACCGAGAATTGAGCCGTATTATCAACCAATACATCAATGTGAGGTAAAGGGAAGTCATCTTTCGGGCTGGCTCTGTTCATATCCCGGTAATCCACACACATCCTCACCTTTCCGTCTTTCTTAGGCACAGGTACAATATTAGCCACCCACGGCGGATAGCTGGTCACAGCAAGGAACCCGGCGTCCCACTGCTTTTGCACCTCTTCTTTAATCTTCATTGCCATATCTGGGCGAGTACGGCGCAGCTTCTGTTTTACTGGCGGGCAGTCTTCTTTCAGAGGTAGCTTGTGCATTACAATATCAGTGTCCAACCCTGGCATATCCCGAATCATGTCAATCATTTGTTCTTTTACTAAATCTTGTAGGCAAGCCCCGATCTTAACCTCTTTCACGTCTTCTTCTGTACCAAGATTAACCGTTTCAATCTCCTCCTGATGAGGAGTGATAACCTTCTCCTCTTGCCTTAACAACCTGGCTAGCTCTTCAGGTAGCTCATAATCTTCTTCAACCCCTTCATCAGCTTGATTGATTGGATTGTCAAAGTCATACGAAGTCATAGCAGTGATGTTGTCGGTGCAGTCTGAAGGGCACTTTCTGCAAGGGTTTAGATTGGTTTATTTTAGTGATCAATTTTATCTTATTTAGAAAAAGTGAAAATGAAGTTATTTTATTTTGAAAAACATTGCCATTTTATTTTTGTACAAAAAAGAAAAATGAAAAACAGTGAGCGGAAAAGAAAAGACTCATTTGCAAAAGATGTCCTAATATCCATTAATTGGTCTTTGCACAAAATACAAGATGGCCCGACTACAAAATGAGTCTTGACATCTTGGGCAAGATGCAAGACTTGATGCATGCTTTAAAATACAGGAAATAATAATTACTCTGCAGGAGTAACTCTTATAATTTCCTGGGAAGACCAGTTAAGGACTTGGCTCCCAAGGATTCTTGGACGTATCCAGCTCTCCAGGTTGCGGTCGCTTTCCTCCTCGTCTTCCAAATTGTTTACAGCATCCGGGGTGAGCATTCCCCTGCTGACAAACTTGGGCTCTTTCGCAGCCTCTGATTGATCTTGTTGAGTTGGTCTGTAAACCAACCCAAATCGGTCTTCTTTCTTTTCCACGGGCAACAGCTTGCCCCAGCCTTGGGCGGTACCTTCCTCAACAACCTTCCGGTCTTGCTGGTACGATGTTATGGAAGTTCCCAGTACAACAGATGCTTCATTAATATTGAGGTCCTCGAACCCTTGGCTCATGGTTTCATGGATTTCTCCATCCATTTCTATGTACTTATACATAGCCAGATGGCTAACAAAGATGTCTTCCTCCCCACAGATGGTGATGATCTGGCCTTCCCACTCGAATTTCAGCTTCTGGTGAAGGATAGACGTAACAGCGCCAGCGGCGTGGATCCAGGGTCTACCCAACAAACAGCTATAGGCCGGCTGAATGTCCATCACAAAGAAGGTAGTTTTGAAGGTCTGCGGGCCAATCATCACAGGCAGATCAATCTCTCCAAGCACTGATCTTTTAGAGCCATCAAATGCTCTCACCACCAAATTGCTCGGACGCAGTGCCAAGCCATCATACTCCAGCTTCACTAAGGCTTTCTTTGGCAGAACATTGAGTGACGACCCAGTGTCCACCAGTACATGAGACAGAACAGCACCCTTGCATTCCAAGGTGATACGCAAAGCCTTATTATGGTTGCGTCCCTCTGTTGTTAAGTCAGCATTGGTAAAGCCCAGTCCATGACTGGTGTTGACATTTGCAACCATAGTTTCTAGCTGATTAACGGTAATCTCCTCCGGCACGTATGCTGCGTGCAGGACTTTCAACAATGCGTTCCTGTGAGCTTCAGAACACATTAACAAGGATAATATGGAGATTTTTGAGGGAGTTTGGTGAAGCTGATCCACCACCTTGTAATCACTCCTTTTTATGATTCTCATGAACTCGTCTACATCTTGTTCAAAAGATGTCTTCTGAGTTTCTATGACAGTTGGCTCTTCAGATACCACACTCTTTCCTTTTTCTTTGGCAGCGGCTTCTGCTTCAACATTAGGTCTTTGTGTTTGTGAGGCAAAAAGGCGTCCGCTTCTGGTGAAGCCTCCGCCTCCCCCAACATTATCAATCTGTGGAGAAGAGGTTGATGAATCCAGAGTGATTTTCTCCCCGTTGCAGTAAAGATCAGAGCCATAATGCCAAGGTATGGCATTACTGCTTTCATAAGGAACGGGTCCAGGCACCGTAATGGTGACCGGACTGACTGCTGCAGAGGAAGGTACTGTAACGGTGTGTGGATCATAGTAAATTGTGACTGGTGATCTGGCAGGAGGTGCCACTGTTTGTTGTTGGAAATTGCTGCTGGGAGGAACATTTGATGGATCATAATAGATCGTAACTGCTGAGACATCTTCATTAATTTTTGCTGGCGTTGTAGAAGATTCTGCTAATAAAATGGATGTTGATGTTGTAGAAGAAATGGTTGTTGACATTTGACTTGCTGAAGTGATGGACGGAGTCATTGCTGATGATATTGATGAATCAGTAGGAATGATTGTTGCTGCTGTTGTAGAAGAATCAGGAATTGTTGTTAAAGGAATTGCTGGATTTGTAGGCACCGTCGTTGAGATCTGAAGGATACCATCCTTAATAAGACCATTTATGCCGCTTCTCAAATTTTCACACCCGTTGACTGCAATGTTACAATACCCACAACCGAGTTCACACCCGGGGAACACTTGGCACTCTAGAAGCTGAGCTTTAATTTCGACCAAAGGTGTTCGAATTTGTGCAACACTGGTGATCAAGGTAGATGGTTTGTCTTCCTCAATGGCATTAATCCTTGGCCCTCCATTATTAGGCATAGGATTTCTTTTGACATTCGGAGGAGGTGCAAAGTTGAGGGCTTTAGAATCCACCAGATCTTGGACTTTCATTTGTAAGGCCCTGCATTTTTCAGTATTGTGACCAGGTGCATTGGAGTGGAAAGCACACCTGGCATTGACATCATAATTCTTTGGGAGGTTGAGGGGATCTGGTGGTGCCAACGTCCTTAACTCAACCAAGTTAAGCTTCAGGAGTTGTGGCAATAATGCAGCATAAGGCATGGGGATAGGGTCAATCACCCTGTTTTCCTGTGATGGTCTTTGTTAGAAGGGACGTTGTTGTTGATTGCTATTGTTGTTGTTGTAGGTTCTCTGTTGCGGATACTGAACTTGTTGTTGATAATGTGGTTGTTGTTGTTGTTGTTGATATGCTGATTGTTGAGGAATCGGAGCCGGAATGGTGACAGCTGCTACTGATCTGTGAACATACTGAGGTCTGCCCCTGCTGGCATGAATGGCATTCGTCTCACCGGCTCTTCGAGGTCCCACAAAAGGCTTCCTGGGATTACTGGATGAACTTGCACCACTATCAGAAATTTTGCCCATTTTTAAAAGGCTTTCAATCCTTTCCCCGGCTTTAACTACGTCAGCAAAACTGGTAGATGAAAAGGCAGCCAGTCTATCAATATATGTTCCTTGCATAGTATTCATGAACATGTCGGCCATTTCTCTTTCCGACATGGGTGGTTGGACAGCAGCAGCAAGCTGTCTCCACCTTTGGGCATATTCCCTGAAGCTTTCTCTGGAAGATTCAGACATTCCCATTAGGAGGGTCCTGTTAGGAGCCATGTCCAGATTGTATTGATATTGCCTGATGAAGGCTTCAGCTAAGTCCTTCCAGCATCTAATGGTAGCTCTGGTCAAGTGTGAATACCACTCTCTTGAAGCCCCAGTCAGACTGTCTTCAAAGTAGAACATCCACAGCTTTTCGTCCATAGTATATGCTTTAAGTCTTCCCAGGAAAGACTACAGGTGAGTTCATGGACAAGAGGTTCCATTGTATTTCTCAAAGCACGGGGGTTTGAATTTGTGGGGAATTCTCACCCCATCCACTAGCCCCATATCCATTACATCGAAGCCCAAGGAATTCTGGGACTCCAGAGATCTCAACTTCTCAGCAATTTCATCTAACCTCCTATCATAGACCTCGTCTCCAGCTCCCATGACAGTAAACTGCTCTTCCTGGGGATCTTCTTGCAAGATTCTCCCCCCAGCAGCATTCCCTTGCACATTTCTCGGGATGTTGACTTCCGGATCCAGATGAGGACCAAATACTGGTGGATTAACATGAGGCTGACCCCTCTCATTATTACTAGTTCCTCCAGTTCCAAGATGAGGTTCCTCGGGAGTTTGTCTTTCCACTAGTTCCATTAACCTTTCTTGACTCTGGGCCAAGCCAGTCATTACAGCCATGAATTGAGTCATTTGGTTCCTCATCTCCACTCTTTCATTAGCCATCTGAGTTCTGACCTCAGTTAGGTCCTGCTGTACTTGCTCCATTTGGATACCAGGAAGGTTGTTGCGAGTAGGGTACTGGTGCGTACGGTTGACAGGGAACACTCTTCTGCGAGCAATATTTCCTGAGATCACAACAAGGTTAGAAACAGAGATAATAAAACCTACAAAACAAAACAAAAGTTAGTATGCAATGCAGTATGCTTATTTGTTTTCCAAGGTATCCGGCTTGGTTCTTGGTTTTGACCTTTCCAGACCTCGAGGAAGATGCTTGATATTTCTTGAGAAAAGAAACCCAATGAAAGCAAACTAATATATTACAAATGATGAACAATACATAGTCTGTTTTTACAACACATGCCCCTGAAGGGTCAAAATACAACAAAAAGAAAAGTACATCAAATGGAAACAACAACAAACAAAGAGTCAGACATCCAGTCCAAACTCATCCTCCTTAACCTCCTTCAGAAGTGCCTCAGTCACTGGACCAGCTGGATGCTCTGTAATAGTCCTAATGAGGAGGTTCCTGGTGGCAATGGCAGTGGTCAGCTTCTTATGCCTGTCCTGGTCCTTTGATCTCTTCAATCCAGCTCTGAGCTTTAACTCAGAAATTTCCTTTTGGGCTGCCAACAAAGCTTCCTGCTGCTTCTTTTCATTGGCCACTAACTGTTCAATCTTGGCTTGAGTTCTCTTATCTTCTTGTGTCCGGGCTTCAGTGATCCTGACCCACCTAGCCTGACTCTCTTGCAGATAGAGCTCAGTCCTAGCCTTCTGAATCTTGGCCTCTTTACAGGCATTCTTCAATATTTGCTCCCCAGCCCTTGCTTTCTTGATGTAGTCCTCTGTTTTCTCAATCTTGGCCAGATGCTCCACCCTAAGCTTCTCCAACCTTTCAATGTACAGACGACCATCACTCCTTTCCCAAAGAGTTTTCTTCAAGGCTTGAGACAGATTCTCATTCCTTTCCTTTAGTTTCTCAAATTCTTCTAGGCTGACAGTGGCTGCTGGCTGTACTGTAGAGGGTCCAGGTATGTCCTCCAAGGTGAAGGGCATTCCAGTAATTTGAGCTCTAGCATGGGACCAGTCATAGTACTAAGCTGAAGCAACATTATTACACCTTCCATGAATAGCCATCCCTTTTGTCTGGATGTTGTCCCAAGCCCAGGATGCTTGTCTGACAACAGCTGAATTAGGTTTTACTTCACAATACAAGGTCTCAACTAAATCTTGCACTCTAGGAGGGTGAACCAAAGCATAGCCCAGTTGTCTCTTAAACAGTAAAGGATTGTAGTTGATGCAGCCCTTCACTCCTATTAGAGGCACATTTGGGTATTGCCCACAGCTGGTGATAATGTCCTTGCCTTTGGTGCTCTGGGTGCACCATCTAATATCATCTGAAGTCAAAGCAATGAGCCTCTTAGCCCAATTCTTCTGTTGGTGAGGGTTCAGGAAGGCATCTGACTTAGGTAGGTGTCTGAGCAGCCAGGTGTGAAACAAAGGAGCACAACATCTCACCAACTTCCCCCTTTGTTTCTCATTCCTTTGATGGATGGAATAATAGAAATCTCCCAGCAATGTGGGTACTGGGTTCTTCAGAAGGAAAAGATGAATGGTATTCTTGCTTATAAATTTGGGCTCATCTGCAAACAGTATAACCCCATATATGCTGAGGGCTAACAGCGCACAGACTGCCCTCCACTCTCCCAAGGAGGCCTTCAGGAGGGCCTGAGAAGTCAAGAAGTCCAAGTGCAAACCAGGGATCCCAGCCTTTGTTGTCATATTTTTCTCAATCAAAGAAGGCTCCAGGTACAGTGCTTTTGCTAATTCTCCATTGCTGGGAAAAGTCATCTCTGGGTTGAAAGGGAGTCCACCCCTGATAGGCACTCCAATCAATGAGGAAAACTCTTCCAGTAGAGGCCCTAGCTGGAAGTCTGAAAAGGTGAAACATCTCAAGGGAGGATCATAAAACTGCAAGCATGTGTGGATCATGCTCCTCTGAGAAGGGTCAAGGTCCATAACCATATCCAGGATACCTCCATAGTGCTCTCTAAACAATGGGATGTGGTCGGGTGTGATAAGTGACTGGACCTGCCTGATGCCAGTCAACACAGGCTCAAAGAAATGGTAGGAAATGTTGCTCTTCCTAGGAGTAGTCATGAATACTACTGAAGATGATGAAGATAGGTGCTGATGAAGATCAAGACTGGTACTGGAGATGGGCCACTGATAGGCTGATGCTAGAGATGAACCCCTGATGAGAATAATTGAAGCAGATAACTGGTGAAGCAGAGGTCTATGCAGAAGAAGGGGTCAAAACCAAGCCAGATACAATGTGGATATCCTGAAAAACAAATAAACAAATGTTAAATGATGCAAATGATGAGTATGCAAATGATATGCAAGGGTTTGTGATCAAGCCGGATCTGATTATCTGTCTTGATATAAAGCCCATGTATGTTCAAGAAGTCCAGATGGAGGTTCAGAAATCTAGTAGCCAAGGTGGGGGACTCAAATAAAGAGTCACATGTCCAGGGTTAAACACAAGAACTGTCCAAAATGAGGTACTCTTAAACAAAACAAGTAACAGGGTATGATGTGGCCAAGGGTACCTGCAAACCTGTAAACAGCCCAACCCCCTCACATGTGGTGTTCTAGAACAAGGATCCTTAGACTTGGATTAGTTATGAGAAGTGTAAACACTTCTAACCCAGAGGTACAGTGTTTACAATAACCATAAAAGATCCTCCTCTAATTCACCTCAGTTTCTGAAGGTCATAATAAAGGTCATCCAACTTAGCAGGCTTCCCAGATAGCCCTAGCACTACAGGAAATCTGTAGCACAGAGTTCTCAAGAAGAAACCCACATCTGAACCGTGTTTCATATTCCCGCACCAGACCGAAATGGAATGGGAAAGAACATGAACCACTCTAGCCTAGGTATCACTCAGGTCCCAGGTATAGGACCTCAAACTCTCAATGAAACCCCACCCACCAAAACAGCAAACCAGATCCAGCAATGATAGTATGACAGTATGATATATAAAACTGTAAAGAAAGCAATAAACAAGACTGTACATAAAGCGATAAATAAAGCAAATAAATAAACACAATTAGCACATAACACCCCAGTAAACACAAATCAAACAAGCGCTAGGAGGAACCCACAAAAAGAACCAGAAGCCCTGGTTACAGTATAAGGGTCCCCAGCAGAGTCGCCAAGCTGTCGCTCCCACCAAATGACACATGGTCAGAAGGGGTACAGACGCGAACGGTCGGCGAAAGGAGAAGGAAATGAATAGAGTCTCCAGCTAGGCATTTTTATCCCGAAGGAAAGGTAATGCTGCATAAACCTAAGAAAGGATGGATAAGACGGTCGCGAACCAGAGAAACTGAGAAAGGGGGTTGGTTACAACCTGGGAAGGTATTAGCACCCAGATTGTCCGCCGTACTCGACGGGATCCACGCTTAAAAGATTTGTGTTTTAAAGGGGTAGTGTCAGTGCAATTTGTGTATCAAAGCTGGAAAGAATGCATGTGTCAGTGTAAAGAAAAGTGAAGTGAAATGTGAGGGTGTCAGTGTAAGAACAGGAATGAAATGCTCAAGACTATGAGGCTTAAAGAATGATGCTGGAAGGAGGGGGAATATACAGAGACTTTTGTTGGATAACTGTTAAGTTATTCCTACGTATCCTCTCGTGCAATGAGGAAGTCAGAACATCGTAGTTCGACTCAAAGAGACTAAAAAATAATTTGACTTGTGAACTGCTTACTTGTTTATGCTCAAGTGTATGACCTATCTGGCTCAGGTGCAAACTGTCTTGCATTAGACGGAAGAAGCGAGTTCTCGTTTGTGAGTGAATGAGATGAGAAAAGAATCCCGGAGGAGGCGATTACTGTTTGTTTTTGTGTTTTCAATCTTTTATTGCTTTTGGAGTTTGTCATAAGAAAATGAGCTTAATCCTAAACCACGGGTTAGTAAACTCATCACATCCTCCCTCTGATTAGGGGTAATGAGAATACCTTAAGTATGAAGTAAACACCTCACACTTAAACACCATGATGTAGGATTAAGATCATTAACCTACTTTCATTTAGTTAGATGCCTTTGGAGTTTTTGTTTAGTGTTAAGTAATGAGCTTAAGCCATAATCAAGGATTTAATGGACCCATTACACCATCCTAATAGAAGGATAATAGATGGGAACATTTAAGCTGAGGAAGGCTCCTCAACTTAATCCATGATTAGGGATTAACCTCATGAAAAAACAAAGCCTTTATTAAAGTGAATTTTAGTTAATGATAAGATTAAGAAATGGATTTTATGGTTTGTAAGACAACTTGAGGGGGACTTGTCCATTAACACTAGGGTTAGTCTTTCTTAACCACTTAAGGAAGAATTAGAACCCTAATGCAAGGCCCAAGTTACAAGTTTGATGTCTTAGTGATTATTAAATGGATTGATTAAAGGGTTTAAACACATTAAGGATTTAACACTTAGGATTAAAGTTATACACTCCATCCTAATAGAAGGATGCAGGCATAAGCTTAATCACAAAGCCTTAAAACCTTTAGGGTTTAGTCCTTGATTATGAGATGAGAAGAGAAGACACAAAGATGACACAAAGGTAAAACTAATGGGGGACTAATTAAACCCTAATTGTTATCATACTTGGAGATCCTAGGGTTTGTGAGGCTTAAGAGAGAAAGATCTTCAAAGAGCCACCAAAGAGGAACAAGATGAAAGGAGAAGGAGCAAGAGAAACAAGCTAACTTACTTCACTTAAGAAGATAAGTTACTTGAAGAAAGAAAGTAAGAGATGAACATGAATGAGCAAGCTCACTCCAATGCAAAAGTAAAATGAAGCAATGAATGCATAAAAGAGATGATAAGAGATTGTGAGAAGTGAAGGCAAATTCACTTCTCAAAACAACTTACCACCTGAAAAGTTAGCAAAAGAAAATGAGATGAAATGCAATGATGCAAACCAAAGTCAGAAGTATGAACATGATGTTAATGATTCTAAGAGATGATGCAAACACATGTCAAGAGTTGTGGATGATCATACAAGGATGAGGATGCAAAGGAAGCATGCTTTGAACCATAAAGATTCATGAAAGTTTATGAAATGGAATGAACATATAACATGGCAAATGAAAGATGCAATGATCAAAGATGATTCTAATATGTCCTAAGATGTCTTATATGTCATGTTGATGCACAAAATGTCATGGCAAATTCTTGAATGCAAGCATATGAGAGATGGATGCAAATGAAGACAAGAATTAGGGTTTATATACAACATGCAACAACAAATTCAAAATCAGAAGCAAATGACATGATAAAAAATTTAAAATGGGATCAAAGGAACCCTAACCCTACATAAGTTCACTGCCCAAAGGGGGAGACCTAACTCCTAACCCTAAAGAAGTTATGATTTTCTCAAGTTAACTAGGGTTTCAAGGCACTTCAAAAGGAAAAATGCTCATCAAATTGAAAATGAAAGATAAATTCAAACCAATTTTATCCTAAAAACTAAATGCTATGAAGGATGCAATGCAAGAAGAACCATCATCAAACTCTTCATGGTTAGGCAGAATGAATGTTTTCAAGTTTGGACCAAAATATTGCCTTTAAACAACTTTAATTCCAATGAAAATTGTCAAAATACATCAAGGACCAAAAAGAAATTTTTTTTGAGAGTTTGATAATGTTTCTAAATGTTTCAAAATGCAATGTGAATTTTTTTGTGATTTTTAAATACCTAAATGCATTTTTAATTAATTAATTTCCATTAACTAATTAAAAATAAACATTTAAATGATTTAAAAATAATTTTTAATGCAAAAAATAAAAATAAAAATATTTTTGGGTTCTGAAAATTAATAAAAGGTTTGATAAAAAATTTCAGAATTTTTCAATGCATTTTTCTATTTTTAAAAATTCGTGGAAGTTTAATGCAAATAAAATGAAATAAAAATAATTAAATGGAGAAGTATGCCAATCCTGGGCTGAGATTCAAAGAGAAATGGAGGGAGTTGACCCGCGCGCATCTGGACAGTCTGCATTTAAACTGGCTTATTTAACTTAATCCTAATTAATTATTCTAATTAATCAGGATTAAAGACTAATTGGGAGATCCTGGCCCTAGGTTCACGCGCGCTGAGCTTCATCCAACGCTCCAAGTTCAAACTAACCTAATCACGTGGCTAAACCCTAATTAGGGCTAAACAAGTTCAGACGACCGGAACAGTGGTTCCGGTCGTCTTCTCCGGCGACCTCTCAAGAACAAAAACCTCCCTGAACCATTTTAGGAGCTGTAAAGCTCCAGATCAAACCTCTCAACCTCCCTAAACACGAATCCAATCTCAAAATCCATTTCTCTTCACTCAAAATCTAGATACGAATCAAAACCTAAAAATGACCAAACTTTCAGAGATGCAGTACATGCTCAATAATCAATCATTTTCAAAAATAAAAAGTGCAAAGCATTCAGGGGAGCATGTAGATCATTTCAATGACTTAAAAAAAGGTTTCTGGAAAAATGATTTTGCGAAGCTACCTGAAGTGAAGCTTTCAACTTGGAGCTTTCAGACTGCTTCTCTGCTTCAAAACCCCTCCAATGATACCCCTGAAGAAGCTTTGAGGCTTGTTTGAAGTTTTTTGTGGCTAGTTTGTGAGATTGATGAAGTTCTGTCCAAAGGGAGTGGAAAATCGTATTTCTGTTTGGGGTGGTTTCAGGATCAAATGATGGTTGGGAAATGATCAGTGGATCATGGTGAGTGATTTTGTGAAGTTTGTTTTGAGGTTGTAGGCTTGTGTGATGAGATTCGAATGAAAATGCAAGAGGGAGAGTTTTGTGAACTATGGTGATGCTGTGTCTTCAGGCTTGCTTCTTGTGTGTTTTTAGTTCCATTTGGTCCACATATCAAGCTGGGATAGGGCAGAGGGTTGGTGGTGGCACAGTGTGATTGGCATGGCCTCTTTTGCAAAAAGTCAAGTCTATGTGTCCTTTGAGGTATGGGCTGTTTCAGGGCTAGAGCAAAAGCATGTCTGATGCAGCTTGATTCAAGGATGACCATGGAAATGAGATTGAGGCCAATTAGCAAGTTTGTGAGAAGTTGTGGGAGGTTTTGCAAATTTCACTAAGTTTGGCCCTTTTGAAGTTTCTTAATGATCAAGGCATGAAAATGAGTAATTCTTTGGTGCATTCTGAATTTTAGGTCATGAATTATGTTTGTGCAATGCTTAGAAGTTGATTTGAAGTCACAATTGGCCTTGGCATGAAGTTTTTCAACTTTCCTCCTTTGGTGTAAAAGTGAAATTAAGTGATTTTGTCCAACTTTGACAAGCCATAACTTTTGATCTAAAATGAATTAGAATGAGTTCTTGTACTTTTTGAAAAGGGAATGATCTAATCTACAACTTTCATGACCAAAGTTTTTTCATTTGAAGCAATTTTGAATCAAAAAGAGGAGGTTGAAAAACTTTCCCAAAATGGCAAGTTTTCATTATAAGTCACTTTCCCAAAAAGGTAACTTTGCAAATGGCTTGAAATTCTTCCATTTTGTGAACTTATAACATCTTCTATGATCAAATAAAGATCATACACATTCAAAATGATGGAGAAACCCCTTTGGTTGGGTCACTGGGGGCCTCAGATGCCCTGATTTTGCACTGACTTGCTCAAGAAGTCATCTCTTGATCAGATGCCTTCCCCATTGAATTTCTTCATGAAAATTGATATGCATGATCCTCATAACATATAGAGACCAATAGAAACAATAATGACCAAAAAAATTGGAGTTATGGCCTCTGAAACCAAAACCCTAATTTTAAGCCATCTGTGTAGTTAAACCTGGCTCTGCTTCCATGCCATTCTCAGTTCTTGTGATTTTCTGACTTCTTTAATCTTGGGAGGATATAATATGATGCTTGAACATACATGGACCCTTTTGAGATGAATGAAGACCTTTGGAGTGGCTCAGATAGCCCAGGGATTGCTCAGATCACAAACCCTAGATGCAGATGACTTTGAACCAATGCAGTGAAGCAAAAGATGCAATATGAGATGATATGATTGAACTCATGTAAATGAAAAGAATCACAAGCCATGGTGAAATGAGTGAGGGCAAATTTGGGGTGTTTACAGAAGGATTCCCTCTCCTTTTGAGATATATTCACAATTGACGGTGATCAGGTGCCATGTTCAAGTTGTACTTGTACTGTTTCATGAAAGCATCACCCAAATCCGTCCATCTATGGATACAATCCTTCTCAAGTCCCACGTACCACTTCATAGAGGCACCACTCAAACTGTCTTGGAAACAGTGAATAAGCACTTTGTCATTCCTGGCATAAGAAGCCATCTTGAAACAGTACATCGTTAAATGGAGTTTTTGACAAGTGTGCCCCTTGTATTTCTCAAACTATGGAATCTTGAACTTGGAATGCATGACAAGGTTGGAAACCAAACATATGTTGCTTGCGTCAATCTTGAAAAAGTCATTGCCCTATACAACCCTTAGTCGTTTGTCAATAGCTCGATACTGCTCACGACCAACTTAAGGTTCAACATAATCTTCAAGATCACCACCATCAGCACTAACAACATTGTACTCATAGGGAATTTTTCCAGTATGAATCACAGGTCTAGATTCAGTAAAACTAGGAACTTGAAAAGCGGTCCTAGATGCCTGACCGACCATAGAAGTAGTAACATGAGGTGGAGAGTAGTTGTGTGGAAAACCAAACTCCGAACAAGTTAAAGGTGGCAAATGAATAAGCTGAGGTTCGACAACAATGATTTCAACCTCTTGGATCACGGTCCTTTGAGGTGGTTCTCCTCTAACAATCAAAACATGAAGCATCTCAGTCAGCTTCGTCACACTTGTCTTCAACTCCTCAATTTCCATTCAGACCTCAACATTGTGGACCTCTTGTTCTAACATCTTACGTCTGTGGTAAGCTCTGGTTCTATATCGGCTACAAAAAATTAGCTTGACGGTTGACAAATGACTAAAAGACAGAGACAACTAGAATAAGGTGACAAACAACTTGGATGTATGCATGAATCAATGCAAATGATATGCAATGTCATGCAATATAGGATGCAGGTTACACGAAACAATATCAAAATTTTGAGATCACATGCATGGATTCTAGGTAAAGAACCAACCATAAGGTGTGTACTAGGGGTAAAATACCTGCACAACGGGTTCTAAAAGTTCCCAAAATCACTGGCCCATCTTTTGGATATTACCGACTTCCCGACTCAACTCGGTAATCAATAATATTCTCAAGAGAGTCTCATCCGAGTGTAGTATCTTGTATCAACTATTTTGGATTTACACCCTCACAGTCATCGCACTACATCCTAAAAAAGGCCAAGTGGGGTAAATGGGTTCTATAGTCCTCAACATTAACGGCTCTCAGGTCGAAAGTAGTAATGTTTTCACGATTGAACTCAATCAACAAAACTACATCCAAAAAGTCCTCCACTGAGTGGTGGTTTCTCTATTCAGCTTGTTCGGGACTAAACTCCCTATAAGCCTACTCGAATATACCACCGTCCTATCATAAGATCACTCAAGTCCAGGTTAAGACTTATCTCACCACACATGTATCATTGTAAACAACCCAAATTTTCCCTCACACCATGGCTTGTGATCCTTCATATTTTCATAAGCATAAGCATACCACATCACATTGCATATTTGTTTCATCTGCATAGTTCAAGTTCTTCTGCATCTAGGGTTTGTGATCTGAGCAATCCAAGGATCCATCTGAGCCACTCCAAAGGTATCCAATCATTCCAAGAGGGTCCATGTGTGTTCAATCATCATATTATGTCTCTCAAAGTTCAAAGAAGACAAGAAATCACAAGAACTGGGAAAGCATGGAAGCAGAGCTAGGGTTTTCACTACACAGATGACCAAAATTAGGGTTTTGGTTTCAGAGGCCTTAACTCCAAAATTTTGGGTCATTATTGTTTATAATGTTCTTAGGATGTTATAATGATCATGTGTACCAAGTTTGATGAAGAAATTCATTGTGGAAGTCATATGTTCACTGGGTAACTTCTTGAGCAAGTCAGAGCAAAATCAGGGCATCTGAGGCCCCCAACCATGGAACCAAAGTGATATTTTCATCAAATTGATTTTCTATGATCTTTATTTGATCATTGAAGTGCTTGGAAGTTCACAAAATTGAAGAAATTTGAGCTAAGCCAAAAGTTGCCAAAAATGGAAATGACTTGTAATGGAAACTTTCCATTTTGGGGAAGATTTTCAACCTCCTCTTTCTCAACCAAACATGCTTCAAATGAAATATTGTTGGTCATGAAAGTTGTAGATTGGATCATTCCCTTTTCAAAAAGTACAAGAACATGTTCTAATTCATTATGGAACTCAAGTTATGGCCTTGCAAAGTTGGCAAAAATCCTATAATTTTCAAGAATACACCATAGAGGGATTTTTGCAATTTCATATGCCAAGCCATTTTGTGACCTCTAATGCATCTCTAAGCATCATACAAACATAGTACAATGCATTGTGATCATAATTGCCCAAAGAATCACAACATTTCATGCCTTGCATCACAAGATTTCTCAAAAGGGGAAAATTGCATAACACTTGCAAAACCTCTTGCAGCCATGCCTCAAAGCCATCCAGCTGCATAAAATGAATCCCATGGCTCTCCTTGATCAATGTTGAGGCCAGACATGCCCTTGAATAACCCCTGCCATAGCCCATACCTCAAGTACACAAGTTGTTGACTTTTTTGCAACTTGCCCATACCAATCACCACAGGCCACCACCCACTCTCTGGCCAATAGAGACTTGTTATGTGGACCAAAATCAAGCCAATTCACATAACCTTGGAGCTCAGAACCATACACAAGCCAAGTTTCACAAAATCACCCTCAACCTTCAAGCTTTCGATTCTCTCTGTTCAGCCACTAAAACCTCAAACAAACTTCATAGACCAACTCACCACCATCCATAGAACCTTTTCCAACCATCAAACAAGCTTGAAAGCCCCTAAAAGCAAAACACAATTCTGGACCAGTTGAGTTGCAACCTCACAATCCAGCTCATTTAAACTCATTCAAAGCTTCTCAACATCATCAAGGAGTCCATTAGGGTGGGTTTGCACAGGAGGAGAGGTCAGAAAGCTCCAAAAGTGAAAGCTCCAGCTCAGGTATCCATCTTCAAACTTTTTTCCAGAAGCATGATTTTAAGTTTCTAATTTGTTCTACATGTTATGCTGATCATCATGATATAATTTGTTTTGAAAATGAGTTGAAAATAAGCGTGTATTTAGCTTCTGAAACTTTGCCCGTGAAACATGTTCTTGTTTGATTCTCATGATTGATGCAAAATAAATTGATTTTGAGGGTTGATTTGTGCTTGGGGTGAGGTGGGGATCTGAACTGGAGCTTTAGAGCTCTTAAAATGGCCTGGGGAGAGAGTTAAGGAAGGAACCCTGCCGGAGAAGACGACCGGAACACTATTTCGGCCGTCTGAGGTGGATTAGGGCTAATCTCTTGTGATTAAGTTAGTTTGAATTTGGGTCGTTTGATGAGTGTTTTCCGCGCGTTTTGAAGGGCTGAGATTGATCATTAAACCCTAAACTTAATTAATTAATTAAATTAAGTTAGATTAAAACACAGCCGTAGGATTTCATTTAATTGGGAAGATTAAGTCATGGCCTTAGGATTTGAATACCCCTAGTCACGCTGACTTGCCATCTGGACCACTGAATTCCCCAACTTTAGATCTCAGCCTCTCCTTTTGCATACTTTCATTTTTATTTTTATTTTCTTTATATTTTATTTTACATATTTATTAAAAATAGTAAAAATCATTAAAAAAATTCTGAAATTTTTTACCATGACTATTATTAATTTTCAGAAACCAAAAATATTTTTATTTTTATTTTTTGCATAAAAATTATATTTTTAAAATATTTTAATGTTTATTTTAATTGATTAATGGGAATTAATTAATTAAAATACCATTTAGGTTTCTAAAAATCACAAAAAAAATTCATATTGCATATTAAGACATTTAGAAACATTATCAAACCATTCATACAAATTTCTTTTTGGTTTTGAACATACTTTGATATTTTCTTTGAATTTAGGGTTCATAAAATCCCATTTTTAGAACCCTAACTTTAAAAAATATTTTCTGCCTAACCATAAATGGTTTGATAATGATTCTTTTTGCATTGTTTTCCATATTACATGTAGTTTCTAGGATATTTTTGTCATGATTTTATCTTGCATTTTCAAATTGATTTGCATTTTTCCTTTTAAGGTACCCAAAAACCCTAGTTAACTTAGAAAAATCATAACTTTCTCTAGGTTAAGAGTTAGACCATCTCCTTTGGGGTGTGATATCATATGGGGTTAGGGTTTGTTTGAGATCATTTGCAAATTTTTATCATGTGAATTGCTTCTGTTTTGATCATATGCATCTCATGTTGCCTTAAAACCCTAATTTTGCATCTTCATTTGCATTCATCTTGCATATGCATCCATACATGAACTTGCCATGACATTTCATGCATTCATATGTCATCTTAGACATCTTAAGACATGTTGGATGCATGCTTAATCATTTCTTCATTCATTTGCCATGATTTGCATTCATTTCCATTCATTAACTTTCATGAACTTTCAAACCTCAAAACATGCATCCATTTGCATTCATTCTTTGTATGAACATTCATAGCACTTGGTATGCCTTTGCATCATGTCATAACATCATTTGCATCATGTGTATGCTTCTGGTTTTGTCATTTTCCCATTCATATGCATTGTTTCATATCATTTCTTTCCTTATGCATATTGTGCTAACATTTTCAGGTGGTAAGTTAACTTGAAAAGTGAATTTGCTTTCACTTCTCATTTCTCTTCCTCTTCTTCATATGCATCTTTGCTGCTTTTTTTTATTTGTCTTTGAGTGGGCTTGCCCATTCATGTTCATCTCTTACTTTCTTTCTTTAAGTTACTTATCTTCTTCAGTGAAGTAAGTAACTTATTTCTTCTGCTTCTTCCTCCTTTCTTCTGCTTCTTCCATTGGTGGCTTCTTTGAAGATCTCTTTCAAGCCTTACAAACCATAGGAATATCCAAGCATGACAATAATTAGGATTGTGATTAGTCCCCCTTAGTTTTTACCTTTGAGTCTTCTTTGTGTCTCTCTTCTCACCTCAGCATTAGAGACTAAACCTTTAAGGTTTCAAGACTTTGTAATTAGGGTTATGCTTGCATCCTTCTCTTAGGATGGAGTGTATAACTTTAATCCTAAGTGTTAAACCCTTAATCTGTTTAAACCTCTTAATCAATCCACCTAATAATCACTAAGACACTAACTTCTAACTTGGGTCTTACATTAGGGTTCTAATTATTCCTTTATTGGTTAAGAAGGACTAACCCTAGTGTTTAATAGACAAGTCCTCCTCAAGTTGTCTTACAAATCATAAAACTCACTTCTTAATCTCACCCTTAATTAAAATCCACTTTAATAAAGGCTTGTTTTGTCATGAGGTTAATCCCTAATCATGGATTAAGCTGAGGTATCTTCCTCAGCTTAAGTGTGCTCATCTATTATCCTTCTATTAGGATAGTGTAATGAGTTCACTAATCCATGATTATGGCTTAAACTCATTACTTAACACTAAACAAAAAAACCAAAAACATCTAAATAATCACAAGTAGTTTAATGATATTAATCCTACATCATCATGGTAATTAAGTTGAGATGCTTATCTCATACTTAAGTATTCTCATTATCCCTAATCTAAGGGAGGATATAATGAGTTTACTAACCCTTGGTTTAGGCTTAAGCTCATTAACTTATGACGAACACCAAAAACAAAAAAAGATTGAAAACAAAAAAAAAAAACAATAATCGTCTCCTTCGGGATTCACTTCTCATCATCTTCATTCACAAACGAGAACTTGCTTCTTCCTTCTAATGCAAGACAGTTAGCACTCGAGCCAGACGAGTCATACAATTGAGCATAGGCAAGCAAGCAGTTCACCAGTCAATTTATCTTTCAGTCTCTTTGAGTCGAACTACGGTGTTCTGACTTCCTCATTGCACAAGAGGATACGTAGTCATAATTTAACTGTTATCAAACAAAAGTCTCTTTGTCTTCCCCCTCTTTCAGCATTCTTTTCTAAGCCTCAGTTCCTGAGCATTTCACCCTTTCTTTTTGCACTGACACTTGTATATTCTTTTCCAGCTTTTGCACACAGATAGCACATACACCTACCCCTTTTAAACAGAATCTTTTAAGCGTGGATCCCATCGAGTACGACGGACAATCTGGGTGCTAATACCTTCCCAGGTTGTAACCAACCCCCTTTCTTAGTTTCTCTGGCTCGCAACCGTCTTATCCATCTTTTTCTAGGTTTGTGCATCATTACCTTTCCTTCGGGATAAAAATGCCTAGCTGGCAACTCTATTCAGTTCATTTCATCTTCTCCTTTCGCCGACCGTTTGCGCTTGTACCGGGATGCAAATCTTCGGGAGCGACAGCTTGGCGACTCTGCTGGGGACCTATCTTTGCAACCAGGGCTTCTGGTTCTTTTTATGGGTTCCTCCTAGAACTTATTTGATTTGTGTTTACGGGGGTGTTATGTGCTACTTGTGCTTATTTATTTGCTTTATTTATTGCTTTCTGTACAACTTTATTTATTGCTTTCATTTACAGTTTTTTATGCATTTTCATACTGTCATTATCATTTGTGCTGGATCTGTTGTTTCCTTGGTGGGTGGGGATCATTAAGTGATTAAGGTCCTATACCGGGGACCTGAGTGACACATAGGCTAGAGTGGCTTCATATTCTTTCCCATTCCATTTCGGTCTGGTGCGGGAATATGGAACACGGTTCGGACATGGGTTTCTTCTTGAGAACTCTGTGCTACAGATTTCCTGTAGTACTAGGGCTATCTGGGAAGCCTGCTAAGTCTGGATGACCTTTTATGACCTTCAGCATCTGAGGTGAATTAGAGGAGGATCTTTTATGGTTATTGTAAACATTGTACCTCTGGGTTAGAAGTGTTTACACTTCTCATAACTGATCCAAGTCTGAGGATCCTTGTTCTAGAACAATACATGTGAGGGGGTTGGGATGTTTACAGGTTTGTAGGAACCCTTGGCCTCATCATACCCTGGTTACTAATATTGTTTTAATAATGCACCACTTTGGACAGTTCTTGTGAAAACCCTGGACTTGTGACTCTTTATTTGAGTCCCCCACCTGGTTACTGGATTTCTAAGCCTCCATCCGGACTTATGAACACACATGGACTTTACCAAGGCAGATAAATAGATCCAGCACTTGATCACAAACCCTTTGCATATCATTTTGCATACATCATTTTTGCATCATTTAACATTTGCCTATTTGTTTTACAGGGTATCCACCTTTTTATCTTTGGTTTGGTTTTGACCCATTCTGCTGCTCAGACTTCTTCAGTTATCTTCTCCAACACCTTCATTAGTTTGTCAGAGACCCTCCATTAGTTGTCTTCAGCAGTCTTCAGCAGTTGCCTTCATCAGGGTTTATCCCAGCTTCTTCACCAGCATCCATTATCAGCATGGACACTTCCAGGAAGAGCAACATCACATACCACTTCTTTGAGCCTACTCTGACAGGCATCAGACAGATCCAATCTCTCATTACTCCTGATCATGTCCCACTATTTAGAGAACATTATGGGGGCATATTGGACATGATCATGGATCTGGATGCATCCCAGAGGAGCATGATCCATACTTGCTTGCAGTTTTATGATCCTCCTCTCAGATGCTTCACATTCCCTAATTTTCAGTTGGGACCTCTACTAGAAGAATTTTCCATGTTGTTAGGTGTCCCTATCAGGAGAGGGATTCCTTTCAACCCTGAGATGGTTGCTCCCAAGAATGAACACATAGCTAGGGCATTGCATTTGGAGTCTGCCCTCATTGATCAGAGCATGACCACCAAAGCTGGGGTCCCAGGCCTTCACCTAGACTTCTTGATCTCCCAGGCCACCCTGCATGTTGTAGCAGGGAAGTGGGATGCTGTTTGTGCACTTTTAGCCCTCAGCATATATGGGGTTATCTTGTTTGCAGACGAGCCAAAGTTTGTAAGCAAGAATGCTATTCACTTGTTCTTACTGAGGAACCTAGTGTCTACCTTGCTTGGAGACTTCTATTATTCAGAACACCAGAGGAATGAGAAGCAAAGAGGAAGACTGGTCAGATGTTGTGCTCCCCTCTATTACTCTTGGCTGCTGTCGTACCCCGAAAAATACGACCTCACGCGATCCGAAAAGATGGTGCCGCGCGCCGGACGGACTAAAGAGTCGCCACCTAATTCTATTTATTCCCGAAGAGGGAAAGGGGAGATATAGATACAACCCGGGAGGAAAAGGATGAGGACAAAGGTCAACGGAACCATTGCCTGGGTTCGGGAGTCGGTTATGCAGGGGGAAGGTATTAGCACCCCCTACATCCATCGTACTCGATGAGAACCATCTAAGTTAACGCGCGAGAAAGGATGTCTATGCTTAAAAGAATTGCTTGCTAGAGGTAAATGAGTTGAATTATAAGTTAGATTGAACCTAGGTGCTCGGCAAGGATTGAGATCCTCGTGCCTACGTACTCCCGTGTGCAATGGGAAAGTCATAGCCTCGTAGTTCGGCCTACTAAGGGTAATGGTTGTTCGATTTTATTACCTTTCGTCGATGAAAGGGTTTAGGAGTTGAAATGCACTAAAGACTATGGATAGTTTATCTCGCCCAACAAGACGAGCGTCTTGCGTCGAAATAATCGGAGCGAGTAACGAGAGCTCGTTATCCTCCTTTCTACCGCTTAAGGCTCGTGGCGTACAAATCTTCTCGCATTATTGATGTGTTTTATTCCCTAAGACCGCTTGACGTTGGATCAAGGGCTTGGATCTAATCGAAACGTTTTGGTTTTTTTGAGGTTAAAGGTAAATGCAATTGGAGGTTTATTTTTGTAGTTTGTTAGCGAGGCACGAAGCGCTCGGCTCGCAAGGTAAGGTGGATCCTAATAAACGAAAAAGGTGCGAGTGTGCAAGTGCAATCGCTTGGCGTTGGACCAAGGATTCAGAAAATAGAATATGGGAAATAAAAAAATGCGTACAAAGTAATGGGAGAGGGATACAAAATAAATACAGGGGATTGCGAGAAATAAATGGTCTCGTTGTAGTTATCCCAAGAGGAAGCGTGTGTGCAGTGTTTTTGAACTATTCGAAGGCGTTTGGCCTTTTAGTCGGGACGCAACTATTCGAAGGCGTTGAACCTTTTAATCGAGAAACAACTATTCGAAGGCGTTGGACCTTTTTGGGACGCGTCGAAATTTAGTTCGTGAACTACCTTAGAATCGATTCAAAATTGGAACCATTCTATAAGGAGTCGAAACGTAATTTTTTTAAATAAATAAATTAAATAAATTGAATTGTTTAGAATTAAAAATAAAATAATGAATATGAACAATAAATGAATAATATCAAGAATAATAAAATAAATTAATTTAATGTTTGTTTATCGAAATAATAAAATAAAAAAAAATTAATTACAAGGAGGCCTCATATTGGCCAAATATCACCGATTTAATGAAATCGGGCGAAAAATGGCCTTTTGTCAAGTCATCGGCCCAAATGAAAATAAGAAATAAATTGATAAATCGATAAATAAATAAGAAATAGAAAAATGGAAAAGTTAATAAATAATAAACCAATAACAATAGTTCTAAAAAAAAATTAATTAGATATTGTTAAAGATAAAATAATGGTCTCATAACAATTTTGATAACATCGGTAAAAAACCGAATATCAAGAAATCATAGTTATATCATTGACCAAAAAAAAAAAGAAAAGTAATGAAATTACATAAATTCAAAAATCTAAAAAAAAAATATAAAATAAGAACATAATAAAATAATTAACTAAAGGCTAAGAAAATAATTAAAAAAAAACAAATAAATAAGAGAAAAATGGGGGGTATATGCGCCAGATCTGGTGGTGTCTGGAGTGAAATATAGTGATATATTGGGCTGAGCCCATCGTAACACCAACATTTATAAAGAAAAAAAAAGGGTTTGTTTAGTTTTTTATTTAAAAAGAAAATAATGAAATAATGTAGAAAAATCAATGAGGAATTTCAGCTTTAAAGTCACACAGTAACGGCAAATCAAACGATATAGTCAAAACAGAAACCAATCCACCTTAAAAAAATCTCTGCGTTATCAAAGAATTGTCGAGTCTCCTCGCTCACCTTTTTTGTTTCGATTTCGTTTTCTTCTTCACAAAACTCTCGCTCTCGCGTCTCTCACGCTCAAACGCTCGGTCTCTCTCGCTCACAGTGTCGTGATTTCGCGGTTTGTGTTTTTTCTCGATCTGGAATCCTCTCAGTTTGTGCGGTGTTTATGGTTTTCAGGTTTCATCTCCAAATCTCTTTGTTTTCTCTCGCGATGAGGTTTGCTCGCCGATTTGGTTTCAAGCTCGCGAATTTTGGTGTTGATGGTGTTTCCGTGGTTTTTTCACTCGTTCACGATATTTTTCGTTTCTGGTTTTTGGGTTTTTTTTGCGACGACGGGTTGAAGGTTTATGAGCTTCGGTGGTTTGTGGTGATTGTGAGTTAGATTTTTTGGATGATTTCTGGTTTTGCAATTTTGAGTGTTTGTTGATGTTTATGTGTGAGAGGTTGTTAATGGTGAATGAAGGGTGTTTTGACTAAAAATCTGTTTTAAGGTTATTGGAGAGAGATTTATGGAAGAGTTTTTTTTTTGGGTGAAGCTTAGTGCCAACAATTTTATGCAGAATTTTCTCAGGCTTTCTCAGTTTTTGATTATTGTGATTGAAGGGTCTAATATATAGAGGATAAATTGAGGGTAGAATGGGGAGAATTGAGAGGATTTGTATAGATAAGGATGGGATGGAATCTTTTGTTGTGCTGTGAATTTGGATGAGGATTTGTTAATGGTTGTGCAGAAAAATTGATTGAAATTTGTTGTTGTTGTGCGTGTTGAGTGGAGATGGTACGGAGGTCATGTGTTGATATGAGAAAATTGTAAGAAACTTTGGAGCTTAAGGTCACCTAAAATCTATGGTATATAATGCTGGTAATTAAAAAACTGAAAAAAGAATGGGAGATGTTGTTAATAATAATAATGATATTAATAATAATAATAAAAATGAAATAGGAAATAAAATAAAGATAAAAAATTAATAATGATAATAATACAAATGAAGTTTCTTTTTTGTAACTTTTGTATAAATAAAGAAAGACGGTGATAAAAGTGACAATAACCAAAAGGAATATATAAATGGAATTTTTTGAACTTTGGATAATGGTTAATAAATTTGGATAAATAATAAAGAAAAGTGGATTCATTTATAATAATAATAATAATAATGATAATAATAATAAAAATGATAAAAAAAATAGTAATAGAAATACATAATAATAGCAATGATAATGAATTTTTAGATAGTCAAAATAAATAAATATGTTTTTTTAAAAGAGAAAAGTAAATTGAACTTTTTTTTAGAGTTTTTTGTGATAAAATGATTAATGAAAAATAAGGGTAACCAGAAAAGAAGCCTCTACACAATTCTAACTTAACAAACTCAAACAACTTGATTTTTTCGCACAAAAAGAAAATGACATATATTTTTTGAATTTTTGAATATGGTTAGACAGGAAAATAAAAAGGCGCAAGTAGGACAAATTTGGGGTATGACAGTTGCCCCTATCGAATTGGCATAGACCAAATAAGATGAACTGGATCGCGTTCAATCTTTCAAGGTATAAGATAATTGGATATTAACAGACTCCAAATTTGTCCAACAAAGAAAGAAATTATGAAAACAGCATATAATTAAACTGGAAATAATGGATGTCACAGCAAGAAACAATTGACAAAATAAATTACTTATCACCAGAGGATAATAAGGCAAATAACTGAAAATAAAACCTCTTATCAACAGAGGATGATAAGGCAACTGACTGAAAATAAAATCGCTATCACCAAAAGGATGATAAAGCGACCCCGACACCAAAAGGATGCTGAGTAACAGAAAAATTAAATAAAATCGCTATCAACAAAAGGATGATAAAGCGACCCCCAACACCAAAAGGATGACGAGTAATCAGAAAATTAAATAATCGCTATCACCAAAAGGATGATAAAGCGATCCCGACATCAAAAGGATGACGAGCAACATAAAATTAAATAATCGCTATCACCAAAAGGATGATAAAGCGACCCCGGCACCAAAAGGATGACGAGTAACAGAAAATTAAATAATCGCTATCACCAAAAGGATGATAAAGCGATCCCGACACCAAAAGGATGACGAGCAACATAAAATTAAATAATCGTGATCACCAAAAGGATAATAAAGCGACCCCAACATCAAAAGGATGACGAGCAACATAAAATTAAATAATCGCTATCACCAAAAGGATGATAAAGCGACCCCAACATCAAAAGGATGTCGAGTAACAGAAAAATAAATAATCGCTATCACCAAAAGGATGATAAAGCGACCCCAACATCAAAAGGATGCTGAGTAACAGAAAATTAAATAATCTCTATCACCAAAAGGATGATAAAGCGACCCCGACACCAAAAGGATGACGAGTAACAGAAAATTAAATAATCGGGAAGAGAAATGTCCACCGGGGACGTCCACTGAATAACACCTAGGAATATCTTTGGAATCTTCGGTTGGCCCTGGACCCTGACTTCCGCTGGGGAAAGGCTTAGAATCTTGGGTTGATCCTGGATCCTGAGTTATGCAACTATGATGGATTGTTTTGAAATGGTATTCCATAGCGATGGAGATGCAATGCAAATGTTTATGCATTGAGATGTAAGTTAAAACTGCTGGGGGAAAATAAAAGGTCTGATTTATTGAGGTATGCATATGATGCACATGTTGTAAATGATTGATGCAAATGATGCTTATGACGTTGATGATGCATAATGATGCATATGAGCGATTGAAAGGTGCCAGCTTGGTGGACTTTTGGTCTGGTAGTTGCCAATAATGGTTGGACTTTGGGGTGGGTGGAGGGACTGATTCCCCAACACTCGATCTTCGACGATGTACGCAGAATATGGATCTGAAAGCTCCAGATTCGGTTACTTGCTGATGAGCGAAGCGACTTAATTGACGTGTGAAGACTGATTTTACTTTGAATGATTGCCAACATATAGCAAAGACTGTCTGTTCAGCTGGGGAGTAGAGATAGGACGATTTTCTTCTTGTTTGCTTGCCCCTGTCTGCAGGGTATTTGAAATAAATCTGGTGGGGATGCTTTGACAATGACCATGGCATGATCTGCCCCAGAGTCTGGATTTGGTAAGCGCCTGCCCCTGATTGAGCTGTTTGAAGATAATTTACCCCTGATTGGGCTGTTTGAAGATGAAATGCCCCTGATTGAGCCTTCTGAAGATAAAATGCCCCTGATTGGGTTGGTTTTGAAGAAGTATTGAGTCAAAATCCTCTTTTGATTGCCCCTTGTTGGGATTGCACTGATGTCCATCACTGAATTGCAATTAAAATTATTCATACACAAATGGTAGTATTAATGTAAACTTCATGTAAGTTTTGAAAAAAGTCAAATTATTTGAATGATTGTGATAGTGTGACGAATGGACCGTTAGTCCACACGAGATGCTGATTTAAATAGTGCGTGAAAGATGCAGTGAGAATAATGTGCAAACGAGAATGAAGATTAGCAAATATATGGGAGTCAATTTACGCAACCTTGTTGGTAGCATGCTTTCAGAATAAACCACGCCTCAATTAGGTCTTTTGAGGGTTGTAATGTGGTCTGGTTAATGGTTTGAGAACCAAAAGTATAAGGCTCAAATGATTTGTACCCATCCCTTCTTCGTTATGTTCTCCAGTCCTACGTTCAGTTGACTTTACACATGCATTTGATTTCGACGTTTGCAAGAGTGAAGATGGAGCTTCAAAGTTTGCTTGAAAGTGGCAGTCATCTTATTTTGCTGTTAGTGACCCTTTGATTCTTGATTTGGTGATCACTGATATTTGTTTTGCTTTTGCTGAGGATTTGAGTTCCTCTTTTGATTTGTTCGACTAAGTATCCCTTCGGGTGCTCAACTTAGTGGTTTTTTCTTTTCTATAAATTTTTGTATTTTGTTGAACATTGTGACTGCCAAGTCATTTGTTGATGGTCCTCTGACGGGATGTCTCATCTTGCGATTCGAAGGTGTAGTTAGGTTAACTGAACAACTACCCTGCCCCGGGTTAAATGTAAGGGTTGTATCCGAAAGAAACTCCTACTTCTAGGCTCGAAGTGGTTGACTAGGGACTAACTCCTTATATCTCCAGTGTTTGGGGATTTGAAAGAAATGCCTGTACATTATTGACGAGGTTTTATCTGAAAGCATACCGTAACAGTTATGGGTATTTCGTTGTTATCATCCTCCCTCAAATATTTACTAAAGTGAAGTGAGGAAATATTTTTGTGATTTTTGTGATAAATGATAAATAATGAGCGAATGCGAATAAACTGATTCAAAACATGCATAAACATAACATTAACAAAACCAAATATGAACGATAACAATGTTCAGAGCAAATAGTACTTAAGCAAACATTACAAAACAACAGGAATGCAGAATAATAAATGGCACTGGCTGCCTTGATTTGAGGAATTGAACTTCTCTTGATTGAATGCTTCAAAGTTGGAGACTACTCAGCTTGGTCTTCAACAAACCCTTCATATGTCTTCACTTGTTAGCCCAGTGCGGCGGCATTGGATTGTTCTGGACATTTGGATTTCTCGGGGTGAAGGTGAGATCCTTAGAGTCGATCAGATCTTGAATCTTGTGCTTGAACGATTTGTAGTTCTCGATCGCGTGACCTGGAGCACCCTTGTGATACTCACAGCGGGCACTGGCATCATAGTCTCGAGTAGTACCAGTTTGTGGTGGCAAGTCTTTTAAAACAAGAGTTCCCTTTGCAATCTGTTGCACCCCAAAATTTGCTCTCACAAGACAAGACTTTGTGTATTAAGAGGTTCACAAGGTTCACAAAACATTCCACAAGGTTCACAAAGTTCACAAATAGTCAGAAGAGTTGACAATTCCCTCAGACAATGCACCTCCTAAGCAGTGCATCCAAAACTAGGGTTTTGACTTTAATCAGGCTAAAATGAACTTCCAAGACTTCAAGTGAGCTTAATAACATCTTATATGTGTATAAGAACCCCCATGACAAGTTTCAAGACTTTTCTCAAAGGTTTGCTCAGTCAGATGATCAGATAAGTCAAAATCAGTCAAAGTAGTTAAAAAGTCAAACTGAGGTCAAATGTGGTCAAACTAAAGTCAAACTTCATGATTTTTTGCCAACATCAAGTATATGAAGTAAAATTCATCATTTTATCAAGGGTTGATCATGATTCATCAAGGAGATTTCAGATCATCAAGAATCAGGAGTTTCTAAATTAGGGTTTCCTCAGTAAAAGTCAACTGAACTTTGACCAGCCATAACTTTCACATACTTCATCACCAAGTCTCCATCCAAATCTAATTTTTAAGGAAATTGAATTCTCTACAACTTTGTGTCTCACAAGTCAAGCCCAAAAATGCTTCATTTGAAAGGTATGAGCTAAGACATTATAGGTCCTTTTGAAAGTCAACAAAACGTCAACAACTTCAAAAGGGCATAACTTGAAAATGGTAAATGATATGGACATGAAACCAGTGGGGTTGGTTATAGGACTCTTCAAGCTTTCCAAAATGTCCAAGAACACCCTCATAGCATTAAAATTGAAGGATGTGTGCCCTTGCAAAGTTGGGAAATTTTGGGTTGGTTTATGAAGAAAATGGAGGTTTAAAACCAATTTTTTCTAAATGGGCTTGCCATATGATGACCCAATCCACACCAAAACCTCATGCACGACCCAAGTCTCTAAAAATCAGATATTTTTATCATTTTATTTTATTTATTTTGATTTAATTCATTTAAAATCATTTTAAATTAAAATAAAATATAAAAGTCAAAGATTTAAAAGGGATTGAGCTTCTAGAAATTCATAAAGGTGATTGGTATCAAAGTGGTAAGAGAATCATGATGATTGGCTTGAAATAGAAGGTGTTCATACAAGAATATTTGAATTTTAAAGCCTTAACTTTTTGAATCTTTTCTAATCAAATCTTTCATACAATGATCAATTTTTTCTGACCTAATTCATTGCACTATAAGTATAGAACATAACCCTACTCATTGCACACGAATTCCAGCCTCAAAGAGTAAGTTTGCAAATTTCAAAAACCACACCAAACTTCAAATTCGGTTTCTACCCTACAAAGCATTTGAAGGTATTTTGAGGACATAGCCATGATCACTAAGCTTCATTGAGTCGAAACCAATGATCATTTGCATCCAAAACATCTCATATCACATAAACCGAATCACTTTTGTTCTTGAAATTATTTTTTTCGATTTCGATTGTTTAACCATTATTAATGAATTTTGTTTGTTGATTTGTTATTGTTTGAAGCTTTGGATGAATTCTGGATGGTTTGATTTGATTTTCATGAACTGAGACGAATTTCACCATAGTTAGGGTTTCGGCCATGGATTTGGGGTTTTGTCTTAAACCTAACATAAATAAATTCTAAGAACATAGGACAACTCTATGGACCTTGGGGATTATGAAACACTAATCATTGTTGAGAAATTTTACTGTTTTGTTGCTTGTTCAATTTCGTAGGTTTTTGTACTTTGAAACTCGCAGGAAATATTGCAGCAAAACCTGCATGAAATTTCGCAGGAACCAAGGAAGAAGAAGACCTCTGCGCGCGTTTTCCATAATTCAAATATTGTGTATATTGTTTTATGAATTAGTTGCTGTTTTGTTTCACAGTTGGTTGCTTGGCCTAGTGGTATGAAGTGCATGTGTATTGCTTATGGGCAGGAGTTCGAATCCTGGCTTCACCACCTTTTGCTTATTTTTTTCCAGATAATTAGCCATCTTAATATATTATGAATTATTGCTATTACATTGACAGGTGCGCTCTCCCAGCTGGATTGGTTAAGGTGTTTGTGTGTATTGTGAAGGTCATGGGTTCGATCCCCCCAGGCCTTTTGTTTTGCTTATTTTTCATGATTTCCAGGTTTTAGACAACAAAAGCAACTCAACCTCTCCTTTGGTACCTGCGCGCGCGTTGGCCTGGTGGTAGGTGTTGCAGGCCTGAGTGTTTGCAAGCCAAAGGTGCTGGGTTCAATCCCCAGCCAGGTAAGTTTTTCCTTTTTTTTCTTTTTATTTCTATTTGTTTTGTTTGTTCTTAATATTAATTAATTAAAAATTATAAACTTAATTTAATAAAATTCTAACATGTTTCATAAATAATAATAATAATATTTTCTAAAACAAATTGTTTTTATTATTAATATGTACATATGTAATTTATTTATATAATTGAATTAATATTTAATATTTAAAATTTTTGTATATAAAACCCTAATTCTTTTAAAACCCTAATTTTCTTCTTCTAATATTTATAACTTCATTAAAATTCTTAATTTAATTTTTGTTAATATATAAATTGTTTATAATTTAAATTTTTGCATGTAAATAATTTTATTCTATGTTTAAAAATATGTAAAAAATTGCTAATTTAATTTTTATAATTATAATTCTATTTTCATATTATGTTCATAATTAATTTTTTATATAATTTATACATAACTTAAAAATTTTATAATAATTAGTATAATTGTTTATATTTTAATTAAATGATAATTGTTTATAAAATTGAATTTTTAATTATTATAATATATTTGTTTATTTCATTATTATTATTAATTATGTTTGTATGATTATTACTAACCCCATTAATTTGGTATTATTTATTATTATTATTTTCACTAACCCAATTTTTATTATTATTTAATATTTTGCTTTATTTATTTAAATTGCTTATTTATTATTGTTGTAATTGCTCCTGGATGTAATATTTTATAATGTTTATTATTTATTTTATGCTATGGTTAGTAAATAGGGAGTGTAACATGTATGTTTATTTAAAATTAATTTAGATCACTTAATTTTAAAGATAAATATTAAACTGAACACTCACACACGTAAGTCGATCTTTGATCGCCATCTCACTTCCTTAGGGATACCTCTCATGTTGCCTAATCAAAAGGTCAAGTAGGGTGTATAAAGCAAAAGTCCCTCAAAATAAAATCATCTAGTCCCTTAACAAATAAAAGATCAAGTCCCTTTCGAATGTTGCCTTCGTAATGATCTTGTCCCTTTCGAATAAAGATGATAAGTCCCTCCAAAATTGCTTAATACATCCCACAGTTGCCTACATAAAAAGATGTCCCTTCATATGTCCCGAACATCCAAGGTAATGACTACCTATTCCTTAATAATAGGGATAGTCTTACCATTTAAAGGATTCAAGAACAGAAAAGATTCAAACTTAGGGTAGGTTCCTCATAGTTACTTGCTCACTCTTCAAAACTTTTCAAACACTTTACAATTTCAAACAAATTTTCAAAACAAAGGTTTATACGCATCCGTACATGGGTCATTATAAACACTTAAGAAAATTTCTATTCACACACTTCACATTTTCAAAAAAACATTTTAAAGTGAGCTAAGTAACTAAGAGCCCATGGATAACCATGGATGTAAAGGGTGCTAACACCTTCCCTTTACATAACCTACCCCCCGGACCCAAAAATCTTTTAAAAGGTCTTTCCTGTTCTTTTATGCCTTTCCTTTGGATAAAATAAAAGTCGGTGGCGACTCTTGCTATCCGCAACATAACTTACGTCAGTTCTCCCACCGTGTTACAGAACTGGCGACTCTGCTGGGGACTTAATAAAAGAGGGGTACCCTTAGGAATTAGATCACTTTAAAATTGTTTGCCTTGTTTGCTTTACTTTACTTGTTGGGTGATCTTATGTGTGAAAGATCCTAACCCGGATCTAGTGTACCTTAGGTAAATGGCAATAGACCAAGGAAACTGTACGGCGTATACCGATATGGTTGATCTGGTGGCCATAGTTAGTGTGACTTCTTGGTTGGTGCTTATGTTCCTTAAGTCAAGTTGAGGATAATATGAGGCTGCCATATGTTGTCAATGCACTAACTAACTTTTAGAACCCTAGTTATCCCATCTTGGCCTTTAGAAAAGTAGTGAGATAACCGGCTTTGGTGCAGACTGAAGTTGGTTGATACTCGATGCTACACTCATTGAGATCTTAAAATTGGAGGGTTTTGGTTGGCAAGTAAGTTGCCTACTGAACAACCACCCTTGTGAAGGATCAATGATATTGAGATCCCTTAGAACCTGGTTACTTTTGTAGGACAGGATGAACCAACTAACTTCAGGGGAGGGTACTTACCTTTAAACTTCATGCAAGCCTTCAAACCTAGGGCTATTGTGTGACTTGTTTGTGTGTGCCACATGTTTGTGATTGAGCATAACATCATGACATCATCATGCATCATAAGCATAGCATTTTCCCTGACCATTTCAAGGACCAAAGGATTTATCTTTGTTCTTTGTTGCAGGTCATGGCTTCTGCTCGTAGAAACACTATCAGGATCAACTTTGTAGGCATACCTGCTAAGCTTAAAGAGTTGATTTCTCAAGTGTCTGATCACTCCCGGTTCATCAAGAGACATGGTCAGCTACTGGATCTAGTCACCTCAGGGTTTAATGAAGACATGATGAGTGTTCTGTTTCAGTTCTTTGATCCTAAGCACCATTGCTTCACATTCCCCGACTACCAGCTGGTTCCTACCATGGAGGAATTCTCCAAACTTCTGGGCCTACCTGTTCTTGATCAGAAACCATTCTCAGGCTTGGAAAAAGAGCCTAAACCTGAGGTTATTGCTGCAGCTCTACATCTGAAAAAGTCTGACATTGTTCTAGAAACGAGAAGCGGAGTTAAGGGTATTCTTGCTAAGGTGTTGATAGAGAAGGCTCAAATGTTCTTGAAGGCTATGAGCTATGATGCTTTTGAGGAGATCTTAGCCTTGTTGATCTATGGCTTAGTGTTGTTCCCCAATCCTGATCAGTTCATAGACGTGCATGCCATCAACATATTTCTGAGTCATAATCCAGTGCCTACATTGCTTGGAGACATCCTACACTCTCTTCATACTCGTACTACAAAGGCAAGAGGAACTTTGATGTGTTGCATACCCTTGCTATCTAGGTGGTTTATTTCTCACCTTCCTCGCTCAGTAATGAAGAATGAGCAAGGGTTCAGATGGTCCAAAAGGATCATGTCACTCTCGCATTCAGATATCCATTGGTGCTCCAGAGCTATGGAGAATGTCACTATCATTGATCGTTGTGGGGAGTTCCCTAATGTGCCACTTCTGGGCATAAGAGGAGGCATCACCTACAACCCCTCTCTAGCTTTACGATAGTTTGGCTACGCTCGGAGTGATGGTCCATATGACATGTTGATTCAGGGCATTGTATTTGACTACGACAACGATCTTCAAGGTTACCGTCAGAGATTCATAAGAGCATGGGGAAAGGTAAACAAGGTTGACAGCAAGACTTTGGAGCCTAAGTACACCATTCCTATGGAGGCTTATCTCAGATGGGTGCGATCTCGTGCTCAGACTCTCATGATGCCATATCCTGCTATCCTGCCAGTTACCATGGAACCTGTTGCTGAAGGAGATACTGCTTATACCATCCTTCACCCAGACATGCCTACTGACATGGAAGACTTGCAGAGATCTTGGATCCAACTGAAGGAGCAAAGGGATACTTTCGAGGCTCATTACAAAGCAAGCCAAGAAAGAATCCTAGAACTAACAAAGCAACTTCACGAGGAACGGAATCTCAACTCATACCTCAACACAAAGAGGAAACGTCCATGGGAGACTTAAAACCCCATCTCTTGTATTTATTGCATTTCATTTTCTGTAAGCCCAAGAGGCGAAACAAATTTATTACTAATAAAAGTTTAACTTCTTGTTTGTTTAAGCAAATTTAAATCCTGCGGTCTTTGAAAACATTGCATATGCATTCACATATCATCTCATTGCATCACAGGTTTATTGTGCACAGGTTTCTCATCTTCTCGCTGTTTATTTCAGCAATGGCTCTTGAACAAATAGTTAAAGATCTCCAGGCACAGAATGCACAGTTCCAAGAGCTGATCCTGAACTTGTCCAAGGGGCAGGATGAATTGAAGGCACTGCTGGCCAAGAAGACTAAGAAGACCAGAAGGTCAGGTGGCCTGATCAACATGGGAAGAAGGTTCAGAGGTCCTGTTAAGACCAAAGAACAAGTTGAAGACTATGAGTCTGAAGAGTCTGAGAAAGAGGGAGGCAGTCTCCACAACACAATGGGGGATTCTGATTCTGAGGCTAATTACTACCATGAGCCTAATGAAGATAAGTTCAAGATGCTGGTGGATAGAATGGATGCTATGGAATTACAGAAATCTTCTGGGCTGGATTTTGAAGACCTGAGTCTGATATCTGGGGTAGTCATACCCATTGGTTTCAAGGTTCCTACTTTTGTTATGTATGATGGCGTCTCTTGTCCCAAGCTACATTTGAGATCTTATGTCAGGAGAATCCAACCCCATACTGCTGACAAAAAGTTGTGGATCCATTTCTTCCAAGAGAGCTTATCTGGAGCTCAATTGGAATGGTACTATCAATTGGAGAGTGTCAACATCCGGGATTGGAATGATCTTGCTGAAGCTTTCTACAAGCAGTATCAATACAATGCTGATTTAGCTCCCACTCGCATGCAGCTGCAAAGCATGTCTATGGGTGCCAAAGAGAGTTTCAAAGAGTATGCTCAGAAGTGGAGAGATTTAGCTGGAAGAGTACAACCCCCTTTAACTGACAGGGAATTGGTTGATATGTTCATGTGTACGCTGAATGGTCCTTTTTACAGTCATCTCATTGGAAGCTCATCATCTGGCTTCACTGAGTTGATAATGACAGGAGAACGGGTAGAAAGTGGTATCAGGAGTGGCAAGATTCAAGTGGGTACTTCTTCATCAGGTGCTGCAAAGAAGCCTCCCACTGGGAAGAAAGAGTCAAATGCTGTTTATGGTCAACCTGATCGTAATAGAAGGCATCAGTCTGTGGGTGCAGTTCATATTTCAAATCCAACTCCTACAACACCAGAGCAGCCACAGGGCAACCAACAGAGGGCTAGAAGGCAATTCACTAAGATCAACATGTCAATGGCTCAGGCATTGCAACACTTGTTGAAGGCTGAACTTATTACTCTGAAAGAGGCTCCTCAGAATCCTAATGTTACCTCACCCAGGTACAATCCCAATGCACGATGTGCATATCATTCAAACTGTCAGGGACATGATACTAATAGTTGTTGGGTCTTGAAGAACAAAATTCAAGATATGATTGCGGCTGGAGAAATTGAGTTTGACCCTCCGGGTACTCCAAATGTGATCACTGCTCCCATGCCAAATCATGAGAAGACTGTCAATGCAATTGATGAAGATTTACATATTTATTCAGTTGCAGAGCTGACCACACCATTGTCTGTTATCAAGAAGAAGCTAGTACAAGTTGGGTTCTTTCCGGGTTGTCGTGAAGATTGTCTGTATTGTACCTATAAGCCGGATAGTTGCTGGAGATTGAGAGATGGAATTCAACGTCTCATGGATAAATATACCATAGTGTTTGAGAGGACTCCATCTTCTGTGGAAAGTATGGTGGATCATATTACTAAGGGTAGGAAGATTGAAGAGGTTGATATGGTTGATAGAGTACTAGTAAGGATCACTTCTAAGGGACCTGTTAAAATCACTCGTAAGGGTCCAATTAAGATTACTGCTGAAGGCCCTATGAAGATTGTTGCTGAAGCCAGAGTGGCTCATATGGTCATTACTACTCCTGGTCCTATTCCGTATACGTCTGATAAAGCTGTGCCTTGGCATTATGGGTCTGATGTTTATATCCATGGTGTTAAGCAGGAACCCTTAGCTGATATTCCTGTTAATGTTGATAATATTGCTGGATCTAGTAAGATCACACGAAGCGGAAGAGTTTTCTCTCCTCCAGTTACTTCCAAGAATGCATTTACTCCTGCTGCTACCTCCACCACTGATGCTCGGGGCAAAGGTCCTGTTATTGAATCTATACCTACTGATGTGCCAGCTGCTGATGATCTTGCTAAGCAGATGGAAGAAGTATTGAAAATCATTCGCAAGAGTGATTATGACATTGTTGATCAGTTGGGGCACACTCCCTCCAAGATTTCCATGCTGTCTTTGTTGTTATGTTCTGAAGCTCATGCCAAAGCTCTGATCAAGTTTCTGAAGACTGCTCATGTACCCAATGCAATTTCTGTTGACCAGTTTGAGAATTGTGTTGCTCACCTGACCTATGATAATGGGTTAGGTTTCTCTGATGCTGATTTGACTCCTGCCAAGAGGGATCATAACAGGGCTCTGCATATCTCAATTGAATGCAGGGGCACTACCCTGTCACATGTATTGATAGACAATGGTTCCTCTCTGAATGTGTTGCCCAAAGAAGTCCTGAATAAGCTGGGTCCTGAAGATGTTGTGCTGAAGCCCAGTAATATAGCGGTGAAGGCTTTTGATGGTTCTAGAAGAGTGGTGCATGGAGAAATTGATCTCCCAATCAAAGTTGGTTCTCAGGTTTTCAATGCTACTTTTTATGTCATGGATATTCGTCCGTCATATTCTTGTTTGCTGGGACGTCCCTGGATCCATGGGGCAGGTGCTGTAACCTCTACATTACATCAGAAGTTGAGATATCCGGTAGAAGGAAAGGTTGTTACTGTCTATGGAGAGGAGGAATATTTCGTTAGCCATGTGAACACTTTCAAGTATCTGGAAGTGGAAGGTGAATATGTTGAAACTCCGTGTCAGACATTTGAAGTGGTTCCTTGGATTGTTAATGATTATGAAGCTCCTCCTGTTGTCAAGAAAGTTCCTGTGGTTACCAAAGTACCTCCAATAATGGCCTCCCTTAAAGATGCTAGAGTTGTGGTGGATGAAGGTGGTTGTACTATTTGGGGTCAGCTTCCTGATATTCCATACAAGTCTGACAAATTTGGTTTAGGTTTCACTGTAGAGTCTCAAAAGGCTGTTCGTCGTGCTCGTGTTGTTCGTATCACCAATCAAGGGGTTATGAAGAACCAGATCAATGCTGTGGGTGACTATGATGAAGACTACAACTTGGATGCTTGGATTTTTCCTACTGTGGGTGCTGGACTCAATAATTGGAAAGCTGAAGATGTTATTCCTATCTCCTTTAGTCAAGAGTAAATACTATTACTGTGTTGTTGCTTTTTAAGTTTGTAATTTCTTGAACAATTAAACTTTCAGGCCTTGTACCTTGCCCGGGGCATAAGGGTGTGCTTGTTACGGGATGTCATTTCATTTGCATACTTCATTCAATAAAAATCGGTGGACGTTTCGTTTTCGTAAATATTGTGTTCCGTGTCTTTCTTTTCTTTTATTTTTGTTTTATCAGCTATGTGTTCTTACACACACCCACATCACTAAAATGCAGATCCTCATCCACTCTGGATCCTGTTGATAACAGTTCTAATATTGCCAATTATAATTTCGAGAATCCGATCTATCAAGCTGAAGACGGAAATGAGGACGATTGTGAAGTACCTGTAGAGCTTGCTAGGTTGTTACAACAAGAAGAGAAAGCCATACAGCCACATGAAGAGCCAGTCGAAGTTGTGAATCTGGAAACTGAAGAAAACAGGAAAGAAGTCAAGATAGGGGCTGAATTAGAGGATAGTGTCAAGAGCAGGCTGATTCAGATGTTATGTGACTATGTGGAGATCTTTGCTTGGTCCTACGAAGATATGCCAGGGTTGGATACAGATATTGTGGTTCACCGTTTACCAGTAAAAGAAGATTGTCGTCCAAAGAAACAGAAGGTTCGTCGCATGCATCCCGAAATGTATGAAAAGATCAAAGCAGAGGTAATGAAACAGTTCAATGCAGGGTTCTTAGCTGTGACTTCTTATCCTCAGTGGGTTGCAAATGTGGTGCCGGTACCTAAGAAAGATGGTAAGGTACGTATGTGTGTAGACTACAGGGATTTGAACAAGGCCAGCCCCAAAGATGACTTCCCACTTCCTCATATTGATGTTCTGGTAGACAACACTGCTCAGCATAAGGTATTCTCCTTTATGGATGGTTTCTCTGGTTACAATCAGATCAAGATGGCACCTGAAGATATGGAGAAGACAACATTTGTTACACAATGGGGCACTTTTTGCTATAAGGTGATGCCATTTGGTTTGAAGAATGCAGGGGCAACATATCAACGTGCTATGGTGGCTTTGTTTCATGACATGATTCATCATGAGATAGAGGTGTATGTGGATGATATGATAGCCAGATCCCAGAATGAAGAACAACATCTTGATCATTTGCATAAATTGTTTGAGAGGTTAAAGAAATACAAGTTGAGACTGAACCCAAACAAGTGTACTTTTGGAGTTAGGTCTGGTAAACTCCTGGGTTTCATAGTCAGTGGAAAAGGTATTGAAGTAGATCCTGCAAAAGTGAAAGCTATACGAGAGATGCCAGCTCCCCGTACTGAGAAAGAGGTTAGAGGTTTCTTGGGACGATTGAATTACATTGCAAGATTATTTCCCAATTAACAGCTACCTGTGAGCCAATCTTCAAATTGTTGAAGAAAGATCAGGTGATGGAATGGAATGATGAGTGCTAGATTACCTTTGATGAGATCAAGAGATATCTGCTAGAACCACCAATTTTGATGCCACCAGTTGATGGAAGACCCTTGATTATGTACTTAACAGTGTTAGACAACTCAATGGGGTGTGTGTTGGGGCAACATGACGAGTCTGGACGAAAAGAGCAGCAATATACTACCTTAGCAAAAAGTTTACCGACTGTGAAACAAGATACTCACTACTCGAGAAAACTTGTTGCGCTTTGGCATGGGCTGCTCGCCGACTAAGACAGTACATGTTGACTCATACTACCTTATTGATTTCAAAGATGGATCCAATCAAGTACATATTCGAGAAACCTGCTCTCTCCGGAAGAATTGCAAGATGGCAAATGATCTTGACAGAATATGATATACAGTATACTACTCAGAAGGCTATTAAAGGAAGTGTTGTGGCTGATCATTTGGCTCATCAAGCAGTGGATGATTACCAATCAATGAGTTGTGAGTTCCCCGATGAAGACATTATGATTATTACCAAAGAACCTGGACAATATGACGGACCTGAACAAGGATCCCGATGGACTATGGTTTTTGATGGTGCTTCCAATGCACTTGGTAATGGTGTTGGTGTTGTGATTAGTTCCCCTGAAGGTTGTCATACCCCGATTACTGCCAGACTTTGTTTCTATTGTACCAATAACATGGCTGAGTATGAGGCATGTATCCTGGGTATTAAAGCTGCTATTGATATGAAGATTCAGTTCCTTGATGTGTATGGAGATTCAGCCCTGGTAGTAAGTCAGATTAAAGGAGATTGGGATACCAAGCATGATAACCTCATTCCTTATAGAGAGCATGTATTGTCTTTGATCCCACATTTCAAAGAGATTACCTTTGGACATATTCCACGAAGAGAGAATCAGTTGGCAGATGCTTTAGCCACCATGGCATCCATGTTTGAGATCAGCTGGGATGACGAAGCTCCCAAGATTACTATTGATAGATTTGAGAAGCCTGCATACTGCAATGAGATTGGCACTGAAGAAGCAGAAGAAAAGCCTTGGTTCTATGAAGTGAAAAGATATCTTGAAGCTCAGGAGTTCCCTGAAGGGGCATCTGTCAAAGATAGGAAGTTTCTGAGAAGGTTTTCTGCTAAGTTCTTTTTGAGTAATGGAATTTTGTACAAGAGCAAACATGATTCAACTTTGCTTCGTTGTGTGGATAAGAAGGAAGCAACAGAGATTATGTAAGATATGCATGATGGGCTTTTTGGCACTCATTCTAGTGGTCATACCATGGCAAAGAAGATATTGAGAGCAGGTTACTATTGGTCTACCATGGAAGCTGACTGCTATCAACACTCCAGAACGTGTCACAAGTGTCAAATCTATGCTGATAAAGTACATATACCTCCATCACCATTGAATGTATTGACTGCTCCTTGGCCTTTTGCCATGTGGGGCATTGATATGATTGGTGAAATCAAACCTACTGCTTCTAATGGGCATCGTTTCATCCTGGTTGCTATTGATTACTTTACGAAGTGGGTAGAGGCAGCTTCATTTGCATCTGTTACCAAGAATGTTGTGGCTCGATTCATTAAGAACAATCTCATATGTAGGTATGGCATCCCTGAAAGGATTATTACTGACAATGGCTCTAATCTGAACAACACTATGATTACTGATCTCTGCACGCAGTTCAAGATTAAGCATCACAACTCTTCTCCGTATCGTCCAAAGATGAATGGGGCAGTTGAAGCTGCTAATAAGAACATTAAAAAGATTGTACAAAAGATGACTGTTACTTACAAGGATTGGCATGAGATGTTACCATTTGCTCTTCATGGTTATCGTACTACAATACGTACTTCAACAGGGGCAACCCCATTCTCCTTAGTCTATGGTATGGAAGCAGTTCTGCCCATTGAAGTTCAGATTCCCTCCTTGAGAATTATGAAGGATGCAGGCTTGGATGAAGATGAATGGATTCAGACTCGACTTGACCAGATAAATTTAATTGATGAGAAGAGGTTAGCAGCAGTTTGTCATGGCCAGATGTACCAAAAACGAATGATCAAAGCTTTTAACAAGAAAGTTAAGCCAAAGGTATATCAAGCTGGTGACTTGGTAATCAAGCGTATCATATTACCACAGGGTGATCCTAGGGGCAAGTGGACTCCAACATATGAAGGACCATTTGTAGTCAAGACAGTATTCTCAGGAGGTGCCATGATACTTACCACTATGGATGGTGAAGACTTCCCACAGCCTGTAAACGCAGACATAGTTAAAAAATACTACGCATGAAAAAAAAACCCGAAAGGTTGACAGGCCTAGGCAAAAATAAGGGCATCCCGGCAAACCAAAAGGGTTTGGGCAAAAATTAGGGATATATATAAAAAGATGTACACCCGGCAAGTCGAAAACCTGAAAAGGCGGCTTGGGCAAAAAAGGGTATCCCGGTGGATTGAAAACCTGAAAAGGCAATCCAGGAAAAAGTTAGGGATTAAAGCGTATGACTATGTCTCGTTTGGATTACCCATGAAACTGCAACCAGTTGTACTACTTACTCAAGTTTGAACAGATAAAGCTCAATCCAATCGTTTCCGTCTCAACAGCAGAAGATGAGATACTTGAAAATAATGGCAATAGTAGAATTGGAACTCAATAGGATTGTTTCCCACATAGCTGATTCTCCTTGTTTTGTAAAAAAAAAAAAACTTTATGACAAATTCCTCTTACTAGGATTTCTGTCTCCTTGTACAAACTTACCTATGTATAGGTCACTTTTTGATATATATAAAATTCCATCTTTGAATCCAGATTTACTTTTACCCTATTTACATAAGCGAAACGTCCATTGGTTGTATTTGAATGTATGTATGCTTTTGAATATGATTGATGTTTACCAGAAATGCATATATGCTTAATATGATTGATGTTTACCAGAAATGCATGAAAATGCAGTAATAGTATTTACTAAAGACGAACGGGGGAAGGATTCCAATGAAGCTTCACCGGTTCATCCCTACAAGACAGTTACAAATCCTCAGTAGGACAAATCCATCTTCATATAGTCACATCTCCCCTGGAATTTATATCCATCTCTTTTATCCTCATACGGATATTCGGGAATTTACTTTCCAATAAGAGTACGACGAACGAAGACGGGAGGTTATGTATACCTTACTATCCCCAGCAGACGGGAGGTTATATATACCTTGCTATCCCCAGCAGACAGGAGGTTATGTATACCTTCTTATCACACAAGACGGGAACGAATTCCTCATACTCTTCAGCAACAAACCGGGATTTATTTTCCCTGGCCAGCAGTTATTATACGAAGATATCCAGACGCTTCCGGCAGCATCATATCATACATACATCATTTACATCATACCATAATATACATATCCATAGACACATAATACATTACTTAAGTGCATTATATTATACATGCATACATAATGCATAAGCTAATATTACCATACAGGATGCTAACTTGTTTTCAGGTTAATTCTCCAACAGACAAATTTCATCAACAAATTGTGACTATTGGGCCGTTGTTTATCTTCCCAAAAGTTATTATTACCTCAGGACTGCTTTATCCTCCTGAAAGCATATCATCACCTCAGGACTGCTTTATCCTCCTGAAAGCTTACTCCCTCAGGACTGCTTTATCCTCCTGAAAGCTTCTTATACCTCAGAACGTTGTTCATCTTTCTGAAAGCATATTATCTCCTCGGGACGTTGTTTATCTTCCTGAAAGTTATCTCTACTTCCTCAGGATGTTGTTTATACTCCTGAAAGCATATTATTACCTTGGGCCGTTGTTTATCTTCCCAAAGGTTACCACTTCCTCAGGACGTTGTCTATCTTCCTGAAAGCTATCACCCCTACCTCAGGACGTTGTTATCCTCCTGAAAGCATATTATCACCTCAGAACGTTGTTTATCCTTCTGAAAGCATACCACTACCTCGGGACGTTGTTTATCTTCCTGAAAGCTATTACCATTACCTCGGGACGTTGTTTATCCTCCTGAAAGCATATTATCATCTCAGAATGTTGTTTAAGCATATCACTCCCTCAGGACTGCTTTATCCTCCTGAAAGCATATTATTACCTCGGGACGTTGTTGATCTTCCTGAAAGCTATCATTATACCTTCATATTTTGGACTGCTTTATCCTCCAAGAAATGTACATGAAGAATCTTTCTCCAAGTGGCATCTTTAAGCCCACTCAAGCATACTCAACTAGTCATCAGTATCACTCTACGCACCGGTGAGTGCAAATTTTTGGGCTTTTGTGTTCAATCCCCTTCAACCTTCCAGGTCACGACTGGCAAATATACCAATCTAACCCCTCAGGTTTCAGAAAATTGAACAGGGGCAGCTGTTGCACCCCAAAATTTGCCCTCACAAGACAAGACTTTGTGTATTAAGAGGTTCACAAGGTTCACAAAACATTCCACAAGGTTCACAAAGTTCACAAATAGTCAGAAGAGTTGACAATTCCCTCAGACAATGCACCTCCTAAGCAGTGCATCCAAAACTAGGGTTTTGACTTTAATCAGGCTAAAATGAACTTCCAAGACTTAAAGTGAGCTTCATAACATCTTATATGTGTATAAGAACCCCCATGACAAGTTTCAAGACTTTTCTCAAAGGTTTGCTCAGTCAGATGATCAGATAAGTCAAAATCAGTCAAAGTAGTTAAAAAGTCAAACTGAGGTCAACTGTGGTCAAACTAAAGTCAAACTTCATGATTTTTTGCCAACATCAAGTATATGAAGTAAAATTCATCATTTGATCAAGGGTTGATCATGATTCATCAAGGAGATTTCAGATCATCAAGAATCAGGAGTTTCTAAATTAGGGTTTCCTTAGTAAAAGTCAACTGAACTTTGACCAGCCATAACTTTCACATACTTCATCACCAAGTCTCCATCCAAAGCTCATTTTGAAGGAAATTGATTTCTCTACAACTTTGTGTCTCACAAGCCAAGCCCAAAAATGCTTCATTTGAAAGGTATGAGCTAAGACATTATAGGTCCTTTTGAAAGTCAACAAAAAGTCAACAACTTCAAAAGGGCATAACTTGAAAATGGTAAATGATATGGACATGAAACCAGTGGGGTTGGTTAGAGGACTCTTCAAGCTTTCCAAAATGTCCAAGAACAACCTCATAGCATTAAAATTGAAGGATGTGTGCCCTTGCAAAGTTGGGAAATTTTGGGTTGGTTTATGAAGAAAATGGAGGTTTAAAACCAATTTTTTCTAAATGGGCTTGCCATATGATGACCCAATCCACACCAAAACCTCATGCACGACCCAAGTATCTAAAAATCAGATGTTTTTATCATTTTATTTTATTTATTTTGATTTAATTCATTTAAAATCATTTTAAATTAAAATAAAATATAAAAGTCAAAGATTTAAAAGGGATTGAGCTTCTAGAAATTCATAAAGGTGATTGGTATCAAAGTGGTAAGAGAATCATGATGATTGGCTTGAAATAGAAGGTGTTCATACAAGAATATTTGAATTTTAAAGCCTTAACTTTTTGAATCTTTTCTAATCAAATCTTTCATACAATGATCAATTTTTTCTGACCTAATTCATTGCACTATAAGTATAGAACATAACCCTACTCATTGCACACGAATTCCAGCCTCAAAGAGTAAGTTTGCAAATTTCAAAAACCACACCAAACTTCAAATTCGGTTTCTACCCTACAAAGCATTTGAAGGTATTTTGAGGACATAGCCATGATCACTAAGCTTCATTGAGTCGAAACCAATGATCATTTGCATCCAAAACATCTCATATCACATAAACCGAATCACTTTTGTTCTTGAAATTATTTTTTTCGATTTCGATTGTTTAACCATTATTAATGAATTTTGTTTGTTGATTTGTTATTGTTTGAAGCTTTGGATGAATTCTGGATGGTTTGATTTGATTTTCATGAACTGAGACGAATTTCACCATAGTTAGGGTTTCGGCCATGGATTTGGGGTTTTGTCTTAAACCTAACATAAATAAATTCTAAGAACATTGGAAAACTCTATGGACCTTGGGGATTATGAAACACTAATCATTGTTGAGAAATTTTACTGTTTTGTTGCTTGTTCAATTTCGTAGGTTTTTGTACTTTGAAACTCGCAGGAAATATTGCAGCAAAACCTGCATGAAATTTCGCAGGAACCAAGGAAGAAGAAGACCTCTGCGCGCGTTTTCCAGAATTCAAATATTGTGTATATTATTTTATGAATTAGTTGCTGTTTTGTTTCACAGTTGGTTGCTTGGCCCAGTGGTATGAAGTGCGCGTGTATTGCTTATGGGCAGGAGTTCGAATCCTGGCTTCACCACCTCTTGCTTATTTTTTTCCAGATAATTAGCCATCTTAATATATTATGAATTATTGCTATTACATTGACAGGTGCGCTCTCCCAGCTGGATTGGTTAAGGTGTTTGTGTGTATTGTGAAGGTCCTGGGTTCTATCCCCCCAGGCCTTTTGTTTTGCTTATTTTTCATGATTTTCAGGTTTTAGACAACAAAAGCAACTCAACCTCTCCTTTGGTACCTACGCGCTTGTTGGCCTGGTGGTAGGTGTTGCAGGCCTGAGTGTTTGCAAGCCAAAGGTGCTGGGTTCAATCCCCAGCCAGGTAAGTTTTTCCTTTTTTTTCTTTTTATTTCTATTTGTTTTGTTTGTTCTTAATATTAATTAATTAAAAATTATAATCTTAATTTAATAAAATTCTAACATGTTTCATAAATAATAATAATAATATTTTCTAAAACAAATTGTTTTTATTATTAATATGTACATATGTAATTTATTTATATAATTGAATTAATATTTAATATTTAAAATTTTTGTATATAAAACCCTAATTCTTTTAAAACCCTAATTTTCTTCTTCTAATATTTATAACTTCATTAAAATTCTTAATTTAATTTTTGTTAATATATAAATTGTTTATAATTTAAATTTTTGCATGTAAATAATTTTATTCTATGTTTAAAAATATGTAAAAAATTGCTAATTTAATTTTTATAATTATAATTCTATTTTCATATTATGTTCATAATTAATTTTTTATATAATTTATACATAACTTAAAAATTTTATAATAATTAGTATAATTGTTTATAGTTTAATTAAATGATAATTGTTTATAAAATTGAATTTTTAATTATTATAATATATTTGTTTATTTCATTATTATTATTAATTATGTTTGTATGATTATTACTAACCCCATTAATTTGGTATTATTTATTATTATTATTTTCACTAACCCAATTTTTATTATTATTTAATATTTTGCTTTATTTATTTAAATTGCTTATTTATTATTGTTGTAATTGCTCCTGGATGTAATATTTTATAATGTTTATTATTTATTTTATGCTATGGTTAGTAAATAGGGAGTGTAACATGTATGTTTATTTAAAATTAATTTAGATCACTTAATTTTAAAGATAAATATTAAACTGAACACTCACACACGTAAGTCGATCTTTGATCGCCATCTCACTTCCTTAGGGATACCTCTCATGTTGCCTAATCAAAAGGTCAAGTAGGGTGTATAAAGCAAAAGTCCCTCAAAATAAAATCATCTAGTCCCTTAACAAATAAAAGATCAAGTCCCTTTCGAATGTTGCCTTCGTAATGATCTTGTCCCTTTCGAATAAAGATGATAAGTCCCTCCAAAATTGCTTAATACATCCCACAGTTGCCTACATAAAAAGATGTCCCTTCATATGTCCCGAACATCCAAGGTAATGACTACATATTCCTTAATAATAGGGATAGTCTTACCATTTAAAGGATTCAAGAACAGAAAAGATTCAAACTTAGGGTAGGTTCCTCATAGTTACTTGCTCACTCTTCAAAACTTTTCAAACACTTTACAATTTCAAACAAATTTTCAAAACAAAGGTTTATACGCATCCGTACATGGGTCATTATAAACACTTAAGAAAATTTCTATTCACACACTTCACATTTTCAAAAAAACATTTTAAAGTGAGCTAAGTAACTAAGAGCCCATGGATAACCATGGATGTAAAGGGTGCTAACACCTTCCCTTTACATAACCTACCCCCCGGACCCAAAAATCTTTTAAAAGGTCTTTCCTGTTCTTTTATGCCTTTCCTTTGGATAAAATAAAAGTCGGTGGCGACTCTTGCTATCCGCAACATAGCTAAAGTCAGTTCTCCCACCGTGTTACACCATCATCTGATTAAAGATTTCAGAATGTGTCATAGGCAAGGGATCAAAGGTTCTTTCAGGCCTTCTTTGCTGATATGGTGGACGCTGTTGAGGAGCGTATTGTTGTTGTTGACCAGGCCGTGGTGGATAAGCCGGTTGCTGGTATGGATTGGGCGCATATTGCGCGGCTGCAACCATTGGAGGTGGACGTGGTTGATGAGCCATCTGAGGAGGAAATAAAGCTTGAAAGGCCTGCTGATAAGGCATTGGAGGGACTGGCTGATATGGCATAGGAGCATATTGTGCAGAAGCAACATAGGGGTACTGATAGTATGGAACTGGTGCAGGTGCACTCTGTTGAAAATTCCCATTTGCAACAGAAATGGCATTTGTTTCGCCCTTTTTGTACCCGTTGAAAGGCTTCTTGGAATTGTTCTGGCTGCTAGAACCTCCTTGGATCTTTCCGCTTTTCAGACCCTCTTCAATTCTTTCTCCGACCATCACCATGTCTGAAAATCCAGAAGATACACTGCTGATCAGCTTCTCGTAGTATTGCCCCTGTAGGGTACCCATGAAGATATCGATTAGTTCACGGTCAACCAAAGGAGGATGCACTCTGGCGGCTAGCTCTCTCCAGCGTTGGGCGTACTCCTTAAAGGATTCGCTTTCCTTTTGAGACATACTCTGAAGTTGAGTACGGTTAGGAGCAAGGTCAGTGTTGTACTTGTACTGCTTTTTGAATGCATCAGATAGTTCAAGCCAAGTACGAACATTGTTGCGTTCGAGTTGCATATACCATTCTAGAGACGCTCCAGACAGGCTATCTTGGAAGGAATGGATCATGAGCTTGTCATCTTTGGCATGAGCGGCCATTTTTCTGCAGTACATCCTCAAATGGAGTTCAGGACAGCTGAGGCCTTTATATTTCTCGAATTCTGGAAGTTTGAATTTAGCAGGGATCACAACATCTGGAACTAAGCACATGTCTGCAGCACTCAGAGAAGTTGAGTTGTGTCCTTCCATGATTCGGAGTTTTTTAGCTAACTCGCGGCACATCTTTATAGCTTCAGATTCTTAAACAGCATGAGGATTGGTGATTGGAACAGTAGTATGCATCTCATACTCAACTTGATGATTCTCTTCAGTTTGAGGAAACTGGACTTGAGTTGGAATAGGTTGAGCTTGAGGAATAGCACCAACAGTAACACCAGAAGCAGGTATTGGTTGGGAAGTGACCTCTTCAACAGCAGGAGTGAAACCTGGAGGCAAACCGTAGACCAAAGGATTTGGAACGGGAACTGAAGGCATTGCGCGCGAGGTAGATCCTTGCACTTGAGCATTGTTCATTGCGGCAGCAGCTTCACGACGTTCTTCCATTCTTGCCAAAGCTTGCAAAGTCTCATAAACCTGGTCAATCTTGCTCTTGACCGAGTTAATCTCTTCCCTCATAGCAGCTTGCTCTTCTTGAATCACGTCCATCAGTCTTCTAGTGTTTGCTCGAGTTAGGTACGGGCGTCTAGCACAATACGGGCGTCGGGAAACCAGCTTGATTTACTGAAGATGGAGGAACATGAAATGAGTTTTCGGATTTTGGAATGAAATGCAAGATGAATAAATAATGCAAATGAGATGATATGCAATGTCAGAATCCAGGATCACAAGCATGACGGTTATCAATTCATATGGTTGTTCATCACACACGCCATAAGCATGACGGTTGATTGACTCCACCATATGAATCTATTTTGGGTGAGATCTTCGTATCGACAACCCACGAGAGAAAATTTTCTCGGGAGTCCATACTACGTGATCATCGACACAAGGTTTAAAACAAAGTCCTGGAGTTATGGAACTTTCTCAATTGTTTGATGCACGTGTCAATTTCATACATTCTTAACAGTCAATCAACTCCATTGAGTAAGTCTATTCCAAGTGAGGTTTTCGTATCGAGCCACGCGAGGGCGAACCCTGGTGCCCAATACTACGCAACCATCAACCGATGTTTTAACCAAAAGGTTCTAAAGGTCCTCAGAGTTGATGACCCTAATGAAAGCAACTGAGCACACACGCCAAGAGCTTGACGGTTGTCAGTATTCTCATCAGAATCTGCTCCAAGTGAGGTTTTCGTATCGACAACCCACGAGAGAGGTTCTCTCGGGAGCCCATACTACACAACCTCGCTAACTTAAGTTTATACTCGTAAGCCCGGGTATAGAGCTTTTCCCTCAAGTTTCTTTTGCAAAGTATCGATCCAAATTATAGTACCAAGGAGCCACAAGATATATAAGATGGAATGCGATAAAGAAAGCGATAAAAATAAACAAGCAAGGCATAAAAGCAAACATCCAAACAAACACAGGAACCTAGACTAGGCTTGACTCGCATAGGGGTGAACCAATCCCCAGCAGAGTCGCCAGCTGTCGTACCCCAAAAAATACGACCTCACGCGATCCGAAAAGACGGAGCCGCGCGCCGGACGGACTAAAGAGTCGCCACCTAATTCTATTTATTCCCGAAGAGGGAAAGGGGAGATATAGATACAACCCGGGAGGAAAAGGATGAGGACAAAGGTCAACGGAACCATTGCCTGGGTTCGGGAGTCGGTTATTCAGGGGGAAGGTATTAGCACCCCCTACATCCATCGTACTCGATGGGAACCATCTAAGTTAACGCGCGAGAAAGGATGTCTATGCTTAAACGAATTGCTTGCTAGAGGAAAATGAGTTGAATTATAAGTTAGATTGAACCTAGGTGCTCGGCAAGGATTGAGATCCTCGTGCCTACGTACTCCCGTGTGCAATGGGAAAGTCAGAGCCTCGTAGTTCGGCCTACTAAGGGTAATGGTTGTTCGATTTTATTACCTTTTGTCGATGAAAGGGTTTAGGAGTTGAAATGCACTAAAGACTATGGATAGTTTATCTCGCCCAACAAGACGAGCGTCTTGCGTCGAAATAATCGGAGCGGGTAACGAGAGCTCGTTATCCTCCTTTCTACCGCTTAAGGCTCGTGGCGTACAAATCTTCTCGCATTATTGATGTGTTTTATTCCCTAAGACCGCTTGATGTTGGATCAAGGGCTTGGATCTAATCGAAACGTTTTGGTTTTTTTGAGGTTAAAGGTAAATGCAATTGGAGGTTTATTTTTGTAGTTTGTTAGCGAGGCACGAAGCGCTCGGCTCGCAAGGTAAGGTGGATCCTAATAAACGAAAAAGGTGCGAGTGTGCAAGTGCAATCGCTTGGCGTTGGACCAAGGATTCAGAAAATAAAATACGGGAAATAAAAAAACGCGTACAAAGTAATGGGAGAGGGATACAAAATAAATACAGGGGATTTCGAGAAATAAATGGTCTCGTTGTAGTTTGCCCAAGAGGAAGCGTGTGTGCAGTGTTTTTGAACTATTTGAAGGCGTTCGACCTTTTAGTCGGGACGCAACTATTCGAAGGCGTTGAACCTTTTAATCGAGAAACAACTATTCGAAGGCGTTGGACCTTTTTGGGACGCGTCGAAATTTAGTTCGTGAACTACCTTAGAATCGATTCAAAATTGGAACCATTCTATAAGGAGTCGAAACGTAATTTTTTTAAATAAATAAATTAAATAAATTGAATTGTTTAGAATTAAAAATAAAATAATGAATATGAATAATAAATGAATAATATCAAGAATAATAAAATAAATTAATTTAATGTTTGTTTATCGAAATAATAAAATAATAAAAAAATTAATTACAAGGAGGCCTCATATTGGCCAAATATCACCGATTTAATGAAATCGGGCGAAAAATGGCCTTTTGTCAAGTCATCGGCCCAAATGAAAATAAGAAATAAATTGATAAATCGATAAATAAATAAGAAATAGAAAAATGGAAAAGTTAATAAATAATAAACCAATAACAATAGTTCTAAAAAAAATTAATTAGATATTGTTAAAGATAAAATAATGGTCTCATAACAATTTCGATAACATCGGTAAAAAACCGAATATCAAGAAATCATAGTTATATCATTGACCAAAAAAAAAAAAGAAAAGTAATGAAATTACATAAATTCAAAAATCTAAAAAAAAAATCTAAAATAAGAACATAATAAAATAATTAACTAAAGGCTAAGAAAATAATTAAAAAAAATAAATAAATAAGAGAAAAATGGGGGGTATATGCGCCAGATCTGGTGGTGTCTGGAGTGAAATATAGTGATATATTGGGCTGAGCCCGTCGTAACACCAACATTTATAAAGAAAAAAAAGGGTTTGTTTAGTTTTTTATTTAAAAAGAAAATAATGAAATAATGTACAAAAATCAATGAGGAATTTCAGCTTTAAAGTCACACAGTAACGGCAAATCAAACGATATAGTCAAAACAGAAACCAATCCACCTTAAAAAAATCTCTGCGTTATCAAAGAATTGTCGAGTCTCCTCGCTCACCTTTTTTGTTTCGATTTCGTTTTCTTCTTCACAAACCTCTCGCTCTCGCGTCTCTCACGCTCAAACGCTCGGTCTCACTCGCTCACAGTGTCGTGATTTCGCGGTTTGTGTTTTTTCTCGATCTGGAATCCTCTCAATTTGTGCGGTGTTTATGGTTTTCAGGTTTCATCTCCAAATCTCTTTGTTTTCTCTCGCGATGAGGTTTGCTCGCCGATTTGGTTTCAAGCTCGCGAATTTTGGTGTTGATGGTGTTTCCGTGGTTTTTTCACTCGTTCACGATATTTTTCGTTTCTGGTTTTTGGGTTTTTTTTGCGACGACGGGTTGAAGGTTTATGAGCTTCGGTGGTTTGTGGTGATTGTGAGTTAGATTTTTTGGATGATTTCTGGTTTTGCAATTTTGAGTGTTTGTTGATGTTTATGTGTGAGAGGTTGTTAATGGTGAATGAAGGGTGTTTTGACTAAAAATCTGTTTTAAGGTTATTGGAGAGAGATTTATGGAAGAGTTTTTTTTTGGGTGAAGCTTAGTGCCAACGATTTTATGCAGAATTTTCTCAGGCTTTCTCAGTTTTTGATTATTGTGATTGAAGGGTCTAATATATAGAGGATAAATTGAGGGTAGAATGGGGAGAATTGAGAGGATTTGTATAGATAAGGATGGGATGGAATCTTTTGTTGTGCTGTGAATTTGGATGAGGATTTGTTAATGGTTGTGCAGAAAAATTGATTGAAATTTGTTGTTGTTGTGCGTGTTGAGTGGAGATGGTACGGAGGTCATGTGTTGATATGAGGAAATTATAACAAACTTCGGAGCTTAAGGTCACCTAAAATCTATGGTATATAATGCTGGTAATTAAAAAACTGAAAAAAGAATGGGAGATGTTGTTAATAATAATAATGATATTAATAATAATAATAAAAATGAAATAGGAAATAAAATAAAGATAAAAAATTAATAATGATAATAATACAAATGAAGTTTCTTTTTTGTAACTTTTGTATAAATAAAGAAAGACGGTGATAAAAGGGACAATAACCAAAAGGAAAATATAAATGGATTTTTTTGAACTTTGGATAATGGTTAATAAATTTGGATAAATAATAAAGAAAAGTGGATTCATTTATAATAATAATAATAATGATAATAATAATAAAAATGATAAAAAAAAATAGTAATAGAAATACATAATAATAGCAATGATAATGAATTTTTAGATAGTCAAAATAAATAAACATTTTTTTTAAAAGAGAAAAGTAAATTGAACTTTTTTTTAGAGTTTTTTGTGATAAAATGATTAATGAAAAATAAGGGTAACCAGAAAAGAAGCCTCTACACAATTCTAACTTAACAAACTCAAACAACTTGATTTTTTCGCACAAAAAGAAAATGACATATATTTTTTGAATTTTTGAATATGGTTAGACAGGAAAATAAAAAGGCGCAAGTAGGACAAATTTGGGGTATGACAGCTGCTATGACACTTGCCAAAGTCAGACACTTTCCTGAACCCTCATCAGCCAAAGAACTGGGCTAAAAGATTGATTGCTTTGACATCAGAAGACATCAGATGGTGCACTCAGAGCACCAAGGGCAAAGACATCATTGCTAGTTGTGGGCAATACCCTAATGTGCCTTTGATTGGAGTAAAAGGTTGCATCAATTACAACCCTTTACTTTTTAAGAGACAATTAGGGTATGCTTTGGTTCATCCTCCCAGAGGGCAAGACTTGACTGAGACCCTCTATTGTGAAATCCAGCACAACTCTGTTGTTGTCAGACAGACAACCTGGTCCTGGGACAACATCCAAACTAAATGGACAACTATTTTGGGCAAATGCAACAATATAGCTTCAGCACAGTATTCTGATTGGTCTCGTACAGTGCAACCTGCAGCTACTGTTAGTTTGGAAGAGTTTGAGAAATTGAAAGAAAGGAATACTCAACTCTCTAAAGCCTTGAAGAAGACTCTCTGGGAGAGAAATGACAGTTGTCTGGATAATTAGAGGTTAGAGAGGCTAAGGATTGATCATTTAACCAAGATCGAGAAGACGGACGACTACATCAGGAAGGCTAGAGCAGGGGAGCTAGTACTGAAGAATGCTTGCAAGGAAGCAAACACTCAGAAGGCTAGGGCAGAGCATTATCTAGAGGAGAGCCAGGCTAGGTGGATCAGGATCATTGAGGCCCGTGCACAGGAAGATCAAAGGACCCAAGCTAAGATAGAGCAACTGGAGGCTAGTGAAAAGAAGCATCAGGAGGCATTAATAGCAGCACAAAAAGAGATATCTGAATTGAAACTCCGGGCAGGGTTGAAGAGGTCAAAGGATCAGGATAAGCACAAGAAGTTGACCAATGCCATTGCTACCAGGAACCTCCTCATCAGGACTATCACAGAGCACCTGGTTGGTCCAGTGACTGAGGCCCTCCTGAAGGAAGTCAGAGAAGATGACTTTGGATTGGATGTTTGAATCTTTTTGTTTGTACTTCATTTTGATTGTATTTTCTCTTTGTTGATGTATTTTGACCAACCATGGGAATGTTATTGTAATCAAACTATGTATTTTCACTCTTTGTAATATATTTGGTTTGTATTATTTTTGGTGGGGTTTATCTCTCTCTTTCAACATCAGCATTTCCTCGAGGTCTGGAAAGGTCAAAACCAAAGAACCAAACCGGATACCCTTGGAAGACAAATAGGCATCCTGCATTGCATACTAACATTTTCTTTGTTTTGTAGGTTTTTGTTTTATTGCTATTTCTCACTTTGTTGTGGTTTCAAGAAACATTGCTCGCAGAAGAGTGTTCCCTGTCAACAGAATACACCGGTACCCGACAAGAAACAACCTTCCGGGACTTCAGATGGATCAAGTTCAACAAGACTTGAATGAAGTGAGGGCCCAGATGGCCAATGAAAGGGTTGAGATGAGAAATCAGATGACTCAATTCATGACAGTGATGACTGGTCTAGCTCAGAGCCAGGAGAGACTAAGGGAGTTAGTTGAGCAACAAACCCCCGAAGAACACCATCCAGGTACAGGAGGTACCAGTAACAACGATCACGTGCAACCTCGCACTGATCCACCAAAATTTGGACCTCATCTGAACCCAGAAATCAATGCCATAAGGAATACTCAGGGTAACACTGCTGGAGGAAGGGTCTTGAAGGAAGATCCTCAAGAAGAGCAGTTTACTGTGGTCGGGGCTGGAGACGAGGTTTACGACCGTCGGTTGGATGAAATTACAGAGAAGCTGAGGTCTCTTGAATCCCAAAACTCCCTAGGTTTTGATGTCATGGACATGGGATTGGTGGAAGGGGTGAGAATTCCTCACAAGTTCAAACCCTCGTGTTTTGAAAGGTATAATGGCACATCCTGCCCACGCACCCACCTTCAATCATTCTTGGGAAGATTAAAAGCATACACCATGGACGAGAAGCTGTGGATGTTTTACTTCGAGGATAGCTTGACAGGGGCATCCTGAGAATGGTATTCCCACTTGACCAGAGCCACAGTATGAAACTGGAAAGACTTGGCTGAGGCTTTTATCCGTCAGTATCAATATAACCTGGACATGGCTCCAAACAGGACCCTTCTAATGGGAATGTCTCAATCTTCCCGTGAGAGCTTTAGGGAGTATGCCCAAAGGTGGAGGCAACTTGCTGCTGCAGTTCAACCCCCCATGTCTGAAAGGCAGATGGAAAACATGTTCATGAATACCCTCCAGGGTACATATATTGACAGATTGGCTGCATTCTCTTCTACCAGCTTTGCAGATGTGGTGATAGTTGGAGAAAGAATAGAGAGCCTACTGTAGATGGGAAAGATCTCCGACAACGGTGTCAGTTCAAGCGGTACAAGGAAGCCATTTGCTGGGCCCCGTAGATTTGGTGAAACGAACTCTGTACACATGGGAAGAGGGAGACCCCAATATCTGCCCAGAACAGTTGCTGCTGTTACCATCCCTGCTCCATCTCCTCAATATACTCAACAACCACAACACTTTCCGCAACAACAATAATTTCCTCAACAGAGATCATACAACAACAACAACAATCAATCAATAACAACGCCCTTTTCAACAGCGGCCATCTCAGATCAACAGGGTGATTGACCCTATCCCAATGCCATATGCTACACTGCTGCCACAACTCCTAAAGCTCAATCTTGTTGAGTTGAGGACATTGGCTCCACCTGATCCTCAGAACCTTCCGAGAAACTATGATGTCAACGCTAGGTGTGCTTTTCATTCTAACGCACCTGGTCATTCTACGGAAAAATGCAGAGCTCTGCATATGAAGGTCCAGGATCTGGTAGATTCAAAGGCCCTGAACTTTGCACCACCTCCCAATGTCATGAAAAATCCTATGCCGAGCCACGGTGGGCCAAGGATTAATGATGTAGAGAAAGGCTCACCCATGAGTTTTATAGAAGACATTGCATGTATTTAAACACCTCTGGCAGAGGTTAAAGCCCAGCTTTTGAAAGGCCAAGTGTATCCAGGTTGTGAGGCCTGTTGTGAATCATGCAAACTTTCCGAGAATGGGTGTGCGAGCTTGAGGAGTGGAATTAATGGCTTGATCAGAGAAGGAATTCTGCAAATTACAACAACATCTTCTACAACACCAACAACCTTTTTGTCAACAACAAGTGAATCTTCTACAACTGCAACAACCATTGTTCCTATTGATTCTCCTACAACTGCAACAACCATTGTTCCTACTAAATCATCTACAACTTCAGCAACCATTTCTTCCATCGCTTCAACAAACAACAGTTCCATTTCATCTCCTTCTACAACTCCAGCAACCACCAACAACGATGTCTCCACAGTTACAATTTATTATGACCCGACAACGGTCCCGAACTCCAGCAACTTTCAACAATCTCAACAACAGTTTCAACCAAGCTTCAATTCACCACCACCAACATTCACCGGAAGTCCTGTCACTATATTCTATGACCCACAGACAATTACGGTTCCGACTTCTGCTGCAGTAAGCCCAGTCACCATCACGGTGCCCGGGCCAATTCCATATGATAAAGACAGTGCTATACCATGGCATTATGGTGCTGACCTTTACTGCAATGAAGAGAAAGTCCTTCTTGATTCTCCAGTTCTTACTCCCCAAGTGGATAATGTTGGGGGAGGCGGAGGCTTCACCCGAAGCGGACGTCTCTTCGCATCACAGGCTCTGAAAACCAATACTGAGGCTGAGGCTGCTGCTAAAGCCAAAGGGAAGAGTGTGATACCTGAAGAATCTGCACCGAAAGAGACTCATAAATCATCCTTTGATCAGGATGTGGATGAATTTATGAGGATTATTAAAAGAAGTGACTATAAAGTTGTGGACCAGCTCCACCAGACTCCTTCAAAGATCTATATATTATCCCTAATGTTGTGTTCCGAAGCCCATTGGGATGCACTACTCAAAGTTCCGCACGCTGCCTACGTGCCAGAAGAGATCACGGTGAATCAGCTGGAAATAGTGGTGTCAAATGTCAATACTAGCCATGGGCTAGGTTTCACTAATGCTGATTTGACAACAGAAGGACGTCACCACAACAAAGCTTTGCACATAACCCTGGAGTGCAAGGGAGCTGTGCTCTCTCATGTTCTTGTAGACATTGGGTCCTCACTCAATGTCTTGCCCAAGAAAGCTCTCGTCAAGCTCGAATATGATGGAATAGCTCTCCGACCAAGTAATCTCGTTGTTAGGGCTTTTGATGGCTCCAAAAGATCTGTTCTTGGAGAGGTAGAGCTTCTAGTGATAATCAGTCCGCAAGTCTTTAAGACTACTTTCTATGTGATGGACATTCAACCGGCATACAACTGTTTGTTAGGTCGACCTTGGATTCACGCCGCAGGCGTAGTGACGTTGACCCTTCACCAGAAACTGAAATATTAGTGGGAAGGACAGATTATCACCATCTGTGGTGAGTAAGACATATTTGTTAGCCATCTGGCTACATACAAGTATATTGACATGGATAGTGAGATCCATGAAACTATGAGCCAAGGGTTCGAGGCCCTGAACGTCAATAAGGCGACGACTGAAGTATTTGTTGCATCCCAAGAGGATAGGATGGGTACTTCAATTGTCTCTTATCAGCAAGCCCGGAAGGTTGTTGAAGATGGTTATGCCCAAGGCTAGGGCAAGCTACTGCCAGTGGAGAAGAAGGAAGATAGATTCGGTTTGGGTTACAAACCATTCCGACAAGATCAATTAGAGGTTGCGAAAGAGCCCAAATTCATCAGTGGGGGATGCTCACCCCAGATGCTGTTAACAACCTGGAAGACGAGGCGGAAAGCGACCGCAACCTGGAGAGCTGGATACGTCCAAGGATCCCGGGGAACCAAGTCCTTAACTGGTCTTCCTAGGAAATTATAAGAGTTACTCCTGCAGAGTAATTATTATTTCTTGTCTTTTTAGCATGGATCAAGTCCTACATCTTGCCCAAGGTGTCAGGACTCATTTTGTAATAGGGCCATATTGTAATTTTGTGCAAATGGATTAATCAATGAATATCAGACATCTTTTGCAAACGAGTCTCTTTTTCGCTCACTGTCTTTTCATTTTTCACTTTTGTACAAAACAATAAAATGGCAATGTTTTCAAAATAAACAACTTCATTTTCACTTTTCTAAACAAGATTAAAATTGATCACTAAAACGAACAAATCTCAACCCTTGCAGAGATTATCCTCCCGATTGCACCGACAACAGCACTGATATGACCTTGTATGACTTCGACAATCCAATTAATCAAGCTGATGAAGGGGTTGAAGAAGACTATGAGTTACCTGAAGAGTTAGCCAGGTTGTTGAGGCAAGAAGAGAAGGGGATTACTCCTCATCAGGAGGAGGTTGAAACAGTTAATCTTGGTACCGAAAAAGACTTGAAAGAAGTGAAGATTGGGGCCAGTCTGCAGGCTTCAGTGAAAGAACAGCTTATTGACATGCTTCGAGAATACGTCGATGTCTTTGCTTGGTCCTATCAAGACATGCCAGGTCTAGATACATATATTGTTATGTACAAGTTGCCATTAAAAGAAGATTGTCCTCCAGTAAAGCAGAAGTTACGCTGTACTCGTCCAGATATGGCAATGAAGATTAAGGAAGAAGTACAAAAACAGTGGGACGCCGGTTTCCTTGCTGTAACTAGTTACCCACCGTGGGTTGCTAATATTGTACCAGTACCTAAGAAGGATGGAAAAGTACGGATGTGTGTGGATTAGCGGGACCTGAACAGAGCTAGCCCGAAGGATGACTTCCCATTACCTCACATTGATGTATTGGTCGACAACACAGCTCAATTCTCGGTGTTTTCCTTCATGGATGGATTTTCAGGGTATAATTAGATCAGAATGTCACCCAAAGACATGGAGAAGACAACCTTCATCACACCTTGGTGCACATTTTGTTACAAGGTAATGCCTTTTGGACTGAAGAATACCGATGCGACTTATCAACGGGCTATGGTGACATTATTCCACGATATGATCCACAAAGAAATTGAATGCTACGTGGATGACATGATTGCCAAGTCCCTCACTAAAGAAGATCATTTGGTAAATCTTCTGAAGTTGTTCAAGCGTCTAAGAAAGTATCAGTTGAAGCTAAACCCCAACAAATGCACATTCAGGGTATGTTCCGGTAAGCTGCCGGGATTTATTGTAAGTGAAAAGGGAATTGAAGTTGATCGTGACAAAGTCAAAGCCATTCAGGAGATGCCTGCACCTAGGACTGAAAAGGAAGTTCGAGGGTTTTTAGGTAGATTTAACTACATATCAAGGTTCATATCTCACCTTACTGCAACCTGTGAGCCCCTGTTTAAATTGTTAAGAAAAGAACAAACGGTCAGGTGGAACGAAGATTGTCAGAAGGATTTTGACAAAATCAAGGAGTACCTACAAGAACCTCCAATTCTTATGCCTCCAGTTGAAGGAAGACCTCTAATAATGTACCTGACAGTATTAGAAGGATCAAGGGGGTGTGTGTTGGGCCAGGATGACGAGTTTGGTCGAAAAGAGTATGCAATATACTACCTAAGCAAAACGTTTACCGACTGTGAACATCGTTATTCATTGCACGAGAAAACTTGATGAGCTTTAGCGTGGGCTACTCGTCGACTAAGACAATATATGTTGACTCACACTACCTTGCTGATCTCAAAGATGGACCCCGTCAAGTACATATTTGAGAAGCCAGCACTTACCGGAAGGGTTGCAAGATGGCAAATGATCCTGACAGAGTATGACATTCAGTACACATCTCAAAAAGCTATCAAAGGCAGTGTACTGTCTAACTACCTAGCTGAGCAACCCATTGATGATTATCAGCCTATGAGGTTTGACTTCCCTGATAAAGACATCCTGTTCCTAAAAGTAAAAGATCATGAAGAGTCGGTTCACACTGAAGGGCTTGACCCAAAAGAAGAATGAACTATGATGTTTGATGGGGCTGTCATCATGAATGGCCGTGGAGTTGGTGCAGTTCTCATTACACCTAAAGGAGTTCATATGCCTTTCTCGGCGAAACTCATCTTTGCCTGCACTAACAACGAAGCTGAATACGAAGTCTGTATCATGGGTCTTGAGGAAGTCATTGACCTCAGGATCAAGACTTTAACTATATTCGGAGATTCAGCTTTGGTAATCAATCAGACCAACGGCAAATGGTACACTCACCAGGAGCATCCGATTCCATACCGTGACTATACGAGGAGATTATTGACTTTCTTCACAACAGTCAAACTTGAGTATATCCCTCGAGACGAAAATCAGTTCGCAGATGCTTTAGCTACCATTTCCTCCATGATCAAGGTTCAGACTGCAAATTGTGTACCTCGGATTTCTGTATCCAGGCTAGACCGAGCAACATATGTATTCTCTGTGGACATTTCTAAAGATGACAAGCCTTGGTTCCATGACATCAAAAGCTTCTTGGAGGACCAGACATACCCACCTGGGGCATCATCCAATGATAAGAAGACATTGAGAAGACTGGCCGGTAGTTTCTTCCATAATGCTGATGGTTCATTATACAAGCGAAACTTTGACATGGTGCTACTCAGATGCGTTGATAAGAAAGAAGCAGAGTTGCTGATGCACGAGGTGCATGAAGGATCTTTCGGTACCCATGCTGGAGGATATGCAATGGCCAAGAAATTATTAAGATCAGGTTACTACTGGATTACAATGGACGCGGACTGTTGTGCCTATGCCAGAAAATGCCACAAGGGCCAGATCTATGCAGACAAGGTGCATGTGCCTCCAAATCCTTTGAACGTGATGTCTTCACCTTGGCCCTTTGCCATGTGGGGCATTGACATGATTGAAAATATCGAACCAACTGCTTCAAATGGCCATAGATTCATCTTGGTAGCCATTGATTACTTTACCAAATGGGTTGAAGTAGCTTCGTATGCAAATGTCACCAGACAAGTGGTAGCCAGATTCCTAAAAAGAGACATCATCTATCGATACGGAGTTCCCGAGCGAATCATTACTGACAATGGTTCCAATTTGAACAACAAAATGATTGCAGAACTGTGTCGGGACTTCAAAATCCAACATCACAACTCTTCTCCTTACAGGCCAAAGATGAATGGCGATGTTGAGGCAACTAACAAAAAACATCAAGAAGATTGTGCAAAAGATGGTGGTTACTTACAAAGACTGGCATGAAATGCTACCTTTTGCCTTGCATGGATATCGAACCTCCATCAGAACGTCCACTAGGGCAACACCTTATCAGCTTGTGTATGGTATGGAGGTTGTCCTACCTGTTGAAGTTGAACTACCCTCCCTACGGGTACTAATGGATGTAAAGCTGAATGAAGCAGAATGGGTCCGATCTCGGTACAATCAGTTGAATCTGATCGAAGAAAAGAGGTTAGCTGCTATCTGTCATGGGCAGTTATATCAAAAAAGGATGAAGAAAGCCTTCGATCAGAAAGTCAGGCTTCGGGAATACCAAGTAGGAGATCTTGTGCTGAAAAGACTCCTTCCTCCTCATACAGACCATCGGGGCAAGTGGACTCCAAATTACGATGGTCCATTCATAGTAAAGAATGTTTTCTCTGGTGGAGCACTGATGCTCACTACTTGTTCGCGGTGGTTTCTAGCGAACAACCTCTGGTTAACCAATCTCTTCAGGAAACTGGGTTACTTGCAGGACCAACCATACAAGTCCTGGGATACATGTGCATTTTTCTGTCGAACTACTCTTAGACTTTTGGTGACTGATTTGTGGTTTGTTTTATCAATGCTGTCAAAGTATTAAGAACTTTGATTTTGCAAGTAAAGTAAAGTTTTAAATCTTAAAGACGAAACAAAGTTAAAAATTAAACAAGAACAAAGAAACTGTCGAAGGCTGTAAACTTGCAGAAAAAGTAAATAACATTTAAAATGACATGAACTTGAAGAATAAACAAGTAATTTTAAAATGACTTTGAAATATAACTGGTGTTTTAAACGTACATTGTTCCAAATACTAAACTCATTTTCTCTCACACTGGGTACTTAGAGCTTTTACAGGAATTTTGTACAAATTTTCACACACACATTCTAACCACAAACTATCCTATTTATACATAAACAAAATAACTGCTTAGAACGGAAAAACTATAACTAAACGACAAGTGTCAGCCTGCATGTAAATTTCTTCTCTGAAACCTCCATGTGTCCAACTGCCAAAGGTTACAACCTTTTGAATTTGAATCCCTTCCTTAGGTGACGAAACCTTGCACCTCTTCAAACTGTCGAAACCTTTTAAGGAAGAAACAACTCTTCCAACATCTGCCAAACCATATCTTCTGCCAACAACTTCTTCTGTCGAAGCCTTCAATCACAAACTTTCCAAACTATTCCACCAGAACATTAAACCTATTTCTGTCGAAGCAATGAAACATTAAAACCTTGTCAGCAATTCTTGGATTATCCTCCTAATGCTATCCTTCGACAAGGATGACCTTGAACCCTAAATTTCAGCCTGTCGAAATTATGGGTTCACAAATTGCCCCCCAGCAAAGATATTTTCGACTATCAAAGGAGAAATGTCTTTTGCTGTCGAAGTGACCTTTGACTTCTAGTTGCATTTATTGTAAAGTGATTTTTGTTGAGTCCCAAGGAAACACCATGATTTTCACTTTATGAAACGTCACATCTAGCCCACGTTTCACACAATCTCCCATGACCCTATATTGTAGGTAAATCATGGCTCACTACCAACCGCCACTTTCAATCTCCACCAATGGATTAACATGCATGTTTCCCTTTTTCCAACTGAAAAAGTCTCTTCATTTTCCTTTTTTTTATTATTATTCATTTATTCCACCCTCTATAAATACCATTGTCAACAACATTTCACACTTTTCACTGTCTCAGCTTTTCTCTTACCCAAACGTGAAAACTCCATTTCCAAATCTTTCAAAGCTCCTGTTTCTTTACCATCCTCATCAAATCAATGGCTCCTCCAAAGACTACCACTGGACAAAGTGCAAAGAAGACAAAGAAGACTACGGATCTTCCTCCTGCTCACGTGTTATCTGGGCCTACTCAAACACAGCACCAACAGTACTTCCCAGAACCCCCAAATGAAAGGGAAAAGGCAAGCATTTACAGGTCACAGGTAATGATTCCCATTTCTGTTTCTGGAATTCACCATGCCATGTTAGGCCCTATTTTTGATCCCACTTCTGATTCTAAACGTTTGAAAGAATTTTACCCCTGCTACTCTGCTTTAAAACCCATAGCTGCTAACAAGAACCCCAAACCTGTCGAAACCTCATCAAAAGAACCTGAAATCCTTATGACTTCGACAGAAATAGATCTGTCTTATCTAAACCAAAACAGGATTTTTAGGAGTCCTCCTCTGACGAAAGATCCCTCTGATTACCTAGCATGGCTTACTAGGGTCGAAAAGGCCAAAGAAAAGTTTTGGAAGAAAACTGGGATTTATGACTTAATCCAATTGTCGAAGGAGGGTCCCCGTTACTGCCAAAACATGCTGTTAGCCTCCTTGTATTTCTGGGACAGTACTTACAATACCTTCCACTTACCTTGTGGAATGGTGACCCCCACCCTATTCGACATAGCAGCCATAACTGGCCTTAGTCCTTTAGGGGAAATATTCAACCCTGAACACTTGAACAAGGACCCCATAAGCTTCGACACAAAGTATGCTGGGTATTCTGTTTTCATAGCCCATTACCAAGGTGAAAACAATGAAGAAGTCTCTGACATAGAACACATTGCCTTCCTTAGCCTGTGGTTATCCAAATTTGTATTCTGTACAAGATCCCTTCAGGTAGCCAGAAGTTTTATCATTATGGCGAATCAACTTCACAATGGAGTTGCATTTTGCCTGAGTGAACTACTTTTGGCCAACCTCTATGAATCCTTAAGTGAAGGTGTAAGCAACCTCAAAACCCTTAAGGACAAAGGTAACATAAGTCTCACAGGCCCTTTTTGGCTTCTACAACTATGGCTGAATGCCACTTTTGAAAACTTCATCCCCATAAAAATGCCAATTGTCGAAGAGGCAGTCAAAGAAAGACGCGTCGAATGGCCTAGGCTGGTTCAACTGACCCCTACTGATGAGAATACAAGCCTTCGACAAGCATTTACTGGCTACATTATGATGTTCGCCAAACGCTACAAATTTTCTCCTTCAATGGCACCATTCGCCAACAGGCAAGTAGGTCCAAGATGGTTTACTAGAAAACTACTAGTGGAGAACCAGAAAGATGAAGATTCCTACATCTCCATTTGGGAAGCTTTTCTCATGCCCAGACACTTTTTTTCTCATCATAGCCTCAACAACACAAAGGTATCTCTCATTGTTTACCAACCCAATCTGGTAGCTAGGCAGTTTGGATTAATTCAAACGAAGACGAAGCCTATCTACCACAAGAAAGGTGCCATTATCTTCTACAACTCATGTCACCATTTCGACAAATGTTTGGAACTGTACAACAAGTTTTTTGACCCTTCTCTTGAAGTTTATCCCACCATTTTCCTACCAAACTTCCTCTGTACTGAAGAATTCGACGTCTGGTGGAAGGAATACTATATCAACAGATTTTTCGACGTAGCAACCTTCACTACTCTTCTGACGAATGCTTTTACCTTTGTGCAGGACAGGAAGAAAAAAGGTACAGATCAGCATATCAAAGAAGTTCACAAGTTTCAAAAGTATTTTGAAACTATTTACAGGCCTGATGATCTTCGTCGAACCATAGCTGAAGCAGCAGTATCTTTAAAATTCAAATTCACAGAGAAATTAAATAAATTGTGGTTTCCCTCATCTCTTCCACCACATGCACACTACGATTTTGCTTTCACCACTTTTCCTCCAAAATTCCCTCCACTCCCTTCTGCAGAATTTGGAGTGGCCTTGAGTCCTCCATTTCCAGATTGGTTTGTATGTGGATCATATTTAAAACTGCTTCGTGAAAGCAACAAAAAACCTGCCGAACGCGTGGTTGCGACGAAGTATCATCTGCACAACTTCACTGGGCACCTTCATATTGGGATAGAACATGTTACTGTGGACGAACCCATTCTTGAAGGTGTCGAAGAAATTACATTCTTCTTTTTTGCTTCTAACTCTTTTATCATTATATCAATGTTCATGCAACTTTTCCTTTTCAGCTGTTAGGATTGTCAGGAAGACTACTGGCGAAGGAACTTCTTCAAAAACAGTCGAAAAGTCTCCTGCAACTGCCAAGAAGGTTTCGACACAAACAAAACATCCCTCCTTATTTATATACTTCACATTCTCATATACTGAACCCTTTTTCTTTCTCTTATAGGCAACTCGTACCCCAGCAAAGAAAAGGAAACCAGAAGAAAAGGAAACAAGCGTCGAAGAATCTGAGGACGAGTCCCCTGAACCCCAGCCTTTGAAAAGAAACAAAGGTCTAAGAATTAAAACAGTGGCGTCCCAAAGATCTCTGGTCCAAAGACGAACTCCACCTGCCAGTCCCGTCAACAAAGTTCCCTCAAGGAGCGAAAGAAGTGGGGACTCAAGTGCCCATACTGAAATCCCTCAGGTAATCATTTCGACAAACAACACCCCAGCCTTGACTGAGTGTAACTTTATCTTACAGTTCTTCTTTTATGTTTTTTGCTTGTAGGTTGTTATTGACGTCGAAGAGACCTCTGCAAACCAAGAAGAGCAAGCTCCCTCTAATTCTGAGAGGACTCTGGCTGAAAGACTCCAGGATGATGCCACTCCAGATGCAGGAGTCCATGGGCCTCAAACCTTGGATGAATTCGACCTCAGTGATTCTGAGTCTTCTGACAACAACTCCCCCTTTCGACCAGACCCCACTGCAGAACATATAATTCCAGATCAAGATGCACCACTTCCACCACCAGCTGCTATACCAGAAGTTAATGAAGATGTCTCTGCTCAGGATGTACCAACTCCAGACCCAACTGACAAAGAAAATGTCGAAGAGGAAGTCACTCTGTCGAATCAACCAGGAGTCAACCTGAGCGTTGGAGGAACTTCTCAAAACATTCCTCCTTCATCAAAGGCTCCTGTCGAAACCTCTTTGGGTACTGATTCGACAAGTTTATCACATGAAGAAATTGAGAGTTTGAAGGTTAGAAAACCCTTTGAGTATTTAAAAGCCTTGCTCGACACCAGGTATAACTTCCAAGATTCTTCTGCCAGTGGTTCGACAGCTTCAGGGGCCACTTCTGACCTTCAACCAATCAATGTCATTATGGATGAGATCAAGACAAGGATCCTTGGAGTTGACCTGTTTGAAGTCTTGGCTGAGAATACTTCTGCTCAACATGATCTAAAGAAACTCCTGAAGAGTGCCAACTTGCTGGAGGCTTCGACTGAAGAAAGCCATTTGGTGATGGATTTGATATCTTTGATTGATTCTGCTAGCGCTGATCTGGTTCGACAGAAAGAATTCTCCCAAAAGATCAAAGCCAAGTCTGAGGAGCAAGTTTCAGCATGGAACACAGTGGCTTCTTCGACAGAAAGGATTTCAGAGCTGAATAAGCTTTCTGACGAATACACTAAAGCTGCTGCTGAGTGTGAAAGCAATATTCAAGCTTACCAAGCCCAGATTGCTGATCTCCAAAGAAAAATCCTCCAAGAAAAAGAACGCCAGGCCTCTCTCAAAAAACCAAATCAGGAAGCAATAGACAGTGAACTCCAGAAAGGGCTACAACATGCAGAAACAGCCCAGCAACTTCATAGAGAGCTTGACGAAATGACTGTCAGCAAGAGCCTTTGTGAGCGTCGAATCCAACTCCAAAAGAAAAAATTCGACGAGCTTAAAGCCACATTTCTTCGACAGTAATTTTGTAATAGAACTTAGGAATTTTATTTGTTTTAAGGATATTTCCTTTCTTAGCACTTTTATATGTAATGCTATTTTACGCCATTTGTTTGGCGAAGACAAGTTTCGTTTGCAATTTTAATTTGTTATGATTTTTATTTCCTGCAGCGTTGGTTTATACTTTTTTAAGTACTTCCCATTTATTTTCATCACTCTTCTATCTTTTTCTATTTCTTCGACTTCGTATGCACCATTGGAAAAAACTCTTAGAATTTTAAAAGGTCCTTCCCACTTAGGGGACCATTTTCCCATCACTCTGTCTTTCTTCTCCATGGGCAAGATCACTTTCCAAACTAAATCATTTACTAAAAAGGCTTTGAATTTTACTTTTTTGTTATAAAACTTTTCAACTCTTTCTTTCTGCCTTCTTATTAGTTCTAAAGCACGCAACCTTTCTTCGTCTAAATCAACCAATTCATCCATCATCATACTCCAATAAATTTCAGATGGAATCTCATGATGTCTTTGAATTCGTATTGACTGTAAACAAATTTCGACAGGCAATACTGCATCATGTCCATAAGTTAATTTAAATGGGGTAGAATTAGTTGCTTCCTTAGGAGATGTTCGACAAGCCCAAAGGATTTGATCCAGGGTCTTATGCCAATTTCTGGGTTTTTTCCCCACATGCTTCTTTATCAGGTTTATCACTACTTTGTTGGCTGCTTCGACCTGGCCATTTGCTTGGGCATAATAAGGTGTCGAAGTCAACAACTTAAAACCTGTCTCTCTTGCAAATGCTTGCATATTTCTGCCAGTAAACACAGATCCTTGATCAGTGGTTATAGTCTCTGGTATTCCAAATCTATACATTATGTGTTTCTGGATGAAATCTATGACTGCTTCCTGATCTACATTCGTCAAAGGTATGGCTTCAATCCATTTAGTGAAATAGTCTACTCCCACCAATATGTACTTCTGCCCTTTTGAAGAGGCTGGTCGAATCTCACCAATTAAATCTAAAGCCCAACCTCTAAATGGCCAAGGCTTTACAATAGAATGTAACTCACTTGCTGGCACATGAGGTATGCCTGCATGAATTTGACATTCCTGACAACCCTTTGCAAATTCGACACAATCTTTCAACATGGTTGGCCAGTACATTCCTTGTCGAAATAATAGCCATTTCATCTTATGTCCTGCTTGGTGGGCACCACATGCACCACTGTGTACATTCGACAGAGCTATATAAGCTTCAGTCTCTCCTAGGCATTTTAGTAGAACTCCTTCTGCAGTCTTTTTAAACAGTTCATTTCCAAAGAGCACATAACTTATGGCTCTGTACTTTATCTTTCTTTCGACTGTCTGATTTGGATTTTGTAAATAATCTTTGATGGGTTTTCTCCAATCTCCAACTTCTAGATTACCTACATTGAAAATCTCAAAGTTTTCCTCATCACCATATCCCAATCTCATTGTCTCCAAATCAGATGGGGACAGCTTAGTAGATAAAACTTTGCCTCTTACTTCGACAATTTTCATCAGATTTTCCTTCGACACTTTATACCCTGAAACCAATTGAGCCAGGTCATTTGCTTCCTGATTTTCTAATCTGGGAACGTGTCTAAAGACTACACTGTCGAATCTCTTGAGGAGTCTGTTGGTTATCACAAAGTACATGATCAAATTCTCTTTGACACATTTGTACTCTTTCGTCAATTGTTTTATCACCAACTCAGAGTCACCCATTATTTCGACCTCTGTTGCCCCCAGTTCCAACAAAATTTCAAGTCCAGCAATTAAAGCTTCATATTCTGCCTCATTATTTGAACAGAATCCTTCTATTTTGTACTTGAACTTTGTTGGAATTTTATTAGGAGAAATAATTAACACCCCAACACCTGTTCCATTTTTATGACTGGAACCATCGAAATATAACCTCAAGGCTCTTTTTCGACATAATTTGTCTCATCTCCAAGTATGTCGAATGGATTGCTAATATTGTTCCTGTGATTAAGAAAAATGGCACACTAAGGGTGTGTATTGATTTTAGAGATCTAAACTCAGCCACCCCTAAGGATGAGTATCCTATGCCAGTAGCAGAAATGCTAGTAGATTCTGCAGCAGGCCATGAGTATTTAAGTATGCTCGATGGCTATTCTGGTTATAACCAGATTTTTATTGCTGAAGAAGACGTTCCAAAAACAGCTTTTCGTTGTCCAGGAGCAATAGGAACATATGAATGGGTAGTTATGCCCTTTGGTTTGAAAAATGCTGGAGCTACTTACCAAAGGGCCATGAATTCTATTTTTCATGATTTCATCGAAACATTTATGCAAATTTATATAGATGACATTGTGATTAAATCTGCTTCAGGCTTGGACCATATCAACCATCTTCGACAGTCCTTTGAAAGGATGAGGAAGTTTGGTTTGAAAATGAATCCTCTTAAATGTGCTTTTGGCGTGCCAATTTGTTCGCGGTGGTTTCTGGCGAACAACCTCTGGTTAACCAATCTCTTCAGGAAACTGGGTTACTTGCAGGACCAACCATACAAGTCCTGGGATACATGTGCATTTTTCTGTCGAACTACTCTTAGACTTTTGGTGACTGATTTGTGGTTTGTTTTATCAATGCTGTCAAAGTATTAAGAACTTTGATTTTGCAAGTAAAGTAAAGTTTTAAATCTTAAAGACGAAACAAATTTAAAAATTAAACAAGAACAAAGAAACTGTCGAAGGCTGTAAACTTGCAGAAAAAGTAAATAACATTTAAAATGACATGAACTTGAAGAATAAACAAGTAATTTTAAAATGACTTTGAAATATAACTGGTGTTTTAAACGTACATTGTTCCAAATACTAAACTCATTTTCTCTCACACTGGGTACTTAGAGCTTTTACAGGAATTTTGTACAAATTTTCACACACACATTCTAACCACAAACTATCCTATTTATACATAAACAAAATAACTGCTTAGAACGGAAAAACTATAACTAAACGACAAGTGTCAGCCTGCATGTAAATTTCTTCTCTGAAACCTCCATGTGTCCAACTGCCAAAGGTTACAATCTTTTGAATTTGAATCCCTTCCTTAGGTGACGAAACCTTGCACCTCTTCAAACTGTCGAAACCTTTTAAGGAAGAAACAGCTCTTCCAACATCTGCCAAACCATATCTTCTGCCAACAACTTCTTCTGTCGAAGCCTTCAATCACAAACTTTCCAAACTATTCCACCAGAACATTAAACCTATTTCTGTCGAAGCAATGAAACTTTAAAACCTTGTCAGCAATTCTTGGATTCTCCTCCTAATGCTATCCTTCGACAAGGATGACCTTGAACCCTAAATTTCAGCCTGTCGAAATTATGGGTTCACACTACTATGGATTGTGAAGATTTCTTATCCCCTGTGAATTCAGATACGGTTAAAAAATACTTCGCATAAAATGACCCGCTGGACATAAAAACAGAATATAAGTCCAGGAAAAAATAGGGCATCCCGGCGAGTCAAAAACAGAATAAAAGACTCGGGCAAAAATAAGGGAAAATTAAAAAAATGTACACCCGCTGAGTTGAAAAGCCACATCGGACAGCTCAGGCAAAAATGGGTCTCCCGGTGGATTAAAAACCCGAAAGGGCGATCCACGCAAAATTAGGGAATAAGCGAACAACTGCATTCTGAATTCGTCTGTATCACTCACAACACGGCAAGCTTCGAAAGGATAAAGCATCAGCCAAAATCAACCTTCTTCAGAAAGCAAGACGGGAAGAATGTCAAGGTCATACAGGTCATAACAAAGGAAGCTCGCCGGAGCGTCGTCAACATTGCCAGCACTTTTACTTTTTCAATTTTGTAACTATCTCCTTATTCCAGGGGATCTGTTTCTTTGACTGTATCTGCCAATTCAAGGCACCCAGATTAATAAAACCAGAAGTTTTCAGTCACACCTCGTTTTGTATATTTCGTTTCATTTGCAAAATTTCCAATATCCATGATATAATATTTGCATAAAACAAATGAGCCATTCTTAATAAATGCTTGCAGGAAATAAATTTACTTCCAGGAATGTCTAACTCCTATGACGGAATCTGGTAATGGATACCTCGGGGAACTTGTGCGTTTCTTTTATCTTAACAGGTTGTGGGTATTCAATACGTAGCATGGGGCATGCCAAGCATCACTTCCCCAGTGTACCTCCTCCAAGCAGTATCTAGAATGTTTTTCCCCAGCGGAGTTGTCAAAGTCTCCTCATCCCCAACAAAAGTATACTCAACAGAAGCTCCCCAGTCGGGATCCCCACAGATTTCTCTAGGAAGATCGTTCAGTGATCTTTTCTTCCCCAAGCAGAGTGTCAGGTCTCTCAAAGACAAAAGAACCATCTCCCCACAGAGTTTCGGCCTCTCCCAGAAGAGCAATGCCTGAAACTCTTACGCAACAAAGTGACGGAAGTCTCCTCATCCCCAGCTGGGTTTCTCCTTACAGGATAAGTCTATCAATGATCTATTTCCCCAGGAGGAACTATATATCTTAACAAGATCTACCAATGATCTTCCCCAGCTGGTATATCCCTCCAAGCAGATCAGCCATAGATCTTTTACAACAGCGGAATCTGAATCCTGGATCGGTTTTCTTTTGCATAATCATAGCATTCGCATCATTTTCCCCATGAAGCGTAGCATTCCGTATAATACGGAGAATTACAGCAAAAATCAAACATTTGCATGATCACAAGCCAGGTTCGAGCTAGTCACCTGCAAATACCCTCAGTATTTCATCAGCAGTATATAAAAGCTCACTTCCCCCGCAAGTAAAAAGCCAAAGCGTCCGTTTTGCACTCTCCAATACAAATGCCTGTTTATATATACTCTTGCGACACCCGTTCGTGTCATATCATTCCCCCGCAGATAAAAGCCAAAACATCCTCTTTGCATTCAAATATGTATATACCCTTCTGACACTCGTCCGTGTCACCTTTCCCCAGCACAGTTACCAAAACACTTATTGCAAACTAAACACTTCTCTATAACACATTCCTTTCGACACTCGTCCATGTCATCCTATCCCTGCAGGTCGCCGGAACACCTCTTATACTCTCATATACAAATATGAGTTCATAACTTATACACTTTCTCTTCTGACACCCGTCCGTGTCAAACTTTCCCCAGCAAGTTGAACACTCGTCCGTGTCTTGCTCATACTTCACAATACTCACTCACACTTGTACAGATACTCGTCTGTATCTTGTATATATATTCATCCCCCCCACAGATTTGACACTCGTCCGTGTTCTTTGTTAACCAGTTGGTACTCGTCTGTACCATCATCTCTGAACATGCGTCAATGTTTGTTTCTACCGATACTCGTCTGTATCATGGTCTTAAGGATACTCGTCCGCATCTTTAATCTATACACAGCGTCCAAAACACTTATACCGTTTTTATTCTTAAGCGTAAGCACTCGTCCGTGTTTACCATTCCCCAGTAAGTCACCAGCAAAGCAACTTTTTCTTCTATCCGACATTTGTCCTATGTCGTGATACTTTCGGCAGCCGTACCCTGCCAGGTGATCATCCTTCACCTTCGGATGACCGTCCCTCATCCTTTCCCCAGTGGAGTCTCCATTATTGGAACCCATTTCTATCTGACATTCGTCCTATGTCGTGATATTAACAGCTGTCCCCTGCTAGGTGATCGTCCTTCACCTTTTGATGATCGTCCTTCATCATTTTATCCGATGGCCGTCCCCATCGTTGATCTTGTTATTCGATATTCGTCCTATGTCGCGATAAACCCCGAGAGCAGCCGTACCCTGCTAGGTGATCGTCCTTCACCTCTTGATGATCGTCCTTCATCATGCTTGTCCGATGGCCGTCCCCATCGTCGACCTTTTCTATCCGACATCCGTCCTATGTCGTGATAAAGAGCAGCCGTCCCCTGCTAGGTGATCGTCCTTCACCATTGATGACCGTCCCTCATCATTTATTTCATTTATTCTTTGAAACCGATGGCCGTCCCCGTCATTGCTTACTTTACTTTGCAAACCTGATGGCCGCCCCCATCATTGCCTTTACTTTAATCCCCAAAGAACCTTGTTACTTTTCTTGATAGCCGTCCCCATCATGATCTCTTTATTCCCCCAGCTTGTCGGTCGTCCCCGTCATTGTTTTGCTTACCGCTTTATCCCCAGCAGTCGTCCTCTGCTCGATGGTTATGCTCCATCGCCTTCATTTGATAATTATACTATACTGTCTTTTATAATTTATATCCTTTTTCTTCTTCTCCCCAGCGAGTGCAAATTTTGGACTGTCTTTGGTATTTAACCACAAGTTATCTTATTTGTCTGTTAAGCCGAGCGCTTACATCCTGCACAGCTAACTCATGCTTGAATAGGGGCAGCTGTAAACTCCCCAAATTTGTCCTCACACCATGGCTTGTGATCCTTCATATTTGCATAAGCATAAGCATACCACATCACATTGTATATTTGTTTCATCTGCATAGTTCAAGTTCTTCTGCATCTAGGGTTTGTGATCTGAGCAATCCAAGGATCCATCTGAGCCACTCCAAAGGTCTCCAATCATTCCAAGAGGGTCCATGTGTGTTCAATCATCATATTATGTCTCTCAAAGTTCAAAGAAGTCAATAAATCATAAGAACTGGGAAAGCATGGAAGCAGAGCTATGGTTTTCACTACATAGATGACCAAAATTAGAGTTTTGGTTTCAGAGGCCTTAACTCCAAATTTTTGGGTCATTCTTGTTTCTAATGTTCTTAGGATGTTATAAGGATCATGTGTACCAAGTTTTATGAAGAAATTCATTGTGGAAGTCATATGTTCACTGGGTAACTTCTTGAGCAAGTCAGAGCAAAATCAGGGCATCTGAGGCCCCCAACCATGGAACCAAAGTGATATTTTCATCAAATTGATTTTCTATGATCTTTATTTGATCATTAAAGTGCTTGAAAGTTCACAAAATTGAAGAAATTTGAGCTAAACCAAAAGTTGCCAAAAATGGAAATGACTTGTAATGGAAACTTTCCATTTTGGGAAAGATTTTCAACCTCCTCTTTCTCAACCAAAAATGCTTCAAATGAAAAATTGTTGGTCATGAAAGTTGTAGATTGGATCATTCCCTTTTCAAAAAGTACAAGAACATGTTCTAATTCATTATGGAACTCAAGTTATGGCCTTGCAAAGTTGGCAAAAATCCTATAATTTTCAAGAATACACCAAAGAGGGATTTTTGCAATTTCACATGCCAAGCCATTTTGTGACCTCTAATGCATCTCTAAGCATCATACAAACATAATAAAATGCATTGTGATCAGAATTTCCCAAAGAATCACAACATTTCATGCCTTGCATCACAAGATTTCTCAAAAGGGGCAAATTGCATAACACTTGCAAAACCTTTTGCAGCCATGCCTCCAAGCCATCCAGCTGCATAAAATGAATCCCATGGCTCTCCTTGATCAATGTTGAGGCCAGATATGCCCTTGAACAACCCCTGCCATAGCCCATACCTCAAGTACACAAGTTGTTGAATTTTTTGCAACCTGCCCATACCAATCGCCACAGACCACCACCCACTCTCTGGCCAATAGAGACTTGTGATGTGGGCCAAAATCAAGCCAATTCACATAACCTTGGAGCTCAGAACCATACACAAGCCAAGTTTCACAAAATCACCCTCAACCTTCAAGCTTTCGATTCTCTCTGTTCAGCCACTAAAACCTCAAACAAACTTCATAAACCAACTCACCACCATCCATAGAACCTTTTCCAACCATCAAACAAGCTTGAAAGCCCCTGAAAGCAAAACACGATTCTGGACCAGTTGAGTTGCAACCTCACAATCTAGCTCATTTAAACTCATTCAATGCTTGTCAACATCATCAAGGAGTCCATTGGGGTGGGTATGCACAGGAGGAGAGGTCATAAAGCTCCAAAAGTGAAAGCTCCAGCTCAGGTATCCATCTTCAAACTTTTTTCCAGAAGCATGATTTTAAGTTTCTAATTTGTTCTACATGTTATGCTGATCATCATGATATAATTTGTTTTGAAAATGAGTTGAAAATAAGCGTGTATTTAGCTTCTGAAACTTTGCCCGTGAAACATGTTCTTATTTGATTCTCGTGATTGATGCAAAATAAATTGATTTTGAGGGTTGATTCGTGCTTGGGGTGAGGTGGGGATCTGATCTGGAGCTTTAGAGCTCTTAAAATGGCTTGGGGAGAGAGTTGAGGAAGGAACCCTGCCGGAGAAGACGACCGAAACACTATTCCGGCCGTCTGAGGTGGATTAGGGCTAATCTCAGGTGATTAAGTTAGTTTGAATTTGGGTCGTTTGATGAGTGTTTGCCGCGCGTTTTGAAGGGCTGAGATTGATCATTAAACCCTAAACTTAATTAATTAATTAAATTAAGTTAGATTAAAACACAGCCGTAGGATTTCATTTAATTGGGAAGATTAAGTCATGGCCTTAGGATTTGAATACCCCCAGTCACGCTGACTTGCCATCTGGACCACTGAATTCCCCAACTTTAGATCTCAGCCTCTCCTTTTGCATACTTTCCTTTTTATTTTTATTTTCTTTATATTTTATTTTACATATTTATTAAAAATAGTAAAAATCATTAAAAAATTATGAAATTTTTTACCATGACTATTATTAATTTTCAGAAACCAAAATTATTTTTATTTTTATTTTTTGCATAAAAATTATATTTTTAAAATATTTAAATGTTTATTTTAATTAATTAATGGGAATTAATTAATTAAAATACCATTTAGGTTTCTAAAAATAACAAACAAAATTCACATTGCATCTTAAGACATTTAGAAACATTGTCAAACCATTCATACAAATTTATTTTTGGTTTTGAACATACTTTGATATTTTCTTTGAATTTAGGATTCATAAAATCCCATTTTTAGAACCCTAACTTTAAAAAATATTTTCTGCCTAACCATGAAGGGTTTGGTAATGATTCTTTTTGCATTGTTTTCCATATAACATGTAGTTTCTAGGATATTTTTGTCATGATTTTATCTTGCATTTTCAAATTGATTTGCATTTTTCCTTTTAAGGTACCCAAAAACCCTAGTTAACTTAGAAAAATCATAACTTTCTCTAGGTTAAAAGTTAAACCTTCTCCTTTGGGGTGTGATATCATATGGGGTTAGGGTTTGTTTGAGATCATTTGCAAATTTTTATCATGTGAATTGTTTCTGTTTTGATCATATGCATCTCATGTTGCCTTAAAACCCTAATTTTGCATCTTCATTTGCATTCATCTTGCATATGCATCCATACATGAACTTGCCATGACATTTCATGCATTCATATGTCATCTTAGACATCTTAATACATGTTGGATTCATGCTTAATCATTTCTTCATTCATTTTCCATGATTTGCATTCATTTCCATTCATTAACTTTCATGAACTTTCAAACCTCAAAGCATGCATCCATTTGCATTCATTCTTTGTATGAACATTCATAACACTTGGTATGCCTTTGCATCATGTCATAGCATCATTTGCATCATGTGTATGCTTCTGGTTTTGTCATTTTCCCATTCATATGCATTGTTTCATATCATTTCTTTCCTTATGCATATTGTGCTAACATTTTCAGGTGGTAAGTTAACTTGAGAAGTGAATTTGCTTTCACTTCTCATTTCTCTTCCTCTTCTTCATATGCATCTTTGCTGCTTTTTTTTATTTGTCTTTGAGTGGGCTTGCCCATTCATGTTCATCTCTTACTTTCTTTCTTTAAGTTACTTATCTTCTTCAGTGAAATAAGTAACTTATTTCTTCTGCTTCTTCCTCCTTTCTTCTGCTTCTTCCATTGCTGGCTTCTTTGAAGATCTATTTCAAGCCTTACAAACCATAGGAATATCCAAGCATGAAAATAATTAGGATTGTGATTATTACCCCTTAGTTTTTACCTTCGAGTCTTCTTTGTGTCTCTCTTCTCTCCTCATCATTAGAGACTAAACCTTTAAGGTTTCAAGACTTTGTAATTAGGGTTATGCATGCATCCTTCTCTTAGGATGGAGTGTATAACTTTAATCCTAAGTGTTAAACCCTTAATTTGTTTAAAACTCTTAATCAATCCACCAAATAATCACTAAGACACTAACTTGTAACTTGCGCCTTACATTAGGGTTCTAATTCTTCCTTTATTGGTTAAGAAGGACTAACCCTAGTGTTTAATGGACAAGTCCTCCTCAAGTTGTCTTACAAATCATAAAACCCACTTCTTAATCTCACCCTTAATTAAAATACACTTTAATAAAGGCTTGTTTTGTCATGAGGTTAATCCCTAATCATGGATTAAGTTGAGGTATCTTCCTCAACTTAAGTGTGCTCATCTATTATCCTTTTATTAGGATGGTGTAATGAGTTCACTAATCCTTGATTATGGCTTAAACTCATTACTTAACACTAAACAAAAAAAACAAAAACATCTAAATAATCACAAGTGGGTTAATGATCTTAATCCTACATCATCATGGTAATTAAGTTGAGATGCTTATCTCATACTTAAGTATTCTTATTATCCCTAATCTAAGGGAGGATATAATGAGTTTACTAACCCTTGGTTTTAGGCTTAAGCTCATTAACTTATGACGAACACCAAAAACAATAAAAGATTGAAAACAAAAAAAAAAAACAATAATCGTCTCCTTCGGGATTCTCTTCTCATAATCTTCATTCACAAACGAGAACTTGCTTCTTCCGTCTAATGCAAGACAGTTAGCACTCGAGTCAGACGAGTCATATTCTTGAGCATAGGCAAGCAAGCAGTTCACCAGTCAATTTATCTTTCAGTCTCTGAGTCGAACTACGGTGTTCTGACTTCCTCATTGCACAAGAGGATACGTAGGCATAACTTAACTGTTATCGAACAAAAGTCTCTTTGTCTTCCCCCTCTTTCAGCATTATTTTCTAAGCCTCAGTTCCTGAGCATTTCACCCTTTCTTTTTGCACTGACACTTGTATATTCTTTTCCAACTTTTGCACACAGATAGCACATACACCTACCCCTTTTAAACTCAATCTTTTAAGCGTGGATCTCGTCGAGTATGACGGACAATCTGGGTGCTAATACCTTCCCAGGATGTAACCAACCCCCTTTCTCAGTTTCTCTGGTTCGCAACCGTCTTATCCATCTTTTTCTAGGTTTATGCAACATTACCTTTCCTTCGGGATAAAAATTCCTAGCTGGCGACTCTATTCAGTTCATTTAATCTTCTCCTTTCGCCGACCGTTCGCGCTTGTACCGGGATGCAAATCTTCGGGAGCGACAATCATCAAAACCTGAAAAATAGAAAAAACCAGACAAATAGAAAACAATAATAATAGCACAAAAACACAGATAAAATAAGTTAGGATCAACCCTCTTGGGGGAGTCCCCAGTGAAGTCGCCATTTATGTTGCAGTGAGAATCAAATATCAAGCTATTAAGTTAACTTGTATCATAAAACATTTATGTTCACCATCGAACTTTAATTTATCCAAGGGAAGAGGAAAAGATCGAGAAACCCAAATAAATATCCTAAGCTAAAGATAAGGCTAAAAGCTAAGCAGTCAGAGATTGAAGGTACGGGGGTTGGTTATACCTAGGGAAGGTTCTAGGATCCTAAGTATCTGTAGTACTCTACGGGAACCTCTTATAATATCTATGTTTGTGCTTAATTATCTGCTAACTGAATGGGGACTAAAATGGGAAGGATGAAAAAGTATGAAATAGAAAAGAAAAAAATGTGAAAGATAAAAAGAAGAAACAAATGAAAGATGAAGAAAATAAAAATGAAAAAGAAACATGTGAAAAAAGAAAATTGTACCCGCCAAGGATAAACCTCGTGCCTATGTATTCCCTCGTGCAATGAGAAAGTCAGAGCGTCGTATTTCGGAAAACTACGTTCCTACGTATTCCCTCGTGCAATGGGAAAGTTAGAGCGCCGTAGTTCGGAAAACTACGGGTAAAAAGAAAGAAAAGCTTGAATGCAAAGCTTGTGAAAAAAATTGTAAGGTGGAGAGATCAATTGCCATCTTTTATGAAGAAATGCGAATGAAGGGTCTAAAAGTGGTAAAACTAAGACAAAACACGTAAAAGGTACACAAATGACAAAAAGTCAACAAAACTTCAACTTCCCTTGGGTCGGGTCGAAAGTATCGAGATAACAAATGAAATCGAGCAAGTGTATACGCGGCAAAGCAATGTGGGATCTTCTAAGATAAACAGAGGAAAACGTATCAATGACAAACAATAAAAACTACATCGAGTTGAAATCGTAAAGACTAAACATATCTAATATATTTTTGGGATTTTTAACATCTAAAAATAAATAAATTAACTAAACTAAAAATAAGAAGTTTAATAAACTAAATGAAGATAAATACACAAATTAAAATATTTTTGAGTTTTTGCTTTAATATGTTATTACTATATTATATATAGCTAACCACTAATGAATCTAAATATAACTAAATTAAACTAATCAAAATTCTAAAACTAAATTAAACTAAAAAAAATAAAAAAAATAAAAACTTAAACTAAATCTAGAATATTTTTTAGATTTTCAATATTAAATACATATATTTTTTTAATTTAAGACTAGCAACTAACAACTAATATCTAAAGATTAATACTAACAATTTTTGAATTTTTTTATAATAAGTTATTGATAATACTTATATATCTACCAAATATGTATTTATTGTTTTGCATCACTACACATATGGCCCAAAAATAGGCGGCTGAAATTGGGAAATGTATAAGGAAAATTGGAAACAATCATCTATATTTAATACCTCATTCTTATAATAAATATTTTTTTAAAGAAAACAAAATAAACAAAAATCAAATAAAAGGTTACCCTAAATAGACCTAAAAATGAAAGAAATAACATTGTGTATCATATAAAGTTACGATTCAAAATAGCAAACTGACTAAACTAAAAATAATAATAAAAATAAAAGGAAATATAAGTTAAAAATGAAAAACTAATATTTTTTTTATATTTACTAAATGAAAATAAGCAAGAAATGAAAATAAAATAGAATATTTTTAAATTTTCTAATTTCAAATAATATTATTCTAAACTAAACGAACTATAATCAATTAATCATTTTGTTTTCTTAAAATAAAATATCGAACTAATTAAGTTAAAATAAATAAAAATCCTAAATCTATATTATTAATATACAAACTTAAAAGAAAACTAACTAAATAATAAAAGGTAAAAAAAATGAACTAAGGGTATAAATCCAACCAGGACTGAATAGGGAAAAGTCTATGGACCTAAAGGATTTAACTCTAAACAAAACCTAAAATTTAACTTAATTATTTAATGATGACAAATAAAACAAATAATAAGAAAAGAAAAATGAATAAATGGAGAAAACAAAGATCATGATTACCACAAAGCTCTCTTTCTCTTCTTCACTACTTCGTGCGTCGTTTCTCACTCTCTTTACTCCCTCTCGCGTCAAACTCTCTCGGTCTCGATTTTCTTACTTCGATTTCTTCCTTGTTGCAACATTTTGAGTCTGGTTCGATTTCTCTGTGACTTCGATCGATCTTTCCGCCTCTTGTTTCTGTGCGATTTCCGCCGCAGTTAAGATGAAATTAAAACTAAAATTAAAAATAACTTAAATAAATAAAATTGAACGAATTAAAAAAAATTAACTCTAATTAATCTAAACTCCTATTTCTTAGAATTTTGAATAATGAAATAAATAAAAGGAATAAAAAGTTAATTGAATAATAAAAAAACAAGTGGTAAATGGAAAATAATATCGAAACAAAAGAGGTATAAATTTCAAAAGTTAAAATTCTAAAATTTGAAGATGAAATAATATGTGAACAATAATTAATTTAAAATAATGGGACAGACATTCTAAATAAACTCTAAAATTAAGAATAAAAAACGAAATTGACACATGGAAAGATAGAAATCAATAAAAAAAATGCATGATTAATGATTAATAAAATGCTTGACTAAAAATGCGAAAATGACTAACTATCAAATGCGTCAGATGAAATGAATTTTAAAAAAAATGCTCGGTCAAAATTTAAGGTGTGACAAAGATTATCTAAAAAATTATGACTTTGAGATTGAGTAAAGTGATTAACTGTGTTGTCGATGAGAGTAAATCTCAATTCATTTCTGGCAAAGTTATTCATGACAACATAATCATTGCTCAAGAATTGTTGAGAAGGCTATAGCAGGAAAAATATTTCTCCCATATGTGTTATCCAAATGGATATCCAAAAAGCGTATGATACGATGAAATGGGATGCCTTAGAGGAAATTATGAGAGAGATGAGCTTCCCACATAAATTCATCAAATGGGCTATGTTGTGTGTTACATCAATATCTTATAAATATAACATTAATGGTCACCATAGCAAGATCTTAAATTATATAAGAGGGTTGAGACAAGGGGATCCAATCTCCCCATTGCTCTTTGTTTTGATAAAAGAGTATCTTCATAGAGTTTTGCAAAGGCTGCACAGAATTTCAAATTTTAATTTCCACCCCAAATGTAAGAAGATGCGGATTACGAATATTTGTTTTGCTGATGATTTGATTTTGTTCACTAGGGGGATCCTATTTTATTGCGGATAATGATGAATATTTTCCATGAGTGTTCTACAGCAACATGGCTTAAATCTAATCCTGCAAAATGCAGAGTTTATTTTGGAGGAGTCCCTATGGAGAACCAATTGAATGTTCTTGATGAGATAAGATTTAATGTAGGTCAGCTCCCTTTTAAATACCCGGGAGTGCCTCTTGACACCAAAAAATCACCATTCATCTTTGCCAGCCTTTAATTGATAAGATGCTAGAGAAAATTAATCATTGGTCCGCGAAGATGTTGAGTTATGTAGGGAGGTACCAGCTTATTATGAGTGTGATGTTCTCATTGCTAATTATTGGCTTCAGGTGTTTCCACTACCTAAGAAAATAATTCAACAAGTAGAGAAAATATGCAGAACATTTCTTTGGACTAGGAAAGAAAGCAAGTCTAGAAAAGCTTTGGTGGCTTGGGATATAGTGTGTAATCCTAAGAAAGCTGGAGGCTTAAACATCACCTCTTTAGTGGAGTGGAACATAACAACATTGGGGGAACTGTTATGGAATATTCAGAGGAAAGATGATAAATTATGGGTTAAGTGGATTAATATTTACTATATGAAGAATTAGGATGTCATGACTGCAAACATATCTCACCAAGTGTCTTGAATGTTCAAAAGCATTATGAAAACTAGAGAGAAAGTGAAAAATACTAATCATTGGCTGAGTCTTTTGTAGGGGAAGAGATACAAGACAACATTGATGTATAAAGATATTAGAGGAGAAAAGTGATTGTGCCTTGGAGTAATATGCTATAGTTGCCAACTATGCAAGACCAAGAGCTCAGTTTATTATATGGCTTGTGTTCATGGGGAGATTAAGTACGAAAGATAGGGTGTTTAAAGATCATGTAATTATCCTAGAATAACATGTTACCTTAGAATATTTTGCTTGTTTTGTTTTCATGGATTAGTTTGATCAGCTTGAGCTTTGAGCTATCATGTTTTTTAGTAATAAAGTATATATTACTAATCATTGGCTGAGTCTTTTGTAGGGGAAGAGATATAAGACAACATTGATATACAAAGATATTAGAGGAGAAAAGTGATTGTGCCTTGGAGAAACATGCTATGGTTGCCAACTATGCAAGACCAAGAGCTCAGTTTATTATATGGCTTGTGTTCATGGGGAGATTAAGTACGAAAGATAGGGTGTTTAAAGATCATGTAATTATCCTAGAATATCATGTTACCTTAGAATAATTTGCTTGTTTTGTTTTCCTGGATTAGTTTGATCAGCTTGAGCTTTGGCTATCATGTTTTTTTAGTAATAAAGTATATATTACTAATCATTGGCTGATTCTTTTGCAGGGGAAGAGATACAAGACAACATTGATGTACAAAGATATTAGAGGAGAAAAGTGATTGTGCCTTGGAGTAACATGCTATAGTTGCCAACTATGCAAGACCAAAAGCTCAGTTGATTATATGGCTTGTGTTCATGGGGAGATTAAGTACGAAAGATAGGGTGTTTAAAGATCATGTAATTATCCTAGAAAACATGTTACCTTAGAATAGTTTGCTTGTTTTGTTTTCCTGGATTAGTTTGATTAGCTTGAGCTTTGAGCTATCATGTTTTTTTAGTAATAAAGTATATATTACTAATCGTTGGCTGAGTCTTTTGCAGGGGAAGAGATATAAGACAACATTGATGTACAAAGATATTAGAGGAGAAAAGTGATTGTGCCTTGGAGTAACACACTATAGTTGCCAACTATGCAAGACCAAGAGCTCAGTTTATTATATGGCTTGTGTTCATGGGGAGATTAAGTACGAAAGATAAGGTGTTTAAAGATCATGTAATTATCCTAGAATAGCATGTTACCTTAGAATAATTTGCTTGTTTTGTTTTCCTGGATTAGTTTGATCAGCTTGAGCTTCGAGCTATCATGTTTTTTTAGTAATAAAGTATATATTACTAATCATTGGCTGAGTCTTTTGCAGGGGAAGTGATACAAGACAACATTGATGTACAAAGATATTAGAGGAGAAAAGTGATTGTGCCTTGGAGTAACATGCTATAGTTGCCAACTATGCAAGACCAAGAGCTCAGTTTATTATATGGCTTGTGTTCATGGGGAGATTAAGTACGAAAGATAGGGTGTTTAAAGATCATGTAATTAACCTAGAATAACATGTTACCTTAGAAAAGTTTGCTTGTTTTGTTTTCCTGGATTAGTTTGATCAGTTTGAGCTTTGAGCTATCATGTTTTTTTAGTAATAAAGTATATATTACTAATCGTTGGCTGAGTCTTTTGCAGGGGAAGAGATACAAGACAACATTGATGTACAAAGATATTAAAGGAGAAAAGTGATTGTGCCTTGGAGTAACATGCTATAGTTGCCAACTATGCAAGACCAAAAGCTCAGTTTATTATATGGCTTGTGTTCATGGGGAGATTAAGTACGAAAGATAGGGTGTTTAAAGATCATGTAATTATCCTAGAAAAAATGTTACCTTAGAATAGTTTGCTTGTTTTGTTTTCCTGGATTAGTTTGATCAGCTTGAGCTTTGAGCTATCATGTTTTTTTAGTAATAAAGTATATATTACTAATCGTTGGCTGAGTCTTTTGCTGGGGAAGAGATACAAGACAACATTGATGTACAAAGATATTAGAGGAGAAAAGTGATTGTGCCTTGGAGTAACATGCTATAGTTGCCAACTATGCAAGACCAAAAGCTCAGTTTATTATATGGCTTGTGTTCATGGGGAGATTAAGTACGAAAGATAGGGTGTTTAAAGATCATGTAATTATCCTAGAATAGCATGTTACCTTAGAATAATTTGCTTGTTTTGTTTTCCTGGATTAGTTTGATCAGCTTGAGCTTCGAGCTATCATGTTTTTTTAGTAATAAAGCATATATTACTAATCATTGACTGAGTCTTTTGCAGGGGAAGAGATACAAGACAACATTGATGTACAAAGATATTAGAGGAGAAAAGTGATTGTGCCTTGGAGTAACATGCTATAGTTGCCAACTATGCAAGACCAAGAGCTCAGTTTATTATATGGTTTGTGTTCATGGGGAGATTAAGTATGAAAGATAGGGTGTTTAAAGATCATGTAATTAACCTAGAATAACATGTTACCTTAGAATAGTTTGTTTGTTTTGTTTTCCTGGATTAGTTTGATCAGCTTGAGCTTTGAGCTATCATGTTTTTTTAGTAATAAAGTATATATTACTAATCGTTGGCTGAGTCTTTTGCAGGGGAAGAGATACAAGACAACATTGATGTACAAAGATATTATAGGAGAAAAGTGATTGTGCCTTGGAGTAACATGCTATAGTTGACAACTATGCAAGACCAAGAGCTCAGTTTATTATATGGTTTGTGTTCATGGGGAGATTAAGTACGAAAGATAGGGTGTTTAAAGATCATGTAATTATCCTAGAATAGCATGTTACCTTAGAATAGTTTGCTTGTTTTGTTTTCCTGGATTAGTTTGATCAGCTTGAGCTTTGAGCTATCATATTTTTTTAGTAATAAAGTATATATTTTCTAAAAAAATTATTTGTCAAATGTTATTTTACTTATTTAATTTAATCATTTTGTTAAAAAATAAATTGAATATCAAAATTTTAAAAAAAAATCACTTAATTTTGAAACTATTTGAAATAGCTTTTTCATAAAATAAATACAACTTTTTATAATAATTTTTTGTTTTTGTTTTTGTTTTTATGATTGAAAAATGAAAAGAATGTGGTTTTTTATCAATGAATCCATTGAGATTTTTTTCTTTACATTTTATTATCTATGCTTCTTTGGTTTAAAATCCCTAAATTTTGGTTTTATGAAATTCTCTTTTTGGTTTTTGTCTATCGATAATTACTTTATTAATCTATATTGTTGTTTTTCATTTTGTTGATCTATCAACTTATTAAAGGGGAAAACAAAATTCAGACTGATGGGAAATGCATACAAGTGTTTAAATGGTTGATTTCATGAAATAACTCAAGGAATTGTCCTTTTGAATTTGTGCATCTTTTGCAGTATTTTTTTTGATGTCTGGCTAATTTAATACATCGAAAATTTAAAGCTAATTAATCTATTTTTTTTATGTGGGGATTCGTTTGAAGCATATTCTTTATTTATTTTTTATTTCTTTTGGTAATAAAGAGGGTCAGAGGCCCTTGTTTGAAGCATATTCTTGATACGAACAGGTTTGATGTTTTTTTGTTGATGTCTTGAACATGTTTAATATACAGCCTCAACGAAATCATTGAATAGTTAGCATTAACAACATGTTAGAATGCTTAAAAAAAGTGATTAGAGATTTTGCATGTTGTCTAAACCCCCTTTTCATTGCATAAATTGTGGGAATTGTATAAGCTGTACTCCACTAAACAACTGTATAAGCTATTTCAATTTAAAGCACCTGCAATGCAGACGCTTTTTTTAAAAGGATTTGCGTTTTTTCTTTCTTGCGGTTTTTTATGGGAACTAGATCATTTTTATAAAAATAAAAAAACGGAGAGACTTATTGGCAATTTTAAAATATTAAATATATTGTTGTGATGACAAATTTATATCATCAAAAGATTGCTCACGATCGATATCTTTTATTTATCTCAAATATATATAATACTGTTGGTCCGTAAAAAATGTCTGCATGGTGCACGTTATCGATATTTTTTTTGGGTGCAAATACAATAATTTTCTATCCTTATAAAAAATGGCACTACTTAATGCAATTAGTCGGAGACACGAATGAGTTGTAAAAAGAACAAGGATGAACTAATTTAGAATGAGCACTAAACCAGTTTCAAGTCAAATCCTTAACAAGATTCACAACATCTAAAATACTAGAACTATTATTACGGAAAATAAAGTTGTTCCTACTCTTCCAAGTGCACTAAACTGTGAACGTCCAAATGATTAACCTGACTTCTTTGCCTTTCTGCTTCCTCGGAATATTGCCAAACCTGATGAAAGAAGCTGTGCAAGAACCACCTTTGTCAATCTCAACCCCTGTTCAAATCTCTATACCAGAACACAATATCTCCCCCCTAAAAATCACAAACCAGATCTGTCAGCAAAAACTTTAAACTATCCAACTTGCCCCTAACCTCTGGTCCCAGGTTCCCGCAAATAGCCGGACAATCCCAAACCCAACCATTTTCACTATGAGTACCCAACTCCACCACAACTGCTGCGTGATTCAAAGCATTACAAATTAAATCAGGAAAAGAAGTGTTGAGAGGGCTGATACCTGCCCACATGCAGTTCCAGAATGGTAGGGAGAGGCCGTTACGCAGCTTCCCAACAACATCATTGGAGAATTGATCCACATTTTGATCCTTATCAAAACCGGCCTTCAGTAAATCGCGCCACCAAATTGAATCGTATTTGCTCCCAACAGCGCCTTCATTACAATGAACCGTCAAATTTAAATTCCCAACTCTACGACCGTACCTAAATTTCAGTATACCTTTCCAACTAATCCAATGGACTTTCTTCTTATCCACCACACCTCCCCAAAGAAAATTTGATTGCAATTTGACGATCTCCTTAATAACATAAGTCGGGGGCCATATAAAAAGACATAAAAAACAGGGATGAAATTCATAATAGTATTGATCATCGTAACTCTCTCTCCAATAGACAAACTTTTACCTTTCGACACCACTAGCCTCTTCCTAATAACATGGATAGTGTGGGTCCAAAGTTTGGACTTCCTAGGACTATCACTAACTACTGTAACACCCAATTTAAAATAATTAAGTCGTTATGTGTATTTCTGTGTGTATTGGTTGGGCATTGGACCCGGGCGAGCCAAGGGTAGTATCACTAGTTGAATAGTGGGGACTAAAGACTTTAATTTAATAAGAGTAATTTGGTGATAAATAATAATAGGGGACATAAATAATAATAGTAATATGGTTATTATTATTATTATTATGAATATTATTATTAAAATTATTAGAATTATTATTATTATTAGGAATAATTAAATAATTAATTGGTAAAAAAAGGTTGTGGGAGATAATTAGGGAGAGTAAAAATCCCTTAAGTTGAGTTTAGTGAGGGTTTAATGAGGTAATTATTGCTTTCGCGTAAGAAGAGAGAGAAAGATAGAGAAGGAAGAACAATCGTGCTATATAGGGTAAGAATTCTTCACCAAATTCGCAGGAATTCAGAACAGATTCGAGGTAAGGGGGAGAATGAGTTCAATATGGATGATTGCAACATGAAAGGGTAGTGAGAGTTCCTTCCCCTCGTAGGATTTTGTCTTTATAATTTTGTTTTGTCTGATGTTGTGTTGATGCATGTGTTGTCAAATCTGTATGATTTGGTAGTTTCTGTCACGAATTGTATGTATGCAATTATGTTGTTGTTGTTGCGTGAACTGTGTTGCAGATCTGGAACTTTTGTAGGTTGTGAGTGATAAAATTGGATCTGGTAGATGAAAAATCTAGTAATAATAACTGAGAAATTAAATAATTGAGATTATAGTTTAAAGATGATTTTAGAACAGATTTGGGCTGTAGGAGTAGAATCATTGGGTGTAAATTCGGACTGGTGTGAAAACCCGGAAAAACTGACATCCCCTATCCATACGCGTAACAAGGAGGTCATTATGCATATGGCAAGGTGTCATCAGTAGTGTTATACGTAGGATACACTGGAAAATCCAGATCTGGCACGATCATCTACCCATACACGTAATAGTACGTGTATGAGGCCAGGCCTTACACATAAGAAGTGAAAATACGCGTATGGGCTTGTTGCAAAGAGAGGCCTTACGCGTTTGATATGCAGCCAAACCTAGAGTTGGCACGGCCTTCTGCCCAAACGCGCAATGATACGCATATGAGGCCAAGCCTTATGCGTATGGTGATGCACTACGCGTATGAACAACGTGTTGTGTAGAATTTCATGTTTTCGCGATTTCTTTTCTGATTTCACGTCCGATGCACTTTCATTTGGTCTAAAAGGTTGAGATAAATGTCAGAACTTGCTGAATCCAGTAATAGTAATAAAAATGATTAAAATCAGTTTTAGGTGGATTAATTAGACAATTAGTTAATTAAGGTCAATTAAATTGTGATTCGTGATAATGTGTTTTGTCCTTGACTGTTTGACAAATTTTGTAATTCCAGTGAGAATTATGTGGAGTATATGAATCGTGTGTGTCGCTCCCTGGATTTCCATCCTAGTACATATGCGAAAGTGGCGCAGAAAAGAAAGAGTCGTCAACCAGGAATTTTTATCCCAAAGGAAGGATAATGTTGCACAAACCCGAAAGAAGGAGAAAGTCGGGTCTCGCGAACCAAAGAGAAAGGGTAACAAAGTCGGTTATGAACTTGGAAGGTATTAACACCCCAGATTGTTTGTCGTAACCGACGAGATCCACGCTTGCTATCACTATTTCAAAGGGTGAAGGTATCTTCTAATGCAGCAACTGCTACTGGAAAAGACTGAAAATAAATAAGGAAGAATAAGATGAAAGGATAAGGAGATGAAATGGCACGAAGAACAAGGAAAGAGATTGAAGGATTGTGTTTACCAAGCATCTTTGCTTGTGCCTACGTATTCCCTTTGAGTAATAGGAAAGTCAGAATACCGTAGTTCGACTCAATAAGACTGATACAACTTGCTTGTGTGTTTTGGGATTGAACTGCTTATGCCTATGCTCAGGTGTTGCAGGCTCGTCTAGAATGAACATGTTTACCGTCTTGCAAGAGACAAGTGGGAGCAAGTTCTTTCGTTTAGAATGAAGGAGATAAGAAGAGAATTCCCAAAGGAAAGACGTTTATTGTTTGTTTGAAGTTATTTAGAAGCTTTTTATTTGAGAGTTTGCATAGAAGAGTGTATTCAAGTCTCATTCAATAGAGTGTGTACTTCTTACATCACTCCAAAGTGGAATGAATAAGAAGCACACCTAATTATGGAGGAGATCCCCAAACCTAGTACCAAAGATTAAGGCTCAAGCACACTAGCCTATTGTATTTATTAAGTGTTTTTGTTGTTTTGAAATGAAGAAGTAGTTTTAGTTTATTTTTGTGAAGCATCTTCATGTTAAGACTTATTCATTATGATAGAGGCCATACACTTCATCCCCATATGCAATGAATGCAAGTATCCCATGGCAAAGTCTCTTGGCACATGAAGAAGTTCAATCTTTATTAGATGTTTTTAGCTTTTGTTTTGAGATGGGAAAGAAAGGACTCAAAGAGACTCAAAGGGTAAAAGTCTAAAGGGAGACTAACAATCCTAAATGTTGTCATGCTTGGATGTCCTAGGGCTAGTGTGGTATGAGAACTTTATCCTAAAATAACGGGGAAAGAGAAGAAAGAAGAAGAAGAAGAAGGGAGAGAAGAAGACAACTTACTTCCAAGATGGAAGTTAAGTTATTTCTATGAGGGATGATAGAATATTATACAAGAAAATCATCTTTAAATGCTTAAATCAAACACAAATTTAATGATAAAAAGATGAGGGAAAAATTTAGAATGTGGATGCATATCCACACTCTTATGACTTACCATAGCCCCTGAAAAGTTAGCAAAGGAAACACAATTGCATATAAGAAGTGAAAGAAAAGCCAAACAAGTAAAGGAACCACATAAAGGGATCCTAAGGGATGAGAACCCTAAAAGTCAAAACCTAACCACACTAAAACTCTAAGAAGGCCTAAGGTACCTAAAGAAAACCAAACTAGGTCAAAGAAAATCCAAAAAAAGCAAACAAGTTCACAAAATGCACAACTTAAGAAGTATGAATGCATATGATGTATACCATGAATGAAAACATTCATGAATAATCAAAGTAAGAATGTAATGACCTATAAGAATTACTAAGATGATATGAGATAAGCATACAAAGGATGCATGAGTAAGTTCATAAGGAGATGAGATGAAGAAAAGAAAACAAGTTCATGTTCACATAAGAAGAAAACAAACAAGTTAATATTACAAGTCAAAGATGAACAAAGGATATGAATGAATGAAAGTTAGTAGCATATGACCAATATGACATTATGAAAATGAACGTATGATCATACCAAATTCACATATGAAAGATGTCAAGGCAATTCAAACAAGTATGCAAAAGATGTCACATAAGAAGTGGATGTCAAATACTTGAAATGCAAGTCACAAATGCAATATGACATACACAAATGAATACATATGGACATGAAGTTAGTATCATACACAAGATGAGATGCTCAAGATGACACCAAAATTCAAAAGCAAACTAGTTCAAACAAAAGCTCAAAGTCACATAAAGTCAAAGAAGAGGAGTGCACAAGATGAAGATCAAAATGCAATATGAAATGATTTTAAAAATAAAAGAAAAATATTTTTAGACACTTCAAGATGTGGATGAATAATGGAAAAATGGATACAAAATGTTTTTGGAGCTATGCAAAATAATTCATCAAAGTTCAACCATCAAAGGAAGAGACAGTTTAAAAAAAATGCAAAATATGATGAAAAAATTACAAAGTTAGAAACAAAAATATGAAAAAAAAATATTTAAATGCAATATGATGATTCATGATTTTTTTATGAATTTTTTAATGTATTGAAGTGATTTTAAAAATGAAATGTATGCAAAAAATAAAATAAAATATGAGAAAACAAAGGGGAAGGGTGCAACATTAGCAATTTTCACGTTCAAACAAGCATTTGGCTTAAAGATGGGGGTGGGGAAAGCAAGTCAAGGGATCCAGGTCCATCAGCGAAATCAACAGGTTTATAGTGTGGAAGCAGTCAACAAATTGACTATATCTGAGCCTATAGATGCATCTAACGCACATAAACAAGTCAATACAAGCAAAGTATGAGATATGAGGGGTTCAGATTCAGTTAGCATGATAGCTAACACGTGGCGCCACACATAAAACACATGAGCATTTAAATTTATAAAACAAATCACTTGAGCAACACATGTCGTTTTAATGCGCTGACATCATAATAACCACCAGATTCAAAAAATGAACAGATGAGATTTTGTCTTCTTCCTCAAAACCTCATATCACCTACAACAAGCTCCGACGCCGGAGCCCTAGCTTCGATCGTCTTCTCCGGTGGCTCAAACCAAAAATTTCCCAAAAATAACAAACAAGACCACAGTTCCACTCAAAATTTCATGTTGATCTCAAATATCATGTTTATTTCACCAATTCATGCACAAATCAGTCAAATCGAAGCAAACAAGTTTGAAATAAAAAATTTCAGATCTAAAATTCAGCCATGTCACACGTCCAAATCACACACAAACTACATCAAAATGATCAACAAATCATACATATCACAATGCACATCATAAAAACATGAAATAAGAGGATGAATTTCCACTCACCTAAAAGTTAGATCAAGCTAAAATACTCCTAGAAATCCAGTAGGAAAGTGCAGATCCACTCCTTTTGATCTCTAATTGCAAAATAAATGCAATTAGAGACTTGAAACGAACTAGATCTAGAGATTTGAAGTTCAAAATTCCTAAACTGAACTTAGTGCAATCTTCAGTATGAATTTCCAATGGTGTTTGATTCTTGTTCCATGGAGAATGTGGATATAGAATGTGCAAAGAAATCTCAAAGAAACCCTAGGAGAAGAGTGTTTCGAAGAAGAGAAGCAAGAAGGTGAAAATTTCAAATCTGATGAATGGTGAAGCTCTAGCCTTAACCACACTAGTTAAAGGCTTATAAATGGATGCAAATGGGTCTGACTATGGTTTAGAATCCAGAATAACACTGGTTAATGAGTTATATGTGATTTGTCAATTTTGCAATTTCAAGTTGAAGTCATGATTTTCAAGTGCATGGGCTTAGCTATGGTCATGGAGCACTTGCATTTTGTGTACTGATTGCATTGGGATTGGATTGGGTCATTGGAATTGCATGGCTTTTGTGTTTTGATAGATTTTGCAAATTGGCCACTTGTGAAATACATGATTAATATGGCATGAAATCCCTTGATTCAAAAGCCCAAATTGTGCCAAATGAGGTGTATTTGGATGTTGTGATCTGAATTTGGAAACTAGAAGCAAGTACAAGTCATTTTGAGGCTTTTTTTGGCACGGAGGATGTCTTCTAGAGTGATATCAGATGGAGGTTGCTGCCTAGATGAAGTCTCTAGAATGTCAGGAGCGGGAACGGTTCTGTCCATTTCTTCTTCTATTTTGTCTACTGGGGCATCAGGTTGTTCTTCATTATCTGCCGCAGGAGCTTCTGGATTGAATATCCAATTGACCATGTGTTAAGGATCAATACGGTCCCTGCAAGGTAAAACAATGTTATGGAAGACGACATTTCGGATCACAGGATTGAATTTTCCATCTTCTTGCTCATGAATAAGGTGCGTGGACTTGCATTGCTCCAAGGTAAGGAATATCGGTGCCATAGAAGAAAAATTAGTGAGGTTGGCACCTAAGTTCAGCCCCAAAGCAATAGAAGTGACAATCCCTCCGAAGTAGAATGGTTTTCCGCCTCTTGCGCATATGGATTTAATGTGGGCTAAGAAGAATAGAGAGGCGTTGATTTTTTAGTCCTTTAAGGCGCAATGAATGAAAAAGAGATCATTGGAGTTCAACTTATGGTTGCTGTCTCGAGAAAAACTAGTGTTGCCGAGAATGCAGTTGAAGTATCTAATGGCTGGATTATGAATGAAAGTGGCGTTGAGGCACTCGTATGAAGATGCATGGATGTTTGGGAATTGGTGCCAAAGGGTGAAAGCAGTTTCGGCACACGTCAATGAACACCTTCACCATTATTGAAACCAAGCAACTGTGCAGTTTCTGTTTGAGTGAACCGGTACTCGAGGCCAAACAAACGGAATGATGTCACGCCAGTAAGTTGGCTGTTAGTGCCCGATGGAGTCATGTAAGCAAATGAGCTCAAAAACTCAAAAGTGAGAGTTTCGTAAATAGGCTGTGGATGACTACACAGTTTCCACAGGCCAACATTATGCAAAAGTTTCTGGACACTGTCAACAAACCCAGAGTTCTCAAAAAGTCACGGTTGACATACCGAGTTAGTTGAAGACCTCGACGTTGGAATTTTTGATACTTTGTTTGTTGGGTTTCTCCTTGCTCTCCCTCTCTGAGAATGAGGTTGGGGTTTTTCCTCTGGTTGTTTGCCATTGCATGCAAGAGGTTTTGAGTGTGAAAATTGAGATTGAAAGGATGTGAGAAGTTTTGAGCGGTAATTTGAACAAATAGAGAGACAGGGGAATGTGGGAAGTTGGAGTTTTGAATGAAGTTATGAGGATTTAGTGGTATTAATGGGTAGTTATAAAGAAGAAGTGGAGAGGTTTCTATTGATGGTCGCGGGATAAGAGAAGATAAAAGGAAGAAGGAGGTTACGCTTCTACTGGTATCATGTTCTACAGATCCGTGACGATCGTCACGGATGCGTTACGAACGTAACGCGGGCAAAAGCGCATTACGCTCGTCATGGTTGTATTACGATCGTCACTACTGAAAAAACCAGAAATTCTAAACAGAAGTCCAGTATGAATCATTCTAAACCATTTATTTGCAACATGATAATAAATATTAGAGATACAATTGTAGTGATATGTAAAATAGCAGCAAAATCAGTACACAACCATCAAGCAACATTGAAATTACAAAATATGCAGTAAAGAAAAATGGAATTAAACATGCAGTAGATTTCTGTAATATTAGATATGCATCAAAATGAACGTGCTTGTAAATAAAACTAAAAAAGATTGAATTGAATTGAAATCTTGTTCTTGAACATAAATGAAAAAATTGCTTAAAGTAAGAATCTTGTAGAAATAAATTGAACTGACTAATGTAAATTGAAACTTAAATTGCAAAAAGGGAAACTAAAACTTCCTAAAAACAGCAAGAAAATAAAATTTCTGAATGCTACTTCATCATGGTAGTCTTTTCTTTAGGTCTTCCAAGAGTGAAATCAAATGGTAGAACTGATCCACTGTTATATTTGTTAAGCCTATGATATCATGGCGCATGTTTTTCAGTTCATCTTTAATTCCATTGATCTCAACTTGATAAACATCCAAAGTGTTGAGGATATTATTCAAACTTTTAGTGTACTCTCCTTTATCCATCTTAGGGCATCAGTATCCTCGTCGATGTGGTTTGGTTCATAATAATTAGGAGGGGTCTCGGGATCAATTTCAGAATCAGACATTTTTTCATCAAAAACTTGATAAGCTTGTGGTGTATCAGGTGATGATGGTGGATTAGGTGGATTTTGTTCATAGAGCCAGTTGTCACGATTGTGGACACTTACTTTTGCATGGTTCGGAAGGGTGAATAGGGTGATGACTTCATTCCTTACCATGTAGTCGAAAGGGCCATTTCCTAAGTTTCTTATGATATGGTTGTCAAAGCAACACTCCAAATTCATAGGGCGAATGGTACCAAAAGGTATGCACCTATTGAGTTGGTATCTAAGTCCAAGAGCGTCAGCAATCATAGTGACTAAGCCTCCTACGATGATTGGGGCTTCAGTGTCCTGAATAATGCGGTTAAAGGTTTCCATCATGAATGCAAAGGTTCCGCTAGGGAATCCTAATATGTCAGCTAGTTCCTTATGGTTATAAGAGAACTCAATACCAAATAGTCTGAAACTGATATATCCTTTTCTAGTTCCGAATCCGCGACCAGGTATATGGACTAATGTAATACCCGTATTTTAATTAAAGCTCTGAATAATATTAATTGGTAATAATATTATTTCGGAATACTTTAAGAAATTTTAATGGAACTAAATAGAGTAATTCATGGGATTATATTTTATTAATTGATATTAACCGACTCAGAGGTTTTATAAAATAGCGGATTAAGAGACATTTTCGGATACTCTCTAATTTTGACCTATCGGTAAAAATATAAGCTTTTATATTTTATATATATAGAAAGATTATGAGAGAAAGAAAAAGTTGGTAAGGAAAGAAGAAAAGGAGAAGAGAAGAGAAGAAGAAGAGAGAAAAATCCCTAAAGCTCCAATTCTTCATTCCCGATCATCCGTCCGTCGAATCAACTCAATCTTTCCACCAATCTTCATCTCTCGAGGTGGGTTCTTAGTTAGAAACTTTTATCTTTGATTTTAGTTGAGTTTTAGAAATGTTTGTGGTTAGGGCTTAGTTGGAAATCTAAGAAAAATCGGAAGTTTAACGGTTAAAACTCGATTAAAACCTACTTAAAATACTCATATTATGATAATGGATACGTATGATCATGTCTTGTGCATTGGTTGATGTTTGGGAATGATTGGGGGTGGGAAGAGTGTTTTCCCGTAAGGCTGGAATTTCTGGACTGGTGTAGCTCACTCAGCGAACATACCTCGCTCAGCGAAAGTTCCAGGGCGATGTTCGCTCAGCGAGATCTGTAGTTCCAACTTTAGTTTTTAATTCATAACTTATGTTTCGGGTATCCGTTTTAAGCGTTCCACATACCGTTTTGAAGCTAATAGAATAATCTATCTATTAAGATTAAGAAACATTAATTTCGAGCCGACTTTTACCCGACTACTTTCAAATGACCAAAACTGGATAAAATGGAAATAGAGAAAGGTACGACTTGTGAGGTATCTAGGTTCCCCTTAAACTCGTTTGAATTATGATTTATGTTTCATTTTTAGGATCCTCCGTAAGGTCTTGTATAAGTCTCTATGTGGTTACTATGTGTTTCACTAGAGCATCCGTAAGGACTTGAGGTATCCGTTGTGTATGCATGGGCGTTGATTTGAGAAGTGTAGACTATAAGTCCCCCGTAAGGTCTTGAGTAAGCCTTGAGGTGGGTTGTCCTTAGTCCCACGTGAAGCATCCGTAAGGACTTGGGGCAAGTACTATGCTAGTTATGTGTAAATCTTGAGTAAGTCTTGAGGTGGGTTATCTTTAGTCCCACGGGAAGCATCCGTAAAGATTGAAGCGTGTGTTATGTCAATTCCTCCGTAAGGTCTTGTATAAGTCTCAAAGTGGTTACTATGTGTTTCATTAGAGCATCCGTAAGGACTTGAGGTAGACATTTCCCTTGGTGTTTTGAAATTGTGGGTGGACCTTAGTTTCCCCTATGTCCTTGTTTCTTGTGTAAATTGGTTTTGAAGCATGCGAGTTTCATTGGAAATGACCCTTAAAGCCGAGAGAACTCTAAGATAGTGAACCCACTAAGATGTTTTATCTCACCCCATGTTGATGTTGTTATTTCAGGTACTTCAGGTTCTGCTAAGGGTAAGGATAAGGCGACTTGATTATCCTTACCAGTTGATGGCTTAGTCTTCCGCTGTGGACTTTTGAGATCTTCAGATCTAGTTCTTAGATCTTTTTGTAGTTGAACATCTTGTACTATTATGTAGCCTTGTTTAGTACCTTATGTTGTAGTGGCTATATTTATGCAATGTGTTGCTAAGAACTTATTTGTATTTCAGTTCCATATTATTAATATTATATATGTAAAATATGCTTTATGTATGTCTTTTGTATATGGGTATTACAGTTGGTATCAGAGCAGGTCGTATCCTCGACCTAGCCTTTAAATATTATAAGTGTTTCCTTTCATTCATACACGTTGACTTGCGATAGGACTAAATGTTATGTTTATGGTATTGAGCCTAATCAACTTAATCCTGTTTTGATGACATTTAGGAATTATGGCTGGTAGACGTGGAACTCGTGCTCGACCCAGTGTCACTCCTCCCGATAGCGATCAAGCAGGTAGCGATAGGAATGCTCCTATGTTCCAATTTATGCAGCAGATGCAGCAATAGCAGCACCAATTCATGCAAGAAATGATGCATCAGATGAGTGGGGGCCTTCACCCTCACGTGGTTTCTCCTGGAGCTGCGGGTGGAACATTTAGAGACTTCTTCCGCATGAACCCTCAGGAGTTTCATCGCGGGTTGGATCCGGTTAAGGCTCATGAATGGGTGACTGGAATGGAGAGGATATTCCAAATTGTGATTTGTAGTGAAGAAGACAAGGTGACCTTCGCATCACATTTACTAAAGGGTCTTGCTGCTAGGTGGTGGGAAAGTGCCTCCAACTTGATGATGGTGCAAGAAATTCCAAGAGTGTGGCAATAATTTAAGATAGTTTTTATGGACAAGTATTTCCTGAGTTTCTTGAGGACGCAAAAGGAGTTTGAATTTTAACAATTGAGGCAAGGGAGCATGACTGTGGCCAGTTATGCTGAGAAGTTTGAGGACATGGAGGCCTACTCTAGGCAGGTTATGTATGCCCCTGATGAAAGGTGGAAAATTGACCAGTTCTTGTTTGGGCTATGGGCCGAGATCTCGCATAGTGTCTCTCAAAGGGAGTTCACTACTTACTCCGAGATGTTGAGGCAATGCTATGTTGTGGAACATAGTTTGAAGAAAGTGCAAGCAGAAGCTAGTACCAGAAGAGTGATTCAAGGAGATAGGGGGAGGGCTAGTCAATCTTTTAGGCCGAGGCCTCAACCCTTCAAGGGGAAACAGGTGTCGAGTCCTAGATCTAGTGCTCCTCCTTCTTGCCCCCGATGTTGCAAGAATCATTTTGGAAGATGTGAGCAGAACAATGTAATTTACTATCATTGTCAGAAGGAAGGACATATTTCTATAGATTGCCCTCAGAGGAAGGATCTGACTCAAGAGAGAGTTTATACTATGGACGCTAGGAAGACGAAAGGCGACAATTACATGATTACGGGTAATTGTCTTATTAACAACCATCCTTGTCTTGTTTTATTTGATTGTGGAGCTACGCATTCTTTTATATCTTCTATTTGTGCGAAGCGACTTGGGTTGCAACTTTTTCCCTTGTCCCCTCCAATGGTGGTTACTACCGCTATGTATGAAACTGTCAATACGCCGCTTAAGTGTAAGAACTGTACGTTGTTCGTGGATGGAAGAATCTTTCAGATTGACCTCATTTGTTTGCCCCTTAAGAAAATTGATGTTATCCTGGGAATGGATTGGTTGTCTTCTAATTCTGTGTTTATTGGGTGTGAAGAGAAGTTGATCTTCATTCCCTCCGTTGAAGTGCCTCCGAAATATGTTTTGACAATGATCTTAGAAGGTACGATTGGAATGGTAAATTTTCTGTTTTTGCAAGAGAAATCTGTTTTGCTTGTCCTTACTAAAGAAGAGGGTATTGACCAGCAAGTTTTGAACATTCCGATAGTGTGTGAATTTTCCGACGTCTTTCCTGAAGATGTCACTTCCTTACCTCCGGTGAGGGAAGTTGAATTCTCAGTCGACCTGATACCGGGAACGGCTCCTATATCCGTTTCCCCTTATCGGATGGCTCCACTCGAGTTGAAAGAGTTGAAGGATCAATTGGAAGATTTGATGGCAAAACATTTTGTAAGACCTAGTGTCTCACCGTGGGGAGCTCCGGTGTTATTGGTAAAGAAAAAGGATGGTGGTATGAGGTTGTGCATCAATTATCGTAAGTTGAACAAGGTTACAATCAAGAACAAATACCCCTTACCAAGGATAGACGATCTTCTAGATCAATTGAATGGAGCCTGCGTGTTCTCGAAGATTGATCTGAGATCGGGCTATCACCAGATTCGTGTGAAGAGTTCAGATGTTCCGAAGACTGTGTTCTGAACCCATTACGGTCATTACGAATTCTTAGTAACGCCTTTCGGTGTGACGAATGCTCTAGCTGTTTTTATGGACTACATGAATTGGATATTTTAGAATTATTTGGATAAATTTGTGGTGATCTTTATCGATGATATTCTTATCTATTCTCGTACTCCGCAAGAGCACGGAGAACATCTAAGGATTGTCCTATCGATACTGCAGGAAAAGCAACTTTTTGCTAAGTTTAGTGTAAACACCCCAAATTTGCCCTCATCCATTCACACCATGGCTTGTGATCTTCTCATATGCATAAACACAATCATACCATCTCATATCACAATTTTGATTCACTGCATAGTTTCTAAGTCATCTGCATCTAGGGTTTGTGACCTGAGCAATCCAGGAGCTTCTTGAGCCACTCCAAAGGCCACCAATCACTACAAAGGGATCCATGTGTGTTAAAGTATCATGTTACATCCTCTCAAAGTCAAGAATGCAAAAGAATCACAAGAACTGGGATTGGTATGAATGCAGAGCCAAGTTTGACTGCACAGTTGACCTAGAATTAGGGTTTTGGTTTCAGAGGCCATAGCCCCAAAATTTTGGGTCATTCTTGTTTCCATTGGTCTCTATATGGTATAGGGAGTATGCATATCAAGTTTCATGAAGAAATTCCATGGGGAAGTCATCTGATCAAGAGTTGACTTTTCAGACAAGTCAGTGCAAAATCAGGGCATCTGAGGCCCCCAATGACCCAAACAATGGGTGATCTTCATCATTTTGAGTGTATATGATCTTTATTTGATCATGGAAGAAGGTTGAAGTCCACAAAAATCAAGAATTTGGAGTTTTTGCAAATGTTGACTTTTTGGGCATAGTTGACTTTTCAAGAATGCTCCATTTTAGGTCATTTTTCAAGCCTTGATTCTTGATCCAAAAATGCTTCAAATGGAAAAACTTTGGTCATGAAAGTTGTAGAACACATTTTTCCCTTTTCAAAAAGTACAAGAACATGATCAAATTCTTCTTGGATCAAAAGTTATGGTGTGACAAAGTTGGCAAAAATCATTGATTTTCAAGTTATGCACTAAAGGGAAAACTTGCAATTTCATGAACCAAAGATTCTAGTAACTTCAAAATGACTTCAAAGCTGCATTACATGATCACACATGACCCCAAGAACAATTTTGGCCCAAGGAATTTTGGATGGTTTGCCTTGATTCTCAAAATTCCATAAAGCATTTTCATAAGTATGCAAAAAGAGGATTCTTGGCAAATTCATGCTTCAAGGAATTATGTGATCCCTAGCTGATCTCTAAACATTGCCATGACCAATTGAGACATCATGTGACAAAATTCAGCAAGCATTGTTTCATGTACTTAGCATAAACTCATGAGAAAAACACAAGTTGTCAAGTTGCAAAAGCTAGCATAGCTTGTCATCCACATGCTGCAGACATTCTCAAGCCATCCAAGGGTTGTCCCTGACTTAGGCTGAAGCAAGACAAGCCCTTAGCCTGCTGCTGCCATAGCCCATGCTGCAAGTACAACAACTTTTGACTTTTTGGCCAATTGCTCCATACTTTTCCCACAGTGCATGTCAAGTCTTCTGATTGATTCCAATAGATTAGGGATAATGTATGGATCATAAAACACACCATTCACAAGGCAGAAACCTCCCACAATCCAGCATCCAAGAAATCTGTCCAAAACTTCTCCTCTTCAAATCTCCACACACAGCCATCAAACTTCATTTTTTCTTTCACCAGCAAGTCATAAATTGTCCCTAGAACAAAAACCACCCCTCAAGGCAGCTTGAAACATCACATACAAAGATCCCCATTTCTGCTACACCAGAGCTGAATCTTTCAAACCAGCCACTCCCCAAGCTTTCTAAGCTTCACTCTATCCTCAGGAGGTTCAAGGAAGCAAGCCTGCGCAAGAGAAAAGTCCAGAGAGCTCATAAACAGAGAAGCTTCATCTCAGGTGACATGAAGAACATTTTTCCCAGAAACTAGTTTTTTAGTTCTTTTATGATGCTATGTGTTCCTCTGATCATGAATGTATGCTTACTTTTGAAAATAGTGAAGAAACCAGCATGTATGAGGCTTCTGAACATTTGCCCGTATTTTGCATTTTGTTTCGATTCAGGCTTGAGAGGGAAAATAAATGAATTTAGGTTGAGGGTTTAGGTTTAGATTGATGAGAGGGTCATTTTGGTGGAAGAAATTTGTTGTTTGGTGACCTATAGAAGAAACTAGGGTTTTGGCTCGCCGGAGAAGACGACCGGAAGTCTTCTCCGGCCGCCTGTAAGTCATTAACCCTAATCTGAGTGATTAATGAGGTTTGAATGAGGATCGTTGGATGGCCTCTCCCGCGCGCGAATGAATGGCTGAGATGAGTCATTAGAAGCCCTAATCCCTGATTATTCATTTAATTTCTGTTTAATTAATTCATAAGTTTAATTAGCCAGATTTGAATCTGGGCCCTTGGATCTGGCGCGCAGTCAACCAGACCAAGCCCAGATCAAATCCTGGCCTTCCCTTCTAATTACTTTCATTTTATCCTATTTTATTTTTCATTTAATATCATTTCTTCTCTCTAATTTGTTAAAAATAGTAAAAATTGCTTAAAAATTATGAAACTTTTTCTCATGAGTTTTAATAATTTTTATGACACAAAAATATTTTTGTTTTTATTTTTATCATTAAAAAAGTATTTTTAAATATTTAAAGGATTATTTTTAATTGATTAATGGAAATTAATTTATTAAAAATACTTTTAGGTATTTAAAAATCACCAAAAAATTCATGAAATGTTCTAAGACATTTAGAAACATTGTCCAACCTTCAAACCAAATTTCTTTTTTGATCTTGATGCATTTTGAGAATTTTTCTTTGAATTAAAATCATTTTTGTGCATTATTTTGATCCTAAGTTCAAAAAATCATTTCTGCCTATTCATGAAGAGTTGGACAGTGATTCTTCTTGCATTGCATTGTGTTTAGCATGTAGTTTTTGAGGTTAAATGGCCATGATTTTATTCCTCATTTTCAATTTGTTTGATAATTTTCTTGTTTAGGAACCCTAAAAGCCCTAATAACTTGTAAAATTCATAACTTGAGATTGGTTAAGAGTTGAGACCTCTCCTTTGGGCATTGGTTTAGTATAAGATTAGGGGCCTTTTGAGTGGCATTTTCCATTTTTTTATCTTAGGGTTTGCTTCTGATTTTGATTTTTGTTTGATGTATTGTTCATAAACCCTAATTTGGGCTTCCTTATGCATTCTTCTTGCATTCTCTTGCATAACATGACTTGCCATGACATTTCAAGCATCCATTTGATTCATTTGACATCATAAGACATATTGAAAGCATGTTTGATCATTGCATCATGTATTTGCCATGTTGTATGCCATGTGCACTTCATAACTTTTCATGTATGTTCATGGTCCCTAACTTGCACCATTTGCATCCATGAACTTGCATGACCATTTCCATGTGCTGCCTCATGTTTGTAGCATCTCATAACATCATTTGCATCATGTGTATGCTTCTGGTTTTGTTTCTCATCTTGTCATCTCATCTCATCTTGCATTGCATTGCATTTCTTTTCTAACCTTTTCAGGTGGTAAGTGACTTGAGAAGTGAATTTGCCTTCACTTCTCATAACTCTTCTTTTCATTTCTCTTGCATCCATTGCTGCATTTTTATATGTGTTTGAGTTTGAGCTTGCTCATCCCTCTTCTTCTTACTTTCCTTCTTCAAGTGACTTGACTTCTTAAATGAAGCAAGTTACTTTGCTTCTCCTGATCCTTTCATCTGCTTCCTGGTGGTTCCATTGAAGATTCCTTTCTCAAACCTCACAAACCTTAGGAACAACCAAGCATGACAATGATCAGGGTTTTGATTAGTCTCCCCACTTAGTTTTACCTTTGTGTCTCATTGAGTTTTCTCTTCTCATCTCATAATCAGGGACTAAACCCTAAAGGCTTTAAGGCTTTGTGATTAAGCTTATGCCTGCATCCTTCTATTAGGATGGAGTGTATAACTTTAATCCTAAGTGTTAAACCCTTAATGTGTTTAAATCTCTTAATCAATTCACTTAATAATCATCAAGACATCACACTTGTAACTTGGGCCTTGCATTAGGGTTCTAATTCTTCCTTAATTGGTTAAGAAGGACTAACCCTAGTGTTAATGGACAAGTCCCCCTCAAGTTGTCTTACAAACCCTAAAAAACACTTCATCATCATATCATTAAATAAAATCCATCTAATAAAGGCTTGTTTTGTCATGAGTTTAATCCCTAATCATGGATTAAGATGAGGAGCTTTCCTCAGCTTAAACATTCTCATCTATTATCCTTCTATTAGGATGGTGTAATGAGTCTGTTCAATCCTTGATTATGGCTTAATCTCATTACTTAACACTAAACAAAAACAACAAAAACATCTAATTAATCACAAGTAGGTTAATGATCCTAATCCTACACCAAAGGTGTTTAAGTGTGAGAAGCTGACTTCACACTTAAGGTATTCTCATTACCCCTAATCAGAGGGAAGATGTGATGAGTTTACTAAATCCATTGGTTTAGACTTAAGCTCATTAACTTATGACAAAATCCAAAAACAATAAAAGACTGAAAACACAAAAACAAACAATAATCGTCTCCTTCGGGATTCTTTTCTCATCTCATTCACTCATAAACGAGAACTCGCTTCTTCCGTCTAATGCAAGACAGTTTGCACCTGAGCCAGACATGTCATACACTTGAGCATAGATAAGTAAGCAGTTCACAAGTCAATTCATCTTTCAGTCTCTTTGGGTCGAACTACGGTGTTCTGACTTCCTCATTGCATGAGAGGATACGTAGGCATAACTTAACAGTTATCGAACAAAAGTCTCTGTATTTCCCCCTCTTTCCAGCCTCATTCTCTTAGCCTCATTATCATGAGCATTTCACTCCTGTTCTTACACTGACACTGTATATATCTCACTTCACATTCTTTGCACTGACACCTGTACATCCTTTTCCAGCTCTTTATACACAAATTGCACTGACACTACCCCTTTAAAGCACAAATCTTTCAAGCGTGGATCCCGTCGAGTACGACGGACAATCTGGGTGCTAATACCTTCCCAGGTTGTAACCAACCCCCTTTCTCAGTCTCTCTGGTTCGCAACCGTCTTATCCATGTCTTCCTAGGTCTATGCAGCATTGCCTTTCCTCCGGGATAAAAATGCCTAGCTGGCGACTCTTTTCATCTCCAGTGAGTTCACGGCTGTGTGTTCTCACTGTTCCCTTCGCCGACCGTTCGCGTCTGTACCTTTATTTGGGCCATTCCCATTTATCGGGAGCGACAGCTTGGCGACTTCACTGGGGATCCTTATATTGCAACCAGGGCTTCTGGTTCTTTTTGTGGGTTCCTCCTAGCGCTTGATTGATTTATGTTTATTGGGGTGTTATGTGTTTATTTGTGTTTGTATATGTTTTATTTTTGCCTTATGTACAGTTGTCTATCTGCTTTCTTTACTGCTTTACATATATCATACTGTCATGCTGTCTGGCTGGATCTGGTTTTGCTTTGGTGGGTGGGTGTTCCATTGAGAGTTAAGGTCCTATACCTGGGACCTGAGTGACACCTAGGCTAGAGTGAATCATATTCTTTCCCATTCCATCTCGGTCTGGTGCGGGAATATGAAACACGGTTCAGATGTGGGTTTCTTCTTGAGAACTCTGTGTTGCAGATTTCCTGCAATGCTAGGGCTATCTGGGAAGCCTGCTAAGTCTGGATGACCTTTTAGTATTGACCTTCAGAAACTGAGGTGAATTAGAGGAGGAACTTTTATGGTTATTGTAAACACTGTACCTCCGGGTTAGAAGTGTTTACACTTCTCATAACTGATCCAAGTCTGAGGATCCTTGTTTTAGAACACCACCTGTGAGGGGGTTGGGCTGTTTACAGGTTTGTAGGTACCTTGACCTCAGAATACCCTGTTACTTTGTTTAAGAGTACTTCATGTTGGGACAGTTCTTGTGATTCTAAAACCCTGGACATGTGGCTCTTTATTTGAGTCCCCCACCTTGGTTACTGGATTTTTAGACCTCCTTCTGGATTTCTCACATACATGGACCTATATCAGGGCTTTTGATCAGATCCAGCTCAGTCACAGACCCTTGCATATCATTTGCATACATAAACATTGCATCATATTGACATTTTCTTATTTGTGTTTCAGGGTATCCACTTTCATCTTTGGTTTTGGTTTTGACCCCATCTTCAGTATTGACCTATCTTCATCAGCACCTGCTTCAGCTTAGCTATCTGCTTCAGCTATCACCTGCACCAGCCAATCAGTGGCCAGCTTTTCAGTATCATCATCAGCACCTATCTCTACTCAGTCTTCAGCATCATGGCTCCTAAAAAGAGCAACATCACCTACCACTTCTTCCAGCCAGAGCTATCTGATATCAGGAGGATTCAGACCCTGATCACTCCAGATCACATACCTTTGTTCAGGGAACATTATGGAGATATACTTGACATGGTTATGGATCTGGACCCATCACAGAGGAGCCTCATTCACACTTGCATTCAGTTCTATGATCCCCCACTGAGATGTTTCACCTTTCAAGACTTTCAGTTGGGCCCCTTATTGGAAGAGTACTCTTCATTAGTTGGTATGCCTATCAGGGGTGGAATCCCTTTCAACCCTGAGATGGTCTTTCCTGCTAATGGAGAAGTAGCAAAAGCTTTGCATCTGGAACCTGTTTTGATTGAGCAGCATATGACCTCTAAAGCTGGAATCCCTGGTTTTCATCTGGATTTCTTGATCTCTCAAGCTACCCTGAAAGCTTCTTTAGGAGAGTGGAAGGCTGTCTGTGCCTTGTTGGCTTTGAGCATATATGGAATTGTATTGTTTGCAGACGAGCCTCGATTCATTAGCAAGAATGCGATCCATCTTTTCATCCTGAAGAACCCAACACCCACTTTATTGGGGGATCTCTACTATTCAGTGCATCAGAGGAATGAAAAGCAGAGGGGAAGATTAGTGAGGTGTTGTGCTCCATTGTTCCACACTTGGCTTCTCAGGCATTTGCCCAGGACAGATGCATTTCTGAACCCTCATCAGCAGAGCAACTGGGCTAAGAGACTCACTGCTCTAACTTCAGCAGATATCAGATGGTGCACTCAAAGCACCAAGGGCAGGGATATCATCACCAGCTGTGGGCATTTTCCCAATGTGCCTTTAATAGGAGTTAATGGTAGTATCAATTACAATCCTCTGCTGTTCAGAAGGCAACTGGGCTATGTACTGGTCCACACTCCTAGGGCACAGGACTTGGTTGAGACTCTCTATTGTGAGAACAAGATTAATTTGGCTATTGTTAGGCAGGCTGCCTGGGCCTGGGATAATGTTCAAACCAAGGGAGTGACTATTCTGGGGAAGTGCAATAATGTGGCATCAGCACAATATTATGAGTGGTCCCGTGCCAGGGCCCAATTCTCTGGGATGCCCTTTACCATAGAAGACACGCCTGAATCATCTTCAGCGCCACCCCCTGCCACTATCAGTTTGGAGGAGTTTGAGAGCTTGAAGGAAAGAAATGAGAAGCTAACCCAGGCTTTGCAGAAGACCCTCCGGGAGAGGAGTGAAGGTATGAGGGAGATTGAAAGGTTGGAGAAGATGAGAGTAGATCATCTGACTAAGATTGAGAAGTCTGGGGATTATATCAAGAAGTCTAAGGCCGGAGAACAAATTCTGAAGAATGCTTGCAAAGAAGCCCAGTTCCAGAGAGCAAGGACAGACTTGTATTTGAAGGAGAGTCAAGCCCGGTGGGTCAGGATCACCGAGGCTCGTACCCTGGAAGACAAGAGAGTTCAAGACAAGATGGAGCAACTGGAAGCTAGTGCAAGAGAACAGCAAGAAGCCCTGGCAGCAGCCCAGAGGGAGATATCAGAGCTGAAGATCAAAGCAGGGGTGAAGAGGTCAAAGGACCAAACTCAGCACAAGAAGCTAACAGCAGCTGTTACAACCCGGAATCTCCTCATCAGGAATCTCACGGAACGTCCGGCTGATCCTGTGACCGAAGCACTTCTCAAGGAAGTTCGCGAGGATGAGTTTGGTCTTAGTGTTTGACCATTTGTTTGTTGTTGCTTTCTTTCCATGTACTTTTATTTTCTTGTAATGTATTTTGACCCCTTAGAGGGCTTGTGTTGTAAAATGAACAAGTTGTATTATTTCACCTTCTGTAATATATTTGTGTTAGTTTGCTTCATCTGAGTTTTCTTCAAGCAACAACAACAACATCTTCAGAGGCCTGGAAGGGTCAAAACTGAATGCCAAACCGGATACCTTGAGAACAAATGAGCATAACTGCATTGCATGCTAACCCTTTGTTTGTTTTGTAGGTTTTTGTTTTATTGTTGCTAACTCTATTGTGAATTTCAGGAACTATTGCTCGGCGCCGAGTATTTCCCCTCAACCGTCTGCACCGTTATCCAACCCGAAACAACCTTCCGGGAATTCAAATGGATCAGGTACAGCAGGACCTTGCAGAGGTTAGAAATCAAATGGCAAACGAAAGATTGGAAATGAGAACGCAGATGACGCAGTTCATGGAAGTGATGAACAACATGGCTCAGAGTCAGGAAAGATTGAGGGCCATGGTGGAAAGGCAGAATCAAGAAGATCCACGTATAGGGACTGCCGGGACCAGCAACAATGAAAGGGTCCAACCTCATGTCAATCCTCCTGTATTTGGACCACATCTCCATCCCGAGGTCAACATTCCTGCAAATGTTCAAGGGACTGCCACTGCAGCCAGGGTACTTCAAGAGGACCCCCAGGAGGATCAATTCACAGTAATGGGTGCTGGGGAGGAAGCTTATGATAGAAGATTGGATGAGATAGCTGAGAAGTTGAGGTCCTTAGAATCTCAAAACTCTTTGGGCTTCGACGTCATGGACATGGGCTTGGTAGACGGGGTCAGGATCCCCCATAAGTTCAAGCCTCCTTGTTTTGAAAAGTACAACGGGACTTCATGCCCCCGGACCCATTTACAATTATTTCTGGGGAGGCTGAAGGCTTATACTATGGATGAGAAGCTCTGGATGTTCTATTTTGAAGACAGCTTGACTGGAGCGTCAAGAGAATGGTACTCTCACTTGACGAGGGCAACTATTAGATGCTGGAAGGACCTGGCAGAGGCCTTCATCAGACAGTATCAGTACAACTTAGACATGGCACCCAACAGGACTCTCCTAATGGGAATGTCACAGTCGTCAAGGGAAAGTTTCCGAGAATATGCCCAGAGATGGAGGCAATTGGCTGCTGCCGTTCAGCCCCCTATGTCTGAAAGGGAAATGGCAGATATGTTCATGAACACCCTTCAGGGGACTTACATTGACAGGCTGGCTGCTTTCTCTTCCACTAGCTTTGCAGATGTTGTCATAGCCGGGGAGAGAATTGAAAGCCTATTGAAGATGGGTAAGATCTCAGACAATGGTGCCAGCTCGTCCAGTAGTACAAGAAAGCCTTTTGCAGGCCCAAGAAGAACTGGCGAGACCAATGCCATCCACGCCAACAGGGGCAGACCCCAGTATGTTCACAGGTCTGTAGCAGCAGTCACCATCCCCACTCCAGCTCATCCTCAACCAGCTTATCAACCTCCGCAGCAGAATTATCAGCAACAACCTCAGTATCATCAACAAGCTCAGTATCCTCCAAGGAATTACAACAATACCAACAACAACAGTCAGCAAAGGCCATTTCAGCAGAGGCCATCTCAAGCTAATAGGGTGATCGATCCGATCCCTATGCCATATGCTACATTGCTGCCACAACTCCTGAAACTCAACCTAGTTGAGCTAAGGACGTTGGCACCTCCAGATCCCAACAGTCTACCCAGGAACTATGACTCCAATGCTAGGTGTGTTTTTCATTCAAACGCACCTGGCCACAGTACAGAAAAGTGCAGAGCCATGCATATGAAGGTACAAGACCTGGTAGACTCAAAAGCTCTGAATTTCGCACCACCACCCAATGTCAATAAGAACCCGATGCCGAACCACGGTGGTCCTAGAATGAACGCTATTGAAGAAGACAAGCCATCTTATTTAATAACCAGTGTGGGCCAGATCAGGACACCGTTGGTGGAAATCAAAGCTCAGCTCTTGGAATGTCAAATGTTCCCGGGGTGTGAGTTGGGGTGTGCTTACTGCAATATCTCAGTCAATGGGTGCGACAATCTGAGGAATGGCATAGATGGACTCATTCAGAGTGGCCAACTTCAGATCACCACATCATTTCCAACAAATCCATCAATCTCATCAGCAACGGCTTCAGAACCTCCTACAACTGCAACAACTATTATTCCTGACAATTCTTCGGTTTCATCAACGAGTACTTCATCTGTCATTTCAACTGATCAGATATCAATGAATGTTCCTTCTACAACTCCAGCACCACTCCATTATGAAGCTCCTACAACAACAACATCCACACTCCCGACAATGTCTCCTACAACACCAGCAACAAATCATGAAGATGTCTCAACTGTCACCATATTCTATGATCCTGAAAACAACTCTGCCTACAACTCAGAAAGTGCTGCTCCCATCAGGGCACCGGTCACAATTTATTATGATCCGTAGACTATCACAGTTCCTCCCACAGCTGCAATCAGTCCAGTCACCGTCACGGTGCCTGGACCCGTACCTTATGAAAGCAGTAATGCCATCCCCTGGCATTACGGCTCTGACTTGTACTGTGAGGGACAAAGAATCACTTTTGAATCATCAACCCCTGCACTACAAATTGACAATGTGGGCGGAGGCGGAGGCTTCACTCGAAGCGGACGTCTTTTCGCTCCACAAATTCAGAGACCCACAGCCGAAGCAGAAGCTGCTGCCAAGGCAAAAGGGAAGAGCCCTGTGCAGGAAGATCAAGCTGTTAAGGAAGCTTTGAAGACACCATTCGATCAAGAGGTTGATGAGTTCATGCGAATCATCAAAAAGAGTGATTATAAAATAGTGGATCAGCTTCATCAGACGCCTTCCAAGATCTCAATCCTATCATTGCTTATGTGCTCCGAAGCCCATCGGAACGCACTACTCAAAGTCTTGCACGCAGCTTACGTGCCTGAAGAAATCACTGTCAATCAGCTGGAAGCTGTAGTTGGAAATGTTAATGCTAGTCACGGACTAGGGTTCACCAATACTGATTTGACGACGGAAGGCCGCAACCATAACAAAGCCTTGCACATAACCATGGAATGCAAAGGTGCTGTCCTTTCCCATGTGCTGGTAGACACGGGGTCATCCCTCAATGTCTTACCTAAAAAGGCCCTGGTGAAGCTAGAATATGACGGATTGGCGTTGAAACCCAGCAACCTGGTGGTAAGAGCCTTTGATGGTTCAAAGAGATCGGTTCTGGGAGAGATCGAGTTGCCCATAACGATTGGCCCAGAGACCTTTAAAACTATCTTCTACGTGATGGATATACAGCCCGCCTACAGCTGTTTATTGGGTAGGCCATGGATTCACGCCGCTGGCGCCGTGACCTCTACCCTTCACCAGAAGTTAAAATATGAGTGGGAGGGTCAGATCGTTACAATCTGTGGAGAAGAGGACATTTTTGTCAGCCACCTGGCTACTTATAAGTACATTGAAATGGACGGAGAGATCCATGAAACAATGAGCCAGGGGTTTGAAGCTTTGAATGTAAATGAAACATCTGCTGTGCCTGGCACTTCAATATCATCATACCAACAAGCCCGGAAGGTTGTTGAGGAAGGAACTGCCCAAGGCTGGGGCAAGCTACTACCGGTAGAGAAGAAAGAAGACAGATTTGGGTTGGGTTACAAACCAACTCAACAAGATCAAGCAGCGGCTGCGAAAGAGCCCAATTTTGTGAGTGGGGGGATGCTTACCCCTGATGCTATCAACTGTCTGGAAGACGAGCTGGAAGAGGAACGCAACCTGGAAAGCTGGATTCGTCCAAAGATCCCGGGGAGCAGTATCTCGAACTGGTCTTCCCAGGAAATTATAAGAGTTACTCATGCAGAGTAATTATTATTTCCTGTATTTTTATAGCATGCATCAAAGTCTTGCATCTTTCCCAAGATGACAAGACTCATTTTGTAATCGGGCCATCTGTACTTTTTGTGCAAACAAGATTAATCAATGAAATATCAGACATCTTTTTGCAAATGAGTCTTTTTCTTTTCCGCTCACTGTTTTTCCATTTTTCTTTTTGTACAAAAAATAAATGGCAGTGTTTTCAAAATGACAATTTTTATTTCACTTTTCTAAACAAGATTAAAATCAAATCACTAAAATGAACCAACTGAACCCTTGCAGAGAATGCCTTCCTGACAGCACCGACAACAGCACGGCTATGACTTCGTATGACTTTGACAATCCAATCAATCAAGCTGATGAAGGGGTTGAAGAAGAGTATGAGCTTCCTGAAGAGCTAGCCAGGTTGTTAAGACAAGAGGAAAAGGTTATTACTCCTCACCAGGAGGAGGTTGAAGTGATTAATCTTGGTACAGATGAAGACGTGAAAGAGGTTAAAATCGGGGCCTGCCTGCAAGACTCAATGAAGAGACAACTGATTGACCTGCTTCAAGAGTATGTGGACGTGTTTGCTTGGTCTTACCAAGATATGCCAGGGTTGGATACCGATATTGTCGTGCACAAGCTGCCTTTGAGAGAAGAATGCCCGCCGGTTAAACAGAAATTGCGCCGTACTCGCCCAGACATGGCTATGAAAATCAAGGAGGAGGTACAAAAGCAATGGGACGCCGGGTTCCTTGCTGTGACTAGCTATCCGCCGTGGGTTGCTAACATAGTACCTGTGCCTAAGAAAGACGGCAAAGTAAGAATGTGTGTTGACTACCGGGATCTGAACAGAGCCAGCCCAAAAGATGACTTCCCATTACCTCACATTGACGTATTGGTGGACAACACAGCTCAGTTCTCGGTATTCTCCTTCATGGACGGATTTTCAGGATACAATCAGATTAAAATGTCACCTGAAGACATGGAGAAGACAACTTTCATCACACCCTGGGGCACGTTCTGTTACAAAGTGATGCCATTCGGACTGAAGAATGCTGGTGCCACATATCAACGGGCTATGGTGACATTATTCCACGATATGATCCATAACGAAATAGAATGTTACGTGGATGACATGATTGCCAAGTCCCTTACTGAAGAAGATCACCTGGTAAATCTGCTGAAGCTATTCAAGCGTCTGAGGAAGTACCAACTGAAGTTGAACCCCAACAAGTGCACATTCGGGGTGAGATCTGGTAAGCTGCTGGGCTTTATTGTAAGCGAGAAAGGGATTGAAGTTGACCCTGATAAAGTCAAAGCCATTCAAGAGATGCCTGCACCGAAAACTGAGAAAGAAGTTCGAGGGTTCTTAGGTCGATTGAACTACATTTCACGGTTCATATCTCACCTTACAGCGACCTGTGAACCCTTGTTTAAGTTGTTAAGAAAAGAACAAACGGTCAGGTGGAATGAAGACTGCCAGAAGGCTTTTGACAAGATCAAAGAATACTTACAAGAACCTCCAATCCTTATGCCGCCAGTTGAAGGAAGACCTCTGATAATGTACTTGACAGTATTAGAAGAGTCGATGGGGTGTGTGCTGGGCCAACATGACGAGTCTGGTCGAAAAGAGTATGCAATATACTACCTAAGCAAAAAGTTTACCGACTGTGAACAACGTTATTCACTGCTCGAGAAAACTTGCTGTGCTTTAGCGTGGGCTGCTCGCCGACTGAGACAGTATATGTTGACCCACACTACCTTATTGATCTCAAAGATGGACCCAGTCAAGTACATTTTCGAGAAGCCAGCTCTTACCGGACGGGTTGCAAGATGGCAAATGATTCTCACAGAATACGACATCCAGTACACCTCTCAGAAATCCATCAAGGGCAGTGTACTATCTGAATATCTTGCTGAGCAACCCATTGATGACTACCAGCCTATGAGATTTGACTTCCCTGATGAAGACATCATGTTCATTAAAGCAAAAGATCATGAAGAGCCTATTCACACTGAAGGGCCTGACCCGGAAGAAGAATGGACTATGATGTTTGACGGGGCTGTTAATATGAGTGGTCGTGGTGTTGGTGCAGTACTCATTACACCTAAAGGAGTCCACATGCCTTTCTCGGCAAAACTCACTTTCAACTGCACTAACAACGAAGCTGAATACGAAGCTTGCATTATGGGTCTTGAGGAAGCCATTGACCTCAGGATCAAGACTTTGACCGTATTCGGAGATTCAGCTTTGGTAGTCAATCAAACCAACGGAAAATGGTACACCCACCAGGATCATCTGATACCTTACAGGGATTATACAAGGAGGTTATTGACTTTCTTCACCACAGTCAAGCTTAAGTATATCCCTCGGGACGAGAATCAGTTTGCAGATGCTCTTGCTACCATTTCATCCATGATCAAAGTTCAAGCTGCTAACTTTGTACCTCAGATTTCAGTGTCCAGACTTGACAGACCAGCGTATGTGTTCGCAGCAGATGTTGTTAGAGATGATAAGCCTTGGTTCCATGACATTAAATGCTTCTTGGAGGATCAAACATACCCACCTGGGGCATCTTCCAATGATAAGAAGACTTTGAGGAGGCTGGCTGGCAGTTTCTTTCTGAACACTGATGGGTCTTTATACAAGAGGAACTTTGATATGGTACTCCTCAGATGTGTTGACAAGACAGAAGCAGATTTGCTGATGCGTGAAGTGCACGAAGGCTCCTTTGGTACCCATGCTGGAGGACATGCAATGGCTAAGAAATTGTTAAGATCAGGCTATTACTGGATCACAATGGATGCCGACTGTTGTGCCTATGCCAGGAAGTGCCACAAATGCCAGATTTATGCAGATAAGGTGCATGTGCCTCCCAATCCCTTGAACATCATGTCTTCACCATGGCCCTTCGCCATGTGGGGCATTGATATGATTGGCAAGATTGAGCCAACTGCTTCGAACGGCCACAGATTCATCCTGGTCGCTATTGATTACTTCACCAAGTGGGTCGAAGCAGCCTCATATGCAAATGTTACAAGACAAGTGGTAGCCAGATTTCTGAAGAGAGATATCATCTGTCGATATGGAGTTCCCGAGCGAATCATTACTGATAATGGTTCTAACTTAAATAACAAGATGATGGCAGAACTGTGCCGGGACTTCAAGATCCAACATCACAATTCTTCTCCTTACAGGCCAAAGATGAATGGCGCTGTTGAGGCAGCAAATAAGAATATCAAGAAGATTGTGCAGAAGATGGTAGTCACCTACAAAGACTGGCATGAAATGCTACCATTTGCCTTGCATGGGTACCGCACGTCAATCAGAACATCCACTGGGGCAACACCGTATCAGCTTGTGTATGGTATGGAGGCAGTCCTACCTGTTGAAGTTGAATTACCCTCTCTACGGGTGCTAATGGATGTTAAACTGAACGAAGCAGAATGGGTTAGGTCCCGATACGAACAACTGAGTCTGATCGAAGAGAAGAGATTGGCTGCAATTTGTCATGGGCAGTTGTATCAGAAGAGAATGAAGAAAGCCTTCGATCAGAAAGTCAGGCACCGAGAGTATCAAGTAGGAGATCTTGTGCTGAAAAGGATCCTTCCTCCTCATACAGACCACAGGGGCAAATGGACTCCAAATTATGAAGGACCATTTGTGGTAAAGAAAGTTTTCTCTGGTGGAGCACTGATGCTCAGCACCATGGATGGTGAAGACTTCCCGTCCCCTGTGAATTCAGATGCAGTTAAAAAATACTTCGCATAAAAAAAGACCCGCTGGACACAAAAACAGAATGTATGTCCAGGCAAAAATAGGGCATCCCGGCGAGTCAAAAACAGAATAAAAGACTCGGGCAAAAATAAGGGAATATAAATAAAAAATGTACACCCGCTGAGTTGAAAAGCCGCACTGGACAGCTCAGGCAAAAATGGGTATCCCGATGGATTGAAAACCCGAAAGGGCGATCCATGCAAAATAAGGGAATAAGCGAACAACTGTATTCTGAATTCGTCTGTATCATTTAAAACTTGGAAAACTTCGAAAGGATCAAGCTTCAATCAGAATCAGCCTTCTTCAGAAAGCAGGACGAAAAGAACGTCGTTGTCATACGAGTCATAGCAGAAGAGGGAGCTCATTGAAAGCGTCGTCAACATTGCTAGCACTTTGTTTCTCAATTTGTAACAGTCTCTTCATTTCAGGAGATATGTTTCTTTGACTGTATCTTGCCAATTCAGGGCACATGAATTAATAAAATCAGATTCTTCAGTCATGTTTCGTTTTGTATATTTTTATTTGCAAAGAACGTCTGATGTCTCTTAAAAACTAATTGCATAAGTACAGATGTTTTTCTCTAAGAAAATAAAAAACACATGCTTACAGGGAATATACTTACTCTCGAAAGTACTTAACTCCTATGACGGAATCCAATAAGGGATACCTCGGGACCATTTGTGCGTTTCCTTATCTTTGCAGGATTGCAGGTATCCAGAACGCAACTTGGGGCATGTAAGTTACATCTCAGCAAGCTGGCAAATCAACAAATAATCTCAGCATCCGAAATGCTCTATCCCCCAGCTGAGTTGCCTCTCATTACTCTCCCCAGCTGAGTGGCCAACAATATTCCCCAGCTATAGTACCATTTATTCTTCCTCAGCAGAAGGCAGAAGTCAGGGAATCATCTCCCCACAGAATCCTCAGCCTCTATTCAGAAGAGCAGCGCGTGAAGGAGTCACAACAGAGTACAGAAGACTTCTACAAACCCCAGCTGGGTCTCATATTACAAGGATATATCAATGATCTCATCCCCAGCTGGGATGTCCATTTCAAGCAGATCGGCCGAAGATCTTCGCAGCAACGGGATCCAAGTCCCGGTTTGGTATCTTTGCACAATCATAGCATTCGCATCATATTCACCCACAAAGCGTAGCATTCCGTTTAATACGGAGCATTACGGCAAAAATCAAACATACAGCATAATCATAAACCATGATATGAATCAAACACTTGTGAATAATGACAGTCCATCAACGTACAAAAAAATCCACCAGAGTCCCAGCAAAAGCAGCTGCCTCACAAATCAAACATCAGTATATACACCTTTTGACACCCGTCCGTGTCATCTTTCCCCAGTAAAGCCGCCTGAACACCCCTTACAACAATATCACCCGTATTACAGATACTTCCTGACACCCGTCCGTGTCATACCCCAGCAGAAAGTCGAAGACGTCTTCTTTGCACTCACATATACTTGTATATACACCTTCTCGACACCCGTCCGTGTCATTTCCCCAGCGCAGTCGCTTATACTTTTACAACCCATATACCTGTTTATACTAAACTCTTCTCCTTTTGACATTCGTCCGTGTCACCCTCCCCAGCAGAACGAATGATCATGTATTAATCACTCATATCATACTTATAACAGATACTCGTCCGTATCTTGTATATACCAGTTACATCCCCACAGATTCGACTTTGGTTCATGTTCTTTGTTAAACAGTTGGTACTCGTCCGTACCATCATCTCAGAATATGCGTCCAGTGGTTTGTTTCTACATGATACTCGTCCGTATCATAGTCTTAAGGATGTTTGTCCGCATCTTTAATCCATACACTGTGTCAAACACTTTTTGTCTTCTTGAATATAGACACTCGTCTGTGTCTACTATTCCCCAGAAAAGTCCTCTCAGATTCAACACTCGTCCGTGTTCTCTGTTAACCAGCTGATACTCGTCTGTATCATCATCTTTGAACACGCGTCAGTATTTGTTTCTACCCGATACTTGTCCGTATCGTAGTCTTAAGGATGCTCGTCCGCATCTTTAATCTATACACAAATACCAAACATTTATACCTCTTATTTCTTGGATGTAAACACTCGTCCGTGTTTACTATTCCCCAGTAGATCGACGACAAACAAAATTTTCCTTCTTATCTGGCATTCGTCCTATGTCATGATAAACCCTGAGGGCAGCCGTACCCTGCTAGGTGGTCGTCCTCCACCTCTTGATGGTCGTCCTCCATCATGCTCATCCGATGGCCGTCCCCATCGTTGATTTTTAGCAGCCGTACCCTGCTAGGTGGTCGTCCTCCACCCTTTGATGATCGTCCTTCATCAATTTTATCCAATGGCCGTCCCCATTGTTGATTTTGGTTATCTGGCATTCGTCCTATGTCATGATAAACCCTGAGAGCAGCCGTCCCCTGCTAGGTGGTCGTCCTCCACCTCTTGATGGTCGTCCTCCATCATGCTCGTCCGATGGCCGTCCCCATCGTTGACCTTTTATCCGATGGTCGTCCCCATCGTTGATATTTTCGGCAGCCGTACCCTGCCAGGTGGTCGTCCTCCACCTTTGATGGCCGTCCCCATCATATTTTCCTCATATCCCCAACAGAGCAGCCGTCCCCTGCTAGGTGATCGTCCTTCACTTTTGATGGCCGTACCCCATCATCTGTTTATTTCATTTATTCTTTAACCCGATGGCCGTCCCCGTCGTGGTCCCTTTTCCTTTTCTGTTAGCCCGATGGCCGTCCCCATCGTCGGTTACCTTGCTTTGTGAACTTGATGGTCGTCCCCGTCATGTTTCATTAATCCCCAAAGATTTTTACGACTTTATCTTGATGGCCGTCCCCATCATAATATCTTATTTTCCCCAGCCAGTCGGCCGTCCCCGTCTTGGCTTTACCTTCTATCCCCCAGCATGTCGGCCGTCCCCGTCATTGCTTTATTTTCAGCACTTTTCCCAGCATGTCGGCCGTCCCCGTCATTGCTCTTTACCCAGCAGTCGTCCTCTGCTCGACGGTCGTTCTCCGTCGCCTACACTTTACAATATACTTTATTTTCCTTTACAATCTATATCCCTTTTCTTCTTCATTCTGTGAGTGCAAATTTTGGACTGTCTTTGGTATTCAACCACAAGTTATCTCGCTTGCCTGTTAAGCCGTTACTTACATCCTGCACAGCTAACTCATGTTTGAATAGGGGCAGCTGTAAACACCCCAAATTTGCCTTCATCCATTCACACCATGGCTTGTGATCTTCTCATATGCATAAACACAATCATACCATCTCATATCACAATTTTGATTCACTGCATAGTTTCTAAGTCATCTGCATCTAGGGTTTGTGACCTGAGCAATCCAGGAGCTTCTTGAGCCACTCCAAAGGCCACCAATCACTACAAAGGGATCCATGTGTGTTCAAGTATCATGTTACATCCTCTCAAAAATCAAGAATGCAAAAGAATCACAAGAACTGGGATTGGTATGAATGCAGAGCCAAGTTTGACTGCACAGTTGACCTAGAATTAGGGTTTTGGTTTCAGAGGCCATAGCCCCAAAATTTTGGGTCATTCTTGTTTCCATTTGTCTCTATATGGTATAGGGAGTATGCATATCAAGTTTCATGAAGAAATTCCATGGGGAAGTCATCTGATCAAGAGTTGACTTTTCAGACAAGTCAGTGCAAAATCAGGGCATCTGAGGCCCCCAATGACCCAACCAATGGGTGATCTTCATCATTTTGAGTGTATATGATCTTTATTTGATCATGGAAGAAGGTTGAAGTCCACAAAAATCAAGAATTTGGAGTTTTTGCAAATGTTGACTTTTTGGGCATAGTTGACTTTTCAAGAATGCTCCATTTTAGGTCATTTTTCAAGCCTTGATTCTTGATCCAAAAATGCTTCAAATGGAAAAACTTTGGTCATGAAAGTTGTAGAACACATTTTTCCCTTTTCAAAAAGTACAAGAACATGATCAAATTCTTCTTGGATCAAAAGTTATGGTGTGACAAAGTTGGCAAAAATCATTGATTTTCAAGTTATGCACTAAAGGGAAAACTTGCAATTTCATGAACCAAGTATTCTAGTAACTTCAAAATGACTTCAAAGCTGCATTACATGATCACACATGACCCCAAGAACAATTTTGGCCCAAGGAATTTTGGATGGTTTGCCTTGATTCTCAAAATTCCATAAAGCATTTTCATAAGTATGCAAAAAGAGGATTCTTGGCAAATTCATGCTTCAAGGAATTATGTGATCCCTAGATGATCTCTAAACATTGCCATGACCAATTGAGACATCATGTGACAAAATTCAGCAAGCATTGTTTCATGTACTTAGCATAAACTCATGAGAAAAACACAAGTTGTCAAGTTGCAAAAGCTAGCATAGCTTGTCATCCACATGCTGCAGACATTCTCAAGCCATCCAAGGGTTGTCCCTGACTTAGGCTGAAGCAAGACAAGCCCTTAGCCTGCTGCTGCCATAGCCCATGCTGCAAGTACAACAACTTTTGACTTTTTGGCCAATTGCTCCATACTTTTCCCACAGTGCATGTCAAGTCTTCTGATTGATTCCAATAGATTAGGGATAATGTATGGATCATAAAACACACCATTCACAAGGCAGAAACCTCCCACAATCCAGCATCCAAGAAATCTGTCCAAAACTTCTCCTCTTCAAATCTCCACACACAGCCATCAAACTTCATTTTTTCTTTCACCAGCAAGTCATAAATTGTCCCTAGAACAAAAACCACCCCTCAAGGCAGCTTGAAACATCACATACAAAGATCCCCATTTCTGCTACACCAGAGCTGAATCTTTCAAACCAGTCACTCCCCAAGCTTTCTAAGCTTCACTCTATCCTCAGGAGGTTCAAGGAAGCAAGCCTGCGCAAGAGAAAAGTCCAGAGAGCTCATAAACAGAGAAGCTTCATCTCAGGTGACATGAAGAACATTTTTCCCAGAAACTAGTTTTTTAGTTCTTTTATGATGCTATGTGTTCCTCTGATCATGAATGTATGCTTACTTTTGAAAATAGTGAAGAAACCAGCATGTATGAGGCTTCTGAACATTTGCCCGTATTTTGCATTTTGTTTCGATTCAGGCTTGAGAGGGAAAATAAATGAATTTAGGTTGAGGGTTTAGGTTTAGATTGATGAGAGGGTCATTTTGGTGGAAGAAATTTGTTGTTTGGTGACCTATAGAAGAAACTAGGGTTTTGGCTCGCCGGAGAAGACGACCGGAAGTCTTCTCCGGCCGCCTGTAAGTCATTAACCCTAATCTGAATGATTAATGAGGTTTGAATGAGGATCGTTGGATGGCCTCTCCCGCGCGCGAATGAATGGCTGAGATGAGTCATTAGAAGCCCTAATCCCTGATTATTCATTTAATTTCTGTTTAATTAATTCATAAGTTTAATTAGCCAGATTTGAATCTGGGCCCTTGGATCTGGCGCGCAGTCAACCAGACCAAGCCCAGATCAAATCCTGGCCTTCCCTTCTAATTACTTTCATTTTATCCTATTTTATTTTTCATTTAATATCATTTCTTCTCTCTAATTTGTTAAAAATAGTAAAAATTGCTTAAAAATTATGAAACTTTTTCTCATGAGTTTTAATAATTTTTATGACACAAAAATATTTTTGTTTTTATTTTTATCATTAAAAAAGTATTTTTAAATATTTAAAGGATTATTTTTAATTGATTAATGGAAATTAATTTATTAAAAATACTTTTAGGTATTTAAAAATCACCAAAAAATTCATGAAATGTTCTAAGACATTTAGAAACATTGTCCAACCTTCAAACCAAATTTATTTTTTGATCTTGATGCATTTTGAGAATTTTTCTTTGAATTAAAATCATTTTTGTGCATTATTTTGATCCTAAGTTCAAAAAATCATTTCTGCCTATTCATGAAGAGTTGGACAGTGATTCTTCTTGCATTGCATTGTGTTTAGCATGTAGTTTTTGAGGTTAAATGGCCATGATTTTATTCCTCATTTTCAATTTGTTTGATAATTTTCTTGTTTAGGAACCCTAAAAGCCCTAATAACTTGTAAAATTCATAACTTGAGATTGGTTAAGAGTTGAGACCTCTCCTTTGGGCATTGGTTTAGTATAAGATTAGGGGCCTTTTGAGTGGCATTTTCCATTTTTTTTATCTTAGGGTTTGCTTCTGATTTTGATTTTTGTTTGATGTATTGTTCATAAACCCTAATTTGGGCTTCCTTATGCATTCTTCTTGCATTCTCTTGCATAACATGACTTGCCATGACATTTCAAGCATCCATTTGATTCATTTGACATCATAAGACATATTGAAAGCATGTTTGATCATTGCATCATGTATTTGCCATGTTGTATGCCATGTGCACTTCATAACTTTTCATGTATGTTCATGGTCCCTAACTTGCACCATTTGCATCCATGAACTTGCATGACCATTTCCATGTGCTGCCTCATGTTTGTAGCATCTCATAACATCATTTGCATCATGTGTATGCTTCTGGTTTTGTTTCTCATCTTGTCATCTCATCTCATCTTGCATTGTATTGCATTTCTTTTCTAACCTTTTCAGGTGGTAAGTGACTTGAGAAGTGAATTTGCCTTCACTTCTCATAACTCTTCTTTTCATTTCTCTTGCATCCATTGCTGCATTTTTATATGTGTTTGAGTTTGAGCTTGCTCATCCCTCTTCTTCTTACTTTCCTTCTTCAAGTGACTTGACTTCTTAAATGAAGCAAGTTACTTTGCTTCTCCTGATCCTTTCATCTGCTTCCTGGTGGTTCCATTGAAGATTCCTTTCTCAAACCTCACAAACCTTAGGAACAACCAAGCATGACAATGATCAGGGTTTTGATTAGTCTCCCCACTTAGTTTTACCTTTGTGTCTCATTGAGTTTTCTCTTCTCATCTCATAATCAGGGACTAAACCCTAAAGGCTTTAAGGCTTTGTGATTAAGCTTATGCCTGCATCCTTCTATTAGGATGGAGTGTATAACTTTAATCCTAAGTGTTAAACCCTTAATGTGTTTAAATCTCTTAATCAATTCACTTAATAATCATCAAGACATCACACTTGTAACTTGGGCCTTGCATTAGGGTTCTAATTCTTCCTTAATTGGTTAAGAAGGACTAACCCTAGTGTTAATGGACAAGTCCCCCTCAAGTTGTCTTACAAACCCTAAAAAACACTTCATCATCATATCATTAAATAAAATCCATCTAATAAAGGCTTGTTTTGTCATGAGTTTAATCCCTAATCATGGATTAAGATGAGGAGCTTTCCTCAGCTTAAACATTCTCATCTATTATCCTTCTATTAGGATGGTGTAATGAGTCTGTTCAATCCTTGATTATGGCTTAATCTCATTACTTAACACTAAACAAAAACAACAAAAACATCTAATTAATCACAAGTAGGTTAATGATCCTAATCCTACACCAAAGGTGTTTAAGTGTGAGAAGCTGACTTCACACTTAAGGTATTCTCATTACCCCTAATCAGAGGGAAGATGTGATGAGTTTACTAAATCCATTGGTTTAGACTTAAGCTCATTAACTTATGACAAAATCCAAAAACAATAAAAGACTGAAAACACAAAAACAAACAATAATCGTCTCCTTCGGGATTCTTTTCTCATCTCATTCACTCATAAACGAGAACTCGCTTCTTCCGTCTAATGCAAGACAGTTTGCACCTGAGCCAGACATGTCATACACTTGAGCATAGATAAGTAAGCAGTTCACAAGTCAATTCATCTTTCAGTCTCTTTGGGTCGAACTACGGTGTTCTGACTTCCTCATTGCATGAGAGGATACGTAGGCATAACTTAACAGTTATCGAACAAAAGTATCTGTATATTCCCCCTCTTTCCAGCCTCATTCTTTTAGCCTCATTATCATGAGCATTTCACTCCTGTTCTTACACTGACACTGTATATATCTCACTTCACATTCTTTGCACTGACACCTGTACATCCTTTTCCAGCTCTTTATACACAAATTGCACTGACACTACCCCTTTAAAGCACAAATCTTTCAAGCGTGGATCCCGTCGAGTACGACGGACAATCTGGGTGCTAATACCTTCCCAGGTTGTAACCAACCCCCTTTCTCAGTCTCTCTGGTTCGCAACCGTCTTATCCATGTCTTCCTAGGTCTATGCAGCATTGCCTTTCCTCCGGGATAAAAATGCCTAGCTGGCGACTCTTTTCATCTCCAGTGAGTTCACGGCTGTGTGTTCTCACTGTTCCCTTCGCCGACCGTTCGCGTCTGTACCTTTATTTGGGCCATTCCCATTTATCGGGAGCGACAGCTTGGCGACTTCACTGGGGATCCTTATATTGCAACCAGGGCTTCTGGTTCTTTTTGTGGGTTCCTCCTAGCGCTTGATTGATTTATGTTTATTGGGGTGTTATGTGTTTATTTGTGTTTGTATATGTTTTATTTTTGCCTTATGTACAGTTGTCTATCTGCTTTCTTTACTGCTTTACATATATCATACTGTCATGCTGTCTGGCTGGATCTGGTTTTGCTTTGGTGGGTGGGTGTTCCATTGAGAGTTAAGGTCCTATACCTGGGACCTGAGTGACACCTAGGCTAGAGTGAATCATATTCTTTCCCATTCCATCTCGGTCTGGTGCGGGAATATGAAACACGGTTCAGATGTGGGTTTCTTCTTGAGAACTCTGTGTTGCAGATTTCCTGCAATGCTAGGGCTATCTGGGAAGCCTGCTAAGTCTGGATGACCTTTTAGTATTGACCTTCAGAAACTGAGGTGAATTAGAGGAGGAACTTTTGTGGACTGACTAACGAAATCTGCGCATTTCTTAGCCGTGAAGACCACATATAAGGCAAGTCAGCTTGCAAGGTTATTTATTGCTGAAATTGTGAGATTGCACGGTGTCCCGTCCAATATTATATCAGATAGAGATCCGAAGTTCACTTTGAGATTTTGGAAGGTGTTCCAACAAGCCATGGGTACGAATTTGCGTTTGAGTACTTCTAATCTGTAGAAGCATACTTCAAGTTCTTTGTTTTGATGATGTCAACATTATCCAAGCTCATTCTAGATTGCAAAAAGTCAAGATGACAACAAACGATCAAGACCATGGCTATGCATCATCAATGGAATGTTTCCGATCGATTCAAGATTTTGTGCTACACTTTCAAGACTTGTCTCAAGGATTAGGTATATAAATAATTAACTCTTAAATATGATATACAAGTGTTCAACATAATCTTCATAATTTTATTGCATGTGCATAGTTTTTGAAAATGAAATTGGAACTGGTTTAACACTTTTAACAGAAATATTTTTCTGAATTTTAACAGTGTTAACCGGTTAACCATATGGGTTAACCGGTTAATGGCAGCAAATTTCAAATTCTGTGGTAACGTTCATAGGCGTTAACCGATTAACCTATTTGGTTAACCGGTTAACACTGAAGAAAGTTTGAAAAATTGTTTCTTTTTAAATTCAAATATTTTTGTTAAAGTTACACCTCTTCATGATTTTCTTTCATAAGATTTTATACCTTTTCAAAATCTTTTGTTTTCAAATTTTCATACCTTTTTGAATAGGTGTTTCATCTATTATAAATCCTAACATTTTCAAATTCATAAACAACCTCCTAGAAAAATTTCAAATATTTTCATACAATCAAATTCACTTTATTCAAATTATCTTCATCTTTCAAAAGTGTTCATAAGTTCATAACTTTCATATTTTGCCTTGAACACTTGTGTTGAATATTTATAGTGAATTCTTGATTATAGGAGAAGATCAATTTTATTGATATCATTTCTTTGTACTCTCACTCAAACAATATTATAGAAAGTGTCTTTCTATTGTGTGACTTGTGTTCCAAGGATTGTTTGGACATAAGGGTAAGTGTGGCAAGAGGATTGTTCTTGCACACTTGTTTGTATAGTTTTGTTAGAAAGTAGGCCTCACCATTGAAGGTGTGATAGGTTGTACTGTTCTAAAGAAAACTAGTGGAAATCTCTTTCGGTTTGGAAAGGGGACTGGATGTACCTTCGGATTGTGAAGGGAACCAGGATAAACCTCCGTGTGTTCTTTACTTTTCTGCTTTGCAATTTTTATTCTTTAACCGTAAAAGAAAAATCCATCCATCTAAGAAAAAGAATCGAGAAAATTTTGATAACACCTAATTCACCCCCCCTCTTAAGCACATTCTGATTCTACAATTGGCATTAGAGCAGGTTTAGGTAACCTGTTCCTACAAGATCCTATGGCTTCCGCAAACTCGAATCCCGTTTTCAAAGATGGTGGAAGTAGCAACAAGCCTCCGCTCTTCTCCGGTGAATACTTCGATTTCTGGAAAATCAGAATGAGGGCACATCTTGAAGCCCAAGGAGAAGGCATATGGGAAGCAATCGAAGAAGGTCCGCATAATCCCGTCAATGTAATCAACGGTGTTGGAACGATGAAGTTGAAGAATATGTATGATGAAGATGATAAAAGAAAGATCCTAAATGAGAAGAAAGCAATCAACATACTTCAAAGTGCTCTTAGTATGGATGAATTTTTTCGTGTATCACAATGCAAATCGGCAAAGGAGGTTTGGGATACTTTGGTAGAAACACATGAAGGAACAACAGAAGTTAAAAGATCAAGGCTTAACACGTTAAGTCAAGAATACGAAATGTTCCGCATGCAGCCCGGAGAATCGATTGTGGCTTTACAAAAAAGATTTGTTCATCTAACCAACCATTTGATTGCACTCGGAAAGACCTTCACCAACGACGATCTTAACTTGAAAGTTCTAAGGTCTTTGACAAGGGAATGGCAACCGAAGGTGATCGCAATTTCGGAGAAGAAGAGTCTCTCAACAATGACATCCGCATCTTTATTCGGCAAACTTCAAGAGCACGAATTGGAACTTGGAAGGCTCGAGAAGCATGAAAATCAAGATAAAAAGTCCAAAGGAATTGCTTTGAAGATTGACACGAAGGATGACAAAGATGACGAGATCTCCGAAGATGAGAACTTCATGCTTCTTGTTAAGAAGCTTGGTAAGTTTTTTTAACAAAAATAATAATTCTTCTTTTCCTAAAAAGAATAAACATTTCAGGAAGAAGGATGCATCCACATCGAATCAAGAAGTTACATGCTATGAATATGGAAAGCAAGGTCACATAAAACCGGATTGTCCAAGACTTGCGAAGAAAGGAGGATTCAAAGGCAAGAAGGACTTCAAGAATAAAAAGGCTTATGTCGCGTGGGATGACAATGAAGTTAGTTCCTCATCGGAATTTGAAAGCGACGAATGTGCAAATATGGCGTTAATGGCGTCACATCACTCTGATGAAGAAAATGATGAGGTTAGTAGTAACTTTTCAATTTATGAAAATGATGCACAAGAAGTCATAGATGAACTTCTTAAGGAATGTAAGACATTGTACAAAAATATCTCATCCCAAAAGAAGAAAATATTATCTTTAGAAGAACAAAATGCATCTTTTGAAAAATACATTGAAAATGAAAAACAAAAGAGAATGGATGAAGAACAAAGTCTTACATGTAAAAATTGTGAGTCATTGTCCTTTCAAATTGTTCAACTCAAAAGAGTTTTAGAAAGATATGAAAAAGGTCAAATTGGCTTGGAGGAAATTCTTAGGCACCAAAATATCCAAATGATAAAAGTGGCCTAGGATATTCTAAGTTTTCCAAACCAAGCACAAGTGAAACCATTTTCGTAAAAGCTAGTGAACAAATTGTTAAGGAAAAGACTAACAATGCTAAACTTATGCATCAAAGTCATTAAAAGAAAAGGAGTCTTAAGAAACAAAAATATGTTCCTAAATTCAAAAGTCAATTTCAACCTATGTGTTTTTATTATGGAATAAAAGGCCATACACCTAATGCTTGCTATGTGCGCAACATTGGTGCTGCTAAAGGGCATTATGTGTGGGTTGAAAAGGGTACTAACTATCAAGGATCCAAAGCAATTTGGGTACCTAAAAAAACCTGACTTTGTTTTGTAGGTATGCTTGAAAACAACTTCTATGCAATGGTATCTCGATAGCGGTTGTTCAAAGCATATGACGGGCGACATCGACAAATTTTCAAGTCTAACACTTAAGGCCAAAGGATACGTTACTTACGGTGATGATAATAAAGGAAGAATTCTTGGAGTTGGAACCATTGGTGCATTTCCTCATACAATCATCGAAGACGTCCTTTACATGGAAGGCCTTAAACACAACCTTCTTAGCATAAGTTAATTGTGTGACAAAGGGTTCCGAATCAACTTCACGAAGGTGGAATGTTTGATAGAACATGAAGTCACTCATGAACTCTTGCTAAAAGGTAAACGATTTAATAACATTTTTATGATTTCTTTTGATGATTCTCTCTTGAAGGTAAAGTGCTTAATGGCAAACAACAACGATGCATGGCTTTGGCATAAAAGGATTGCTCACATTCACATGGAGCATTTGAATAAATTATTAAAGCATGATCTAGTTGTTGGTCTTCCAAAGATGAAGTTTATCAAGGATAAGCTTTGTGACGCATGTCAAAAAGGGAAGCAAACCAAAACATCCTTCAAGACCAAGAAAGTGATATCTACTACAAGACCACTCCAATTGTTACATATGGATCTTTTCGGTCCATCAAGAACAAAAAGCTTCGGAGGTAACGTTTTTGCACTAGTTATTGTTGATGATTTCTCTAGATATAATTGGACTTTGTTTTTAGTGCAGAAAAGTGATGCCTTTAAAGCATTCAAGAAGTTTGCCAAGCAAATTCAAAATGAGAAGTCACTCTCAATTATTTCCATAAGAAGCGACCATGGTGGCGAGTTTCAAAATTCATCATTTGAAGATTTTTGTGAAGAGCATGGAATCTCTCACAACTTCTCCGCACCTAGGACTCCTCAATAAAACGGTGTCGTAGAAAGGAAGAATAGGGTACTAGTAGAACTTGCAAGGACAATTCTTAGCGACTCGAATCTTCCTAAATATTTTTGGGCGGATGCGGTTAGCACGGCTTGTTTTGTAAGTAACCGTGTCAATATTCGACCTATTCTCAAGAAGACACCCTATGAGTTGTTCAAGGGAAGGAAACCTAACATATCTTTCTTCCACATATTCGGATGCAAATGCTTCGTTCTCAACAACGGTAAGGACAACCTTGGTAAGTTTGATGAGAAATCCGATGAAGGTATTTTTCTTGGATATTCTCTATCAAGTAAAGCTTTTAGAATTTTCAATAAACGTACTCTTACCATTGAAGCATCCATACATGTTTCGTTTGATGAGACTAACCCCTCGAAAGAGGATAATATTATTGTGGATGATGATGATGATGTAGATCTATCACAACAACAAAAGGAGATATCAAAAGAACAAGCAATATCACAAGAAAATAAGTCACCAACCATTGAAGAACATCAAGATCTTCCAAAAGAATGGAGAACTCATAGAGATCACCCGATAGATAAAGTGATTGGTGATATTAGCCAAGGCGTTGCAACTAGACTCAATCTCAAGGATGCTTGCCTCAACATGATGTTCGTGTCTCAAATTGAACCAGCAAAAATCGATGAAGCCTTAGGCGACGATCAATGGATAATAGCTATGCAAGAAGAACTCAATCAATTCGAAAGGAACCAAGTTTGGACTCTTGTACCAAGACCGGACAACAAGCATATCATAGGCACAAGATGGGTGTTCAAGAACAAACTTGACGAGAATGGAATCATAGATCGTAACAAAGAAAGATTGGTCGCACAAGGCTACAACCAAGAAGAAGGAATCGAGTTTGATGAAACATTCGCTCCGGTAGCAAGGTTAGAAGCAATTAGATTATTACTTGCTTACGCTTGTTCTATGAATTTTCAGTTGTACCAGATGGATGTCAAAAGCGCTTTCCTAAACGGTTACATCAATGAAGAAGTCTACGTCAAACAACCTCCCGGTTTTGAAGACTTCAAGAACCCGTCTCATGTCTACAAGTTGAAGAAGGCTCTTTATGGCTTAAAGCAAGCACCAAGGGCTTGGTATGATCACCTCAGCAACTTCTTATGTGAGAAAGGTTTTACTAAAGGAAAGGTTGACAAGACTTTGTTCATCAAGAATCTTAAGGGTAACACCTTACTTGTTCAAGTCTATGTCAACTACATCATCTTCGGTTCAACAAACAAAGATCTTTGCGAAGAATTCTCTCTTATGATGCAAGGCGAATTCGAGATGTACATGATGGGAAAGATGAACTACTTCCTTGGTTTACAAATCAAGCAAACAAAGGATGGCATCTTCATCAACCAATCCAAGTATTGCAAGGAGTTATTGAAAAGATTTGATATGGACAATTGCAAAGAGATGTCTACTCCAATGGGATCCGGAACGTATGTTGATCAAGATCTTTCCGGCACTTCAATAGATACTACAAAGTATCGAGGTATGATCGGTTCACTCTTATATTTGACGGCAAGCCGTCCTGACATTATGTTTAGTGTTTGTTTGTGTTCCCGATTTCAAGCTAATCCGAAGGAATCGCATCTCACTGCTATGAAGAGGATCATGAAGTATCTCAAAGGAACAACGCACGTCGGACTATGGTATCCTAAAGGTAGTACTTGTTCTTTAATTGGTTATTCTGACGTTGATTATGCAGGATGTAAGACCGATAGAAAGAGTACAAGTGGTAGTTGTCACATTCTCGGGAATGCACTAGTATCGTGGGCATGCAAGAAGCAAGCATGTGTTGCACTTAGCACGGCCGAAGCAGAATACATTGCAGCAGGAAGTTGTTGTGCTCAAATCTTGTGGCTTAAGCAACAACTTCTCGATTTCGGTATAGATCTCGGTTGTATCCCTCTCCGGTGTGACAACACAAGTGCCATCAATATCACGAAGAATCCGGTCATGCATTCAAGAACAAAGCACATTGATATCCGGCACCACTTCCTTCGAGATCATGTCCTAAATGGAGATGTCGATGTTACTTTCGTGGATACACACAATCAACTTGCCGACATATTCACAAAACCATTGGCTAAAGAGCAATTTTACAAGATTCGACGAGAACTTGGTATTCTCAATGAAGGTGACATCTAACCTTTACTTTAAAAATTGCTTATTGTATTTCTTTATTGCTTTGTATGTATGTTTGTTTACTTTTTAGTCATAAAAGGCTAGCACTCCCATTTCGCCGTTTTTTCGTTTTTCTCACTTTCGTATACCCGAAAATAATCGGTTTCAAAAACTTTTTTGATCAAAAGTTGCGTTTTGATGAGTGCTAACACTTTATGAAAAATATTTTGTGAAAAAGTCATTATTTTTAGGCTAAAACATGCTGCTGGATTTTTCAAAAAATTCAAATTTTTTAACCGTTAACCGGTTAACCTATTACGTTAACCGGTTAACACATCCAAAACTTGGATTTCCAGCGCAGGTTTCAGCCTCTGTTTGTTTATTTTTTTTTGTTTTAGTTGTTTTACTTTGGTTTATTATATTATTCTAGTACTCATATTGCATGTTTGGTTCATTCTCTTCCACATGCTTCAAAACTTTTAAAACTCTTTGACTACCAAAAACACTATTTATCATCCTCTTCCAACTTCCAACCTTCAACAAATTAAACCCTCATCTAAAACCCACTATCTCTACATCTTTATAACACCCTTCAAACTACCTTAAACTCACCAAATATCATCCCCTTCAGAAACCCTAACTCCATCATTGTTCATGGCACCTCAAAGGAAAGGAAAGGAACCAGCTTCTGTGTCAGAAGAAGCTCCAACTGTAGAAACAATGGAGTCTACCAAGAAGAGGAGGCTGGATTTCAAAGTCAGAGTCAGACCACTGCTTAAGGGCATGGTAAACATAAGTTGCATACTCTTGTTCGGAATTGTGAAATTAAGGAAGATTTAGGTGCTTTGGCTGCATCCTTGAACATTCCATTTTCCGGTGTGTTTCTCCGCAAAGGTGTGAATCACATGGATGACATTTGGTCCGGTTACAACAAAATGGAGTATTATTACTCAATCTTCCGTTTTCCAAAAGATGTTGTGACATCGGGACAGCACACTACAAGAACTTTATGCTATGCGAAGAGTTTGACCGTTGATGATCGGTTGTTACACTATATCATTTGCTATGTGCTGCTGCCCAAGGATTCAAACCACTCTCAAATCAATGACTTGGAGATGCAAGTTCTTTTGCTATCAAGAAAAGGGTGAAGATAAATTGGATGCTTACTATGATGTATCACTTGAAGCAACAACTCTCTTTGAAGACAAGACTTCCGTATGCTAGGCTCATTTCTCGGATCATTGAGCAAACCGACTTGGTTATTGGTAGGGAACCTTTTATTGCCATGAAGGCTACGACAAATGAAATCAATGAGATTACTATTGTGAAGAATACCGGAATTATGTTACGCAACGATGGTTCTTATGAATATGCCGATGGTTCTTCCGCTCCATCCTTTCCTATTCCCGAAGGTGGCATAACCAATGAATTCCTTTACACCACCATCATGACTCACCACCGAGAAGCTCAACAAAACCACCGTGAAACCCAACGCACTCTCAAAAGTCTTCGGAAATTGATTATCGGTTCTTGCAACCAACCCGAAGAGGAAGATGAAAGTGAAGCCGATAGTGAAGATGATGAAAATGGTGAAGATGAAAGTGATGATATGTCGGAGGAGGAATGAACATGCATGTCTTGTTGTTTTTATTGTTTTCGTTTCAGAATTCTATTATAAGTCCTATGTTTGTTTAGGAAATTTTAATTTCGGTTCGGTTATGTTTTTCGTACTCTTATCCGTTTCAATCCAATTATGTTTTGCTATGTGTATGTGTTCATATATGCTTTCATACTACACTGCATCATGCTGAATTTTATGCTGTATTTTTCATATCTATGGTTGATCCTCTTTTCCTTTATGCTAATGACAAAGGGGGAGAAGAGCTTTGGTTTCTAACATCTCTCTGTGCAGAAATTTTTCCTCTGTTTTAGATAGGGGGAGCTGCTGAACATAGGGGGAGAAGCAAGTCTAGAACATGATTGATCGATCAAAGCTTGTACACAATTTCGCTCGGTTGTCATCATCAAAAAGGGGGAGAATGTAGAAGCATACTTCAAGTTCTTTGTTTTGATGACGTCAACATTATCCAAGCTCATTCCAGATTGCAAAAAGTCGAGATGACAACAAACGATCAAGACCATAGCTATGCATCATCAATGGAATGTTTCCGATCGATTCAAGATTTTGTGCTACACTTTCAAGACTTGTCTCAAGGATTAGGTATATCAATAATTAACTCTTAAATATGATATACAAGTGTTCAACATAATCTTCATAATTTTATTGCATGTGCATAGTTTTTGAAAATGAAATTGGAACTGGTTTAACACTTTTAACAGAAATATTTTTCTGAATTTTAACAGTGTTAACCGGTTAACCATATGGGTTAACCGGTTAACGGCAACAATTTTCAAATTCTGTGGTAACGTTCATAGGCGTTAACCGATTAACCTATTTGGTTAACCGGTTAACACTGAAGAAAGTTTGAAAAATTGTTTCTTTTTAAATTCAAATATTTTGTTAAAGTTACACCTCTTCATGATTTTCTTTCATAAGATTTTATACCTTTTCAAAATCTTTTGTTTTCAAATTTTCATACCTTTTTGAATAGGTGTTTCATCTATTATAAATCCTAACATTTTCAAATTCATAAACAACCTCCTAGAAAAATTTCAAATATTTTCATACAATCAAATTCACTTTATTCAAATTATCTTCATCTTTCAAAAGTGTTCATAAGTTCATAACTTTCATATTTTGCCTTGAACACTTGTGTTGAATATTTATAGTGAATTCTTGATTATAGGAGAAGATCAATTTTATTGATATCATTTCTTTGTACTCTCACTCAAACAATATTATAGAAAGTGTCTTTCTATTGTGTGACTTGTGTTCCAAGGACTGTTTGGACATAAGGGTAAGTGTGGCAAGAGGATTGTTCTTGCACACTTGTTTGTATAGTTTTGTTAGAAAGTAGGCCTCACCATTGAAGGTGTGATAGGTTGTACTGTTCTAAAGAAAACTAGTGGAAATCTCTTTCGGTTTGGAAAGGGGACTGGATGTACCTTCGGATTGTGAAGGGAACCAGGATAAACCTCCGTGTGTTCTTTACTTTTCTGCTTTGCAATTTTTATTCTTTAACCGTAAAAGAAAAATCCATCCATCTAAGAAAAAGAATCGAGAAAATTTTGATAACACCTAATTCACCCCCCCTCTTAGGCGCATTCTGATTCTACAATTGGCATCAGAGCAGGTTTAGGTAACCTGTTCCTACAAGATCCTATGGCTTCCGCAAACTCGAATCCCGTTTTCAAAGATGGTGGAAGTAGCAACAAGCCTCCGCTCTTCTCCGGTGAATACTTCGATTTCTGGAAAATCAGAATGAGGGCACATCTTGAAGCCCAAGGAGAAGGCATATGGGAAGCAATCGAAGAAGGTCCGCATAATCCCGTCAATGTAATCAACGGTGTTGGAACGACGAAGTTGAAGAATATGTATGATGAAGATGATAAAAGAAAGATCCTAAATGAGAAGAAAGCAATCAACATACTTCAAAGTGCTCTTAGTATGGATGAATTTTTTCGTGTATCACAATGCAAATCGGTAAAGGAGGTTTGGGATACTTTGGTAGAAACACATGAAGGAACAACAGAAGTTAAAAGATCAAGGCTTAACACGTTAAGTCAAGAATACGAAATGTTCCGCATGCAGCCCGGAGAATCGATTGTGGCTTTACAAAAAAGATTTGTTCATCTAACCAACCATTTGATTGCACTCGGAAAGACCTTCACCAACGACGATCTTAACTTGAAAGTTCTAAGGTCTTTGACAAGGGAATGGCAACCGAAGGTGACCGCAATTTCGGAGAAGAAGAGTCTCTCAACAATGACATCCGCATCTTTATTCGGCAAACTTCAAGAGCACGAATTGGAACTTGGAAGGCTCGAGAAGCATGAAAATCAAGATAAAAAGTCCAAAGGAATTGCTTTGAAGATTGACACGAAGGATGACAAAGATGACGAGATCTCCGAAGATGAGAACTTCATGCTTCTTGTTAAGAAGCTTGGTAAGTTTTTTTAACAAAAATAATAATTCTTCTTTTCCTAAAAAGAATAAACATTTCAGGAAGAAGGATGCATCCACATCGAATCAAGAAGTTACATGCTATGAATATGGAAAGCAAGGTCACATAAAACCGGATTGTCCAAGACTTGCGAAGAAAGGAGGATTCAAAGGCAAGAAGGACTTCAAGAATAAAAAGGCTTATGTCGCGTGGGATGACAATGAAGTTAGTTCCTCATCGGAATCGGAAAGCGACGAATATGCAAATATGGCGTTAATGGCGTCACATCACTCTGATGAAGAAAATGATGAGGTTAGTAGTAACTTTTCAATTTATGAAAATGATGCACAAGAAGTCATAGATGAACTTCTTAAGGAATGTAAGACGTTGTACAAAAATATCTCATCCCAAAAGAAGAAAATATTATCTTTAGAAGAACAAAATGCATCTTTTGAAAAATACATTGAAAATGAAAAACAAAAGAGAATGGATGAAGAACAAAGTCTTACATGTAAAAATTGTGAGTCATTGTCCTTTCAAATTGTTCAACTCAAAAGAGTTTTAGAAAGATATGAAAAAGGTCAAATTGGCTTGGAGGAAATTCTTAGGCACCAAAGATATCCAAATGATAAAAGTGGCCTAGGATATTCTATGTTTTCCAAACCAAGCACAAGTGAAACCATTTTCGTAAAAGCTAGTGAACAAATTGTTAAGGAAAAGACTAACAATGCTAAACCTATGCATCAAAGTCATAAAAAGAAAAGGAGTCTTAAGAAACAAAAATATGATAACACCTAATTCACCCCCCTCTTAGGCGCATTCTGTTTCTACATAATCATCCTCAAACGGATGGTCAGACAGAACGTACGATCCAAACGATGGAAGATATGTTGAGAGCATGTGTTTTAGAGAGCAAAGGGAATTGGAAAGAACTTTTTCCGTTGATCGAATTTTCGTACAATAACATTTATCACGCGAGCATCGGAATGGCTTTGTATGAGGCTTTGTACAGAAGAAAGTGTAGAACACCGTTGTGTTGGTCAGAAGTGGGTGAAGATAGAATTCTAGGACCGGAAATTATTCAAGAGACTACGGAAAAGATTCGTATGATCCGAGAAAAGATTAAGCAAGCACAAGATCGTCAGAAGAGCTATGCTGACAATCAAAGGAGACCCCTGGAATTCGGGGAAGGCGATCATGTGTATTTGAAAGTCACTCCGAGATTAAGGTTGAAAGGACCGTTTAAGTCGTGTAAGTTAAGTCCGAGATATGTAGGACCGTATCAAATCCTAGAAAGGATTGGTGAAGTCGCTTACCCTTTAGCCTTGCCGCCATCTCTATCTGAAATTCATGATGTCTTTCATGTATCCGAACTTCGTAGGTTCATCCTCGATCCTCTTCAGTCTATTCTGCCGGATTCTATCGAGATAGAAACGGATTTGACCTTTGAACCAAAACCAAGCCGTATTGTTGGGAGAGAAACCAAGGTACTGAGAAATAAAGAAATACCACTTGTTAAAGTGCAATGGGACGAGACGCATCCGGGCGATGCTTCGTGGGAGTTGGAATCAGAAATGCGGGAATCATATCCTCACATGTTCAGGTAATCTTTCAAATTCGTGGATGAATTTTATTTAAGGGGGGGAGGATGTAATACCCTGTAATTTAATTAAATCTCTGAACAATATTAATTGGTAATAATATTATTTCGGAATACTCTAAGAAATTTTAATGGAACTAAATAGAGTAATTCATGGGATTATATTTTATTAATTGATATTAGCCGACTCAGAGGTTTTATAAAATAGCGGATTAAGAGACATTTTCGGATACTCTCAAATTTTGACCTATCGGTAAAAATACAAGCTTTTATATTTTTTATATATAGAAAGATTATGAGAGAAAGAAAAAGTTGGTAAGGAAAGAAGAAAAGGAGAAGAGAAGAGAAGAAGAAGAGAGAAAAAGCCCTAAAGCTCCAATTCTTCATTCCCGATCATCCGTCCGTCGAATCAACTCAATCTTTCCGCCAATCTTTATCTATCTAGGTGGGTTCTTAGTTAGAAACTTTTATCTTTGATTTTGGTTGAGTTTTATAAATGTTTGTGGTTAGGTCTTAGTTGGATATCTAAGAAAAATCAGAAGTTTAACGGTTAAAACTCGATTAAAACCTACTTAAAATACTCATATTATGATAATGGATACGTATGATATTGTCTTGTTGCATTGGTTGATGTTTAGGAATGATTCGGGGTGGGAAGAGTGTTTTCCCGTAAGGCTGGAATTTCTGGACTGGTGTGGCTCGCTCAGCGAACATACCTCGCTCAGCGAAAGTTCCAGGGCGAGTTTCGCTCAGCGAGAAGGAGCTCGCTCAGCGAGACCTGTAGTTCCAACTTTAGTTTTTAATTTATAACTTATGTTTCGGGTATCCGTTTTGAGCGTTCCATATACCGTTTTGAAGCTAATAGCATAATATATCTATTAAGATTAAGAAACATTAATTTCGAGCCGACTTTTACCCGACTACTTTCATATGACCAAAACTGGATAAAATGGAAATAGAGAAAGGTACGACTTATGAGGTATCTAGGTTCCCCTTAAACTCGTTTGAATTATGATTTATGTTTCGTTTTTAGGATCCTCCGTAAGGTCTTGTATAAGTCTCTATGTGGTTACTATGTGTTTCACTAGAGCATCCGTAAGGACTTGAGGTATCCGTTGTGTATGCATGGGCGTTGATTTGAGAAGTGTAGACTATAAGTCCCCCGTAAGGTCTTGAGTAAGCCTTGAGGTGGGTTGTCCTTAGTCCCACGTGAAGCATCCGTAAGGACTTGGGGCAAGTACTATGCTAGTTATGTGTCAACCTTTAGTAAGTCTTGAGGTGGGTTATCTTTAGTCCCACGGGAAGCATCCGTAAAGATTGAAGCGCGTGTTATGTCAATTCCTCCGTAAGGTCTTGTATAAGTCTCAAAATGGTTACTATGTGTTTCACTAGAGCATCCGTAAGGACTTGAGGTAGACATTTCCCTTGGTGTATTGAAATTGTGGGTGGACCTTAGTTTCCCCTATATCCTTTTTTCTTGTGTAAATTGGTTGTGAAGCATGCGAGTTTCATTGGAAATGACCCTTAAAGCCGAGAGAACTCTAAGATAGTGAACCCACTGAGATGTTTTATCTCACCCCATGTTGATGTTATTATTTCAGGTACTTCAGGTTCTGCTAAGGGTAAGGATAAGGCGACTTGATTATCCTTACTAGTTGATGGCTTAGTCTTCCGCTGTGGACTTTTGAGATCTTCAGATCTAGTTCTTAGATCTTTTTGTAGTTGAACATCTTGTACTATTATATTTATCCTTGTTTAGTACCTTATATTGTAGTGGCTATATTTATGCAATGTGTTACTAAGAACTTATTTGTATTTCAGTACCAAATTATTAATATTATATATGAAAAATATGCTTTATGTATGTCTTTTGTATATGGGTATTACAACTCAAAGGTAAGCTCGCGGTGAGTGACAAATCTAGATTTAATGTGGGCTATTTCCCATCCCAGCTGATTAAACAGGTATAAAACATTGTCTAAGATACCTAAGGCATCCATGGTTGTTTCATCATAGTACAGAGTCATAACAATGTTTCTCTGTGACAACTCCTCAAATTTCCTCCTCTGGTTTCTTCCTCTGAATGTGATTTCCATATAATTATGTGGTTGGGGTTCCTTAGTAAATGTTAAAGTGGGAGAAACAAATAAGGGGAAAGAAGGGTAAGGTAGAAAAGACTTTTAGAAATCTTGTATCATGTAAAGTTTTTAAATTTAGCACAACAATTTTATAAAGATTTTAGAAAACAAAATAATGAAAATACAGAAAAACAAATAGAAAAGAAAAGAAACAAATAAAACAAATAGAAAAGAAAAGAAACAAATAAAACAAATATCGAAGTAAAAACTCATAAATAATAAGGTGGGTTGCCTCCCACTAAGCGCTGTTTTTAATGTCATAAGTCTGACATAGTGCTTAGTAGTAAATTAGTCAGGGGAATTAATGGGAAATTCTAATAGTTTCGATGTGATGGTATTATTTTAATCGTTGTCCGTTTACTGTGAACAGTTCACTATTCCTACCCTTAATTTCTATTGCTCCGCTATGGAACACTTTCGAAATTTCAAAAGAACCTGACCATCGAGATTTTTAATTTTCCGAGAAAGAGCCTAAGTCTAGAGTTGAATAGGAGAACAACTTCCCCCACACTGAATTCTTTCCTAGATAAATGCTTGTCGTGCCATCTTTTGGTTCTTTCTTTGTATACCTTAGCGTTCTCATAAGCGTCTAATCTTAATTCTTCCAGTTCGTTTAGATCGAGGACTCGCTTTTCTCATGCGGAAATATAGTTTATATTTAGCGTTTTCATTGCCCAATATGCTTTGTGCTCTAATTCTACCGGGAGATGACAGGACTTTCCGAACACAAGTTTGAAGGGTGTAGTTCCTATAGGTGTCTTGTAGGCTGTCCTATAAGCCCATAAGTTTCGTTAAGCTTAGATGACCAATCTTTCCTAGATATGGCGACGGTCTTTTCCAGGATTTGTTTTATTTCTCTGTTTGAGACTTCGACCTGTCCACTGGTTTGTGGATGATATGGTGTTACTACACGGTGTCTGACTCCATACTTGGATAGTAATTTTTCGAATATTTTTTAAATGAAATGAGAGCCACTGTCACTAATGACAAGTCTAGGCACACCAAATCTTGGAAAGATTACATTCTTAAATAGCTTAATCACTACTCGTGTGTCATTTGTAGGAGAAGCTATTAATTCAATCCATTTCGAAACATAACGACAACAACGAGTATGTACCTATTTCTGAAAGAAGATGGGAAGGGTCCCATGAAGTCCATTCCCCAAACATTAAAGACTTCTATTTCTAATATTCCTCTTTGAGGCATTTCATCGTGTCTTGAGATATTACCGACGCGTTAACACCAATCACAGTTTATAACAGCGATATGAACGTCTTTCCATAGATTAGGCCAGAATAAATCGGCTTGTAATATCTTGGCACACGTTTTTGAGATACTTGCTTGTTCGCCATATGGAGATGAATGAAAATGGGAAATGACATCCTTTATTTCTTCTTCGAGTATGCATCAACGGAAAATTCCATTGGTTCCTCTCTTAAGTAGTAAAGGTTCGTCCTAATAATAGTATTTGAGATCGTGGAAGAATTTATTTTTCTGTTGATATGTTAAGTCTGGTGGAAGTGCGTCTGCAGCTAAGTATTTGACTATGTCAGCGTACCATGGCAATTTTCATTTGTATGGATTACTTCCACAGTTCCTTTGGTTTTTGGTTTGTTTGGATCTAGTCGAGCTAGGTCGCTTTTTATCTGCGCAATCAGTTGTTCATAAGGAAAATCGTCGTTAATAGGCACTGGTTCAGGTTTAATACTTTCTAGTCTTGACAAATGGTCTGCTACGACGTTTTCAGTGCCTTTCTTATCTTTGATCTCTAGATTAAACTCTTGTAACAGAAAAATCCATCTTAGAAGTATTGGTTTGGCATCCTTCTTGGTTAAAAGGTATCTGATAGAAGCATGGTCTGTGTAAATGATTATCTTCGCTCCTACTAGATAGGATCGGAATTTGTTAAGCGCAAAGACAATTGCTGACAGTTCTTTCTCAGTCGTGGAGTATTTCATTTCAGAGGAATCTAAAGTTCTACTGGCATAGTAGATTGCATGAAATTTCTTATCTTTCCTCTGTCCTAGAACTGCGCCTATGGCATAATCACTTGCATCACACATGCTTTTAAAAGGTAATCTCCAATCGGGTGGTTGCATGATTGGTGCGTTAATAAGAGCTGATTTCAGAGTTTCAAATGCTTTAAGACACTTTTCATTGAATATGAACTATGCGTCTTTCATTAATAGACCGATTAAAGGTTTAGTGATTTTCGAGAAATATTTGATAAATCGGCGGTAAAAACCGGCGTGGCCTAAAAAGCTTCGTACTTCTCGTACGGTCTTAGGTGGTTGGAGGTCTTTTATGACTTCTATTTTAGCTTTATCGACTTCAATCCTTTGTCAGATATTACATGTCCTAATATGATTCCTTGTCTGACCATAAAATGGTATTTTTCCCAGTTAAGCACGAGGTTTACCATCACACATCTTTCTAGTACCATTTATAGGTTCGATAAACATCCTTCAAAACCGCACACAGAGAAATCGTCCATGAACACTTCCATGATGTTATCTATGAAATCTGCAAAGATTGACATCATACATCGTTTAAGGGTTGCAGGGGCGTTACATAATCCGTAGGGCATTCATCTATAAGTGAACATTCCATAAGGGCAAGTGAATGTAGTTTTCTCTTGGTCATCAGGGTGAATAGGGATTTGGAAGAATCCGGAGTAACCATCTAGATAGCAGAAATATGAATGTTTGGCTAATCGCTCTAGCATCTGATCTATGAAAAGTAGAGGGAAGCGATCCTTTCGAGTAACTTTGTTTAATTTTCTATAATCGATGCACATTCTACTTCCAATCACTACTCTTTGTGTTATCGATTTTCCTTTTGTGTTTTTTACAACAGTGATGCCTCCTTTCTTTGGTACGACATGTACTGGGCTAACCCATTGACTGTCAGAGATCGGATATATGATTCCTGCTTCTAGTACCCTCTTAACTTCATCTCTTACTATAGCGCTAAGGATAGGGTTAATTTTTCTTTGAGGTTCTCTAGAGGCTCTGTAATCAACCTCTAGCATAATACGATGCATGCAGATCGAAAGGAATATTCCTTTCATATCGGAAATGTTATAACCTAATGCAGTCAGGTACTTCCTTAGGACGTCTAATAATCTCTTAGTATTGAGTTGTCCTAGGTCGACATTAATTATCACTGGGAACTTAAGTTCGTTGTCTAGGAATTCGTATCTTAGGTTTTAAGGTAAGGTTTTCAGTTCTAAATTCGGTTCTTTTGGTCCTGGCATATGATCAGGTGTAAGTGCTAAACTTTCGCTTAGATTATCGTCTTTATATGGTTCACACCAGTTGTCGTCTTCGAAGATCAGTGGGATTTGTATTTTCATAATTTCAGAATATGTGGTTTGTTTTACTTCCATCTCTCTTATGCACTCGTCTATTACGCCAATTAGATAACAAGTGTCATCCATGGCTGGTGCTTGTAAGAATTGAGTGAGGATGAATTCCACTTTTTCTACTCCCACTTTGAAGGTTAGTCTGTCGTTCTTTACGTCAATTATGGCTCCAACTGTGGCTAGGAAAGGTCTTCCTAATATGATAGGAGTAACTGAGTCTTCAGAAATGTCCATGATTATGAAATCGGTCGAGATATAGAATTGACCTATTCTTACTGGAACGTTTTCCAGTATACCTACAGGGTATCTAACTGATCTATCAGCTAATTGAATAGACATTTTAGTGGGTCTAAGTTCTCCCATTTCCAGCTTTTTGCAAATAGATAGGGGCATGACACTAATACTTGCTCCCAAGTTGCATAGAGCTTTTTCTATGATGAACTTTCCAATATTACAAGGTATAGAGAAACTACCCGGGTCTTTCAACTTAGGGGGCATATTATTTTGGATAATAGCGCTACACTCAGTAGTAAGTGTAACAGTTCCGTAATCCTCTATCATTTTCTTATTAGATAAAATTTCCTTGAGAAATTTAGCATACGATGGTATTTGAGTGATAGCTTTCGTAAACGAAATTGTGATATTCAAGGGTTTCAGAAGTTCAACAAATTTCTTGAATTGGCTCATCGTTTTGAAATTTGTTAGCCTTTGAGGATACAGAATGGGTGGTTTATAAGGTGGTGGAGGCACATAAGGCTTCTCTTTCTCCACAACCTCTTGGTTATTTTCTTCTAGTTCATTCTCCTTTTCAGTTGTTTATGAGTAGCTAACGCATCTACCTTGCTTATAAGTTGTTTAATTTTCTCACTAGTGTGTATGGTTTGGTTCAGGAAATCTTTGTTTGTTTGAGTTTGGGTAGCTATAAGGTTTTCCATCATTAATTCAAGGTTTGATTTCCTAGGGACAACAGGAGCAGTCTTTTGATATCCTGGAGGTGTAGTTGGTGCTTGACCAGGTTCATACAAAACATTGTTGTTCTTATAAGAAAAGTTCAGATGATTCTTCCAACCTGGGTTATATGTATTTGAGTAGGGATTTCCTTGAGCATAATTCACTTGGTCCATGGCGATTCCGGCTAATAGCTGACAATCGGGAGCAGTATGTCCTTGAACTCCACATAACTCACAGTTAGGTGTTACTGCAGCCACGGTGTCTGTTGGTGTTATGGCTAGGCTATCTATCTTTTAAGCGAGAGCATCAAATTTAGCATTAACTTGATCCATACTACTTACTTCGTACATACCTCATTTGGTTGGTTTCTCTGTTGCGGTTTTTCACTTCCCCACTGATAATGGTTCTGAGCCATACTCTTGATAAGTTCATCATCTTCGTTATACTCTTTGTTCATTAAAGCACCACCCGCGGCAGCGTCTATTGTCATTCTTGTGTTATACAAGAGACCATTGTAGAAAGTATGGATTACCATCCAATCTACTAAACCTTGATGAGGACAAAGTCTCAACATATCTTTGTATTGTTCCCAAGCTTCTAAAAGAGATTCATTTTCCTTTTGCTTAAATCTGTTGATTTGAGTTCTTAGCATAGCCGTTTTGCTAAGTGGGAAATATCTTGCTAAGAAGACTTTCTTAAGTTCATCCCATGTGGTGACTGAATTCGATGGTGGATATTAGAGCCAATCTCTTGCTCTGTCTCGTAATGAAAAAGGAAAAAGACGTAGTATGATTGCTTCTTGGGTAACACCATTCGCTTTTACTTTATCTGCATATTGCACGAATATCGATAGATGCAAATTCGAATCTTCAGTAAGATTTCTGGAAAATTGGTTCTGTTGCACAACTGATATTAGCGATGGTTTCAACTCGAAATCGTTTCGGTTGATAGTGGGTGTGACAATGCTGGTATGAGGTTTAGCTTGCGAGGGAACATCGTAATACTTGAGTGGATGAGTCTCTTTTGCCTCGGCCATCTCACCTTCTCTAGATGTTCCGACTTGGTTTTCAACTGATTCAGGTGGATAAGCTAAAAGATCAGGAATATTGTACCTTCGTTGGTACTCTACTATATGACATCTTAAATGTAAAAAACGTTATAATTCAGAGATCAGAGGTTGCAAGTTTTCGCCTTGTGAGCGAGTACTTGGCATACAATCGGTGAGTAAGATTTAGAAAAAATAAAATTGCCTTAGTCTATACTGCACACTTTAAGAGTGCACTAGTGACTAAATTCCAAATCCCCGGCAACGGCGCCAAAAACTTGATGTGCGATCGACCTAACGTCTAACGGTATCTTAACTACAAGTGCACAACCTATCACGTAGTAATAAAAAAATGTCGATCCCATAGGGACTTTGTAATCACTCTAGTGCTAAAAAGGTTTGTTATAGCTAAGGCGAAAATTGTCACGAATTTGGTTTCTAAAGGTAAACTAAAAGGGAAATTTAATTGGATTAAGACTATATTAATAAGGCGGTCGGTATGTAATATAGTAGACCTATGCGGATTCAATCGAAACAAAGCGTATGGAAAAATTTCACTTTAGTGATTCTGTAGAAATTATCAGTTAAAAAACCCTCAACTCAGACTCTCGTGGTCTTGTGTCAGATTATAACCCTAAAGCCCTATGTCCACTCTCGCTAGCCCATAAGTGTTTAGAAAATACTTTTTGGAAACTTAATAAGATTTAATTCATTTTAAAGTGCTCTCGTTGTATTTAAAACATATGCCTAACTTTAGCTATCCGGTTAAAACCTCACACTCTCGTGGTCTTGATCCTAACCTTTTTCTACTTTCTTACTCTCGTAACAAAAGTTTGGTATTAATATTAAGAACTCAAAACCATAATTAAAGTGATTTAGAGTTTTAGCTTATAATTGTTAAATCCGTTCGGTTACTTTTATCACATACCGACTTTACTAAATTAGCTAGACATATTAATTAAAACAGAAAAACAAGAATAATAATTATAATACTGTAAATTATGCATAATGGATAAAAAATAATTAAACATAAGAAATTCTAATTAAATTAAATAGGTCTAAACCTGATTACAAAGAAATATTCCTTCGAGCACTCTCTTCCACAAATGTCGGCAAGATTGGAGCTTTTTGGAATCGTAAATAATCAAATTCTTAAGTTGGAATCAAAATACTAACTACTGTAGTAATTTACTAATGTTGGAAATTACTACTAAAAGGGTAAAAAGGAATGGAAAACAATGACAGTAAAGGAAATAAAGAGAAATAATGGAATCGGAAAAATAATAAAATTTGGTTCGTAATTTTTGGCAGAGCTTCAGTAAATTGAATGCAGCAAAACTCTCCCCTTTTTCCTTCCAATGGCCTTGGTATTTATAAGCTTTGAAATTCGTCAGTTGGAGAAATATTTGGACCTTCAGTAGCCCACTCCTTTAGGGAAAATAGGAGGATTCACTTTTCTTCGGATTGGTTGAGGCTGAGAGAAATCAGGAAAGTGGAATAACTTTCTTCAGCTTCTGTTATAATATCCACGTTCTGCATAAAACCCTTTAAAACACAGCCACAAACGTCATGGGCTTGTTACGAGCGTTTTCATCTCATTATGGGCGTGTTACGATCGTAACTTGTGTGTGACGGTCATCACATGCTAATTGTGCATGACGATCGTAAGGATGCTGTGACAACCATCACAACTGCAAATTATGCAGAACTTGGAATTTGCTTGTTTCTTTAGTCTGGTTCATGTTGATTTGCTTCATTTGTTATTTTTGCACACTTTTGACTTGAGAAACATTGTACCTGTAAAAAATGCGAAAGCTCGAGAAAAGTCAGGGGTTAAACATATTACCTCAACCTACCTACTAAACAAAGGTTAGCTTTTCGATGTATATTGAAAACATAAGCATGGCAAAAGATCAAGTTAGCTCCAACTAGCTAAGGAAAAGCACTAATGGCCTTCTAGAGTTAAGACCTAGATCTAAAGGGTCCTAAATAATAACAAGCTTATAAATTCAGTAGCTAAATCCTATTAAAGTACTCTAAGGTTTTGAAATCAAACAACTACAATCTATGTCCTAATTAGGTACTAAACCTTAAAGGAATTCAATATGAAGTTAGATGAAGAAGTTTGAATGAGAACACAAAGTAAACTTGAATTAGGTCAAGGTGAATGTTAAAACCAGAACCTAATACTAAATGAAAGTGTCTTAAATGATGAATCAAAGTGAGAACAAATATATTCAAGTGAAAGAGATTCAAGTAGAAGATGGAATGGAGAAGGAATAAGAATAGAAGAACATGTGTTTTCTTAAGTAAAGAAAGACTTAGAAAAAAATCAAACATGAAAAAACAAAAAATGAAATTCTCATACAAAAACCAGGGGATTAATGAAAAGTTAAGATGAAGATTAAACTAAAAAATTAACCACAAAGTACCATGTATGAAACATATTAGGGTTAAAGGACAAATAACTTTGGTTTTGAAGTCTTAATGTACAAAAGGGGATAAAATGAAACAAAAGGACTTATACCTTGAAGTAAAGATGTAACAATGGATTTATGACACTTATAAGATGTGTAAGAATGATATAACATAGATACCATATTCACAAAGTGGGAATAGGTGTGTTAAGATGAAAGAAGAATGAGAATTAGGGCAAAGTAAGCATACATGAACACCTATGAAACTTAAGGTACAAGCAACCCAAATATTCAAGAGGTAAAGACCTATAATGGACACAAATGACTTAAAACATCCAAAAGATACATATGGACTCAAGGGAAGGACCTCAAGTGGATGGCATAAATGCCTTACTTAAATTGAATTAGAAGGATGAGAAAATAAACCCTAAGATGTAACTTGTGGAACAAGGTACCAAAGAAATATCAAATGACATGAAAACATTATGAAATGTAAGATCCAAAATCATGATCCAGAGGGAAACAAATATCTAAAAGATCTCACAAAAAATTGGAGTTTAGTTCACTCAAAAAGTATGAAAGAAGAATTAGGGTTTTAAAGGATAGTGTCCAAAGTAATGACTCAAACAAGGACCAAACGTGACCTAAAAAATGTGGAAGAAATATTTTTATGGACCTTAATGTGTCCTCTGATTAGAGAAAAAGGAATGGCATTTAGATATTTTTTCATTTGGAAGGAATTAATGTGGGAAGAACAAGTGGACAAGAATGAAGAAATTCAAATATAAATAGAATGAGAAATTAATTCTGACTCAAAAATTAATGAAAAATAAAAAAAAAAGTGAAAAATTTGGGAAAATATTGAAATTGATCCCTGAATTATTTGGGGATATTTGGAAGCTATTTGGTATTTTAATAAAATTGAAATTGAAAAAGAAATTAGAAGAAATAAAAAGAACAAGAAAATGGCAAGGGGTGCATAAAGAAATGGAATTCAGTTGTAAAACCAATGGGCTTGTAACGTGGGGTGCAAATATGAATTTTAAGCCCAGACTAAAGTGCGTTGAGTTTGAGGCTTATGGTGGAATTAAGTCAACCATTGACTTCAATAAGGACCAATGGATTGATCTAACACACGCTGATGGGGTCAAGGTATGCAAATCCTATGGACCAGATCAAGTGACACATAATATGAGGGTGGATGACTCAGGTCTTATAAAAATTACATGTGAGGGACACATGACTCATTAATGCGTTAGAAGCTTTGTGTGCATTGGATTGAGATGATCCTATGGCTGTGTTTTAAAGTTGGCCATCTGAGCTAGGGCAATATTCTGTCACCGGAGAAGACCTCCAGTCATCTTCTCTGATGACCTACATTTAGGGCTAAGATCAAAACTTAATGAAAATTAAATCTAAGACCATCATTTTGTTCGGCTCATTGAGTACATCAATAATCTACGTTTAGAATTCATTTATCATTCACAAGCAAGTCAAATCGAAGCCAAGAACATTTCACCTAAAATCTGAAAATAAGCATTTAGGATGCCTATCAACTAGCCAAGTATTGCAATGCTTCTATCAAGCTTCAAATGACATAAAACAATCAGAAAGAGGTGAAATTGTGCCAATGGAGTTTGAGGTAAAACCTGTGAAATGCAGAGCTTCCAAGATTGAAGATAACTAGAGGGGAGTTTCCACAAATTCTACAATGCTCCTTGATTCTTGATGAGTGAAATAAACAACTCAAACTTGTGAAATCTGGGCCAAAATTTGGATTATGTAGAAGTGATACAGAGACTTGATCTTTGATGATTCTGAGAAATCAAACCATGGAGGATGTGCATAATGTGATGAGGATGATGAATTGAGGAAGCTTGAAGTGTGATTGATGAAGATTAAGCTTGCTTGAAGCAAAAACCAGAGGAATCTCTTCACAAAACCAGAGCCAAATGAGAGAGAGAGTGTGTGATTTTCTTGTGTGATTTTGATAAAATGAAAGTGTGTGTGCAATTTAGTTAGATCTGAGCTTATATATCCATAGTTAGTTATAACTAACTCTAGTTGATGGTTAGAACTAGAGTTAGTTTTTAACTTGAGGTGCAATGTTCAATTTAAAGGTGTGTGGATCAATGGTATGAAGTTGTATTTGTCTAGCTCGAATTTGTTTGAGTGTGGTTGTGTTCATGTTGCTTATGATGAGGATTAATGCAATGGAACTGAATTTATCAAAGTGATGCATCATGTTCATCATGTTTGAAACTGCCTTGATTTCCAAATATGTCCATGATACTTGGTGTGATCATGCATACATGATATGATGCACTCCACATGTGGTGTGCTTGTGATCATAGCATTTTAAATGAAGCAAAGAGTTTGAATTGAGTTCAGATTATGCATTGGATCATTGCCTTATCAAACAAGAAATCAAATTGCATATAATGATCTTCCATGGGATGTTTCTTCAAGCTCAAGCAACCAAATGATGCACTTCTTGGACTCATTTTGAAGATCAATCTTCATACAACATGTTTGATGTTTATGCCAAGTGAAGATGAAGCTTGTAAGTCATTTAAATTGATCATTGAAACTCATGTTATGAAGCTGCATAATGGTCCTGCATGATTTTCCCTGCCTTGCACAAAATGCCTTGTGACTTGATCAGGATTGACACCTCTCTTTGGACCTCCATAACTTCCACACAATTGATCATAGGAAAAATCCTCTAACATGAAAGTTGTAGATAATGCAACAATGAACAACTTTGATATTGGAAAAAAAATTTCATTTGAGGTCATCTTGATGGTGTAATTAAGCCATACTTCTTTCCCACCACATGTTTGAATAAATACCTTGCCTGGCGCGCACAGGATGCAAGGCATGACTTGGTTTTTGCCCTAGTTTGCTCAAACTTTGATTGATCATAACTTCTTCAAATTTAATCCCCTGAACATGTTCCACCTATGGATTTGAAGCTTAGGATGCCCTCTTTCAAACAGACTAAGTGGAATTTTTGTTTGACTTTTATTTTGGGAGAAGGTCTCTCTTGAACTTGACTGAAAAATGGCCAAAACTTGCCATATTTGGAAACCCTAATTTTCCAAAAATGGTAAGTCTTGACTTTCTTGATTTTTGATGATCCTTCCATCATTTCTTGATCAAATTTTGTCCATGGACTCCTTGTAACCTCAATTTCAATATTTTGACCTCAAAAAGTCGGGAGTTGACTTTTTCCTTAGCACAATTGACTTTTCCCATTTTTTATTTTATTTTCAAGTAACTAACCAATTGAAGACCCTCTGAAATGATTCAATGGGTGATATTTCAAACTTAGACACTTGACATCATGTGGAAAACAATGAAATAAAGTTTGAACCAAAATTTCACTGGGAAGCCTCGATAATCAGAAACCCTAATTTCAGTCCTTTTTGTTAGAAGGTGTTTCACTGCTTGAGTTCTTTGATCAATCCACCTCTTTCTAAGACTTTGGGAATCAAATGAGATCTTGTGGGATGTTGTGAACCCTTTTAATAATATTGAGAAGCCATGTGACCCTTCTATTTCTTTTGGATGATCTTCAATTTCCTCAGTCATTGATCACAAACCTTAGGCCTCAGCTATAAATGCTATGAGTCAATTTTTTATGCAAGGATGTGGAATTCTGAATGCAATGTGATATGCTAAATGCCATGAAAATGAGAGGGAAAATTTTGGGGTGTTACAGCTGCCCCTATTCAATTATCTGTAGAACTGAAGGGATAATAGCAATGGCTTTCACACTTTCAAGGTATGAAGGGATTGAATACCCGTATAAACCGGAAAATTTGTACTCTGTGGGGAATAAAATATAATTGGGAAAAATTCCACTCTTGGATGACGACTCAAAGAACGAAACTGACCTCCGACAGAATCAAAAGGGAAGAGCTTATCGTACTTAGATGATAACTCAGAAGACGACTAAATCATCATACTTAGATGGAATTGGAAAGATGATACCATTGTACTGAAATGGAATCAACAAAGATGAAATCAATAACATGAGACTGATATACTTAAATGGAAACGAGAAAACGAAACCATCGAACTTAGATGTGACTCAGAGAGATGAGACCATTGTACTGAAATGGAATCAACAAAGATGAAATCATCGTACTTAGATGAAATCAACAACACGAGACCATTGTACTTAAACGGAAACGAGAAAGCGAGACCATCGTACTTAGATGAGACTCAGAGAGATGAGACCATTGTACTGAAATGGAATCAACAAAGATGAAATCATCGTACTTAGATGAAATCAACAACACGAGACCGTTGTACTTAAACGGAAACGAGAAAACGAGAAGTGTTAACTAACAAGAGTAACAACGTTGAGGAATGAATTTGGCATTCTTTGTGAGGATACTTCAATGTGATTGAAGAAATGACATTTCAGGCTTTTGTGCAAGGTACCAAAACTAGCTTATGCTTTGTATGCATATGTTTGAATTTTTCCATGGTGTAATGCTCCATAATGATGGGAATGATATGCTTTAGAGGATGCAAATGTAATGATGATTACTAAATTCCAATGCATAGAGATCTTGTAATGAGGAGATGACATGCATCCTGACAGCTTGACTAGGGAGAAATAATCATTGAATTGATTTGATGAATCCCTATGGGGAAATTTTTTTTGCGGGGTATAGTGTTAATGATACACCGGCTCTGACCTACCGCCATTGCCAAAATTAAATTGGAATTTAAGATTGGAGAGCAAAGACCCTATTGGGGATGAACTTGATTAGAGAGGTACGCTACCCGTTGAATTCCGTTGGGGAAGTGATATCCTTCTGATTCGGATGGGGAATCAGATGTGTTGGTACCATGCTGAGGAAGAAATCTGATGGGGAATCCCTCAGATACACAATCTTTTGCTTGGGGAAGAGATGCCAATGAGGATTGGACTTTGGTTAACAACTTCACTGGGGAAAACTGCGAACAATGTTGTGTAAGAAAGTAAACCCTCAGGTTCTTCCATATCTTCACCTCTTTTAGGGAACAAGACACCTCTATGTATTGCTGTATATAAGAAGCCTCTAGTGGGGAATACTTCTCTGTTGAAGGAGGAAGACTCTCTGCTTGGGGAGAACATCAGCAACCTTCTGTTACTTCGCTGGGGAAGATTTCAATTTCCAAATTTATTGGGGATGACAGAGAATGTCAATGAGAAGGCTTCCTACTGAAGAGAAGAGTTTTAGTTGCTTCTTGTTGGGAATGAGAGGTAAGAAGAGTCTTATGTTGGGGTGAGAGAATACATCATCTCATGCTGGGGATGAGAGATAATGATACCCTTCTGCTCAGGAAGTATCCTTCTCTTTGCTGCTTTGCTGGAGAAGGGATGGTATGATGAGACTTGCTAAGGAATTTTGCTCCAAGATCTGCTGAGGAAAGACTTCCTGAAGTTTTGTGCTGGAAATGACTTTGCTGGAAGCACTTGTACCTGCATGTTAATGAACACAACTGATAGTACTTGCAAAAGAGAGAGTTAGCTTGGCCTGCATGCCCCATGTTCATGGTATGAATCACCATCCTAGTCACCCAACACATCAGATATATGTCAAATGTTTTTACTTTCATGCATGTATTATAAAGCATTCATGTATTCGCAATGAAATATTTATCACAATTTGTTGGACATTTTTGCAATCAATCAATGGTAGATGAAAATCAAAAACATATGAGAGCAAATTGAAAGAAATTTCAGTTTTATTGATTGGAAAATAGCCATGAATAGGCATTACACCAGGAAGCAATCCCTGGAAAGAGGAAATTGCACAAAAGGAAAATAAACTATCCTAATGGAAATGTGAAAGTCAAATCTCATCAAGCTCCGACCCAACTATGGCTCGTATGTCCTCCAAAATCTCCGCATGCTTCGCTTTTGAGGAAGATGATTTAATTGATCCTTAACCCTCAAATTATCCTTGGCTGCTGATGATGCATCACTGATCCCGCAGACCGCAGTTGTTCGCTTTAGTCTCTCTTTTGAGTGGATTGCCCTTTCGGGTTTTCAATCCACCGGGATACCCCTTTTTGCCTGAGCTGTCCGATGTGGCTTTTCAACTCAGCGGGTGTACATTTTTTCAAATATTTCCCTAACTTTTTCCTGAGCCTTTTATTCTGTTTTTGGTACGCCGGGATGACCTTTTCTTCCTGGACTCTTATTTTTTCGTCTAGTGGGTCTCTTTATACGAAGTATTTTCTAACTACGTCTGCGTTGACAAGGGACCGAAAGTCTTCGCCATCTATGGTTGCTAACATCAAGGCTCTGCCCGAGAAGACCTTTTTAACCACGAATGGTCTTTCATAGTTGGGCGTCCACTTGCCCTTGTAAGCTGTTAGAGGAGGAGGAATCCTTTTCAGCACTAAGTCACAGGGTATGTAGCATTGAGGCCGCACTTTCTGGTCGAATGCCCGTTTCATTCGCCTTTGATACAACTGTCCATGGCATACAGCTGCTAGGCGTTTCTCTTCAATGAGGCTCAGTTGATTATACCAGGATCGGAGCCACTCAACTTCATCAAGCTTGACATCCATCATTAATCTCAAAGAAGGAATCTCGACTTCAAGCAGTAGTACTGCCTCCATACCGTACACAAGCGAGAACGGGGTTGCCCCTGTTGAGGTGCGCACGAATGTTTGTACCCATGTAATGCAAACAACAACATCTCATGCCATTCTTTGTACATCACAACCATCTTCTATAAAATCTTTTTATTGTTCTTGTTGGCCGCCTTGACGACACCATTCATCTTCAGGCGATACGGTGAAGAGTTGTGATGCTCGATCTTGAAATCCCGACACAGATATGCCATCATCTTATTGTTGAGATTAGAACCATTTTTCAGTAATGATTATTTCGGGAATTCCATATCGGTAGATAATATCCCTCTTGATGAACTGGGCTACCACTTGTTTGGTGACATTGGCATAGGACCCCGCTTCCACCCACTTTGTGAAGTAGTCTATGGCAACCAGGATGAAATGGCAACCGTTAGAAGACGTTGGATCAATCTTTCCAATCATATCAATGCCCCACATGACGAAGGGCTTAGGTGAAGACACAGATCTCAACGGATTTGGAGGCACATGCACCTTATCAGCATAAATTTGGCACTTGAGGCACTTGCGGGAGTATTTACAGTAATCGGATTCCATGGTGATCCAATAATACCCCGATCTTAGAAGCTTCTTTGCCATAGCATGTCCTCCAGCATGGGTACCGAAGGAGCCTTCAAGAACTTCTTGCATCAACATGTCTGCTTCGTGTCTATCCACGCATCTGAGCAAGACCATGTCGAAGTTCCGCTTGTAGAGCACATCATCCTGGTTTAAGAAGAACCCGCCTGCCAACCTCCCAAGTGTCTTCTTGTCTTTACTAGATTCCCCTGCTAGATATTCTTGAGATTTCAGAAAGCACTTGATATCGTAGTACCATGGTTTTTTATCATCAGCCCCATCAATTGCAAACACATATGCTGGTCTCCCCGGCACTAGATATATGAGAATCAGAGGTTCTTGCAGATACTCCTTGATTCAGGCAAAAGCTAATTTACAGTCATCATTCCAACTGATGGCCCGATTCTTCCTCAAAAGCTCTAAAATGGGTTCACAAGTAGCTGTTATGTGAGAGATGAATCGTGCAATGTAGTTCAACCTCCCTAAGAAGCCACATACCTCTTTCTCGGTTCTAGGCTCAGGCATTTCCTGAATTGCTTTCACTTTCGCAGGGCCGACCTCAATCCCATTTTCACTAACAATAAAGCCCAACAACATTCCAAAATGCACCCCGAACATGCACTTGTTCGGGTTCAACCTCAATCTGAACTTCCAAAGCCTGTCAAATAGCTTGGCTAGGTTGATTAAATGTTCCTCTTCTATTTGTGACTTTGCGATCATATCATCGACGTAGACCTCGATCTCGTGATGAATCATGTCGTGGAATAGAGTCACCATTTCCCGTTGGTATGTTGCCCCAACATTTTTCAAACCGAACGATATTACTTTGTAACAGAAGGTGCCCCCTAGGGTGATGAAGGTTGTTTTTTCCATGTCATCTAGAGACATCTTGATTTGGTTATAGCCTGAAAAGCCATCCATGAAGGAAAATACAGAGAATTGGGTAGTGTTGTCAACTAGCACGTCAATATGTGGCAATGGGAAGTCAATTTGGGACTAGCCCTGTTCAAGTCTCGATAATCCACACACATTCTGACCTTGCCATCCTTTTTAGGAACTGGCACAATGTTTGCAACCCATGGAGGATAACTTGTCACAGCTAAGAATCCGACATCAAACTTCTTTTGAACCTCTTCCTTGATTTTGATAGCCATATCAGGTCGAGTTCTTCTCTGTTTCTTCTTCACCGGTGGGAAATCTTCTCTGAGTGGCAACTTGTGCACTACGATATCGGTGTCCAACCTTAGCATGTCCTGGTAACACCAGGAGAAGATATCAACATATTCTCGGATCATGGAAATCAAATGACTCTTTACATATTCTTCCAATGCAGCCCTGATCTTGACCTCTTTTTTGTCCTCTTCAGTACCCAGGTTCACCACTTCAATGGCCTCTTCGTGCGGCTGAATCACCCTCTCCTATTGCTTGAGCATTCTGGCTAATTCTTCGGGTAATTCACAATCTTCTTCACCTTCCTTGTTGGCTAGGTAAATTGGATTGTGGAAGTCATATTGAGCCATAGCAAGATCGTCACTAATGAGACCCGATATAATACATCTGTGTGAATGATGATTCATGCTAGATTTTAGAAAAAGTGGGAGACATGGTAAAAACATTGCCATTTATTTTAAAACAAAAATAAAATGAAAGACAAGGAACACTATGAATGAATGCCAAAACATCCACTTCATTAATGATTATATTATTGTATTATGAAACAATGAACCCTCACAATGAGCTACCATGCCCCGGGAAAGGCATAGAGCTTCATACAAAAGATTAGAAACATAAAACTATTACTCTTGTGGTTGAGTGACAAAGACGATTTCTTAGGTTGACCAATTGTTGAGTTGCACACCCGAGACACATGGCTTTATCTACTCGTCAAATTCACAATTACGATCAACCGTTTCATCTTGCAGTAAACAGATGCTGCCATGATCAACCCATCCTGCACTCATGAAAGTATTCGGGCCCTTTTGACCTCTAGCGCTCTGACTTGACATGGGTTGACCAGGATAATAGCCAATCCCAAACATGTCTTCTTTCTTCGGGACTTCAATCATTTTCCCCAGCCCTCATTCGTACCTAATTCCACAACCTCCAAGGCCTGTTTGTAGGATGAGATAAACACACCCTTCTTCTTATCCTCAGAAAGAGCAGTTGATGACGATGTACCCTCGCTTCTGATTGGCTTTAAGGCTTGACAATGAGTTTCAACAATCTTGAAATTCTGGGATCAGATACGTGATGTCGAACCATATGTTTAAACACTTGAAATCTTAAACAAAAATTAATGAGCTGGTAAATTAAATAACACAGGAAATTGTTAACCCAGTTCAGTGTATCTCCACACTTACATCTAGGGGCTACCAAGCCAGGAAGGAAATCTAATATAAGTAATATTAATTATGGAGTTAAACCAACCAGTTTAATCATTCACTTAATATCTACCCAAGGCAATTTCTACCTAAGACTCAACTTAGATATGAGTACCTACTTGTCGTACCTCGAAAAATACGATCCCTCGCGAACGCGGTCGCGGCTGGGCTGACATGAGATTCGCCACCTAATTTTATTTATTCCCGAAGAGGGAAATGGTAAATATAGATAAAACCACCAAGAAGGGATAAAACAAGGTCATCGCAAACCATTGTCGGGGTTCGGAAGTCGGTTATGTAGGAGGAAGGTATTAGCACCCCCTACATCCATCGTATTCGATGGGAACCATCTAGATTGTCACGCGCGAAGGAATGTCTATACTTATGATTACTTGTCGAACTAAAGGGTTTATTGATCCTAGGGGCTCGACAAGGATTGAGATCCTCGTGCCTACGTATTCCCTTGTGCAATGGGAAAGTCAGAGCTTCGTAGTTCGGCCTGATATGGGTATTGGTTGTTGATTTTATTACCTTTCTTCGATGAAAGGATTTAAGAGTCCATTTGCACTAAAGACTATGGATAGTTTATTTCGTCCAACAAGACGAATGTCTTGCACCGAAATAATCGGAGCGAGTAACGAGAGCTCGTTATCCTCCTTTCTATCGCTTAAGGCTCGTGGCGTGCAATTTTCCTCGTATTTATTGAAGTGTTTTGTTTCCTAAGACCGCTTGATGTTGGATCAAGGGTTTGGATCTAAGAAGTAACATTTCGGTTTTTTTTGAAGTTTAAGGTAAATGCAAATGGAAGTTTTATTTGTTGGTTTTGTTAGTGAGGCACAATGTGCTCGACTCGCAAAGTTGAGGAAATAAGCTAAAGACTAGCTATGGAAAACAAGCGCAATGCGTTGATTCGTTAAGTTAGAAAATGTTGCTAAAAGTGTAAGGTGCAAAGTTCGTGCAGATGGCGATCGAGGAACGATCGACTTACGTGTGTGTATGAAGTGAAGTGCATATGGATGTTTATTTGGCGTTGGACCAAAGATTTCGTTTATCTTTGAAATGACTAATCTTAATGTGCGTTCGTTTTTTACTTAGCAATTTATCGTCAAAAATGCGGAAAGTAATCACACAAATAAGCATTGTATCATGTCACAAGCAAATAGAAATCGAGCATACGCAAACATTTATTACACACATAAAATCAAACAAAGGGATGATAAATTAATTAACCAAATTAAATAGGGTTATTTAATAAGATTAATTAATAAATTAATTAATCAAATTAGATAATTCCATTTAAAATAGTTTATTAATAGAAATATTTTTTGTTTAGAAGAGTTTTTTTAAAGTAAATCAAAGGAAATTACTAAAAAAAATAAATCAAAAGAAACATAAAAAAACAATGAGCTGTCTCCATGAAATTGGACTTGAAAATCAGAGGGATTATTTGCCAATCCGATCCAAATTTCGTGATGAGACTTAGAAGAATAAAATAAAAATTCTCAGCAAAGCACGCTAACAATAGCATGATGTTTTAGCATTATTCCTAAGGTCATACTACTAACTATTGAGTTTAGCTAGGAGACAGACCACCTGCGCCTTGGACTACGTGGGTCTTCAATAAAATGTAGTAATGCATTACTCCTTTCAATAAGACCATTATAAAAATGAAAATGAAACTATTATACTTGAAATCAAATGGAGACCTCTCACTATCAGTATAAGGCCAAACAAGTGATTCTAGTACTTTATAAGAGATGCTAACTGAGTCATCATTAAGAGTGAATGATGCAGTGTCACGCGTGCCTCGAATGATGCAAGAAAAATCCTAAAACTCCCAACATACAACATGATGTTTTTCCTCTCACTATCAGTATAATTCCCTTTTCCCTAAACAACAATCTGTTTCTAACTCAGCCTGATTTGAATCTCTTTTGAGATATCAAATCTTCATCGCTTCATCGTTACTACAATCTTCGCTTGAACAAAACATCAAACCCTAAAACCTCCCCCCCTAAATCTTCTTCAAACTCGTAAACAATTCAACTCCGCAGTGTTTCTCCTCACGGGAAACACCAGCATCATAGCATCATCACCGTCATTATCACATTTCGGCCGAACCAAACACAAACTCAACCACAAACTCAAGTGAAAACTAATTCCCCAAATCAGAAAAAAATGCTCAGCAATGTATTATTCAGGACATCAAGAATGGAGATAGTAGAAGCAAATGAAGAGTAAGAAATCTACCAATTCAATGGGAAACGGCCACTTTGAGCTCAGGTATCCTTTCTCCCTTTCTGAATCACTCTTCTTCGCGTCTCCCTTTTGTGAGCTTGATACACAATAAGATGAGGGGGAAGGCTTAGCTCGGGTAATTTCAAAGTTCTAATGATGAACTCTGAAAACCTTGAGAACAAGAGCTTTGAGTGAAAAGTTTAAGGTAATTTTCGCAGAGTAACCTTAGGTGATTTTTTCGTATGCTAGGGTTTTTCAGGTGTTCTGTGTGCTCATTTCGCTAATGATTGCTCTTGATTTATAGGAAAATCTGTGAGTGAGGAAAAGAAATCCGTACGAGCTAGCTGGAGATCCGCAAGCCTTAGGGCAAATCCCTGGGTGGAATTGTGTGGGGCCAAGGGAAAACGACTCATTCCCTCGTTTTGTCTGTAGTGTGAAGAAAAAGCTCTTAGAAGTTTAGTGGTCCCCTGCGAATCAGCTTGAATGTTACTGAGGTAAACTTCACTTTTCACTGCTTGAGGACTTGTTTATTTTTTGCTACAAATTTGGTTTCTTTTGCTGATACTGACACGTCTTTGACTTCTGGTTTATGATATTTCCCTTGGTGAATATAATTCCCTGCTTTATTGTTTGTGAAATGCTCTTCATGAATAGAAAACTAATGCTGCACATGATTGTGACTTTTTGCTTAGCTCGTATCATGTCTAACTTTCAATGTTTGATTCAATTCCATTACCGTTTCTCTTACTGACTCGTTGTATATTTCTGAATGTGAATGGTTTTGCAGGTTGTGGATGATAGCACAAAAAGTGAGTGGGACAGGTCTTGCTGCGTGAAGTTTGTACAACAGAGGACTTGTGGTGCTGGTGATTTATCATAAATTGTTTCAATGTCATGTCTTGAGGGTAACTTCTTCCTTGATGCCCACCTTTGTTGTTGTTATTCCACAAATTTCCTCTTCTTAAATTCAAACTGCCATTGAAATTTGGGTGTCCTTATTTGGTTTCCAAGTCAAACACCGTCTTTGATCTCGTGACGGGCTTCCCTTTTTGCTTTTGTATTGGTTCGTATTTGCAATAACTTTGACACTTAATTGCTCGTGCTTCGATCCAAGACACTATGTACCAGTTTTTTTAATTGACTATGGTAGAATCTGATCCATGTTTTGCAGGTGCGGACTGCGTCTTTCGTTGGATGTCGCATGAGGAAGCGCAGGAAAGCTAGTTGGATAGCAGTCCTGGCTGCAGGATGATCATTATTCCAGAAGGCTGGCTGAATAGCAATCTGGATAGCAGTCTTGGCAGCAGGAAAACTGGCTAGATAACAGTCTTGGCAGCAAGAAGGCTGGCTGGATCTCATCCTGTTGCTGATTTGAGGTGTTACCCAAAAAAACATTCATTGTCATAGAAACTAGCCTATCGTATCCCGAAGACATCATCGAAGAATTCAATGGGTAGGATGACAACCTGATTCAAGAACTTGATGATGAAGTCCTTCCTGACTTGGCTTGGAATTATCTCACAGTTTGTTCACAATCGGTCTAATCTCAGGATTCTGCTGATTTTTCAAGACATGATGATAGCTTGAAACAATAAAGACTATCAGCTTAAAGTCTGGTGTGATGGAAACAAAACTCAACTTGGCATCTGCACTCATAATGCCAATAGTGAACTAATATGGCCTCTCATAATCACAATTCAACGGTAATGCGCTAAGCTCTAAATTTTCGATATCTCTTGTCAAATGATTTTTTTTGCTATTAGTATGATTTCTGTCATCATGGCTCCATCATAAGCTTTTCTCCTTGATCCCTGTTTGCTGCTTTGCAAGTCTCGGTATGAGGGCTTTTTGGGAAGCTGATAGCTTAGGCATGGAATGGAGATGGATCAGTTCGAAGACACGGTGTTGAGCTTGAAAATCCTGACTCGAAAAAATCGCGCTTGGCTTGAAGACCCTGGTTATGCTTTTTTGGTTTTTTTTATGACGGTGATGACAACCTTAGATTCTACGGTCAACCGGCGTGGGTGCAACGTTTGAGAAGCTGACAAAGGTTTAATGGTTCCGAATAAACGGAAGAGAAAGGTATGGAGAATTTAAAAACATTGTTCATATGCATCTTATTCTTGCTTAAACTTAACACTGCCTGTTGTTTAATTGCTACTCAAACTTTGTTGCCAACACTTGCCTAGCTTTGACATTTTTGCTGCATAAACTTTGGATTTTTTGCTTGTAGTAAAACTGATTTACAAATGTAAACTTCTGACTTTTCATTCATATATCTCCTTTTGTTAGATCTTTAAACAATGTATTAATTTCTTTTGTATTTCTTTTCTTTTGCATCAACTGAATCTTGTTAACCTCATTATGATAGCGTCAAATCTGCTATTATGGTGCCACTCGTGTCTGCAGGATTTATACATGACATGATGAAGGACTTGCACATTTCCTAGCATTTATCATAACTACCCTACTTCAACTGACTTTCCTTATTACATTGTAGGTAAAAATCAGATTCTTGGAAAGGAAGCCGTGGAGTTCATGCTTGCTGCAAACTGACAGAAAAAACATACACTAGCCTGAAATTTAGGGTACTTGCTGTAGAACTGGGCTTAGTGAGTATTTTCGTTGTTTATGAAGCATAACCTTAGTTCCTTAGGATTTGTTTCTATTTTGTGGGATGTAAATATGACTGAACTTGCAGGTTGCATCTATTGTGCTCCATCTATCTTCTTAGAGAAGTACGAGTGATTGGATTAATGAAGGATTGCCACGAGAATCAAGCATGTAAAGGAAATTCTCAATGTAAGACAGTTTGCTGGATGGAAGCACAGGCGGCCTTCCTGCCAATCTGAGATTAATTGCAGCAACAATTGTTGTTATCTTTCCAATTATCCGCACTATTTGTTTATCTCTTACTTGCTTTGAGTTGTAGATATCAAGACTTCTGAGAGCAGGATTTGCATCAGGATGATAAGCAGATAAGGCACTTAAAGCATTAACAAGAACAACCATAGGATGTGCATCTTGAGGCATTGATTGTATGAGGTCCAAGACTCCTTGTGGTAACAATCTTCCTGAACCTAAGTAGAGTGTGTTTGAGATTTGTGCAGCTCTCATTCTCCATGTAATGGCTTTTGCAGGTCTTTCTCGATCAAAAGAGTAACATGGATAGCACTTAGTTGCTGAATCGTGTTCCAGCTTGTTTACCAGTTGACTTAGAATGTTTCCAAACCTTGTCATCGATCATTCAAGGGGAGGTATTCGCAAAAGCTGTAGTCGAAGCATGAATTGGCATAAGCCGTACGTTATGGAGTGGCAGTCTTCCACGTCGTTGTGACCCTAAAGATGACGATAGACGTACTACCTTGGAAACATATGTTGCTGAACTATGAATCATTAGCTGTTGAAACTGTCGAACATGAACAAATGAACTAAGCATCACATGAGGCTTTGGTGGGGGAATTGGCAAACCATGGCAAACTGACTTGGGATATCTTTAACTTTACTGCTGCACATTTTTATTTTTATTGCTATCGGTAAGTTTGTCCTTGCTGTCGCAAAATGACTTTAACATTTTTGTTGCAAGATGTCTGTATTGTTCACAGCCTTGAAGCTTATTGATATCGCCCCTTTGATTCTAGATTCATGGCGGCGCAGGATCAACATGATGGGGGGTTGAATGAACTCATCCGATACTTTGAAGGCGATGTTTTCAATTGATACTCAAGTGATTGAACGTGTGAAAATCTCTTCTACTGCATTATGGCTTTTGGGAAATCTGCTTCAAGTGCTTTCTTTTGCAGGTCTAAAGGTGTCACAAACCAGAACTGTATTATGAATTTCTGTTTTTTTCATTGTTTTACTCCATTCTTCTCATTGCATTTTTGGCCTGCTTATAGTACTTAATACATCATGTTGTCTTGGACCTTATGCATCTCGTACCTAGTTTACGAAAGCTTGTTTTGCTCATTGAGGCAAGTCTGATATTGATGTTTTTTTTTTTTTGCTGTTGTACTTGACATTCCAGGCGTGACGCATAGCTTGGCTTAAAGAGAAAAAAAATGACTCGAACCCATCGCATTTGGCTTGAAGATCTAGACTTTGTAGCATGTGATACCGAGACCTGGATGATAAAGACTAACAAGAATCTTTATTCCTGCATTTTAACTTTTCTTAAATTTGCCCAAAAATTGATTCACTATTGTGTAACTTTTGAGCGCCATTTTTGATAAGTTGTATCAATCTTGAAGCATTCAACATTGTAAAAAGTTTTAAATTTCCTAACTCCCATCAACATGCAGCTTTGGTGATAAAAAAAAACACAACTTTCTATTATGCATCCCAATACTCTAAGTCCTCTTTGCTTTGAACTCATTATGACTTCTCTTTCATGTTTCTGGAAATTCACTTCTGAACTCTTAACTTGAACCTTTATTAGAAACCTGCTGATCCCATATGAAGGTCTAGATATGACTCAAATATTTTAATATTAGCTTGCTACGTGTCTAGGGCATCACACTTAAACCATAGCATACAACACTTTTAATGTCGAAAATTCAATGCGAACATTACTCCACATTTGGGTTTGAACTTAGACATTTATTCCAATGGCGGCACAAAGTAATCCCAATGCAGTAATAGAGCAAATCCAAATACAAAAGATAGAGTAACATTGGAACATAATGCATACACGACTGGAGAATGAATCAATGTAGAATTTGGGATCAACCTTGCCTTAATGGTTTTAATCATGAGATCCACACCTCTTACTTTTATTTCTTCTCACAAACAAACTTCCTTACAATGCGTGAAAGGATAATAAGCACCAAACGAGACCTCCATAATTTGAATGTTAGCAGCTCATGGCCAGAGGCTAGATGACCATTCAAGGAAACAAAATGCTAACAAAAACCGAAAGTTAAATACGAGAAAAGAAAATGGTAGGACAAATTTGGGGTATGACACTACTCACTCCCCCTCAATCACACAATGATCTTTACAATGATTAATAAAATTGAAGTCACACTTCAGACACAACAGCTTGATCTTACTTAAAAGTTTCAATCAAGACACAATTCACTTTTTGCTTAAAATCTCATAAAGTGACAAACAATTAAAACCTGCTTAAAAATAATTAGCTTCACAAACACCCTTTACATTCTTCTAAAATTCATGCTCTTTTCTTGAGTGTTTCAGTTCCTTAAATAGATGCTTGGTTTGTGGATTTTTTTGCAAATTATCCAGACTTTGATAAATCCCACTATCATCTCCTTGAATTAGGGTGAGTTAGTTTGTTATGTCCTTGAATCAAGGTGAGTTAGTTATTCTGTTACACTGAAACCAGATAACTAAGCTTCCTAAATATGCACCTTGGAGTGCTTATCTTTTTACAATTAATTCCAGATAATTTCTCCTGAATTTACTCACTTCTGTTACGCATCATTTAAGTCAGATAGCAGGTTTGTGATGTCACAACATCTGGTGTGACATCCTGATGTTCTGAACTAAGTTCATTAACCTTTACTTTGTTTGTCAATGTCACAACATCTGGTGTGACATCCTGAACTAAGTTCATAACTTCTTGTTTGTCAAAAATTCTGCCAATTCTTAACATTTACAAACTCCCCCTTTGGCTAATTTTTGGCTAACACAATCTTCTGGTTTTGTCAGAGAGCAGCAGAGTTCCTTTCTGTTGAATCATGTGAGAGCTAATAATTTGCTCCCCCTCAAACATGTATGTATACTGATATGACTTGTTCAACAGACTTTGATATACCAGCTAACACAATCTTCTGGTTTTGTTAGAGAGCAACAGAGTTCCTTTCTGTTGAATCATGTGAGAGCTAATAATTTGCTCCCCCTCAAACATGTATGTATACTGATATGACTTGTTCAACAGACTTTGATATACCAATGAACATTCAAATATAACTTAGTTCAGAAGACAGAAATTAACATCAGCATTGTTCATCAAACAGGCATTAACAGCAGCAGAAATTAACATCAACATTGTTCATCAAACAGGCATTAACAGCAGCAGAAATTAACATCAGCATTGTTCATCAAACATGCATTAACAACAACAGGCATTGTTCAATACACTTCTCCCCCTTGTTAGACAGAAATTAGGGGCCAACCATTACAGAAACAGAAACAAAAAAACATTCAGAAATACAAAGCAGAATTACAATGCAGAACAGACAATACATTTTCCACAACAACCAGCTTCACTCAGACTCAACATACTCTGTATCCTCTGAATCCTCAGACTCAGCATCATATCCATCCATATTCCCAGCAACCTCTTCCAGCTCTAGTCTTTGAATTATGTTATCAAGCTTTTTCTTCCTTTCATCCAGCTCTTTGCAAGTTGTCTTGAGCTCTGCAATTAGGGCTGCCTTGGATATAGGAGTTTTGACAACAAATGGCCCAGCAGATGTCCCACCTGGTGCTTCAACATCTGCAGCATGATGGCTCAGAAACAGTTTGTAATGAAAGGACAGAGGACTCTCCCTTTTACAGACAGAATCCTTGTCAGTAAGGATGCCTGGATATTGGTTGAGAATTATTCCACAAAGCAGTGATGGGAAGGCTATTGGAAGCTTGATTGCTGAGGTTCCTGAATGCTTTAGAGTCTGGTCAAATATATATGCCCCATAATCCAACTTGGTTTGGGTGCCTACAACACAGATGAACCTCCCAAGCCCAGTAGCTATAGATGAGGTGTGGTTGGTTGGGACCCAGTTGACTGTTCCAATCCTGTGCAGCATAGCATACTTCCTTGTTAACAAGCTGACAGATAGTTTGCCTTTGACTGGCCATGACTTGACCTGGTTGGCTGTGATTATTTTGCAGACTTGGTTGTCAGTCTTGCCAAGCTCATTTGGCCCATCTGATTCTCTCCCCAGGTACTGATTTATAACCCTAGGAGAAAAATCTACACATCTTCCCCTGACATATACCTTCCTGAAATCCTCAGATTTCCCATCAGCACACCCTTCTTGTAGATTAACTATAAACTCTTTGACCAGCAGTTCATAACAAGGAGAAAAATTGGAGACAGTTTTGAACAGACCAGCATTTGAGATTAAATCAATTACCTCAGCGCATTCCAAAGAATTGCTACCCAGCTATCTTTCCAAAGACACCCTTCTTTGATAGACATACTTCCACTTGCTTACACTGGAGACATGGTGGAAGGACACATTGTCCAGGGGTGCCTCAGGAACAGCAGTGGTAGTCCTAGGAGGTGCTGGCCTCTTTCTGGGTTGGGATGTTGGCACATCCTCCTCAACATCAGAGTCAGATGGAGTTGTGGCCTTCCTCTTCTGAGTGCTGACCTTACTCCAGTGTTTTGTAGGTCCAAAAGCAGCTTTGACCTTGTCCTTCTTGGGAGTTAACTGTCTCTTCTTAGGAATTGCATGAGCAGCTGGCTTCTTCTCCTTCCTAGCCCTAAGCCTCTTGGCTATGCTAGGATTAATAGAAGCTATGATCTCTGTGTCAGAGTCATCATCCAGGTTTTTAACTAGTGGAGGTTGGAAAGCCTCTTTCTCAGCAGCTTGATCATCAGTAGCTTTATCATCAGTAGCTTTATCATCATCATTTGGGGCTTTGTCCTGGCCCTCAGATGTTTCAACATTTCTTGGGACATCCTGTGGAGCAGGTATGTCCTCTTCAGCCTGGTTGCTTGGATCATCTTGAGGAGCAGGCATAGTGTTCAGGGGAACAGACACCCCAGGCACAACTCTTTGTTCAGCCAGGATCCTGGTTACAAGCTGTTTGATTGATGCGTCTACGTAAGCAGAGGCTTTGGGGGTACTGGAAGATGAAGGGTTTCCCTTGCTTTTGCTGAAGACTGGCTCCTTGGGTCTTCTTGCATGTGGAGTCCTGGGCTTTTGAGCAATAGGAATGCTTCCTCTGATCACATTTATAGGTGTAGCATCCATTGGTACCACAAATATTGGAGTTGAGTTTACTACGTCTTCTTGACTGAGACCCTCATCAATGGAGTTAGGGTTCTGATGTTGAGACATTTTTTCGATTGTAGTGGAAATGTGTAAAGGTTTGATAGATTTTGATGAGTTTAGAGATTCAGCTATAGCATGCAAAACGTTTAGTGGTGCTAATGAGAATGTGAGAAGCTGAGAGCACGTTTGCACATAAATAGAATCCGTTACTATTGGAATTTTTAAGATTGGAATACAAACAGTTAGTGGCCAGACTCTGCTGCCATCTGGTGATCATGCCACACGATGTCATGAGACATGCTGGCACTTCTCCATAATTGCTATATGTCACATATGCAGATTCCCAATTTACCTCTTAGGTTTTCAAATTGGGTAGCATCCAAAGCCTTAGTAAATATGTCAGCTAATTGCAGCTCTGTGGCTACATGCTCTAATGTGATCACCTTCTCTTCCACAAGGTCTCTGATGAAATGATGTCTGATATCTATGTGCTTAGTCCTGCTGTGTTGGATAGGATTTTTGGAGATATTAATAGCACTTAAATTGTCACAGTACAATGTCATGACATCTTGTGGGACATTGTATTCTGTGAGCATTTGTTTCATCCATACCAGCTGTGAACAACTGCTACCAACTGCAATATATTCAGCTTCAGCAGTGGATAAGGACACACAATTTTGTTTCTTACTGAACCAAGAAATTAAATTGTTCCCTAGAAAGAAGCATCCTCCTGATGTACTCTTTCTATCATCAACACTTCCAGCACAGTCAGCATCACAAAATCCAGTGAGGATTGGTTCACAACCATGAGAGTACATTATGCCATAGTCACAAGTACCATTTACATATTTCAAGATCCTCTTAACCTGGTTTAGATGGCTCACTTTTGGTTCAGCTTGATACCTTGCACACACACCTACTGCAAAGGCTATATCTGGTCTGCTAGCTGTAAGATATAGTAGACTTCCAATCATGCTTCTGTACAAGCTTTGGTCCACACTCTCACCTTTGTCATCCTTTGTCAGTTTTAAATGAGTGGGGGCAGGTGTTCTCTTGTGACTTGCATTGTCCATCCCAAACTTCTTGACAGTGTTCTTTGCATACTTGCTTTGGGATATGAACATGAAGTCCTCCATTTGTTTGATTTGCAGTCCAAGGAAGTAGGTTAGTTCTCCCACTAGGCTCATTTCAAACTCAGACTCCATTTGAGTAACAAAATGTTTAACCATCATGTCTAAAATCCCACCAAACACTATGTCATCCACATATATCTGAGCAATCATAACCTTTCCCTCTTCATCCTTTACAAACAGGGTTTTGTCTATTCCTCCTTTCCTGTATCCATGTTTAGTGAGAAAGGTGGTCAGCCTTTCATACCATGCTCTGGGAGCTTGCTTTAGACCATACAGAGCCTTCCTCAGCTTATATACATGGTCTGGACAGCTTGGATCAACAAATCCCTTTGGTTGCTCCACATATACTTCCTCATTAAGGTACCCATTTAGGAAGGCACTTTTAACATCCATCTGAAATAGTTTGAACTTTAGGATGTAAGCAATTCCTAGGAGTAGTCTGATGGATTCAAGTCTTGCTACTGGTGCAAAAGTTTCATCAAAATCTACCCCCTCAATTTGTGTATATCCTTGAGCCACAAGCCTAGCCTTGTTTTTTGTAACTACTCCCTGCTCATTAGACCACTTTTTGTACACCCACTTAGTGCCAATCACATTAATGTCATCAGGCCTAGGAACAAGATCCCATACTTCATTCCTTGTAAACTGGCCTAATTCTTCCTGCATAGCAGAGATCCAGTACTCATCATTCAGAGCTTCCTTGATGTTCTTAGGTTCTATCTTTGAAACAAAGCAGGAGCCTGAGATCACCTCTCTTGATCTAGTGATGACACCTCTATTGGGATCACCAATTATCAGTTCTTTAGGATGATCTTTCTGGATTCTGATGGAGGGAGGTTTGTTGGATTGCTCTGACCTTGCCTCAGTTAAAGGGAATTCAAGATTATCACTTTCTATTTCAACTTCAGTTTGATTGTCAGCAGATGTTCCAACATCATCAGCAACATCTGTCTTTGCATAGGCATCATCAATAATCACATTTATTGACTCCATTATAACCTTGGTTCTGGAGTTAAATACTCTGTAAGCTCTGCTATTTATGGAGTATCCAAGAAATATCCCTTCATCACTCTTAGGGTCCATCTTCCTTCTTTGATCCCTATCATCCAAAATGTAGCACTTACTTCCAAATACATGAAAGTACTTGACTGTAGGTTTTCTACCCTTCCAGACTTCATAGATGGTGGATAAAGTTCCCTTTCTTAGTGTGACTCTATTGTGGATGTAGCATGCTGTGTTCATAGCTTCAGCCCAAAAATACAGGGGTAACTTCTTGGCATGAATCATGGCTCTAGCTGACTCCTGAATAGTTCTGTTTTTCCTTTCAACAATCCCATTCTGTTGAGGGGTGATGGGAGAAGAATACTCATGGTTGATCCCTTCTGAAGAACAGAAATCTGAGAATTTTTTATTCTCAAACTCCTTTCCATGATCACTTCTTATTCTGACCACACAACTTGCTTTTTCTCTTTGGATCCTATGGCACAGATCTTTAAATACCTCAAACACATCAGACTTTTCTTTGATGAAGCTTATCCAGGTATATCTTGAGAAGTCATCAACAACCACATAAGCATATCTTTTTCCACCAAGACTTTCTACCTGCATTGGTCCCATAAGATCCATGTGTAATAATTCCAAGACTTTGGAAGTTGTCAGATGTTGAAGCTTTGGGTGTGACATCTTGGTTTGCTTGCCTATTTGACTTTTGTAGCTCTTCCAATTCAGTTGGCATATCTGGATGAAGGATGGTATAAGGAACATCTCCTTCAGTAACAGGCTCTATAGTAACTAGAAGGACAACAAGATACGGCATCATAAGAGTCTGAGCACGAGATCGCACCCATCTGAGGTAAGGTTCCATAGGAATGGAGTACTATGGTTCCATAGTCTTGCTATCAACCTTGTTCACCTTGTTCCAAGCTCATATGAACCTTTGTCGATAACCCTGAAGATCATTGTTGTAATCAAACACAATTCCTTGAATAAGCATGTCATGAGGACCATTACTCCGAGCATAACCAAACTGACGTAGAGCTAAAGAAGGGTTATAAGTAATGCCCCATCATCATGTCTTCATTGAACCCTGAAGTAACTAGATCCAACAGGTAACCATGTTTCTTGATGAATTGGGAGCTTTCAGGAAGTTTTGAGACCAAATCCTTAAGTTTGAGAGGTATCCCTACAAAGTTGATTCAGATAGTGTTCCTACGAGTGGAAGCCATAAACCTGCAACAAAGAACAAAGATAAATCATTTGGTCCTTGAAATGGTTAGTGAAAATGTTATGCTTATGATGTTATGATGTTATAATGTTATGTTCAACCACAAACATGTGGCACACACAAGAAAGTCACACAATAGTCCCAGATTTAAAGGCTTGCATGAGGTTTAAAGGAAAGTACCCTCCTCATGAAGTTTAGTTGGTTCATCCTGTCCTACAAAAGTAATTAAGTTCTAAGGGGTCTCAATATCACCGATCCTTCCCAAGGGTTGTTGTTCAGTAGGCAACTTACTTGCCAACCAAAACCCTCCAAGATTAGGATCTCAATGAGTGTAGCATCGAGTATCAACCAACTTTAGACTTCTCCAAAGCTGGCTATCTCACTACTTTATAAAGACCAAGAAGGGTCAATTAAGGCTCTAAAGGGTAGTTAGTGTTAATGACAACGAATGGAAGCCCTATATTATCCTCAACTTACTTAAAGAACATAAGCACCAACCAAGAAGTCACACTAACTATGGCTACCAGATAAACCATATTAGTATACACCATACAGTTTCCTTGGTCTATTTCCATTTACATAGGGTACACTAGATCAGGGTTAGGATTTTTCACACATAAGCCCAACAGATAAATATAAAGCAAGCAAGTCAAACATTAAGTGATCCTAATTCCTAAGGTAACCCCTCTTTAAGTATCCCCAGCAGAGTCACCAGTTCTATAACACGGTGGGAGAACTGACTTTCTATAAATGTTGCAAATAGCAAGAGTCGCCACCGACTTTTATTTTGTCCATGTGGAAAGGACATAAAATAACAAGAAAGACATATTTTTAAAAGACTTGAGTTCGGGGGGTAGGTTATATAAAGGGAAGGTGTTATCACCCTTTATATCCATGGTTATCCATGGGCTCTTAGTTACTTAGCTCACTTAATTGTTTTGAAAAGGTGAAGTGTATGATTAGAAAATTTTCTAAGTACTTTGTAATGATCCTCGTATGGATGTATACAAAGCCTTTATGTTGAAAATTGTGAGGTGTGAAAAGCATTTTGAAGTGTGAGCAAGTAACTAAGAGGAACCTACCCTAGACTAGTCTTTCATGTTCTTTTATTTTCTTTCAAGGGTAAGACTGTCCCTACTATTAAGGAGTAAGTAGTCATTACCTTGGATTTATTTAGGGGACAGGCGTAGGGTCATCGTATGGTCAATGAAGGAAACTTAAAGGGTGTCTTTAGCAATTGGGAGGGACTATCATCTTTTACCGAAGGGACAAGATCATTATATCGTAGGCAACTTCGTATGGACTTGATCTTTTAATATGGGGAGGGACTAGATGATTTTATTTGGATATGTATTTTGCTTAAGAAATCCCTATTTTCGAGGGACTTGACCATATAAAGGCAACATAAGAAGGGTAACCCTAGGAGGTGCAGACGGCGATCGTAGAACGATCGACTAACGTGTGTGAGTGATTTTATTCAGATATTTAATCTTTTTAATTAAATTATCTAAGTCCTTATTAATTCAATTAGGTTTTCACGCCCTATATTACTAACCAACACAATTATAATAAAATAAAAGCAGGAATAATAAGAAAAACAAGAAAAATAAATAATCCTAACTATTATAGGGCTTCAGGGCAGATACATGAAAAAAATGGCAGAGAATAAATAACAATAGAAATTTCAGAGCAATAATAATAAGGCAGGTTCTATGAATAACATAAAAAAAAGGAAAAGGTTTAAGGTTCTTAAAAAAAATAGGTTTAAGGTTTTTTTTTAAGTTTTAGGGTTTATAAAAAAATTTATATTTTAAAGTTTTGAGAAAAGTTTAGGGTTGAACATATTAAACTTCCAAAAGAAAATATATAATCAGTTTTTAAAAAAAAAAGGTTTGCGAAATAAAAATTTAAGGTTTACAAAGATAATTAATTAAAAAATATTAGGGTTTATGAAAAATAATTAAAGTTTCAAAATATCATTAATTAAAAAAAGTTAATTTAAACAAAGAACTAAACTAATAATAAAATAGTTATGAGAAAGAAAAGTTCTTTTTTTAAAAAGGATTATTGGTTTAGAAATATATTAAAAAAAAGAAAATATATAACTTGAAAATAAATAAAAAAACTTAGAAATTGTAAACACCCCAAATTTGCCCTCACTAAGTTCACACCATGGCTTGTGATCTTTTCATTTGCATTGATTCAATCATATCATATCATGTTGCACTTTTGCTTCACTGCATTGGTTCAAATTCATCTGCATCTAGGGTTTGTGATCTGAGCAATCCATGAGCCATCTGAGCCACTCCAAAGGTCTTCAATCATCTCAAGAGGATCCATGTATGTTCAAGCATCATATTATATCCTCCCAAGACCAAGGAAGTCCGAAAATCACTAGAACTGAGAAAGGCATGGAAGCAGAGCCAAGCTTAACTGCACAGATGACCTAAAATTAGGGTTTTGGTTTCAGAGTCCATAACTCCAAATTTTTTGGCCATTCTTGTTTCTATTGGTCTTTATATCTTATCAGGATCATACATACCAATTTTCATGAAGAAATTCAATGGGGAAGGCATTTGATCAATAAATGACTTCTTGAGCAAGTCAGTGTAAAATCAGGGCATCTGAGGCCCCCAATCATCCAACCAAAGGGTCTTCTCCATCATTTTGGGTGTATATGATCTTTATTTGATCTTAGAAGAAGTTAGAAGTTCACAAAATTGAAGAATTTCAAGGCATTTGCAAAGTTGCCATTTTGGGAAAGTGACTTTTAATGCAAACTTGCCATTTTGGGAAAGTTTTTCAACCTCCTCTCTTTGATTCAAAAATGCTTCAAATGAAAAATTCTTGGTAATGAAATTTGTAGATTGGATCATTCCCTTTCCAAAAAGTACAAGAACTTGATCTAATTCATCATAGAACTCATGTTATGGCCTTGCAAAATTGGGAAAAATCACTAAATTTCACTTATGTACCAAAGAGGGAAACTTGCAAAAACTCATACCAAGGCAAAATGTGACCTCTAATTGACTTCTAACCATTACACAAACATAATACATGAACTATAATTCAGAATTTCCCAAAGAATCTCTCACTTTCATGCCTTGATCATTAAGTATTTCAAAAGGGGCCAAAACCTTCACAAATTGCAAAATGCCCAAATCTTGACATCCACTTGTGCCAGCTCTTCAAATCAGCTTCCATGGACCTCCCTAAAGCAAGCTGACTCGAGCCATACCTCACAACCAGCCTTCCATGAGCCCATACCTCAAAGGACAACTTTCTTGACTTTATGCAAATTGAGCCATACCAATCAAACTGATCCACAACAACTCTCAGACCTATCAAGGATTGATACATGGACCAAAAGAAACAAAACACACACAACAAGCAAAGCTGAATCCTCACACAACTCAGCACACACCAAAACCTCCCCTTATGCATTTTTCTTCGAAACTCAGCACTCAAGCCACAAACCTTCAAACAAATTTCACAGAACAACTCACCATGAACCTCTGATCATTTCCCACCCTTCATCTTGTCCTAAACACAGTGTAAACACCCCAAAATTTCCCTCACTCTTTTCACCATGGCTTGTGATTCTTTTCATTTGCATAAGTTCAATCATATCATCTCATATGGCATTTTTCCTTCACTGCATTGGTTCAAAGTCATCTGCATCTAGGGTTTGTGATCTGAGCAGTCCATGAGCCATTTGAGCAATTCCAAAGGTCTTCAATCATCTCAAGAGGGTCCATGTATGTTCAAATATCATATTATATCCTCCCAAGATCAAGGAAGTCAGAAAATCATAAGAACTGGCAAGGCATGGAGGCAGAGCCAGCTTTAACTACACAGATGACCTAGAATTAGGGTTTTGGTTTCAGAGGCCATAACTACAAATTTTTTGGTCATTCTTGTTTCTATTGGTCTCTATATGTTATAAGGATCATACATACCAATTTTCATGAATAAATTCAATGGGGAAGGCATCTGATCAATAAATGACTTCTTGAGCAAGTCAGTGCAAAATCAGGGCATCTGAGGCCCCCAATCATCCAACCAAAGGGTCTTCTCCATAATTTTGGGTGTATATGATCTTTATTTGATCTTAGAAGAAGTTAGAAGTTCACAAAATTGAAGAATTCCAAGCCATTTGCAAAGTTGCCATTTTGGGAAAGTGACTTGTAATGCAAACTTGCCATTTTGGGAAAGTTTTTCAACCTCCTCTTTTTGATTCAAAAATGCTTCAAATGAAAAATTCTTGGTCATGAAAGTTGTAGATTGGATCATTCCCTTTTCAAAAAGTACAAGAATTTGATCTAATTCATCATAGAACTCAAGTTATGGCTTTGCAAAGTTGGGAAAAATCACTAAATTTCACTTATGTACCAAAGAGGGAAACTTGCAAAAACTCATACCAAGGCAATTTGTGACCTCTAATTGACTTCTAACCATTAAACAAACATGATACATGATCTATAATTCAGAATTTCCCAAAGAATTCTCAAGTTTCATGCCTTGATCATCAAGTATTTCAAAAGGGGCCAAAACCTTCACAAATTGCAAAATGCCCCAAATCTTGATATCCACTTGTGCTAGCTACAAAATCTGAATTCCATGGACCTCCCTAAAGCCAGCTGCTCAGGACATGCCCTTGTCCTTGGCCTGCCATGAGCCCATACCTCCAAGGACAACTTTGTTGACTTTATGCAAAATGAGCCATACCAATCACACTGCTCCACAACAACTCTCTGCCCAATCAGAACATGTTATGTGGTCCTCAAGCAAGCCATTTCACACAACAACACAAGCTGAATCCTCACACAACTCAGCATTCACCAAAACTCCCCTCTTTGCATTTTTCTTCGAAACTGATCATACAAGCCGCAAACATCAAAACAAATTCCATAGAACAACTCACCATGATCCACTGATCATTTCCCACCCCTTGAAACAACCTGAAACACTCCAAATCAAAAACACGATTCTGGCCCCTCCTTGAACTGAACTTCAACAAACTTCCAAAGGAGCCCACAAAAGCTTCATCCAAGCATCCCAGAAGCAAGAGGGAGTCAAAAGAAGGAGAAAAACACAAAGGAAAGGGCCAGACAGTGCCATTTTCGAAAGCTCCATTTCAGGTAACACCAAGAACAAATTTTCCAGAAATGATTTTTTAAGTTCTTAGATTGTTCTCCATGCTTCACTGATCACACTGCACCTTTTGGTTTTGAAAATGATTGAGTTTTAAGCATGTATGAAGCTTCTGAATTTTTTGAACAATTTTCCGTTTTGCTTCGAATCTGTGTGTCATGTGAAATAAATGTTGTTTGATGGTTGATTCTTGTTTAGAATAGGGTGGGGATCATTTCTGGAGAGTTTAGAGGTTTAATTTTACGATTTGAGTGAGTTAGCAAGAGAGGATGGCCGGAGAAGATGACCGGAGCACTGTTCCGGTCACCTGAGCGTGGTTAGGGCACAATTAGGGCTAATTGTGTGATTAAGCTGAGTTTAAACCTGAGCCCTTTGATCTGGGCTTCCCGCGCGTGTTGAGTGGTCAGGATTGCATCATTAGTTAATTAATTAGGATTATTTATTTAATTAAATAGGATTAGCTCAGTTTGAATTTGGGCCACAGGATAAGGCGCCAGTCAATTCCCGCGTCCCTAGTTTAAACCCTGGCCCTTTGATCTGTTGACTTCTCATTTAAATTAATTTTATTTCATTTTTCTTGCATTTTTCTTGTGCATTTTATTTAAAATAGCAAAACACTTTCAAAAAATTTTATTTTTTGCATCATGGCTTTAAATATTTTTCTCATTCTGAAAATAATTTTTATTTTATTTTTTGCATAAAATTTGTATTTTTAAAATATTTAAATGCTTATTTTAATTAATTAATGGAAATTAATTAATTAAAATACCATTTAAGTTTCTAAAAATCACATTGCATCTTGACACATTTAGAGACATTATCAAACCATTCATACAAATTTATTTTTTGTTCTTGATCCATTTTGGACAATTTCTTTGAATTTAGGGTTCTTAAAAATCAATATTTTTAACCCTAACTTAGAAAAATCTTTTCTGCCCATCCATGAAGAGTTTGATAAGGATTCTTTTTGCATTGCATTCCACATATCATGTAGTTTCTAGGATAAAATTGGCATGAATTTATCTTTCATTTTTGTAGATGTTTAGAATTGGCAGAATTTTTGACCAACAAGAAATGTTGAATTCAGTTCAGGATCTCCTATCAGATGTTGGGACATTATCAAACAGAGTATAAGAACTTAATTCAGGATGTCACACCAGATGTTGGGACATTGTGTAAATGATTTAAGTTCAGTTTTTCAGGATGTCCCAACAGATGTTGTGACATCTTAAACCTGCTACCAGAATTAATAAATGACTAACTGATCTGAGTAATTTAAGGAAAGTTATCTGGAATTAATTATGGATGGACAAAAACAGAATAAGGCGCATCTGTAGGGAGTGTTGTTATGAGACTTCAGCATAATCAGAAGAACTAAATCACCTAGAATCTAGGAAGTAACAAACCCTAATTCAAGGTGGAAGCTGCATGCGTTTTAGGACTGGATTAACCTAAAGAAAGCCCAAAATCCAAACACCTATTTAAGCAACAGAAACTCTCAGAATAGAGGACGAATTTCAGAAGACTAAATAGGGTGTTGTGTGTTTTAATAGCAGGTTGTTTAATTGTACCACTTTATGAGCTTTTAAGCAAAAGTGTATTTGTGTCTTGATTGAAACTGTGAAGTAAGATCAAGCTGTTTTGTTTGAAGTATGACTTCAATTTTATTAAACTTGTAAACAAGATCACTGTGTGATTAAGGGGGAGTGAGTTGGTACTCATATCTAAGTTGTGTCTTAGGTAGAAATTGCATTGGGTAGATATTAAGTGAAAGATTAAACTGGGTGGTTTAAGTCTAGAATTAATATTACTTATAGTGGATTTCCTCCTAGCTTGGTAGCCTCCAGATGTAAGTGTGGTTATACACTGAACTGGGTTAACAAATTACTGTGTTGTTTAATTTTCCTGCACTTTAAGTTTTGGTTAAATTTGTCAAGTGTTGGAACATCTCATTCGACATCTCATACCTGATCACAGAATTTCAATTGGCATCAGAGCAGGCACCCTGCCTGTTTATTCTGGGTGAGATCTAGGGAATACAAATTCTGGAAACATGGACAGAGATATAGGATCAGTAAATAGAACACCTATACTGGATGGATCTAATTATGACTACTGGAAGCCAAGAATGATTGCATTCTTAAGATCACTTGACAATAGGGCCTGGAAAGCAGTCAACAATGGATGGAAGCATCCTGTCCAAGACACCAAAGATGGAGCAAAAGTGTTGAAACCTGAAGAAGAATGGAGTAAGGAGGAAGAAGATTCAGCACTTGGCAACTCCAAGGCCTTAAATGCTTTATTCAATGGCATTGATAGGAACATCTTTAGACTTGTGCATCATTGTGAGCTGGCCAAGGATGTTTGGGACACTCTCAAAACAACTCATGAAGGAACATCAAAGGTAAAGATGTGAAGACTTCAACTTCTCACCACCAAGTTTGAAAACTTGAGAATGAAGGAAGATGAGACAATTCATGAATTCTACATGAACATCTTAGAAATAGCCAATACTTCTGGAGCCTTGGGAGAAAAGATGACTGATGAAAAGCTTGTAAGAAAGATTCTCAGATCTTTGCCAAAAATATTTGACATGAAAGTCACATCAATAGAAGAAGCTCAAGATATATGCACAATGAAAGTTGAAGAACTCATTGGTTCCCTTCAAACATTTGAGATGGGAATGAATGACACAATTGTGAAGAAGAACAAAAGCATAGCCTTGCTGTCAAATACTGATAAAGAAGAAGAAAATGATGAATCAGAAACTGATGAAAGCTTATCAGAAAACATTGCTATGCTTGGAAGACAGTTCAAAAAGATTCTCAGAAGGATGGAAGACAAGTCCAGACCAAGTGGAAGATACACAAATTCTTCTGAAAACAAAAGACCTTATGATGCTAATAGAAGGTCAAATTATGATGAAAAGACCAGTCAAGAAAAAGGAATTAAATGCCATGGATGTGAAGGATATGGACACATCAGGAATGAATGTCCTACCTATTTAAAAAGGCAAAAGAAAGGTTTCTCTGTAACCTGGTCTGATGAAGACTCAGGAGGTGATTCAGAAGAAGAATCAGCTAAGCATATCACTGCTCTAGCTGGATTATGTGAATCTGAAAGTGAATCCAGTGATGGGGAGCTTACTTTTGAAGAACTTGAGCAATCATACAAAGAACTATTCAAAAGAAGCACTGAAATATGCAGGGAGAGTATAAAGCTAAAGAAGCAGATTGAGTCACTAAAGGATGAAAAAGCAAGTGATCTAGAGATCATTGACACCTTGAAAAGTGAAGTAAGTCTTCTCAACTCCAAGTTGGAACATATGTCCAAATCTGTTAGAATGCTGAACAGTAGCTCAAGCACACTGGATGTTATTCTCAACAATAATAAGCATTCAGGGGATAAAAGTGGACTGGGATTTAACAAAGTTCATAAGATTGAAGCCAGCTCTAGCAAAACTACTTCAAAGTCCTTACAGTCAAACAAGATGTCCCAACAGATGCTTCAACATCATGAAAAGAACACAAAGCCAAACATAATGTTCCAACAGATGTCTCTACAGAACATAATGAAGAAGAAGTATCAAAGATGGAGATGTCATCATTGTGGAAGATTTGGACATATCAAACCTCACTGCTATAAGTTGCATGGATATCCAAATCAGATGTATCAGCAACCTCCTAAGCAGAAGATAGAAGTTACCAAAAAAGTGCTGCATAGACATCAAAGAGATCAGCAACCCCCTAAGCAGAAGACAGAGGTCATCAAGAAGGTATGGAGACCAAAAGCTAGTCTTCATGCTGATCAAAGCTACATGCCCAAGAACAAGATCAACAATCAACCTTGGATCTCTACTAATGAACAATACACAGGGCAGAGGTATCAAAAGAAATCTCAACTCAAATGGTCAAAGAAAGGTGTTGCATATATAGCTCATACATCACTAAGAGTATCAGCTAAAGAAGACTGGTACTTTGACAGTGGATGCTCAAGACACATGACTGGACAGAAGAATCTGCTAGTAGACTTAAAGTCATATTCATCCAGATATGTAACCTTTGGAGATGGAGCTAAAGGAGAAATCAAGGGAGTTGGGACCTTGGACTGTGCAGATGTACCAAGACTAGATGATGTGCTGCTGCTTAAAGGTTTAACTGCTAACCTGATCAGCATAAGTCAATTATGTGATCAAGGGTACAGTGTAAACTTTACCAAAACTGAATGCATAGTGTCTAACAAAGAACAAAAGGTTGTCATGAAAGGAGCCAGATCTAAAGACAACTGTTACATGTGGGAACCTCAAGACTTCAGTCTCACTTCAACTTGCTCTTTAGCTAAAGAAGAAGAAGTGAAACTATGGCACCAAAGACTAGGTCATCTTCATTTCAGAGGCATAAAGAAAATCATATCTATGGATGCTGTGAGAGGTATTCCTAAATTGAAGATTGATGATGGCAAAATATGTGGTGAATGTCAAATAGGCAAGCAAACCAAGATGTCCCATCCAAAGCTCCAACATCTGAAAACTTCCAAAGTTTTGGAATTATTACATATGGATCTTATGGGACCTATGCAGGTTGAGAGCCTTGGTGGTAAGAGGTATGCCTATGTAGTGGTTGATGACTTTTCAAGGTATACATGGATAAATTTCATCAAAGAAAAGTATGATGTATTTGATGTATTCAAAGACTTATGCCAAAGAATACAAAGGGAAAAAGCCAGCTGTGTGATCAGAATAAGAAGTGATCATGGAAAAGAATTTGAGAACCAAAAATTCTTAGATTTCTGTTCTTCAGAAGGAATCAATCATGAATACTCTTCACCAATCACTCCTCAACAGAATGGGATAGTTGAGAGGAAGAATAGAACTATTCAAGAATCAGCAAGAGCTATGATTCATGCCAAAAAGTTACCTTTGTACTTCTGGGCTGAAGTCATGAACACAGCTTGTTACATTCATAACAGAGTTACTCTAAGGAAAGGAACTTTGTCCACAATCTATGAAGTCTGGAAGGGCAGAAAACCCACAGTTAAGTACTTCCATGTGTTTGGAAGTAACTATTATATTCTGGCAGATAGGGAGCAAAGAAGAAAAATGGATCCTAAAAGTGATGAAGGGATTTTTCTTGGATACTCTATAAACAGCAGAGCATATAGAGTATTTAACTCTAGAACCAAGGTTATCATGGAGTCCATAAATGTGATAATTGATGATGCTCCTACAGATGTTCCAGAAGATGTTGGAACATCTGCTGATATCAAAACTGAAGCTGAAGAAAAGAGTGATCATTCTGACTTCACTCAAACTGATGCAAGGACAGAACAATCCAACAAACCTCCCTCCATCAGAATCCAGAAGGATCATCCCAAAGATTTGATAATTGATGATCCCAACAAAGGTGTAAGAACTAGATCAAGAGAAGTGATTTCAGGTTCCTGTTTTGTTTCAAAAATAGAACCTAAAAACATCAAGGAAGCTCTTACTGATGAATACTGGATTTGTGCTATGCAAGAGGAATTAGGTCAATTCACAAGGAATGAAGTGTGGAATCTTGTTCCTAGACCTGATGACATAAATGTGATTGGAACTAAATGGGTGTATAAGAACAAGTCAAATGAACAAGGAGTTGTTACAAAGAACAAAGCTAGACTTGTAGCTCAAGGATACACACAAATTGAAGGAGTAGACTTTGATGAAACCTTTGCACCAGTAGCAAGGCTTGAATCAATCAGACTACTTTTAGGAATTGCTTGTATCTTGAAGTTCAAGCTATTTCAAATGGATGTGAAAAGTGCCTTTCTAAATGGATATCTGAATGAAGAGGTATATGTAGAACAACCTAAAGGATTTGTTGATCCAAGCTGTCCAAATCATGTATACAAACTAAAGAAGGCTCTTTATGGTTTGAAGCAAGCTCCAAGAGCATGGTATGAAAGGCTAACTACGTTTCTTATCAAGCAAGGATACAGGAAAAGTGGAATTGACAAAACCTTATTTGTTAAAGATGAAGAAGGAAATGTCATGATTGCTCAAATATATGTAGATGACATTGTTTTTGGTGGGATGTCAGAAAGGATGGTGAAACATTTTGTCAATCAGATGGAATCTGAATTTGAAATGAGCCTAGTAGGAGAATTAACCTACTTTCTTGGACTGCAAATAAAGCAAATGGAGGACTCCATGTTCATTTCCCAAAGCAAGTATGCTAAGAACATAGTCAAGAAATTTGGGATGGATAGTGCTACTCATAAGAGAACTCCTGCCCCCACACATTTAAAGCTGACTAAATATGACAAGGGTGAGAATGTAGATCAAAGCCTATACAGAAGCATGATTGGAAGCTTGTTATATCTGACTGCTAGCAGACCAGACATAGCATTTGCAGTAGGTGTATGTGCAAGATATCAAGCTGATCCAAAAGTTAGTCATCTTAACCAAGTCAAGAGAATTCTGAAATATGTTAATGGTACTTGTGACTATGGCATAATGTACTTTCATGGATGCAAACCAATTCTCACTGGCTTCTGTGATGCTGATTGGGCTGGAAGTGCTGATGACAGAAAAAGCACTTCAGGAGGATGCTTCTTTCTAGGAAACAATTTGATTTCTTGGTTCAGTAAGAAACAAAATTGTGTATCCTTATCTACTGCTGAAGCTGAATATATAGCAGCTGGAAGCAGTTGTTCACAGTTGGTTTGGATGAAGCAAATGCTCATTGAGTACAATGTCCCACAAGATGTCATGACATTGGCAGAATTTTTGACCAACAAGAAATGTTGAATTCAGTTCAGGATGTCCTATCAGATGTTGGGACATTATCAAACACAGTATAAGAACTTAATTCAGGATGTCACACCAGATGTTGGGACATTGTGTAAATGATTTAAGTTCAGTTTTTCAGGATGTCCCAACAGATGTTGTGACATCTTAAACCTGCTACCAGAATTAATAAATGACTAACTGATCTGAGTAATTTAAGGAAAGTTATCTGGAATTAATTATGGATGGACAAAAACAGAATAAGGCGCATCTGTAGGGAGTGTTGTTATGAGACTTCAGCATAATCAGAAGAACTAAATCACCTAGAATCTAGGAAGTAACAAACCCTAATTCAAGGTGGAAGCTGCATGCGTTTTAGGACTGGATTAACCTAAAGAAAGCCCAAAATCCAAACACCTATTTAAGCAACAGAAACTCTCAGAATAGAGGACGAATTTCAGAAGACTAAATAGGGTGTTGTGTGTTTTAATAGCAGGTTGTTTAATTGTACCACTTTATGAGGTTTTAAGCAAAAGTGTATTTGTGTCTTGATTGAAAATGTGAAGTAAGATCAAGCTGTTTTGTTTGAAGTATGACTTCAATTTTATTAAACTTGTAAACAAGATCACTGTGTGATTGAGGGGGAGTGAGTTGGTACTCATATCTAAGTTGTGTCTTAGGTAGAAATTGCATTGGGTAGATATTAAGTGAAAGATTAAACTGGGTGGTTTAAGTCTAGAATTAATATTACTTATAGTGGATTTCCTCCTGTCTTGGTAGCCTCCAGATGTAAGTGTGGTTATACACTGAACTGGGTTAACAAATTACTGTGTTGTTTAATTTTCCTGCACTTTTTAAGTTTTGGTTAAATTTGTCAAGTGTTGGAACATCTCATTCGACATCTCATACCTTATCACAGAATTTCAATTTTCAATTTGTTTTGCATTTTTCCTTGTGAGATACCTTAAAACTCAAGCAAACTTAGAAAAATCATAAGTCCTTTAGGGTTTAACCTCTGACCTTCCCCTTTGGGTAGTGAACTTGTATAGGTTTAGGGTACCTTTGATTCCATTTTCAATTTTTTATCTCATGTTTTGCTTCTGATTTTGAATTTTGCATTGCATCTTGTACATAAACCCTAATCTTTGCCTTCATTTGCTTTCATTCTTCATAAGCTTGCATACTTGAACTTGCCTTGACATTTTGTGCATCCACATGACTTCTAAGACATCTTAGGACACATTAGACTCATTCTTGATCATTTCCTCATCCATTTGCCATGCCTTTGTTTTCATTTTATGTCATATACATTCATGAACTTTCATGATTCTTACATATCTCATTTGCATTCCCATCCTTTGTATGATCATCCACATCTCTTGGTTTGCTTTTGCATCATCCCATAGCATCATTTGCATCATGAATATGCTTCTGATTTTGGTTTGCATCCTTGCATTCATTCCATTTTCATTTTCATTTCATTTCCTTTGCTAACTTTTCAGGTGGTAAGTGTTTGAGAAGTGAATTTACCTTCACTTCTCATGATCTCTTCTCATCTCTCTTATGCATCTTTGCTGAATTTTGTATGTGTATTAGAGTGAGCTTGCTCATTCATGTTCCCTCCTCACCTTCTTTCTTCAAGCAACTTATCTTCTTAAGTGAAGTAAGTTGTCTTGCTTCTTCTGCTTCTCTTCCTTTCATCTACTTCTTCCTTGGTGGCTTTTCTCTTGAAGATCATCTTGCAAGCCTCATAAACCCTAGGAACACCCAAGCATGATCACAATTAGGGTTTGGTTAGTCCCCCCATTAGTTTTACCTTTGTGTCATCTTTATGTCTTCTCTCCTCATCTCTTAATCAAGGACTAAACCTTAAAGGTTTTAAGACTTTGTGATTAAGGTTATGCTTGTATCCTTCTATTAGGATGGAGTGTATAACTTTAATCCTAAGTGTTAAACCCTTAATATGTTTAAAACCTTTAATCAATCCACTTAATAAATCACTAAGACATCAAGCTTGTAACTTGGGCCTTGCATTAGGGTTCTAATTCTTCCTTAATTGGTTAAGAAGGACTAACCCTAGTGTTAATGGACAAGTCCCCCTCAAGTTGTCTTACAAACCATAAAATCCATTTCTTAATCTCACCATTAACTAAAATCCACTTAAATAAAGGTCTTGTTATGTCATGAGGTTAATTCCTAATCATGGATTAAGTTGAGGAGCCTTTCTCAGCTTAAATGTTCTCATCTATTATCCTTCTATTAGGATGGTGTAATGAGTCCATTAAATCTTTGATTATGGCTTAAATTCATTACCTAACACCAAACATAAACTCCAAAAAAAAAACATCTAAATAAATTCAAGTAGATTAATGATCTTAGTCCTACATCATGGTGATTAAATATGAGGTTTTTACTTCATACTTAAGGTATTCTCATTGCCCCTAATCAAAGGGAAAATGTGATGAGTCTACTAACCCTTAGTGTAGGCTTTAAGCTCATTAACTTATGACAAACACAAAAAGCAATAAAAGATTGAAAACACAAAAACAAACAATAATCGTCTCCTCCGAGATTCTTTTCTCACCTCATTCACTCACAAACGAGAACTTGCTTCTTCCGTCTAATGCAAGATAGTTTGCACCTGAGCTAGACAGGTCATACACTTGAGCATAGACAAGTAAGCAGTTCACAAGTCAATTTATCTTTCAGTCTCTTTGAGTCGAACTACGGTGTTCTGACTTCCTCATTGCACGAGAGGATACGTAGACATAACTTAACTGTTATCGAACAAAAGTCTCTGTATATTCCCCCTCTTCCAGCATTATTCTTCTAAGCCTCATTCCTGAGCAATTTCACTTCACATCTCTTTTGCACTGACACCTGTACATTCTCTTCCAGCTTTTTTGCACACAGATAGCACTGACACTACCCCTTTAAACACAAATCTTTTAAGCGTGGATCCCGTCGAGTACGGCGGACAATATGGGTGCTAATACCTTGCCAGGTTGTAACCAACCCCCTTTCTCAGTTTCTCTGGTTCGCAACCGTCTTATCCATCATTTCTTAGGTTTATGCAGCATTACCTTTCCTTCGGGATAAAAATGCCTAGCTGGCGACTCTTTTCAGTTCATCTTCATGTTCTCTCTTTCGCCGACCGTTCGCGTCTGTACCCCTCTTGACCAGGTGTCATTTGGTGGGAGCGACACACAGCCACATCAAAAATACGATTTTCACCTCTCTTGACCTGAGCTTCAGCAAACTTCACATAGAGGTCATATAAACTCCAACCAAGCATTGCAAACTCTTTAGGGGGATCATTGGAGGTGATTTGAAGCAAAGAACTGGTCAGAAAGCTCCAAAGGTGAAAGCTCTAGTTCAGGTATCACCAAGAACATTTTTTCTAGAAATCGTTTTTTATGCCATAGAAATGTTGCTTATGCTTCACTGATCATGTTGTGCTTATTGGTTTTGAAAATGATTGAGTTTTGAGCCTGAACCATGTCTCTGAAAGTTTGACCTAAAAACTTGTTTGATTCGATTCTTGTTTATGTTGAAATATAAATGAGTTTTTGTGCTTGATTCTTGCTTAAGGTGATTAGAAGTTGTGATCTGGAGTTTTAGAGGGTTTAAAATTGTCTAGGGAAGAAGTTAGCTTTTTGAAATCGCCGGAGAAGATGACCGGAACCACTGTTCCGGTCATCTGAAAGTGATTAGATTAGGGTTAGGGTTTAGGCCAGTTTGAATGAGAGCCCTTGGATCCTCTTTCCTGCGCGCAACCAACGTCCCAGATTTCATGATTTGTGCCCTAATCCTGTTTAATTAAGTTAATTAAGATTAGTGAAATTCAAATTCCCAGTTTAAACCTCAGCCGTCCAGATGCGCGCAAGTCAGCTCCCGCGTGTTTTATTCAAATGCTGGCCCTTTGATCTGTTGACTTTCCATTAAATCCAATTTTAATTCATATTTTTCTTATTTGTTTTGCATATTTATTTTAAAATAGCTAGAAAATCTCAAAAATATTTATTTTTTGCATGCTGACTTTAATTAATTTTCTTGAAATAAAAACAATTTTTATTTTATTTTTTGCATTTTAAAAACATTTTAAAAATAATTTAAATGTTTATTTTAATTGATTAATGAAGATTAATTAATTAAAATAGCATTTAGGTTTCCAAAAATCACAAAAACATTCAGAGAGCATTTCCAAACATTTAGAAACATTTACAAACTCACAACACAAATTTCTTTTTGGTTTTGACCATACTTTGGCAATTTTCATTTGAATTAGGGTTCCTTAATTTGAATATTTTCAACCCTAACTTCAAAAATTCATAACTTTTGATCCAAGTGGAGTTTGTGAATGGTTCCTTTTGCATTGTGTTAGGCATCCTTTCAAGCATCTAAACATTTTTGTTTCATTTTTACCTTGCATTTTTAATTTGTTTGGCATTTTACCTTTAGGATCACCCTTAAAACCCTAGAATTTAGGAAAATCATAAGTCCTTTAGGGTTTAGCTTCTGACCTTCCCCTTTGGGCAGTGAACTTGTATAGGCTTAGGGTCCCTTTGATGCCATTTTCAATTTTTTATCTCATGCTTTTCTTCTGATTTTGGATTTTTCATCTCATGTTGTACATAAACCCTAATTTGCATCTTCATTTGCATTCATCTTGTATAAGCTTGCATACATGAACTTGCCATGACATTTTGTGCATCCACATGACATATAAGACATCTTAGGACATGTTGAAATCATGTTTGATCATTGCATCATCCATTTTGCATGCTTTTTCTTTCATTTGAAGTCATATGCATTCATGAACTTTCATGCCTCTTACATGTCTCATTTGAATCCCCATCCTTTGTATGATCATCCACATCCCTTGACATAAATTTGCATCATCTCTTTGCATCATTAGCATCATGAACATGTTTCTGACTTTGGTTTGCCTCTTTGCATTTCATCTCATTTTCAATTCATTTCATTTCCTTTTGCTAACTTTTCAGGTGGTAAGTGTTTGAGAAGTGAATTTGCCTTCACTTCTCATAATCTCTCATCTCTCTTGTGCATTCATTGCTGCATTTTGTATGTGTTTTAGAGTGAGCTTCCTCATTCATGTTCCTCCTTCACTTTCTTTCTTCAAGCAACTTATCTTCTTAAGTGAAGTAAGTTGACTTGCCTCTTCTGCTTCTTTTCCTTTCATCTTCTTCTTCCTTGGTGGCTATTCTTGGAGATCTCCTGCAAGCCTCATAAACCCTAAGAATACCCAAGCATGATAACAATTAGGGTATGATTAGTCCCCCATTTAGTTTTACCTTTGTGTCATCTTTTGTGTCTATCTTCTCATCTCTTAATCAAGGACTAAACCTTCAAGGTCATAAGGCTTTGTGATTAAGATTATGCCTGCATCTTTCTCTTAGGATGGAGTGTATAATTTTAATCCTAAGTGTTAAGCCCTTAATGTGTTTAAATCCTTTAATCAACCCATCTAATAAATCACTAAGACATCAAGCTTGTAACTTGGGCCTTGCGTTAGGGTTCTAATTCTTCCTTAATTGGTTAAGAAGGACTAACCCTAGTGTTAATGGACAAGTCCCCCTCAAGTTGTCTTACAAACTATAAAATTCACTTCTTAATCTTACCATTAACTAAAATACACTTTAATAAAGGCTTTGTTTTGTCATGAGGTAAATCCCTAATCATGGATTAAGTTGAGGAGCCTTCCTCAGCTTAAATGTTCTCATCTATTATCCTTCTATTAGGATTGTGTAATGGGTCCATTAAATCCTTGATTATGGCTTAAACTCATTACTTAACATTAAACAAAAAATCCAAAAACATCTAAATAATGGCAAGCAGGTTAATGGTCTTAATCCTGCATCCGGGTGATTAAGTGTGAGGTGTTTACTTCATACTTAAGGTATTCTCATTACCCCTAATCAGAGGGAGGATATGATGAGTTTACTAACCCTTGGTTTAGGCTTAAGCTCATTTTCTTATGACAAACACAAAAAGCAATAAAATATTAAAAACAAAAAAAAAAACAATAATCGTCTCCTCCGGGATTCTTTTCTACCCTCATTCACTCATAAACGAGAACTCGCTTCTTCCGTCTAATGCAAGACAGTTAGCACCTGAGCCAGACAGGTCATACACTTGAGCATAGACAAGTAAGCAGTTCACAATTCAATTTATCTTTCAGTCTCTTTGAGTCGAACTATGATGTTCTGACTTCCTCATTGCACGAGAGGATACGTAGGCATAACTTAACCATTATCAAACAAAAGTCTCTGTATTCCCCCCCCCCCTCTTCCAGCATTATCCTATAAGCCTCATAGTCTTGAGCTTTGCATTTTTTCCTTACACTGACACTTCTTTTATTTCACTTCACATTTCTTTTGCACTGACACTTGCATTCTTTTCCAGCTTTTGCACACAGAATAGCATTGACACTACCCCTTTTAAACATAATCTTTCAAGCGTGGATTCCGTCGAGTACGACGGACAATCTGGGTGTTAATACCTTCCCAGGTTGTAACCAACCCTCTTTCTCAGTTTCTCTGGTTCGCAACCGTCTTATCCATCGTTTCTTAGGTTTATGCAGCATTACCTTTCCTTTGGGATAAAAATGCCTAGCTGGCGACTCTATTCATTCTTCTCCTTCGCTGACCGTTCGCGTCTGTACCCTATCTGACCAGGTGTCATTTGGTGGGAGCGATAGAAATAACCCAAAATGTTGGGGGTCAGGGTTTGAACCCCTGACCTTGCCTTTTCCAGCCTTAATGCTCAACAACTATGCTGTGCGCGCAGCTGGGATATGACCTGGGCAAAACGAATTATATGTTAAACCTGAAATTAAGACAAGGCATTAAAAAATGGGGAAACCTTGGATTCGAACCCTGTTCCCATTGATTACCAACACGCGCGTGTGACCACCAGGCTACCTACATAGATTGTGAATCATATCAAAACAATACTATATAATATAAAATAAAATTTGAAACTGGAAAACCAAGCCATCACCATCTTCAACCTCCATCCGTTGTCTTAGGTTTTAGTGACGCTTTTGCTGTAGCTAAAGGCTATAGTGACGGATCTTCTTCATCACTATAAGTCCTGCAAGTTTAAACATTAAGAATACGAGCAATAAATTCAATCTAATGATTCAGATCAATCAAAGTCAATCCAATAAATCCAAATATGTCATTAATTTGGTATGAAATAAGCTTTTTATGGAACCCCTAATTCGCGACCTAAAGAAACCTAATAATGGCGTTTTTATGCATCAAGTATGTGATTCGGAAAAATCAAGAATAACATAAAACACAAATTCGGTTTATGAGTTATGTAAGGTTTTAGATGATGATGATGATGATGGGGAAACGTTCAGTGATCATCCTAGAAGAGATTCCCACCTTTGTTTTGTCTTAAAAGTATCTAAATCTCCAAAACCTAATGCCACTTTTCTTGAAGTTTTTTGAAGTTGAAACAATGTCTTGGCCTGCAAAAATTCGTGTCACATGCCATGATGTTGTTATGTACTTATAGTAGAATACATTTAGGTTAAAAATTAGGCTTTGTGTTCATGGATTTAGTTGCTTGGTAATGAAGAAATCAATCACACATAATGATTCAAAAATCACATATATCCTTACTAAATTTGTCTAGCAAGAATTTGTAATATCTTCAATCAACTTAAATGCCATATATTTGGTTCTAGAACAAATATTTGATCCAATATTTGATTTTTCATATTTGATTTTTATTAAAATTGAATTTTAACAAATAAAATCCAAAATAATATAAAATAAAATTATAAAATCATAATAAATGGTTATTGGGTCGTGCATGCCTTTATCTTTGAGATTGGGTTGCAATTTTATGGGCCCATTTGGAAAACTTTGAAGTTAAGGCCTTTTTTTGCTTCATACACCCCTTGAAAATTTCCCAACTTTGACAAGGAACAACTCCCTCAATTTTAAGGCTATGAAGGTGTTATTGAACTTTTTAGAAATCTTAGAGAGTCCTCTAATCAACATTTTTGGTCCAATGTCCATATCTTTTACCATTTTCAAATTATGAGCTTTAGAAAAAGTTGACTTTCAAAAGAACCTATAATGTTTTAGCTCATACCTTCCAAATGAAGCATTTCTGGCCTTGGCTTGTGAGACACAAAGTTGTAGAGAATTCAATTTATTTCAAAATGAGATTTGTATGGGAATTTTTTTATGAAGTATGTGAAAGTTATGGTTGGTCAAAGTTCAGTTGACTTTTACTATGGAAACCCTAATTTAGAAACTTCTTGATTCTTGATGATCTGAGATTTCCTTAACGAATCATGATCAACGCTTGATCAAATGATGAATTTTACCTCATAATCTTGATGTTGAAAAAAAAATCTTGAAGTTTGACTTTAAGTTGACCACAGTTGTCGCTCCCACCAAATGAGGCCAGGTCAAATGGGGTACAGACGCGAACGGTCAGCGAAAGGAGAGAGAACACACAAGGGTGAACTCAAAAGACAAGAGTCGCCAGCTAGGCATTTTTATCCCGGAGGAAAGGTAATGCTGCATAAACCTAAGAAGAGGTATGGATAAGACGGTTGCGAACTAGAGAGACTGAGAAAGGAGGTTGGTTACAACCTGGGAAGGTATTAGCACCCAGATTGTCCGCCGTACTCGACGGGATCCACGCTTAAAAGATTTGTGTTTTAAAGGGGTAGTGTTAGTGCAATTTGTGTATCAAAGCTGGAAAAGGATGCAAGTGTCAGTGTAAAAGAAATGTGAAGTGAAATGAAAGAGTGTCAGTGCAAAGAAAGAATATGAAGCTCAAGACTATGAGACTTAAAAGAATAATGCTGGAAAGAGGGGGAATATACAGAGACTTTTGTTCGATAACTGTTAAGTTATGCCTACGTATCCTCTCGTGCAATGAGGAAGTCAGAACACCGTAGTTCGACTCAAAGAGACTGAAAGATAAATTGGCTTGTGAACTGCTTACTTGTCCATGCTCAAGTGTATGACCTGTCTGGCTCAGGTGCTAACTGTCTTGCATTAGACGGAAGAAGCAAGTTCTCGTTTGTGAGTGAATGGGGTGAGAAAAGAATCCCGGAGGAGACGATTATTGTTTGTTTTTGAGTTTTCAGTCTTTTATTGCTTTTTGGAGTTTGTCATAAGTTAATGAGCTTAAGCCTAAACCAGAGGTTAGTAAACTCATCACATCCTCCCTCTGATTAGGGGTAATGAGAATACCTTAAGTGTGAAGTAAACACCTCACACTTAAACACCATGATGTAGGTTTAAGATTATTAACCTACTTGCATTTATTAGATGTTTTTGTTGTTTTTTTTGTTTAGTGTTGAGTAATGAGATTAAGCCATAATCAAGGATTTAATGGACTCATTACACCATCCTAATAGAAGGATAATAGATGAGAACACTTAAGCTGAGGAAGACTCCTCAACTTAATCCATGATTAGGGATTAACCTCATGACAAAACAAAGCCTTTATTAAATGGATTTTAGTTAATTATAAGATGAAGAAATGGATTTTATGATTTGTAAGAAAACTTGAGGGGGACTTGTCCATTAACACTAGGGTTAGTCCTTCTTAACCAATTAAGGAAGAATTAGAACCCTAATGCAAGACCCAAGTTACAAGCTTGGTGTCTTAGTGATTATTGGATGGATTGATTAAAGGATTTAAACACATTAAGGGTTTAACACTTAGGATTAAAGTTATACACTCCATCCTAATAGAAGGATGCAGGCATAAGCTTAATCACAAAGCCTTAAAACCTTTAGGGTTTAGCCCTTGATTATGAGATGAGAAAAGAAGACTCAAAGATGACACAAAGGTAAAAGCTAAATGGGGGACTAATCAAACCCTAATTATTATCATGCTTGGTTGTTCCTAGGGTTAATGAGGTTTGCAAGAAGATCTTCAAGAGAGAAGCCACCAGGAAAGAAGCAGATGAAAGAAGGAGAAGCAGAGAGAAGCAAGACAACTTGTTTCACTTAAGAAGACAAGTTGCTTGAAGGAAGAAAGAGAGCAAGAGCATGAATGAGCAAGCTCACTCCAATACACAAGATAAAATGCAGCAATGATGCAATAGAGATGAGAAGAGATTGTGAGAAGTGAAGGCAAATTCACTTCTCAAAACAACTTACCACCTGAAAAGTTAGCAAAAGAAATGAAATACAATGCAAATGAGATGAAATGTCATGATGCAGACCAAAGTCAGAAGCATAAACATGATGTTAATGATGCTAAGAGAAGATGCAAACACAAGATAAGACATGAGAATGATCATACAAGGATATGGATGCAGATGAAGCATGCTTGAACCATGGAAGTTCATGAACGTTTATGAAATGCAATGGAGATATAACATGGAAAATGAAAGATGCAATGATCAAACATGATTCTAATATGTCCTAAGATGTATTATGAATCATGTGGATGCACAAAATGTCATGGCAAGTTCTTGAATGCAAGCAAATGAGAAATGGATGCAAAGGAAGGCACAAATTAGGGTTTATGATCAACACACAAAGCAAAATTCAAAATCAGAAGCAAGTGACATGATAAAAAATTGAAAATGCAATTAAAGATACCCTAAACCTATACAAGTTCACTGCCCAAAGGAGGGGGTCTGACTCTTAACCTAGTCAAAGTTATGATTTTCTTAAGTCAATTAGGGTTTTAAGGTACCTCATCATGAAAAATGCAAAACAAATTGAAAATGGAAGATCAATTCAAACCAAATTTATCCTATAAACTACATGCCATGAAGGATGCAATGCAAGAAGAACCATCATCAAACTCTTAATGGTTAGGCACAATGGATTTTTTCAAGTTTGAACAAAAATATTGCCTTAAAATGAATTTAATTCCAATGAAAATGATCAAAATGCATTAAGGACCAAAAAGAAATTTGTTTTGAGAGTTGGATAATGTTTCTAAATGTTTTTAAATGTAATATGAATTTTTTTTGTGATTTTGAAATACCTAAATGTATTTTTAATTAATTAATTTTCATTAACTAATTAAAAATAAACATTTAAATGATTTAAAAATAATTTCAAAATGCAAAAAATAAAAATAAAATTATATTCAGAATGAGAAAAATATTTTAAGTCAGCATGCAAAAAAATAAAATTTTTATAATGTGTTTTGCTATTTTAAAATAAATGAGAAAGAAAATGCAATAAAAATGAATTTTAAATATGAATTAATGAAGGTAATCCAATCCAGTGGCTGAGATTCAAACAAAAAGGGGAGGGAATTGACCTGCGCGCGCGAAAGAGTGGTCCAAATTCAAACTTTCCTAATTATGTCATTAGCCCTAATCTTAACCCTAATCACTTTCAGATGACCGAAATAGTGTTCCGGTCATCTTCTCCGGCCAATCAATTTCTCAATCTCACTCAAAACGCATCAAAACCTCACTAAACTCTCCAGAATCAATCTATGAACATCATTAAACATAAACCCTACAACAAACATCATTTATTTTTCGTGAATCAAGAGAAACAAACAAAATCATTTTCACGGGCAAACTTTCAGACAGTCAATACATGCTTGTTTCTTGACCATTTTCAAAACCAAACACATCCAGATGATTAGTGCAACTCATAGAATCATTTTATAACAAGAAATTAAAGTTCTGGAAAAAATGTTCTTGAGCTCACCTGAACTGGAGCTTTCGAAACAAGGACTTTCTGGCTGCTTCTTTGGTCCAAACAAGCTCCAATGATCCTCCCCAGAAGTTTGTGATGCTTAGCTGGAGTTTATATGGTCTCTAGAGGAAGTTTGCAGAAGCTCAGGTCAATGGAGGAGGGAAATTGGGTTTTTTATGTGGGAGGTTTCAGGCCAAAACAATGGTTGGGAAATGATCAGAGGATCATGGTGAGTGATTTGGTGAAGTTTGTTTTGATGTTTGAAGGCTGTGTTTTGAGATTCGAAGCAAAATGCATAAGAGGTCAATTTTGGGAACTATGGCTTGTGGGATGTTTCAGGCTGTGTTGTGTTATGTGTTGAGTCTCATTTGGTACACATATCAATCCTTGATAGGTCAGAGAGTTGTTGCTGGCCTAGCTTGATTGGTATGGGCCATTTTGCATAAAGTCAACTTTTTGTGTAAGAGAGGTATGGGCTCTTTCAGTCAAGGTACAAGGAATGGCTTGGCTTCAGCTTCAATCAAGGAGAACCATGGAAATGGATTAGAGGCAATGCAGCAAGTGGATTAGGGTTTATGTGAGTTTTTGCAATTTCACAAAGTTTGGCCCTTTTGAAGTTTCTTAATGCACAAGTCATGAAAATGGACAATTCTTTGATGCATTCTGATTTTTAGGTCATGGTTCATGTTTGTGCAAAGGTTAGAAGTCACATTGAAGTCACATTTTTCCTTGGCAAGAGGTTTTTCAACTTTGCCTCTTTGGTGTAAAACTTGAAATTATGTGATTTTGTCCAACTTTGACAAGCCATAACTTTTGATCCAAAATGAATTAGAATGATTTCTTGTACTTTTTGAAAAGGGAATGATCCATTCTACAACTTTCATGACCAAAGTTTTCTCATTTGAAGCATTTTTGAATCAATTTGAGGAGGTTGAAAAACTTTCCCAAAATGGCAAGTTTACATTACAAGTCACTTTCCCAAAAAGGCAATTTTGCAAATGGCTTGAAATTTTTCAATTTTGTGAACTTCTAACATCTTCTATGATCAAATAAAGATCATACACATTCAAAATGATGGAGAACACCCTTTGGTTGGGTCATTGGGGGCCTCAGATGCCCTGATTTTGCACTGACTTGCTTAAGAAGTCAACTCTTGATTAGATGACTTCCCCATGGAATTTCTTCATGAAAATTGATATGCATGATCCTTATAACATATAGAGACCAATAGAAACAAGAATGACCAAAACATTTGGAGTTATGGCCTCTGAAACCAAAACCCTAATTCTAGGTCATCTGTGGAGTTAAACTTGGCTCTGCCTCCATGCCTTTCTCAGTTCTTGTGATTCTTTGACTTTATTGACCTTGTGAGGATATAATATGATGCTTGAACATGTATGGACCCTATTGAAATGATTGAAGACCCTTGGAGTGGCTCAAATGGCCCTTGGATGACTCAGATCATAAACCCTAGATGCAGATGACTTAGAAGCAATGCAGTGAAGCAAAAATGCAATATGAGATGCTATGATTGAACTTATGCACATGTAAGGATCACAAGCCACGGTGTGAATGGGTGAGGGCAAATTTGGGGTGTTTATAGCTGCCCCTATTCAAACATGAGTTAGCTGTGCAGGATGTAAGCAGCGGCTTAACAGGCAAACAAGATAACTTGTGGTTGAATACCAAAGACAGTCCAAAATTTGCACTCACTGAATGAAGAAGAAAAGGGATATAGATTGTAAAGGAAAATAAAGTATGTTTATAAAGTGAGGGCGACGGAGGACGACCGCCGAGCAGAGGACGACTGCTGGGGATGAAGCAATGACGGGGACGACCGACATGCTTGGGAAAAATGCGGGAAATAAAGCAATGACGGGGACGGCCGACAAGCTGGGGATATAAGAGATTATGATGGGGAAGGCCATCAAGTAAAGCTATAAGACTCTATGGGGATTATAGATAAATGATGGGGATGACCATCAATGTTCAAGACATAAATGAAATAAATGATGAGGTACGGTCATCAGAGGTGAAGGACGATCACCTAGCAGGGGACGGCTGCTCTGTTGGGGATAAGATGAGGGACGGTCATCTAAGGTGAAGGACGATCACCTGGCAAGGTGCGGTTGCCAAAAGTATCACGACATAGGACGAATGCCGGATGAAAAGGTCGACGATGGGGACGACCATCGGATAAGCATGATGAAGGACGATCATCAAGAGGTGAAGGACGATCACCTAGCAGGGTACGGCTGCTCTCAGGGTTTATCATGACATATGACAAATGTCAGATAACAGAATCAACGATGGGGACGACCATCGGATAAACTGATGAAGGACGATCATCAAGAGGTGAAGGACGATCACCTAGCAGGGTACGGCTGCTAAATAATATCACGACATAGGACGAATATCGGATAGGAAGGGGTTCTAACGAATAGAGACTCCTCTGGGAATGATGAAGGACGATCATCAAAAATGGTGAAGGACGATCACCTGGCAGGGTACGGCTGCCGAAAGGTATCATGACATAGGACGAATGTCCGATAGAAAGGAAATAGTTCCTCAAGATTTGTTGGGGACTCTTCTGGGGAAGGGTAGACACTGACGAGTGTCTAAATTCAAGAAAAAGATACAAGTGTTTGACACTGTGTATTGATTAAAGATGCGGATGAGCATCCTTAAGATTATGATACGGACGAGTATCAGAAGAAACAAACGCTTGACGCATGTTCAGAGATGATGATACGGACGAGTATCAACTGGTTAACAAAGAACAAGGACGAGTGTCGAATCTGGGGGGATATAAGTGGTTTATACGAGATACGGACGAGTATCTGTATGAGTAAACAGTATGAGTGAGACACAGGTGAGTGTTTAACTTACTGGGGAGAGTGCGACACGGACGAGTGTCGGAAAAAGTGTATTATAAACAAGCATTTGATTTACAAAGTGTTTAGGCAACTATACTGGGGAAGATGGCACGGACGGGTGTCAAGGAAATTGTATATATATATATGTGTCTATGTGTTATGAATGCAAAGGGGACGCTTTGGCTTTCTGCTGGGGGTACGACACGGACGAGTGTCAAGAAGCATCTGTACTATATAGACATCTGTTTTCTTCGGGCAATCTTATTGGGGAATGCCGACACGGAAGGGTGCCAAAAGGGGTGTGTTTCTGTATTTGTGAGTGTAAAGGAAATGCTTTGGCTCCCTGCTGGGGAATTTCGGGGAGTCTTTCATATTTTGTTGTTGGTATTTACAAGCGTGATTCAGAACATGGCTTATGATTATGTAATATGTTTGATTTTTGCCGCAATGCTCCGTATTGCACGGAATGCTACGCTCTGGGGGGAAATATGATGCGAATGCTATGATTATGCAAAGATACCGATCCGGGATCCGGATCCCGTTGCTGTGGAGATCTCCGGCTGATCTGCTTGAAGTGGATATCCCAGCTGGGGATGAGATCATTGGTAGATCTGGCATATATGACTCTGCATGGGGAAATAGATCACTGATAGACCTATCTCAGTAATGAGGGACCCAGCTGGGGTTTGTAGAAGCTTTCCTTACTATGTTGTGAAATCTTCAGGCGTTTCTCTTCTGGATAGAGGCTGAAATTTTGTGGGGAGAGGGTTCCCAGTCTATCACTTGGCTGGGGAATAAGAAAGATCATTGGAAGATCTTCCTAAAGATTTCTGTGGGGACCCTGCTGGGGAGGACACTTGATAAACTCAGCTGGGGATAAGGACAACTTCAGGTGCTGCCCTTTGGAGAAGTGATGCTTGGTAACTCTGGGGGGAGATAGCATCTCAGGTGCTGTTTGGAAGGGTGCTGAGGAAGCAATGATTTGACAGCTTGCTGGGGAGAAGCTTCAGGCCCCATGTTGCGCTTTGAATACCTGCAACCCCGTAAAGACAAAGAAACGCACAAATATCCCGAGGTATCCCTTACTGGATTCCATCATAGGAGTTTAAACACTCCCGGGAGTAAGTATATTTCTTGTAAGCACGTATTTTTAAGAAAGACGCATCTGTATTTATGCGATCAACAAATTAATGATATCGGACATTTTGCAAATAAAAGATGTATGAGATAGTGTGTGACTGAAAATCTGATTTTATTAATTCGTGTGCCCTGAATTGGCAAGTACAGTCAAAGAAACAAATCCCCTAAAATGAGGAGATTGTTATAAATTGAGAAACAAAAGATGTAGGCAATGTTGACGACGCTTCAGTGAGCTTCCCTTTTGCTATGACTCGTATGACATTGACGTTCTTCTTATCTTGCTTTCTGAAGAAGGCTGATTCTGACCGACGCTCGAACCTTTTGAAGCTTACCATGTTGTGGGTGATACAGATGAATTCAGAATGCAGTCGTTCGCTTATTCCCTTATTTTGCGTGGATCGCCCTTTCAGGTTTTCAATCCACCGGGATACCCATTTTTGCCTGAGTTGTCCAATGCGGCTTTTCAACTCAGCGGGTGTACATTTTTTTTTATTTTCCCTTATTTTTGCCCGAGTCTTTTATTCTGTTTTTTTTTACTCGCCGGGATGCCCTATTTTTGCCTTGACTTACATTCTGTTTTTATGTCCAGCGGGTCATTTTATGCGAAGTATTTTTTAACTGCATCTGAATTTACAGGGGACAGGAAGTCCTCGCCATCCATAGTACTGAGCATCAGTGCTCCACCAGAGAAAACTTTCTTTACTACGAATGGCCCTTCATAGTTCGGAGTCCACTTGCCCCTGTGGTCTGTATGAGGAGGGAGGAGTCTTTTCAGCACAAGATCTCCTACTTGGTACTCTCGGAGCCTGACTTTCTGATCGAAGGATTTCTTCATTCTTTTCTGATACAGCTGTCCATGACAAATGGCAGCCAATCTCTTCTCTTCAATTAGATTCAGTTGTTCGTATCGGGATCGGACCCATTCTGCTTCATTCAGCTTAACATCCATCAGTACCCGCAGGGAAGGTAATTCAACTTCAACAGGTAAGATTGCCTCCATACCATACACAAGCTGATACGGTGTTGCCCCAGTGGATGTTCTGATTGACGTACGGTACCCATGTAAGGCAATGGTAACATTTCATTCCAGTCTTTATAGGTAACCACCATCTTCTGCACAATCTTCTTGATATTCTTGTTAGCTGCCTCCACAACGCCATTCATCTTTGGCCTGTAAGGTGAAGAATTGTGGTGTTGGATCTTGAAGTCCCGGCATAGTTCTGCCATCATTTTGTTGTTTAAATTGGAACCATTATCAGTAATGAACCTCTCGAGAACCCCATACGGACAGATGATGTCTCTCTTCAGGAATCGGGCTACCACTTTCCTGGTGACATTTGCATAGGAAGCTGCTTCAACCCACTTGGTGAAATAATCAATGGCTACCAGGATGAATCTGTGGCCATTTGAAGCAGTCGGTTCAATCTTTCCAATCATATCAATGCCCCACATGGAAAAGGGCCAAGGTGAAGACATCACATTCATGGGGTTTGGAGGCACATGCATTTTATCTGCATAAATCTGGTATTTGTGGCATTTTCTGGCATAGGCACAACAGTCGGCGTCCATTGTGATCCAGTAATAGTCTGATCTTAACAACTTTTTAGCCATAACATGCTCTCCTGCATGGGTACCAAAGGATCCTTCGTGCACCTCGTGCATCAACAAGTCTGCTTCTGCCCTATCAACACATCTGAGAAGTACCATGTCAAAGTTTCTTTTATACAAGGAACCATCAGCATTCAGGAAGAAACTACCAGCTAGCCTTCTCAAAGTCTTCTTATCATTGGAAGATGCCCCGGGTGGGTATGTCTGATCCTCCAAGAAGCACTTAATGTCATGGAACCAAGGCTTATCATCCTTAACAATGTCTGCTGAGAACACGTATGCTGGTCTGTCGAGTCGGGATACTGCAATCCGAGGCACAAAGTTGGCAGCTTGAACTTTGATCATGGATGAAATGGTAGCCATAGCATATGCAAACTGATTTTCATCCCGAGGGATATACTCAAGCTTGACCGTTGTGAAGAAAGTCAACAACCTCCTTGTATAATCCCGATAAGGTATCAGATGATCTTGGTGGGTGTACCATTTGCCATTGGTTTGATTAATTACCAGAGCTGAATCTCCGAACACAGTCAAAGTCTTGATCCTGAGGTCAATGGCTTCCTCAAGACCCATAATACAAGCTTCGTATTCAACTTCTTTGTTAGTGCAGTTAAAGGTGAGTTTTGCCGAGAAAGGCATGTGAACTCCCTTAGGTGTAATGAGTACTGCACCAACACCACGACCATTCATATTAACAGCCCCATCAAACATCATAGTCCATTCTTCTTCTGGGTCAGGCCCTTCAGTGTGAACAGGCTCCTCATGATCTTTTGCTTTTATGAACATGATGTCTTCATCGGGGATGTCAAATCTCATAGGCTGGTAATCATCAATGGGTTGCTCAGCAAAATCATCAGACAATACACTGCCTTTGATGGCCTTCTGAGAGGTGTACTGAATGTCATATTCTGTGAGGATCATTTGCCATCTTGCAACCCGCCCGGTAAGTGCTGGCTTCTCAAAAATGTACTTAACTGGGTCCATTTTAGAGATTAATAGGGTAGTGTGGGTCAACATATACTGTCTCAGTCGGTGAGCAGCCCACGCTAAAGCACAGCAAGTTTTCTCGAGCAGTGAATAACGTTGTTCACAGTCGGTAAACTTTTTGCTTAGGTAGTATATTGCATACTCTTTTTGACCAGACTCGTCATGCTGGCCCAGCACACACCCCATTGACTCTTCTAATACTGTCAAGTACATTATTAGAGGTCTTCCTTCAACTGGAGGCATAAGGATCGGAGGCTCTTGTAAGTATTCCTTAATTTTGTCAAAAGCCCTCTGGCAGTCTTCGTTCCACCTGACCGTTTGTTCTTTTCTTAACAGCTTGAACAAAGGTTCACAAGTTGCTGTAAGGCGAGATATGAACCGTGAAATGTAGTTCAATCTACCTAGGAACCCTCGAACTTCTTTTTCAGTTTTCGGTGCAGGCATTTCTTGAATGGCTTTAACTTTATCAGGGTCAACTTCAATCCCCTTTCACTTACAATAAATCCCAGCAGCTTACCGGATCGCACCCCGAATGTGCATTTGTTGGGGTTTAACTTCAGTTGGTACTTCCTCAGACGCTTGAATAGCTTTAACAGATTTACCAGGTGGTCTTCTTCTGTGAGGGACTTGGCAATCATGTCATCCACATAACATCAATTTCTTTGTGGATCATGTCATGGAATAATGTTACCATAGCCCGTTGATAAGTGGCACCAGCGTTCTTTAGTCCGAATGGCATTACCTTATAACAGAACGTGCCCCAGGGTGTGATGAAAGTCGTCTTCTCCATGTCTTCAGGTGACATCTTGATCTGATTGTATCCCGAAAATCCGTCCATGAAGGAGAACACCGAGAACTGAGCCGTATTATCAACCAATACATCAACGTGAGGTAAAGGGAAATCATCTTTCGGGCTGGCTCTGTTCAGATCCCGGTAGTCCACACACATCCTCACCTTGCCGTCTTTCTTAGGCACAGGCACAATATTAGCGACCCACGGCGGATAGCTAGTTACAGCAAGGAAACCGGCGTCCCACTGCTTTTGTACCTCTTCTTTTATCTTCATTGCTATATCCGGGCGAGTACGGCGCAACTTCTGTTTCACTGGTGGAAAATCTTTTTTCAGTGGCAGCTTATGCATGACAATGTTGGTGTCTAACCCTGGCATATCCTGATAAGACCAAGCAAAAACATCCACATATTCACGAAGCATATCAATCAGTTGTTCTTTCACTGAATCCTGCAGGCAGGCCCCGATCTTAACTTCTTTCACGTCTTCTTCCGTACCAAGATTAACCGTTTCTACCTCCTCCTGATGAGGAGTGATAACCTTATCCTCTTGCCTTAACAACCTGGCTAGCTCTTCAGGAAGCTCATAATCTTCTTCAACCCCTTCATCAGCTTGATTGATTGGATTGTCAAAATCATACGAAGTCATAGTAGTGTTGTTATCGGTGCAGTCTGAAAGGCACTTTCTGCAAGGGTTTAGATTGGTTTATTTTAGTGATCGATTTTATCTTATTTAGAAAAAAGTGAAATGAAGTTATCATTTTGGAAAACATTGCCATTTTATTTTTGTACAAAAAGAAAAATGAAAAACAGTGAGCGAAAAAGGGAAAGACTCATTTGCAAAAGATGTCCGATATTCATTGATTAATCCATTTGCACAAAATTACAAGATGGCCGATTACAAAATGAGTCTTGTCATCTTGGGCAAGATGCAAGACTTGATGCATGCTTAAAAATACAGGAAATAATAATTACTCTGCAGGAGTAACCCTTATAATTTCCTAGGAAGACCAGTTAAGGACTTGGCTCCCCGGGATCCTTGGACGTATCCAGTTCTCTAGGTTGCGGTCGCTTTCCTCCTCGTCTTCCAAGTTGTTTACAGCATCCGGGGTGAGCATTCCCCCGCTGACAAAACTGGGCTTTTTAGCGGCCTCTGATTGATCTTGTTGAGTTGGTCTGTAACCCAACCCAAATCTGTCTTCTTTATTTTCCACGGGCAACAGCTTGCCCCAGCCTTGGGCAGTACCCTCTTCAACAACCTTCCGGGCTTGCTGATATGATGTTATGGAGGTTCCCAGTACAACAGATGCTTCATTAATGTTCAGGGCCTCAAACCCCTGGCTCATAGTTTCATGGATTTCTCCATCCATCTCAATGTACTTATACGTAGCCAAATGGCTAGTAAAGATGCCTTCTTCCCCACAGATGGTGATGATATGGCCTTCCCACTTGAATTTCAGCTTCTGGTGAAGGGTAGACGTAACAGCGCCAGCGGCATGGATCCAGGGTCTACCCAACAAACAGCTGTAGGCCGACTGAATGTCAATCACATAGAAGGTAGTTTTGAAGGTCTGCGGGCCAATCATCACAGGCAGATCAATCTCTCCAAGCACTGATCTTTTAGAGCCATCAAATGCTCTCACCACCAAATTACTTGGACGCAGTGCCAAGCCATCATACTCCAGCTTCACTAAGGCTTTCTTTGGTAGAACATTGAGCGACGACCCAGTGTCTACCAGTACATGAGATAGAACAACACCCTTGCATTCCAAGGTGATATGTAAAGCCTTGTTGTGGTTACGTCCCTCTGTTGTTAAGTCAGCATTGGTGAAGCCCAGTCCATGACTGGTATTGACATTTGCCACCACAATTTCTAGCTGATTAACGGTAATCTCCTATGGCACATATGCTGCGTGCAAGACTTTCAATAATGCATTCCTGTGAGCTTCAGAACACATCAACAGTGATAATATGGAGATTTTTGAGGGAGTTTGGTGAAGCTGGTCCACCACCTTGTAATCACTTCTCTTTATGATTCTCATAAACTCGTCTACATCTTGCTCAAAAGATGTCTTCTGAGTTTCTTTGACAATTGGATCTTCAGATATCATACTCTTTCCTCTTGCTTTGGCAGCAACTTCTGCTTCTGCATTAGGTCTTTGAGTTTGTGAGGCAAAAAGGCGTCCGCTTCTGGTGAAGCCTCCGCCTCCCCCAACATTATCAATTTGTGGAGAAGAGGTTGAAGAATCCAAAGTGATTTTCTCCCCATTGCAGTAGAGATCAGAGCCATAATGCCAAGGTATGGCATTACTGCTTTCATAAGGAACTGGTCCAGGCAACGTAATGGTGACCGGACTGACTGCTGTAGAGGAGGGTACTGTAATGGTGTGCGGATCATAGTAAATTGTAACTGGTGATCTGGCAGGAGGTGCCACTGCTTGTTGTTGGAAATTGTTGTTTGGAGGGACATCTAATGGATCATAGTAAATGGTGACTACTGAGACATCTTCATTAATTTCTGTTGGCGTTGTAGAAGATTCTGCTGATAAAAAGGATGCTGATGTTGTATAAGAAATGGTTGTTGACATTTGATTTGTTGAAGTGATGGATGGAGCCATTGCTGATGATATTGATGAATCGGTTGGAATGATTGTTGCTGCTGTTGTAGAAGAATCAGGAATTGTTGTCAAAGGAATTGCTGTATTTGTAGGCGCCGTTGTTGAGATCTGAAGGATACCATCCTTGATAAGACCATCTATTTCGCTTCTCAAATTATCACACCCGTTGACTGCAATGTTACAATACCCACAACCGAGCTCACACCCGGGGAACACCTGGCACTCTAGAAGCTGAGCTTTAATTTCGACCAGAGGTGTTCGAATTTGTGCAACACTGGTGATCAAAGTAGACGGTTTATCTTCCTCAATGGCATTAATCCTCGGCCGACCATGATTAGGCATTGGATTTCTGTTGACATTTGGAGGAGGTGCGAAATTGAGGGCTTTAGAGTCCACCAGATCTTGAACTTTCATTTGCAAAGCCCTGCATTTCTCAGTATTGTGGTCGGGTGCATTGGAATGGAAAGCACATCTGGCGTTGACATCGTAATTCTTTGGGAGATTGGAGGGGTCTGGTGGTGCCAATGTCCTTAACTCAACCAAGTTAAGTTTCAGGAGTTGTGGCGATAAGGCAGCATAAGGCAAAGGGATAGGATCAATCACTCTATTTGCGTGTGATGGTTTTTGCTGAAAGGGTCGTTGTTGTTGATTGTTGTTATTGTTGTTGTATGTTCTCTGTGGCGGATACTGAACTTGCTGTTGATAATGTGGTTGTTGTTGTTGTTGATATGCTGGTTGCTGAGGAATCAGAGCTGGAATAGTGACAACTGCTACTGGTCTGTGGATATACTGAGGTCTGCCCCTGGTGGCATGAATGGCATTTGTCTCACCGGTCCTTCGAGGTCCCACAAAAGGCTTCCTGGGATTACTGGACGAACTTGCACCATTATCAGAAATTTTGCCCATTTTTAGCAGACTTTCAATTCTTTCACTGGCTATAACTACGTCTGCGAAGCTAGTAGAAGAAAAGGCAGCCAACCTATCAATGTATGTTCCTTGCAGAGTATTCATGAACATGTCGGCCATTTCTCTTTCCGACATGGGTGGCTGAACAACATCAGCAAGCTGTCTCCACCTTTGGGCATATTCCCTGAAGCTTTCCCTGGAGGATTGAGACATTCCCATCAAGAGGGTCCTGTTAGGAGCCATATCCAGATTGTATTGATATTTCCTGATGAAAGCTTCAGCTAAGTCCTTCCAACATCTGATAGTAGCTCTGGTCAAGTGTGAATACCACTCTCTTGAAGCCCCAGTCAGACTGTCTTCAAAATAGAACATCTATAGCTTTTCATCCATGGTATATGCTTTAAGTCTCCCCAAAAAGGACTGTAGGTGAGTTCGTGGACAAGAGGTTCCATTGTATTTCCCGAAGCACGGGGGCTTGAATTTGTGGGGAATTCTTACTCCATCCACTAACCCCATATCCATTACATCAAAGCCCAAGGAGTTTTGAGACTCCAAGGACCTCAACTTCTCAGCGATTTCATCAAACCTTCGGTCATAGAATTCATCTCCAACTCCCATGACAGTAAATTGCTCCTCCTGGGGATCTTCTTGCAATATTCTCCCCCCAGTAGTATTTCCTTGCACATTACCCGGGATGTTGACTTCCGGATCTAGATGAGGTCCAAATACAGGTGGATTAACATGAGGCTGTCCCCTCTCATTGTTACTTGTTCCTCCAGTCCCAGGATGAGGTTCCTCGGGGGTCTGTCTCTCCACTAGTGCCCTTAGTATTTCTTAGGTATGAGCCAAACCAGTCATCACAGTCATGAATTGGGCCATTTGGTTCCTCATCTCCACTCTTTCGTTAGCCATCTGGGTTCTGACCTCGGTCAGGTCTTGCTGTACTTGCTCCATTATAATACCCGGAAGGTTGTTGCGAGTAGGGTACTGTAAACACCCCAAATTTGCCCTCACCCATTCACACCATGACTTGTGATCCTTTTCATTTGCATAAGCTCAATCATACCATCTCATATTGCATTTTGACACACTGCATTGATTCAAAGTCATCTGCATCTAGGGTTTTTGACCTGAGCAATCCATGGGCTATCTGAGCCACTCCAAAGGTCATCAATCACTTCAAAGGGGTCCATGTATGTCCAAGAATCATATTATATCCCCACAAAGTCAAGAAAGTCAAAGAATCACAAGAACTGAGAGAGGCATGGAAGCAGAGCCAGGCTTAACTGCACAGATGACCTAGAATTAGGGTTTTGGTTTCAGAGGCCATAACTCCAAAGTTTTTGGTCATTATTGTTTCTATTGGTCTCTATATGTTATAAGGGTCATGCATATCAATTTTCATGAAGAAATTCCATGAGGAAAGCATCTAATCAAGAGTTGACTTCTTGAGCAAGTCAGTGCAAAATCAGGGCATCTGAGGCCCCCAATGACCCAACCAAAGGGTGTTCCTCATAATTTTGAATGTGTATGATCTTTATTTGATCATAGAAGATGTTAGAAGTTCACAAAGTTGAAGAATTTCAAGCCATTTGCAAAGTTTCCTTTTTGGGAAAGTGACTTGTAATGAAAACTTGCCATTCTGGGAAACTTTTTCAACCCTTTCTTTTTTATTCAAAAAAGCTTCAAATGGGAAAACTTTGGTCATGAAAGTTGTAGAATGGATCATTCCCTTTTCAAAAAAGTACAAGAACTCATTCTAATTCATTTTGGATAAAAAGTTATGGCTTGTCAAAGTTGGGAAAAATCACATAATTTTCACTTTTGTACCAAAGAGGCAAAGTTGCAAAACCTCATGCCAAGCCTTTATGTGACTTCAAATGGACTTCTAACCTTTGCACAAACATAAACCAATGCCTAAAAATCAGATTGCACCAAAGAATTGTCCATTTTCATGACTTGTGCATTAAGAAACTTCAAAAGGGCCAAGACTTTGTGAAATTGCAAAAACTCTCACAAACCCTAATTCACTTGCTGCATTGCCTCTAATCCATTCCCATGGTTCTCCTTGATTCAAGCTGCAGCCAAGCCATGCCTTGTACCTTGACAGAATTGACCCATACCTCTCTTACACAAAACATTGACTTTATGCAAAATGGCCCATACCAATCAGCATAGGCCACACCAACTCCTTTGACCTATCCAAGTGTGACACATGTACCAAATGAGACTCAAAGCAACACACACACAAGCCTGATCTCTCTCATAAGCCATAGTTCACAAAACTCTCCTCTTATGCACTTTCCTTCGAATCTGATCACACAAGCATCAAACCTCAAAACCAACTTCACCATTCATTCAGAAAGACTTCATAGAGCAAAAACCACCCTTCACCTTGCCTTGAAAGTCCCTGAAACTCAAACACGATTTTCCCCCTCTCTGAACAGAACTCCATCAAACTCACAAATCAGCCACTATCCAATCCAACTAAACCTCAAAGCATCTTCAGGAGGTCCATTGGAGAAGCTTTGAAGCAAGGAGGCAGGCTGAAAGCTCCAAACTGAAAGCTTCACTTCAGGTAGCTTCAAAAATTATTTTTTCCAGAAACCTTGCTTTAAGTTACTAAAATGATCTACATGTTCCCCTGATTGCTTTGCACTTTGTATTTTTGAAAATGATTGAGTATTGAGCGTGTATTGCATCTCTGAAAGTTTGGTCATTTTTATGTTTTTGATTCGAATCTTGGTTTTGAGTAAAAGGAAATGGATTTTGAGGGTAGATTCATGTTTAGGGAGGTTGAGAGGTTTTATCTGGAGCTTTACAGCTTTTAAAATGACCAGGAGAGTGAGTTTGAGATTTCTCAGGGAGGGTGTCACCGGAGAAGACGACCGGAGCTCTTCTCCGGTGACCTGAAAGTGATTAGGGTTTGATAATTAGGGTTAGCCAGGTTTAAATGTGGGGCGTTGGATCTGGGCTTCCCGCGCGTGTTGGAGGGCCAGGATGTTTTCACTTAGCCCTAATTGTGATTAATTAAATTAATTAATTAGGTTATAGGTTAATTGAATCAGTTTGAATCTGGGCCAATGGATTTGGCGCCAGTCAACTCCCTCCAAAATCATTTGAATGTCAGCCTTTAGTTTTGCATACCTTTCATTATTTGTATTTTTATTTCATTTTATTTGATTTATCTTTTACGAATTATTTAAAATAGCAAAAATCATTTAAAAATTATGAAAATTTTTGTTAAAGATTTCATTAATATTTAGAACCCAAAAATATTTTTATTTTTATTTTTTGCATTAAAAATCATTTTTAAATCATTTAAATGTTTATTTTTAATTAGTTATTGAAAATTAATTAATTAAAAATACATTTAGGTATTTAAAAATCACAAAAAAATTCACATTGCATTCCAAAACATTTAGAAACATTATCCAACTCTCAAAGAAAATTTATTTTTGGTTCTTGATTCCTTTTGATCATTTTCAATGGAATTAAATTCATTTTGAGGCAATATTTTTGTGCAAATTTTGAAAAATCCTTTCTGCCTAACCTTTCAGAGTTTGATGTTGTTTCTTCTTGTATTGCATCCTTCATGGCATGTAGTTTATATGATAAATTTGGTTTGAATTGATCTTGCATTTCCAATTTGTTTGGTGTTTTTCTTGATGAGGTACCTTAAAACCCTAGTAATCTTAGGAAATTCATAACTTGCACTAGGTTAAGAGTTGGATCCCCTCCTTTGGGCAGTGAGCTTGTATAGGTTTAGGGTTACCTTGATCCCATTTTCAATTTTTTATCATGTCATTTGCTTCTGATTTTGAATTTTGATTTGTGTGTTGATCATAAACCCTAATTTGTGCCTTCCTTTGCATCCATCTTTCATTTGCTTGCATCCAATGACTTGCCATGACATTTTGTGCATCCACATGATTCATAACACATCTTAGGACATATTAGAATCATGTTTGATCATTTCATATTTCATTTACCATGTTATATGCCCATTTCATTTCATAACGTTTCACGTACATTCATGGTTCAAAGCATGCTTCATCTGCATCCTTATGCTTGTTTGATCATTCCCATGTCTTGCCTCATGTTTGTATCATCTCTTAGCATCATTGACATCATGTAAATGCTTATGACTTTGGTTTGCATCATGACATTTCATCTCATTTGCATTTCATTTCACTTCTTTGCTAACTTTTCAGGTGGTAAGTAATTTGAGAAGTGAATTTGCATTCACTTCTCACAATCTCTTTTCATCTCTTTCATACCTTCTTTGCTGCATTTTTGTATGTGTATTGGATTGATCTTGCTCATTCATGTTCGTCTTACTTTCTTTCTTCAAGCAACTTGTCTTCTTAAGTGAAGCAAGTTGTTTTGCTTCTCTCTGCTTCTTGCTCCTTTCATCTGCTTCCTTCCTGGTGGTTCTTCTGAAGATCTTCTTGTAAACCTCATCAACCCTAGGAATAACCAAGCATGATAACAATTAGGGTTTTGATTAGTCTCCCTTTAGCTTTTACCTTTGTGTCATCTTTGAGTCTTCTCTTCTCACCTCATAATCCAGGACTAAACCCTAAAGGCTTTAAGGCTTTGTGATTAAGCTTATGCCTGCATCCTTCTATTAGGATGGAGTGTATAACTTTAATCCTAAGTGTTAAACCCTTAATTTGTTTAAATCCTTTAATCAATCCACTTAATAATCACTAAGACATCAAGCTTGTAACTTGGGCCTTGCATTAGGGTTCTAATTCTTCCTTAACTGGTTAAGAAGGACTAACCCTAGTGTTAATGGACAAGTCCCCCTCAAGTTGTCCTACAAACCATAAAATATCACTTCTTTATCTTATCATTAACTAAAATCCATCTAATAAAGGCTTTGTTTTGTCATGAAGTTAATCCCTAATCATGGATTAAGTTGAGGAGTCTTTCTCAGCTTAAATGTCCTCATCTATTATCCTTCTATTAGGATAGTGTAATGAGTCCATTAAATCCTTGATTATGGCTTAATCTCATTACTTAACACTAAACAAAAACTCCAAAAACATCTAAGTAAATACAAGTAGGTTAATGATCTTAATCCTACATCATGGTGATTAAGTATGAGGTGCTTACTTCATGCTTAAGGTATTCTCATTACCCCTAATCAGAGGGAGGATGTGATGAGTTTACTAACCTTTGGTTTAGGCTTAAGCTCATTAACTTATGACAAACACAAAAAGCAATAAAAGATTGAAAACTCAAAAACAAACAATAATCGTCTCCTCCGGGATTCTTTTCTCATCTCATTCACTCATAAACGAGAACTTGCTTCTTCCGTTTAATGCAAGACAGTTTGCACCTGAGCCAGACAGGTCATACACTTGAGCATAGACCAATAAGCAGTTCACAGGTCAATTTACCTTTCAGTCTCTTTGGGTCGAACTACGGTGTTCTGACTTCCTCATTGCACGAGAGGATACGTAGGCATAACTTAACAGTTATCGAACAAAAGTCTCTGTATATTCCCCCCTCTTCCAGCATTATTCTTTAAGTCTCACAGTCTTGAGCATTTCACTCTTGTTCTTACACTGACACTTCACTTATACATCTCACACTTCTTTTACACTGACACTTGCATTCTTTTCCAGCTTTGATACATAGATTACACTGACACTACCCCTTTAAAACACAAATCTTTTAAGCGTGGATCCCGTCGAGTACGACGGACAATCTGGGTGCTAATACCTTCCCAGGTTGTAACCAACCCCCTTTCTCAGTTTCTCTGGTTCGCAACCGTCTTATCCATCTTTTCTCAGGTATATGCAGCATTACATTTCCTTCGGGATAAAAATGCCTAGCTGGCGACTCTATTCATTCATTTATCTTTTCGCCGACCGTTCGCGTCTGTACCCTATTTGAGTTGGCCTCATTTGGTGGGAGCGACAGCTTGGCGACTCTGCTGGGGACCCTTATACTGTAACCAGGGCTTTTGGTTCTTTTTGTGGGTTCCTCCTAACGCTTGTTTGATTTGTGTTTACTGGGGTGTTATGTGCTAATTGTGTTTATATAGTTGCTTTGTTTACTGCTTTATGTACAGTTATTTATTGCTTTCTTTACACTTTTATACATCATACTGTCATACTGTCATCCTGCTGAATCTGGTTTGTTGTTTTGATGGGTGGGGTTCCACTGAGAGTTTGAGGTCCTATACCTGGGACCTGAGTGACACCTAGGCTAGAGTGGTTCATGTTCTTTCCCATTCCATTTCGGTCTGGTGCGGGAATATGAAACACGGTTCAGATATGGGTTTCTTCTTGAGAACTCTGTGCTACAGATCTCCTGTAGTGCTAGGGCTATCTGGGAAGCCTACTAAGTCAGGATGACCTTTATTATTGACCTTCAGAAACTGAGGTGAATTAGAGGAGGATCTTTTATGGTTATTGTAAACACTGTACCTCCGGGTTAGAAGTGTTTACACTTCTCATAACTGATCCAAGTCTGAGGATCCTTGTTTTAGAACACCACCTGTGAGGGGGTTGGGCTGTTTACAGGTTTGCAGGTACCATTGGCCACATCATACCCTGTTACTTTGTTTTGGTTAAGAGTACCTCATTTTGGGACAGTTCTTGTGATTTAACCCTGGACATGTGACTCTTTATTTGAGTCCCCCACCTTGGTTAATGAACTTCTAAACCTCCATCTGGACTTCCTGAACATACATGGACTTATATATCAAGACACATAAATCAGATCCAGCTTGATCACAAACCCTTGCATATCATTTGCATACATCATCATTGCATCATTTAACATTTGTTTATTTGTTTTTCAGGGTATCCACATCATATTTGGCTTGGTTTTGACCCCTTCATCTGCAGAGACCTTTGTTTCATCAGTTATATGTTTCAACTGTCTTCATCAGTTGCCTGCTTCAGTTGCCTTCATCACCAGCATCAGCCTATCAGTGGCTCATCACCAGTATCAGTCTTGATTCTCATCAGCACTTGTCTTCAGCTCTTCATCAGCACTCATGTCTGCACCCAGGAAGAGCAACATTTCATACCATTTCTTTGATCCTATGTTGACTAGTATCAGGTAGGTCCAGGCACTCATCACTCTAGACCACATTCCATTATTCAGAGAGCATTATGGAGGCATCCTTGATATGGTTATGGACCTGGACCCTTCTCAGAGGAGTATGATCCACACCTGCCTACAGTTTTATGACCCTCCTTTGAGATGCTTCACATTCCAGAATTTTCAGCTAGGACCTCTTTTGGAGGAGTTCTCATCATTAATTGGAGTACCTGTCAGGGGTGGTGTCCCCTTCAACCCAGAGATGACTTCTCCCAGCAATGGAGAAGTGGCAAAAGCACTATACCTGGAGCCTATTTTGATTGAGCAAAACATGACAACAAAGGCTGGGATCCCTGGTTTGCACTTAGACTTTTTGACTTCTCAGGCCACCCTGAAGGCCTCCTTGGGAGAATGGAGGACAGTTTGTGCATTGTTAGCCCTCAGCATATATGGGGTTATACTGTTTGCAGATGAGCCCAAGTTTATCAGCAAGAATTCCATTCACCTTTTCCTTTTGAGGAACCCAGTACCCACATTGCTGGGGGATTTCTATTATTCTGTTCATCAAAGAAATGAGAAGCAAAGGGGGAAGTTGGTGAGATGCTGTGCTCCTCTGTTTCATACCTGGATACTCAAACACTTACCTAAGACTGATGCCTTCCTGAATCCTCACCAACAGAAGAATTGGGCAAAGAGACTTATTGCTTTGACCTCAGATGACATCAGATGGTGCACCCACAGCACCAAGGGCAAGGACATCATCACTAGTTGTGGGCAGTACCCAAATGTACCTCTGATAGGAGTAAAGGGTTGCATCAACTACAATCCTTTGTTGTTTAAGAGACAACTGGGCTATGCTTTAGTCCACCCTCCTAGAGTGCAAGATTTGGCTGAGACCCTGTATTGTGAGATAAAGCCTAATCTAGCTGTTGTCAGGCAAGCATCCTGGGCTTGGGACAACATCCAGACAAAGGGGGTGGCTATTCTTGGAAAGTGTAATAATGTTGCTTCAGCCCAGTACTATGAATGGTCCCATGCTAGAGCTGAGATCACTGGAATGCCTTTTACCATTGAGGACACACCTGGACCTTCTACAGTACAGCCAACAGCCACTGTCAGCCTGGAAGAATTTGAGAAGCTGAAGGAAAGGAATGAGAATCTGTCTCAAGCTCTGAAGAAGACCCTCTGGGAGAGGAGTGATGGTCGTCTGGACATTGAAAGGTTTGAGAAGCTTAGGGTGGAGCATCCGGCCAAGATTGAGAAAGCAGAGGACTATATCAAGAAATCAAGAGCTGGGGAGCAAATATTGAAGAATGCCTGTAAGGAGGCCAAGCTCCAGAAGGCTAGGACTTATCTCTATCTGAAAGAAAGTCAAGCTAGGTGGGTCAGGATCACTGAAGCTCGCACTCAAGAAGATAAGAGAACTCAAGCCAGAATTGAGCAATTAGAAGCTAATGAAAAGAAACAACAGGAAGCCTTGCTGGCAGCCCAGAAGGAGATTTCAGAGTTGAAGCTTAGGGCTGGTTTGAAGAGATCAAAGGACCAGGACAGGCACAAGAGGCTGACCACTGCCATTGCCACCAGGAACCTCCTCATCGGGACCATTACAGAGCATCCAGCTGGTCTAGTGACTGAGGCACTTCTAAAGGAGGTTAAGGAGGATGAGTTTGGGCTTGATGTTTGACTTTTTGCTTGTTGTTGCTTTCATTTGATGTATTTTTCTTCTATGTTGTATTTTGACCCTTCAGGGGCATGAGTTGTAAAAAACAAACTATGTATTATGCACCATTTGTAATATATTTGTCAGTTTGTTTCATTGGATTTCTTTCTCTCAAGCAACATCAAAGCATCTTCCTCGGGGTCTGGAAAGGTCAAAACCAAGCACCAAGCAGGATACCTTGGAAAACAAATAGGCATACTGCATTGCATACTAACTTTTGTTTTGTTTTGTAGGTTTTGTTATTATTTTGTTTGTTTCTAACTCTGTTGTGGTTCAGGAAATATTGCTCGCAGAAGAGTGTTCCCCGTCAACCGTGCACACCGGTATCCTACACGCAACAACCTTCCGGGTATTATAATGGAGCAAGTACAGCAAGACCTGACAGAGGTTAGGACCCAGATGGCTAATGAAAGGGTGGAGATGAGGAACCAAATGGCCCAATTCATGATTGTGATGACTGGTCTGGCTCAGACCCAAGAAAGGTTGAGGGCATTGGTAGAAAGACAAACCCCCGAGGAGCCTCATCCTGGGACTGGAGGAACAAGCAACAATGAGAGGGGTCAGCCCCATGTTAATCCACCTGTATTTGGACCACATCTAGATCCGGAAGTCAACATCCTGGGTAATGTACAAGGAAATACTACTGGGGGGAGGATCTTACAAGAAGACCCCTAAGAGGAGCAATTCACTGTCATGGGGGCTGGTGATGAAGTCTATGACCGAAGGTTTGATGAAATTGCTGAGAAGTTGAGATCTCTGGAGTCTCAAAACTCCTTGGGTTTTGATGTAATGGATATGGGATTAGTAGACGGGGTAAGAATTCCCCACAAGTTTAAACCCCCGTGCTTCGAGAAATACAATGGAACCTCTTGTCCACGAACTCACCTGCAGTCTTTTCTGGGGAGACTTAAGGCATACACCATGGATGAAAAGCTGTGTATGTTCTATTTTGAAGATAGTTTGACTGGGGCTTCAAGGCAGTGGTATTCACACTTGACCAGAACTACTATCAGATGTTGGAAGGACCTAGCTGAAGCCTTCATCAGACAATACCAATATAATCTGGATATGGCTCCTAACAGGACCCTCTTGATGGGAATGTCCCAATCCTCCAGGGAAAGATTCAGGGAATATGCCCAAAGGTGGAGACAGCTTGCTGCTGCTGTCCAGCCACCCATGTCGGAAAGAGAAATGGCTGACATGTTCATGAATACTTTGCAAGGGACATACATTGACAGGTTGGCTGCCTTTTCTTCTACTAGCTTCGCAGACGTGGTTATAGCTGGTGAAAGAATTGAAATTTTGTTAAAGATGGGCAAGATTTCTGATAATGGTGCAAGTTCGTCAAGTAATTCCAGGAAACCTTTTGTGGGACCTAGAAGGACCGGTGAGACAAATGTCGTTCATGCCAGCAGGGGTAGACCTCAGTATGCCCACAGATCAGTAGCAGCTGTCACTATTCCAGCTCTGATTCCTCAGCAGCCAACATATCAACAACCACAACAACCACATTACCAGCAACAAGTTCAGTATCCGCCACAAAGAACCTACAACAACAATAATAGCAGTCAACAGCAAAGACCCTTTCAGCAAAGACCATCACAGGCAAATAGGGTGATTAATCCAATCCCGATGCCTTATGCTGCCTTATTGCCACAACTCCTGAAGCTTAACTTGGTTGAGTTAAGGACATTGGCACCCCCAGATCCCTCCAATCTCTCGAAGAATTATGATGTCAACGCCAGGTGTGCTTTCCATTCCAATGCACCTGGCCACAATACTGAGAAATGCAGGGCTTTGCAAATGAAAGTTCAAGATCTGGTGGATTCTAAAGCCCTCAACTTCGCACCGCCTCTGAATGTCCATGGAAATCCTATGCCTAATCATGGTGGGCCAATGATTAATGCCATTGAGGAAGACAAACCATCTACTTTGATCACCAGTGTTGCACAAATTCGAACACCTCTGGTCAAAATTAAAGCTCAGCTTCTAGAGTGCCAGGTGTTTCCCGGGTGTGAACTCGGTTGTGGGTATTGCAAAATTGCAGTCAACGGGTGTGATAATTTGAGAAGTGGCATATATGGTCTTATCAAAGATGGTATCCTTCAGATCTCAATGACGGCGCCTACAAATCCAGCAATTCCTTTGACAACAATTCCTGATTCTCCTACAACAGCAGCAACAATCATTCCAACCGACTCATCAATATCATCAACAATGGCTTCATCCATCACTTCAACAAATCAAATGTCAACAGCCATTTCTTCTACAACATCAGCATCCTTTTTATCAACAGAATCTTCTACAACGCCAACAGAAATTACTGAAGATATCTCAGCAGTCACCATTTACTATGATCCATCAAGTGTTCCTCCAGACAACAACTTCCAACAACAAACAGTGGCACCTCCTGCCAGGTCACCAGTCACAATCTATTACGATCCGCACACCATTTCAGTACCCTCCTCTGCAGCAGTAAGTCCAGTTACTATCACGGTGCCTGGACCAGTTCCATATGAAAGCAGCAATGCCATACCTTGGCATTATGGATCTGATCTTTACTGCAACGGGGAGAAAATCACTTTTGATTCTTCAACTTCCTCTCCACAGATTGATAATGTTGGGGGAGGCGGAGGCTTCACCAGAAGCGGACGCCTTTTTGCCTCACAAGTGCAAAGACCTAATGCCGAAGCAGAAGCTGCTGCTAAAGCAAAAAGAAAGAGTGTGGTATTTGAAGAGCCGGCAGCCAAAGAAACTCAGAAGATATCTTTTGAACAAGATGTAGACGAGTTTATGAGAATCATAAAAATAAGTGATTACAAGGTGGTGGATCAGCTTCACCAAACTCCCTCAAAAATCTCCATATTATCCCTGTTGATGTGTTCTGAAGCTCATAGGAATGCATTATTGAAAGTCCTGCACGCAACATACGTGCCAGAGGAGATTACCGTTAATCAGCTAGAAACCGTGGTGGCAAATGTCAATACCAGTCATGGACTGGGCTTCACCAATGCTGACTTAACAACTGAGGGACGTAACCACAACAAGGCTTTACATATCACCCTGGAATGCAAAGGTGCTGTTCTATCTCATGTACTGGTGGACATTGGGTCCTCGCTCAATGTTCTACCAAAGAAAGCCTTAGTGAAGCTGGAATATGATGGTTTGGAATTGCGTCCAAGTAATTTGGTGGTGAGAGCATTTGATGGCTCTAAGAGAACAGTGCTTGGAGAGATTGATCTGCCTGTGATGATTGGCCCACAGACCTTCAAAACTACCTTCTATGTGATGGACATTCAGCCGGCCTACAACTGTTTGTTGGGTAGACCCTGGATCCATGCCGCTGGCGCTGTTACGTCTACCCTTCACCAGAAGCTGAAATTCGAGTGGGAAGGCCAGATCATCACCATCTGTGGAGAAGAAGACATCTTTGTTAGCCATCTGGCTACGTATAAGTATATTGAGATGGATGGAGAGATCCATGAAACTATGAGCCAGGGGTTTGAGGCCCTGAACATTAATAAAGCATCTGCTGTACTGGGGACCTCCATAACGTCTTATCAGCAAGCCCGGAAGGTTGTTGAAGAAGGTACTGCCCAAGGCTGGGGAAAGTTGTTGCCTGTGGAAAAGAAGGAAGACAGATTTGGGTTGGGTTACAGACCAACTCAACAAGATCAATTAGAGGCTGCCAAGAAGCCCAATTTTGTCAGCGGGGGAATGCTTACCCCGGATGCTGTGAACAACTTGGAAGACGAGGAGGAAAGCGACCGCAACCTGGAGAGCTGGATACGTCGAAGGATCCCGTGGAGCTAAGTCCTTAACTGGTCTTCCCAAGAAATTATAAGGGTTACTCCTGCAGAGTAATTATTATTTCCTGTATTTTTAAGCATGCATCAAGTCTTGCATCTTGCCCAAGATGACAAGACTCATTTTGTAATCGGGCCATCTTGTAATTTTGTGCAAATGGATTAATCAATGAATATCGGACATCTTTTGCAAATGAGTCTTTTCCTTTTCCGCTCACTGTTTTTCATTTTTCTTTTTGTACAAAAATAAAATGGCAATGTTTTCCAAAATGATAACTTCATTTCACTTTTTCTAAACAAGATTAAAAATTGATCACTAAAATGAACAATCTAAACCCTTGCAGAGAGTGCCTTTCAGATTGCACCGACAATAACACTGCTATGGCTTCGTATGACTTTGACAATCCAATCAATCAAGCTGATGAAGGGGTTGAAGAAGATCATGAGCTTCCTGAAGAGCTAGCCAGGTTGTTAAGGCAAGAGGAGAAGGTTATCGCTCCTCATCAGGAGGAGGTCAAAACGGTTAATCTTGGTACGGAAGAAGACGTGAAAGAGGTTAAAATCGGGGCCTGCCTGCAAGATTCAGTGAAAGAGCAACTGATTGATATGCTTCGGGAGTATGTGGATGTGTTTTCTTGGTCTTATCAGGATATGCCAGGGTTGGACACCGAAATTGTCATGCATAAGCTGCCACTGAAAGAAGATTGCCCACCGGTAAAACAGAAGTTGCGCCATACTCGTCCAGATATGGCAATGAAGATAAAAGAAGAGGTACAAAAGAAGTGGGACTCCGGTTTCCTTGATGTAACTAGCTATCCGCCGTGGGTCGCTAATATTGTGCCTGTGCCTAAGAAAGACGGCAAGGTGAGGATGTGTGTGGACTACCGGGATCTGAACAGAGCCAGCCCAAAAGATGATTTCCCTTTACCTCACATTGATGTATTGGATGATAATACGGCTCAGTTCTCGGTGTTCTCCTTCATGGATGGATTTTCAGGATACAATCAGATCAAGATGTCACCTGAAGACATGGAGAAGACAACTTTCATCACACCCTGGGGCATATTCTGTTATAAGGTGATGCCATTCGGACTGAAGAATGCGGGTGCCACTTATCAACGGGCTATGGTAACATTATTCCACGACATGATCCATAAAGAAATTGAATGTTATGTGGATGACATGATTGCCAAGTCCCTCACAGAAGAAGACCACCTGGTAAATCTGTTGAAGCTATTCAAGCGTCTGAGGAAGTACCAACTGAACTTAAACCCCAACAAATGCACATTCGGGGTGCGATCCGGTAAGCTGCTGGGATTTATTGTGAGCGAGAAAGGGATTGAAGTTGACCCTGATAAAGTCAAAGCCATTCAAGAAATGCCTGCACCGAAAACTGAGAAAGAAGTACGGGGGTTTCTGGGTAGATTGAACTACATTTCACGGTTCATATCTCACCTTACGGCAACCTGTGAGCCCCTGTTCAAACTGTTAAGAAAAGAACAGACCGTCAGGTGGAACGAAGACTGCCAGAGAGCTTATGACAAAATCAAGGAATACTTACAAGAGCCTCCGATCCTTATGCCTCCAGTTGAAGGAAGACCTCTAATCATGTACTTGACAGTATTAGAAGAGTCAATGGTGTGTGTGATGGGCCAGCATGACGAGTCTGGTCGAAAAGAGTATGCAATATACTACCTAAGCAAAAAGTTTACCGACTGTGAACAACGTTATTCACTGCTCGAGAAAACTTGTTGTGCTTTAGCGTGGGCTGCTCGCCGACTAAGACAGTATATGTTGACCCACACTACTTTATTGATCTCCAAGATGGACCCAGTGAAGTATATCTTTGAGAAGCCAGCACTTACCGGACGGGTTGCAAGATGACAAATGATCCTCACAGAATATGACATCCAGTACACATCTCAGAAAGCCATCAAAGGCAGTGTATTGTCTAATTATCTTGCTGAGCAGCCCATTGATGATTACCAGCCTATGAGATTTGACTTCCCTGATGAAGACATCATGTCCATAAAAGCAAAAGATCATGAAGAGCCTGTTCACACTAAAGGGCCTGACCCGGAAGAAGAATGGACTATGATGTTTGATGGGGCTGTTAATATGAATGGTCGCGGTGTTGGTGCAGTAATCATCACACCTAAGGGAGTTCACATGCATTTCTCGGCAAAGCTCACCTTTAACTGCACTAACAACGAAGCTGAATACGAAGCTTGTATCATGGGTCTTGAGGAAGCCATTGACCTCAGGATCAAGACTTTAAATGTATTCGGGGATTCAGCTCTGGTAATTAATCAAACCAACGGCAAATGGTACACACACCAGGATCATCTGATACCTTACAGGGATTATACAAGGAGGTTATTGACTTTCTTTACAACGGTCAAGCTTGAGTATATCCCTCGGGACGAGAATCAGTTTGCAGATGCTCCGGCTACCATCTCATCCATGATCAAAGTTCAAGCTGCCAACTTTGTACCTCGGATTTCAGTATCCAGACTTGACAGACCAGCATATGTATTCTCAGCAGATGTTGTTAAAGATGATAAACCTTGGTTCCATGACATTAAGTGCTTCTTGGAGGATCAAACATACCCACCTGGGGCATCTTCCAATGACAAGAAGACACTAAGAAGGCTAGCGGGTAGTTTCTTCCTGAATACTGATGGTTCCCTGTACAAGAGAAACTTTGATATGGTACTCCTCATATGTGTGGATAGGATAGAAGCAGACTTGTTGATGCACGAGGTGCACGAGGGATCCTTTGGTACCCATGCAGGAGGGCATGCCATGGCTAAAAAGTTGTTAAGATCGGGTTATTACTGGATCACGATGGATGCTGACTGTTGTGCCTATGCCAGGAAATGCCATAAATGCCAGATTTACGCGGATAAAGTGCATGTGCCTCCAAATCCACTGAATGTGATGTCTTCACCCTGGACCTTTGCCATGTGGGGCATCGATATGATTGGCAAGATTGAACCGACTGCTTCAAATGGCCACAGATTCATCCTGGTAGCCATTGACTATTTTACCAAGTGGGTTGAAGCAGCTTCATATGCAAATGTCACCAGGCAAGTGGTAGCTCGATTTGTGAAAAGAGACATCATCTGCCGGTATGGAGTACCCGAGCGAATCATTACTGATAATGGTTCCAACTTGAACAATAAAATGATGGCAGAGTTATGCCGGGACTTCAAGATCCAACACCACAATTCTTCTCCTTACAGGCCAAAGATGAATGGCGCTGTAGAGGCAGCTAACAAAAATATTAAGAAGATTGTATAGAAAATGGTGGTTACTTACAAAGACTGGCATGAAATGCTACCATTTGCCTTGCACGGGTACCGTACGTCAATCAGAACGTCCACTGGGGCAACACCGTATCAGCTTGTGTATGGAATGGAAGCAGTCCTACCTGTTGAAGTTGAGTTACCCTCTCTGCGGGTATTGATGGATGTTAAACTGAATGAGGCAGAATGGGTCCGGTCCCGATACGAACAACTGAATCTGATTGAAGAGAAGAGATTGGCTGCAATCTGTCATGGGCAGCTTTATCAGAAAAGAATGAAGAAAGCCTTCGATCAGAAAGTCAGGCTCCGAGAATACCAAGTAGGAGATCTTGTGCTGAAAAGACTCCTCCCTCCTCATACAGACCACAGGGGCAAGTGGACTCCGAACTATGAAGGGCCATTTGTGGTAAAGAATGTTTTCTCTGGTGGAGCACTGATGCTCAACACTATGGATGGTGAAGACTTCCTGTCCCCTGTGAATTCAGATGCAGTTAAAAAATACTTCGCATGAAAATGACCCGCTGGACATAAAAACAGAATGTAAGTCCAGGAAAAAAAGGGCATCCCGGCGAGTCAAAAACAGAATAAAAAGACTCGGGCAAAAATAAGGGAAATAAAAAAAAATGTGTACACCCGCTGAGTTGAAAAGCCGCATTGGACAACTCAGGAAAAAATGGGTATCCCGATGGATTGAAAACCCGAAAGGGCGATCCATGCAAAATAAGGGAATAAGCGAACAACTGCATTCTGAATTCGTCTGTATCACTTACAACTTGATAAGCTTCGAAAGGTTTGAACGTCGGTCAGAATCAGCCTTCTTCAGAAAGCAAGACGAGAAGAACGTCAAATGTCATACGAGTCATAGCAAAGGGAAGCTCCTTGAAGCGTTGTCAACATTGCCAGCATCTTTTTGTTTCTCAATTTGTAACAATCTCCTCATTCCAGGGGATTTGTTTATATGACTGTATCTTGCCAATTCAGGGCACTCGAATTAATAAAATCAGATTTTCAGTCATTTTTCGTCTCGTACTCTTTTATTTGCAAAAATGTCCGATGTCTTTAAGATATTGATTGCATAAATACAAATGCTTCCCTTCTAAAAATACGTGCCTGCATGAAATATATTTACTCCCAGGAGTGTCTAAACTCCTATGACAGAATCCGGTAAGGGATACCTCGGGATACTTGTACGTTTCTTTGTCATGCAGGATTGCAGGTGTTCAAAGCGCGACATGGGGAATGAAGGCTCCTTCCCAGCAAGCTGTCAAATCCTTATCTACTCAGTCCATCTTCCAATTGGCACCAGAGGTGTTTTCTCCCCAGCCGAGTTGCCAATCATCATTCCTCCTCAGCCAAGTACCAACCAGGGAACTACCTCCCCACAAAGTTTCAACCTCTATCCAGAAGAGCAACGCGTAACAGAGTGAAGAAAGCTTCTACAAACCCCAGCTAGGTCCCCCATTTCTGAGATGGGACTATCAGTGATCTGCTCCCCCATGCAGATACATCTTATCAGATACATCTCATCCCCAGTTGGGATATCCACTTCAAGCAGATCAGCCAGAGATCTCCACAACAATGGGATCTGAATCCCGGATCGATATATTTGCATAATCATAGCATTCGCATCATATTTTCCCCACAGAGCGTAGCATTCCGTCTAAAACGGAGCATTATGGCAAAAATCAAACATATTGCATAATCATAAGCCATGCTCTGAATCACATCAGTTAATACCAACAACAGTATACGAATGCTCCCCAATATTCCCCGGCAGAGAGCCAAGATATTTCTCTCACAGATACAGTACAGATACTCCATGACACCCGTCCGTGTCATACCCCCAGCAGAAAGCCAAAGCGTCCCCTTTGCACTCACCATACAAATACATATACATACAATTCCTTGACACCTGTCCGTATCACCTCCCCCAGTACAGTTACCTAAACACTTTGTAAACCATATACTTGTTTATAATACACCTTCCGACGCTCGACCGTGTCACTCTCTCCAGCAAGCTGGACACTCGTCCGTGTCTTACTCATACTTGTTACTCATACAGATACTCGTCCGTATCTTGTATACACCCCTTTATCTTTCTTAGATTCAAAAATCGTCCGTGTTCTTTGTTAACTAGTTGATACTCGTCCGTATCATCATCTCTGAACATGTGTCAGCGTTTGTTTCTACCGATACTCGTCCGCATCATAGTCTTAAGGATGCTCGCCCGCATTTTTAATCCATACACAATGACAGATACTTTTACCTCTTTTTTTAGATTGTAGACACTCGTCTGTGTCTATCATTCCCCAGAAGAGTCCCCTCAAAATCAACAATCGTCCGTGTTCTTTGTTAACTAGTTGATACTCGTCCGTATCATCATCTCTGAGCATGTGTCAGTGTTTATTTCTACCTGATACCCGTCCGTATCATAGTCTTAAGGATGCTCGTCCGCATCTTTAGTCTATACACAGTGCCCAAACACTTATACTTTTCATTTCTTGGATGTAGACACTCGTCCGTGTTTACTTTTCCCCAGCGAAGTCCCCAACAAAACTTCTCTTCTATCTGACATTCGTCCTATGTCATGATACCTTTCGGCAGTCGTACCCTGCCAGGTGATCGTCCTTTACCTTTTTGATGATCGTCCTTCATCACCCCCAGTGGAGTCTCTATTTATTGGAACCCCTCCCTATCCGACATTCGTCCTATGTCGTGATTTTTTTTAGCAGCCGTACCCTGCTAGGTGATCGTCCTTCACCTCTTGATGATCGTCCTTCATCATTTTATCCGATGGCCGTCCCCATCGTTGATCTTGTTATCTGACATTCGTCCTATGTCATGATAAACCCTGAGAGCAGCCGTACCCTGCTAGGTGATCGTCCTTCACCTCTTGATGATCGTCCTTCATCATGCTTATCCGATGGTCGTCCCCATCGTCGACCTTTTCGTCCGACATTCGTCCTATGTTGTGATACTTTCGGCAGCCGTACCCTGCCAGGTGATCGTCCTTCACCTTAGATGACCGTCCCTCATCTTATTCCCCAACAGAGCAGCCATCCCCTGCTAGGTGATCGTCCTTCACCTTTGATGACCATACCTCGTCATTTATTTTCCTATAATCCCCAGAGTGTCTTATATCTTTATTTGATGACCGTCCCCATCATAATCTCTTATATCCCCAGCATGTCGGCCGTCCCCGTCATTGCTCTTTTCCCAGCAGTCGTCCTCTGCTCGACGGTCGTCCTCCGTCGCCCTCACTTTATAATATACTTTATTTTCTTTTTACAATCTATATCCCTTTTCTTCTTCATTCTGTGAGTGCAAATTTTGGACTGTCTTTGGTATTCAACCACAAGTTATCTTGTTTGCCTGTTAAGCCGTTGCTTACATCCTACACAGCTGACTCATGCTTGAATAGGGGCAGCTGTAAACACCCCAAATTTTCCCTCACCCATTCACACCATGGCTTGTGATCCTTTTCATTTGCATAAGCTCAATCATACCATCTCATATTGCATTTTGACACACTGCATTGATTCAAAGTCATCTGCATCTAGGGTTTGTGACCTGAGCAATCCATGGGCTATCTGAGCCACTCCAAAGGTCATCAATCACTTCAAAGGGGTCCATGTATGCCCAAGCATCATATTATATCCCCACAAAGTCAAGAAAGTCAAAGAATCACAAGAACTGAGAGAGGCATGGAAGCAGAGCCAGGCTTAACTGCACAGATGACCTAGAATTAGGGTTTTGGTTTCAGAGGCCATAACTCCAAAGTTTTTGGTCATTCTTGTTTCTATTGGTCTCTATATGTTATAAGGGTCATGCATATCAATTTTCATGAAGAAATTCCATGAGGAAAGCATCTAATCAAGAGTTGACTTCTTGAGCAAGTCATTGCAAAATCAGGGCATCTGAGGCCCCCAATGACCCAACCAAAGGGTGTTCCTCATAATTTTGAATGTGTATGATCTTTATTTGATCATATAAGATGTTAGAAGTTCACAAAGTTGAAGAATTTCAAGCCATTTGCAAAGTTTCCTTTTTGGGAAAGTGACTTGTAATGAAAACTTGCCATTTTGGGAAACTTTTTCAACCCTTTCTTTTTTATTCAAAAAAGCTTCAAATGGGAAAACTTTGGTCATGAAAGTTGTAGAATGGATCATTCCCTTTTCAAAAAAGTACAAGAACTCATTCTAATTCATTTTGGATCAAAAGTTATGGCTTGTCAAAGTTGGGAAAAATCACATAATTTTCACTTTTGTACCAAAGAGGCAAAGTTGCAAAACCTCATGCCAAGCCTTTATGTGACTTCAAATGGACTTCTAACCTTTGCACAAACATAAACCAATGCCTAAAAATCAGATTGCACCAAAGAATTGTCCATTTTCATGACTTGTGCATTAAGAAACTTCAAAAGGGCCAAGACTTTGTGAAATTGCAAAAACTCTCACAAACCCTAATTCACTTGCTGCATTGCCTCTAATCCATTCCCATGGTTCTCCTTGATTCAAGCTGCAGCCAAGCCATGCCTTGTACCTTGACAGAATTGACCCATACCTCTCTTACACAAAACATTGACTTTATGCAAAATGGCCCATACCAATCAGCATAGGCCACACCAACTCCTTTGACCTATCCAAGTGTGACACATGTACCAAATGAGACTCAAAGCAACACACACACAAGCCTGATCTCTCTCATAAGCCATAGTTCACAAAACTCTCCTCTTATGCACTTTCCTTCGAATCTGATCACACAAGCATCAAACCTCAAAACCAACTTCACCATTCATTCAGAAAGACTTCATAGAGCAAAAACCACCCTTCACCTTGCCTTGAAAGTCCCTGAAACTCAAACAAGATTTTCCCCCTCTCTGAACAGAACTCCATCAAACTCACAAATCAGCCACTATCCAATCCAACTAAACCTCAAAGCATCTTCAGGAGGTCCATTGGAGAAGCTTTGAAGCAAGGAGGCAGGCTGAAAGCTCCAAACTGAAAGCTTCACTTCAGGTAGCTTCAAAAATTATTTTTTCCAGAAACCTTGCTTTAAGTTACTAAAATGATCTACATGTTCCCCTGATTGCTTTGCACTTTGTATTTTTGAAAATGATTGAGTATTGAGCGTGTATTGCATCTCTGAAAGTTTGGTCATTTTTATGTTTTTGATTCGAATCTTGGTTTTGAGTAAAAGGAAATGGATTTTGAGGGTAGATTCATGTTTAGGGAGGTTGAGAGGTTTTATCTGGAGCTTTACAGCTTTTAAAATGACCAGGAGAGTGAGTTTGAGATTTCTCAGGGAGGGTGTCACCGGAGAAGACGACCGGAGCTCTTCTCCGGTGACCTGAAAGTGATTAGGGTTTGATAATTAGGGTTAGCCAGGTTTAAATGTGGGGCGTTGGATCTGGGCTTCCCGCGCGTGTTGGAGGGCCAGGATGTTTTCACTTAGCCCTAATTGTGATTAATTAAATTAATTAATTAGGTTATAGGTTAATTGAATCAGTTTGAATCTGGGCCAATGGATTTGGCGCCAGTCAACTCCCTCCAAAATCATTTGAATGTCAGCCTTTAGTTTTGCATACCTTTCATTATTTGTATTTTTATTTCATTTTATTTGATTTATCTTTTACGAATTATTTAAAATAGCAAAAATCATTTAAAAATTATGAAAATTTTTGTTAAAGATTTCATTAATATTTAGAACCCAAAAATATTTTTATTTTTATTTTTTGCATTAAAAATCATTTTTAAATCATTTAAATGTTTATTTTTAATTAGTTATTGAAAATTAATTAATTAAAAATACATTTAGGTATTTAAAAATCACAAAAAAATTTACATTGCATTCCAAAACATTTAGAAACATTATCCAACTCTCAAAGAAAATTTATTTTTGGTTCTTGATTCCTTTTGATCATTTTCAATGGAATTAAATTCATTTTGAGGCAATATTTTTGTGCAAATTTTGAAAAATCCTTTCTGCCTAACCTTTCAGAGTTTGATGTTGTTTCTTCTTGTATTGCATCCTTCATGGCATGTAGTTTATATGATAAATTTGGTTTGAATTGATCTTGCATTTCCAATTTGTTTGGTGTTTTTCTTGATGAGGTACCTTAAAACCCTAGTAATCTTAGGAAATTCATAACTTGCACTAGGTTAAGAGTTGGATCCCCTCCTTTGGGCAGTGAGCTTGTATAGGTTTAGGGTTACCTTGATCCCATTTTCAATTTTTTATCATGTCATTTGCTTCTGATTTTGAATTTTGATTTGTGTGTTGATCATAAACCCTAATTTGTGCCTTCCTTTGCATCCATCTTTCATTTGCTTGCATCCAATGACTTTCCATGACATTTTGTGCATCCACATGATTCATAACACATCTTAGGACATATTAGAATCATGTTTGATCATTTCATATTTCATTTACCATGTTATATGCCCATTTCATTTCATAACGTTTCACGTACATTCATGGTTCAAAGCATGCTTCATCTGCATCCTTATGCTTGTTTGATCATTCCCATGTCTTGCCTCATGTTTGTATCATCTCTTAGCATCATTGACATCATGTAAATGCTTCTGACTTTGGTTTGCATCATGACATTTCATCTCATTTGCATTTCATTTCACTTCTTTGCTAACTTTTCAGGTGGTAAGTAATTTGAGAAGTGAATTTGCATTCACTTCTCACAATCTCTTTTCATCTCTTTCATACCTTCTTTGCTGCATTTTTGTATGTGTATTGGATTGATCTTGCTCATTCATGTTCGTCTTACTTTCTTTCTTCAAGCAACTTGTCTTCTTAAGTGAAGCAAGTTGTTTTGCTTCTCTCTGCTTCTTGCTCCTTTCATCTGCTTCCTTCCTGGTGGTTCTTCTGAAGATCTTCTTGTAAACCTCATCAACCCTAGGAATAACCAAGCATGATAACAATTAGGGTTTTGATTAGTCTCCCTTTAGCTTTTACCTTTGTGTCATCTTTGAGTCTTCTCTTCTCACCTCATAATCCAGGACTAAACCCTAAAGGCTTTAAGGCTTTGTGATTAAGCTTATGCCTGCATCCTTCTATTAGGATGGAGTGTATAACTTTAATCCTAAGTGTTAAACCCTTAATTTGTTTAAATCCTTTAATCAATCCACTTAATAATCACTAAGACATCAAGCTTGTAACTTGGGCCTTGCATTAGGGTTCTAATTCTTCCTTAACTGGTTAAGAAGGACTAACCCTAGTGTTAATGGACAAGTCCCCCTCAAGTTGTCCTACAAACCATAAAATATCACTTCTTTATCTTATCATTAACTAAAATCCATCTAATAAAGGCTTTGTTTTGTCATGAAGTTAATCCCTAATCATGGATTAAGTTGAGGAGTCTTTCTCAGCTTAAATGTCCTCATCTATTATCCTTCTATTAGGATAGTGTAATGAGTCCATTAAATCCTTGATTATGGCTTAATCTCATTACTTAACACTAAACAAAAACTCCAAAAACATCTAAGTAAATACAAGTAGGTTAATGATCTTAATCCTACATCATGGTGATTAAGTATGAGGTGCTTACTTCATGCTTAAGGTATTCTCATTACCCCTAATCAGAGGGAGGATGTGATGAGTTTACTAACCTTTGGTTTAGGCTTAAGCTCATTAACTTATGACAAACACAAAAAGCAATAAAAGATTGAAAACTCAAAAACAAACAATAATCGTCTCCTCCGGGATTCTTTTCTCATCTCATTCACTCATAAACGAGAACTTGCTTCTTCCGTTTAATGCAAGACAGTTTGCACCTGAGCCAGACAGGTCATACACTTGAGCATAGACCAATAAGCAGTTCACAGGTCAATTTACCTTTCAGTCTCTTTGGGTCGAACTACGGTGTTCTGACTTCCTCATTGCACGAGAGGATACGTAGGCATAACTTAACAGTTATCGAACAAAAGTCTCTGTATATTCCCCCCTCTTCCAGCATTATTCTTTAAGTCTCACAGTCTTGAGCATTTCACTCTTGTTCTTACACTGACACTTCACTTATACATCTCACACTTCTTTTACACTGACACTTGCATTCTTTTCCAGCTTTGATACATAGATTACACTGACACTACCCCTTTAAAACACAAATCTTTTAAGCGTGGATCCCGTCGAGTACGACGGACAATCTGGGTGCTAATACCTTCCCAGGTTGTAACCAACCCCCTTTCTCAGTTTCTCTGGTTCGCAACCGTCTTATCCATCTTTTCTCAGGTATATGCAGCATTACATTTCCTTCGGGATAAAAATGCCTAGCTGGCGACTCTATTCATTCATTTATCTTTTCGCCGACCGTTCGCGTCTGTACCCTATTTGAGTTGGCCTCATTTGGTGGGAGCGACAGCTTGGCGACTCTGCTGGGGACCCTTATACTGTAACCAGGGCTTTTGGTTCTTTTTGTGGGTTCCTCCTAACGCTTGTTTGATTTGTGTTTACTGGGGTGTTATGTGCTAATTGTGTTTATATAGTTGCTTTGTTTACTGCTTTATGTACAGTTATTTATTGCTTTCTTTACACTTTTATACATCATACTGTCATACTGTCATCCTGCTGAATCTGGTTTGTTGTTTTGATGGGTGGGGTTCCACTGAGAGTTTGAGGTCCTATACCTGGGACCTGAGTGACACCTAGGCTAGAGTGGTTCATGTTCTTTCCCATTCCATTTCGGTCTGGTGCGGGAATATGAAACACGGTTCAGATATGGGTTTCTTCTTGAGAACTCTGTGCTACAGATCTCCTGTAGTGCTAGGGCTATCTGGGAAGCCTACTAAGTCAGGATGACCTTTATTATTGACCTTCAGAAACTGAGGTGAATTAGAGGAGGATCTTTTATGGTTATTGTAAACACTGTACCTCCGGGTTAGAAGTGTTTACACTTCTCATAACTGATCCAAGTCTGAGGATCCTTGTTTTAGAACACCACCTGTGAGGGGGTTGGGCTGTTTACAGGTTTGCAGGTACCATTGGCCACATCATACCCTGTTACTTTGTTTTGGTTAAGAGTACCTCATTTTGGGACAGTTCTTGTGATTTAACCCTGGACATGTGACTCTTTATTTGAGTCCCCCACCTTGGTTACTGAACTTCTAAACCTCCATCTGGACTTCCTGAACATACATGGACTTATATATCAAGACACATAAATCAGATCCAGCTTGATCACAAACCCTTGCATATCATTTGCATACATCATCATTGCATCATTTAACATTTGTTTATTTGTTTTTCAGGGTATCCACATCATATTTGGCTTGGTTTTGACCCCTTCATCTGCAGAGACCTTTGTTTCATCAGTTATATGTTTCAACTGTCTTCATCAGTTGCCTGCTTCAGTTGCCTTCATCACCAGCATCAGCCTATCAGTGGCTCATCACCAGTATCAGTCTTGATTCTCATCAGCACTTGTCTTCAGCTCTTCATCAGCACTCATGTCTGCACCCAGGAAGAGCAACATTTCATACCATTTCTTTGATCCTATGTTGACTAGTATCAGGTAGGTCCAGGCACTCATCACTCTAGACCACATTCCATTATTCAGAGAGCATTATGGAGGCATCCTTGATATGGTTATGGACCTGGACCCTTCTCAGAGGAGTATGATCCACACCTGCCTACAGTTTTATGACCCTCCTTTGAGATGCTTCACATTCCAGAATTTTCAGCTAGGACCTCTTTTGGAGGAGTTCTCATCATTAATTGGAGTACCTGTCAGGGGTGGTGTCCCCTTCAACCCAGAGATGACTTCTCCCAGCAATGGAGAAGTGGCAAAAGCACTATACTTGGAGCCTATTTTGATTGAGCAAAACATGACAACAAAGGCTGGGATCCCTGGTTTGCACTTAGACTTTTTGACTTCTCAGGCCACCCTGAAGGCCTCCTTGGGAGAATGGAGGACAGTTTGTGCATTGTTAGCCCTCAGCATATATGGGGTTATACTGTTTGCAGATGAGCCCAAGTTTATCAGCAAGAATTCCATTCACCTTTTCCTTTTGAGGAACCCAGTACCCACATTGCTGGGGGATTTCTATTATTCTGTTCATCAAAGAAATGAGAAGCAAAGGGGGAAGTTGGTGAGATGCTGTGCTCCTCTGTTTCATACCTGGATACTCAAACACTTACCTAAGACTGATGCCTTCCTGAATCCTCACCAACAGAAGAATTGGGCAAAGAGACTTATTGCTTTGACCTCAGATGACATCAGATGGTGCACCCACAGCACCAAGGGCAAGGACATCATCACTAGTTGTGGGCAGTACCCAAATGTACCTCTGATAGGAGTAAAGGGTTGCATCAACTACAATCCTTTGTTGTTTAAGAGACAACTGGGCTATGCTTTAGTCCACCCTCCTAGAGTGCAAGATTTGGCTGAGACCCTGTATTGTGAGATAAAGCCTAATCTAGCTGTTGTCAGGCAAGCATCCTGGGCTTGGGACAACATCCAGACAAAGGGGGTGGCTATTCTTGGAAAGTGTAATAATGTTGCTTCAGCCCAGTACTATGAATGGTCCCATGCTAGAGCTGAGATCACTGGAATGCCTTTTACCATTGAGGACACACCTGGACCTTCTACAGTACAGCCAACAGCCACTGTCAGCCTGGAAGAATTTGAGAAGCTGAAGGAAAGGAATGAGAATCTGTCTCAAGCTCTGAAGAAGACCCTCTGGGAGAGGAGTGATGGTCGTCTGGACATTGAAAGGTTTGAGAAGCTTAGGGTGGAGCATCCGGCCAAGATTGAGAAAGCAGAGGACTATATCAAGAAATCAAGAGCTGGGGAGCAAATATTGAAGAATGCCTGTAAGGAGGCCAAGCTCCAGAAGGCTAGGACTTATCTCTATCTGCAAGAAAGTCAAGCTAGGTGGGTCAGGATCACTGAAGCTCGCACTCAAGAAGATAAGAGAACTCAAGCCAGAATTGAGCAATTAGAAGCTAATGAAAAGAAACAACAGGAAGCCTTGCTGGCAGCCCAGAAGGAGATTTCAGAGTTGAAGCTTAGGGCTGGTTTGAAGAGATCAAAGGACCAGGACAGGCACAAGAGGCTGACCACTGCCATTGCCACCAGGAACCTCCTCATCGGGACCATTACAGAGCATCCAGCTGGTCTAGTGACTGAGGCACTTCTAAAGGAGGTTAAGGAGGATGAGTTTGGGCTTGATGTTTGACTTTTTGCTTGTTGTTGCTTTCATTTGATGTATTTTTCTTCTATGTTGTATTTTGACCCTTCAGGGGCATGAGTTGTAAAAAACAAACTATGTATTATGCACCATTTGTAATATATTTGTCAGTTTGTTTCATTGGATTTCTTTCTCTCAAGCAACATCAAAGCATCTTCCTCGGGGTCTGGAAAGGTCAAAACCAAGCACCAAGCAGGATACCTTGGAAAACAAATAGGCATACTGCATTGCATACTAACTTTTGTTTTGTTTTGTAGGTTTTGTTATTATTTTGTTTGTTTCTAAATCTGTTGTGGTTCAGGAAATATTGCTCGCAGAAGAGTGTTCCCCGTCAACCGTGCACACCGGTATCCTACACGCAACAACCTTCCGGGTATTATAATGGAGCAAGTACAGCAAGACCTGACAGAGGTTAGGACCCAGATGGCTAATGAAAGGGTGGAGATGAGGAACCAAATGGCCCAATTCATGATTGTGATGACTGGTCTGGCTCAGACCCAAGAAAGGTTGAGGGCATTGGTAGAAAGACAAACCCCCGAGGAGCCTCATCCTGGGACTGGAGGAACAAGCAACAATGAGAGGGGTCAGCCCCATGTTAATCCACCTGTATTTGGACCACATCTAGATCCGGAAGTCAACATCCTGGGTAATGTACAAGGAAATACTACTGGGGGGAGGATCTTACAAGAAGACCCCTAAGAGGAGCAATTCACTGTCATGGGGGCTGGTGATGAAGTCTATGACCGAAGGTTTGATGAAATTGCTGAGAAGTTGAGATCTCTGGAGTCTCAAAACTCCTTGGGTTTTGATGTAATGGATATGGGATTAGTAGACGGGGTAAGAATTCCCCACAAGTTTAAACCCCCGTGCTTCGAGAAATACAATGGAACCTCTTGTCCACGAACTCACCTGCAGTCTTTTCTGGGGAGACTTAAGGCATACACCATGGATGAAAAGCTGTGTATGTTCTATTTTGAAGATAGTTTGACTGGGGCTTCAAGGCAGTGGTATTCACACTTGACCAGAACTACTATCAGATGTTGGAAGGACCTAGCTGAAGCCTTCATCAGACAATACCAATATAATCTGGATATGGCTCCTAACAGGACCCTCTTGATGGGAATGTCCCAATCCTCCAGGGAAAGATTCAGGGAATATGCCCAAAGGTGGAGACAGCTTGCTGCTGCTGTCCAGCCACCCATGTCGGAAAGAGAAATGGCTGACATGTTCATGAATACTTTGCAAGGGACATACATTGACAGGTTGGCTGCCTTTTCTTCTACTAGCTTCGCAGACGTGGTTATAGCTGGTGAAAGAATTGAAATTTTGTTAAAGATGGGCAAGATTTCTGATAATGGTGCAAGTTCGTCAAGTAATTCCAGGAAACCTTTTGTGGGACCTAGAAGGACCGGTGAGACAAATGTCGTTCATGCCAGCAGGGGTAGACCTCAGTATGCCCACAGATCAGTAGCAGCTGTCACTATTCCAGCTCTGATTCCTCAGCAGCCAACATATCAACAACCACAACAACCACATTACCAGCAACAAGTTCAGTATCCGCCACAAAGAACCTACAACAACAATAATAGCAGTCAACAGCAAAGACCCTTTCAGCAAAGACCATCACAGGCAAATAGGGTGATTAATCCAATCCCGATGCCTTATGCTGCCTTATTGCCACAACTCCTGAAGCTTAACTTGGTTGAGTTAAGGACATTGGCACCCCCAGATCCCTCCAATCTCTCGAAGAATTATGATGTCAACGCCAGGTGTGCTTTCCATTCCAATGCACCTGGCCACAATACTGAGAAATGCAGGGCTTTGCAAATGAAAGTTCAAGATCTGGTGGATTCTAAAGCCCTCAACTTCGCACCGCCTCTGAATGTCCATGGAAATCCTATGCCTAATCATGGTGGGCCAATGATTAATGCCATTGAGGAAGACAAACCATCTACTTTGATCACCAGTGTTGCACAAATTCGAACACCTCTGGTCAAAATTAAAGCTCAGCTTCTAGAGTGCCAGGTGTTTCCCGGGTGTGAACTCGGTTGTGGGTATTGCAAAATTGCAGTCAACGGGTGTGATAATTTGAGAAGTGGCATATATGGTCTTATCAAAGATGGTATCCTTCAGATCTCAATGACGGCGCCTACAAATCCAGCAATTCCTTTGACAACAATTCCTGATTCTCCTACAACAGCAGCAACAATCATTCCAACCGACTCATCAATATCATCAACAATGGCTTCATCCATCACTTCAACAAATCAAATGTCAACAGCCATTTCTTCTACAACATCAGCATCCTTTTTATCAACAGAATCTTCTACAACGCCAACAGAAATTACTGAAGATATCTCAGCAGTCACCATTTACTATGATCCATCAAGTGTTCCTCCAGACAACAACTTCCAACAACAAACAGTGGCACCTCCTGCCAGGTCACCAGTCACAATCTATTACGATCCGCACACCATTTCAGTACCCTCCTCTGCAGCAGTAAGTCCAGTTACTATCACGGTGCCTGGACCAGTTCCATATGAAAGCAGCAATGCCATACCTTGGCATTATGGATCTGATCTTTACTGCAACGGGGAGAAAATCACTTTTGATTCTTCAACTTCCTCTCCACAGATTGATAATGTTGGGGGAGGCGGAGGCTTCACCAGAAGCGGACGCCTTTTTGCCTCACAAGTGCAAAGACCTAATGCCGAAGCAGAAGCTGCTGCTAAAGCAAAAAGAAAGAGTGTGGTATTTGAAGAGCCGGCAGCCAAAGAAACTCAGAAGATATCTTTTGAACAAGATGTAGACGAGTTTATGAGAATCATAAAAATAAGTGATTACAAGGTGGTGGATCAGCTTCACCAAACTCCCTCAAAAATCTCCATATTATCCCTGTTGATGTGTTCTGAAGCTCATAGGAATGCATTATTGAAAGTCCTGCACGCAACATACGTGCCAGAGGAGATTACCGTTAATCAGCTAGAAACCGTGGTGGCAAATGTCAATACCAGTCATGGACTGGGCTTCACCAATGCTGACTTAACAACTGAGGGACGTAACCACAACAAGGCTTTACATATCACCCTGGAATGCAAAGGTGCTGTTCTATCTCATGTACTGGTGGACATTGGGTCCTCGCTCAATGTTCTACCAAAGAAAGCCTTAGTGAAGCTGGAATATGATGGTTTGGAATTGCGTCCAAGTAATTTGGTGGTGAGAGCATTTGATGGCTCTAAGAGAACAGTGCTTGGAGAGATTGATCTGCCTGTGATGATTGGCCCACAGACCTTCAAAACTACCTTCTATGTGATGGACATTCAGCCGGCCTACAACTGTTTGTTGGGTAGACCCTGGATCCATGCCGCTGGCGCTGTTACGTCTACCCTTCACCAGAAGCTGAAATTCGAGTGGGAAGGCCAGATCATCACCATCTGTGGAGAAGAAGACATCTTTGTTAGCCATCTGGCTACGTATAAGTATATTGAGATGGATGGAGAGATCCATGAAACTATGAGCCAGGGGTTTGAGGCCCTGAACATTAATAAAGCATCTGCTGTACTGGGGACCTCCATAACGTCTTATCAGCAAGCCCGGAAGGTTGTTGAAGAAGGTACTGCCCAAGGCTGGGGAAAGTTGTTGCCTGTGGAAAAGAAGGAAGACAGATTTGGGTTGGGTTACAGACCAACTCAACAAGATCAATTAGAGGCTGCCAAGAAGCCCAATTTTGTCAGCGGGGGAATGCTTACCCCGGATGCTGTGAACAACTTGGAAGACGAGGAGGAAAGCGACCGCAACCTGGAGAGCTGGATACGTCGAAGGATCCCGTGGAGCTAAGTCCTTAACTGGTCTTCCCAAGAAATTATAAGGGTTACTCCTGCAGAGTAATTATTATTTCCTGTATTTTTAAGCATGCATCAAGTCTTGCATCTTGCCCAAGATGACAAGACTCATTTTGTAATCGGGCCATCTTGTAATTTTGTGCAAATGGATTAATCAATGAATATCGGACATCTTTTGCAAATGAGTCTTTTCCTTTTCCGCTCACTGTTTTTCATTTTTCTTTTTGTACAAAAATAAAATGGCAATGTTTTCCAAAATGATAACTTCATTTCACTTTTTCTAAACAAGATTAAAAATTGATCACTAAAATGAACAATCTAAACCCTTGCAGAGAGTGCCTTTCAGATTGCACCGACAATAACACTGCTATGGCTTCGTATGACTTTGACAATCCAATCAATCAAGCTGATGAAGGGGTTGAAGAAGATCATGAGCTTCCTGAAGAGCTAGCCAGGTTGTTAAGGCAAGAGGAGAAGGTTATCGCTCCTCATCAGGAGGAGGTCAAAACGGTTAATCTTGGTACGGAAGAAGACGTGAAAGAGGTTAAAATCGGGGCCTGCCTGCAAGATTCAGTGAAAGAGCAACTGATTGATATGCTTCGGGAGTATGTGGATGTGTTTTCTTGGTCTTATCAGGATATGCCAGGGTTGGACACCGAAATTGTCATGCATAAGCTGCCACTGAAAGAAGATTGCCCACCGGTAAAACAGAAGTTGCGCCATACTCGTCCAGATATGGCAATGAAGATAAAAGAAGAGGTACAAAAGAAGTGGGACTCCGGTTTCCTTGATGTAACTAGCTATCCGCCGTGGGTCGCTAATATTGTGCCTGTGCCTAAGAAAGACGGCAAGGTGAGGATGTGTGTGGACTACCGGGATCTGAACAGAGCCAGCCCAAAAGATGATTTCCCTTTACCTCACATTGATGTATTGGATGATAATACGGCTCAGTTCTCGGTGTTCTCCTTCATGGATGGATTTTCAGGATACAATCAGATCAAGATGTCACCTGAAGACATGGAGAAGACAACTTTCATCACACCCTGGGGCATATTCTGTTATAAGGTGATGCCATTCGGACTGAAGAATGCGGGTGCCACTTATCAACGGGCTATGGTAACATTATTCCACGACATGATCCATAAAGAAATTGAATGTTATGTGGATGACATGATTGCCAAGTCCCTCACAGAAGAAGACCACCTGGTAAATCTGTTGAAGCTATTCAAGCGTCTGAGGAAGTACCAACTGAACTTAAACCCCAACAAATGCACATTCGGGGTGCGATCCGGTAAGCTGCTGGGATTTATTGTGAGCGAGAAAGGGATTGAAGTTGACCCTGATAAAGTCAAAGCCATTCAAGAAATGCCTGCACCGAAAACTGAGAAAGAAGTACGGGGGTTTCTGGGTAGATTGAACTACATTTCACGGTTCATATCTCACCTTACGGCAACCTGTGAGCCCCTGTTCAAACTGTTAAGAAAAGAACAGACCGTCAGGTGGAACGAAGACTGCCAGAGAGCTTATGACAAAATCAAGGAATACTTACAAGAGCCTCCGATCCTTATGCCTCCAGTTGAAGGAAGACCTCTAATCATGTACTTGACAGTATTAGAAGAGTCAATGGTGTGTGTGATGGGCCAGCATGACGAGTCTGGTCGAAAAGAGTATGCAATATACTACCTAAGCAAAAAGTTTACCGACTGTGAACAACGTTATTCACTGCTCGAGAAAACTTGTTGTGCTTTAGCGTGGGCTGCTCGCCGACTAAGACAGTATATGTTGACCCACACTACTTTATTGATCTCCAAGATGGACCCAGTGAAGTATATCTTTGAGAAGCCAGCACTTACCGGACGGGTTGCAAGATGACAAATGATCCTCACAGAATATGACATCCAGTACACATCTCAGAAAGCCATCAAAGGCAGTGTATTGTCTAATTATCTTGCTGAGCAGCCCATTGATGATTACCAGCCTATGAGATTTGACTTCCCTGATGAAGACATCATGTCCATAAAAGCAAAAGATCATGAAGAGCCTGTTCACACTAAAGGGCCTGACCCGGAAGAAGAATGGACTATGATGTTTGATGGGGCTGTTAATATGAATGGTCGCGGTGTTGGTGCAGTAATCATCACACCTAAGGGAGTTCACATGCATTTCTCGGCAAAGCTCACCTTTAACTGCACTAACAACGAAGCTGAATACGAAGCTTGTATCATGGGTCTTGAGGAAGCCATTGACCTCAGGATCAAGACTTTAAATGTATTCGGGGATTCAGCTCTGGTAATTAATCAAACCAACGGCAAATGGTACACACACCAGGATCATCTGATACCTTACAGGGATTATACAAGGAGGTTATTGACTTTCTTTACAACGGTCAAGCTTGAGTATATCCCTCGGGACGAGAATCAGTTTGCAGATGCTCCGGCTACCATCTCATCCATGATCAAAGTTCAAGCTGCCAACTTTGTACCTCGGATTTCAGTATCCAGACTTGACAGACCAGCATATGTATTCTCAGCAGATGTTGTTAAAGATGATAAACCTTGGTTCCATGACATTAAGTGCTTCTTGGAGGATCAAACATACCCACCTGGGGCATCTTCCAATGACAAGAAGACACTAAGAAGGCTAGCGGGTAGTTTCTTCCTGAATACTGATGGTTCCCTGTACAAGAGAAACTTTGATATGGTACTCCTCATATGTGTGGATAGGATAGAAGCAGACTTGTTGATGCACGAGGTGCACGAGGGATCCTTTGGTACCCATGCAGGAGGGCATGCCATGGCTAAAAAGTTGTTAAGATCGGGTTATTACTGGATCACGATGGATGCTGACTGTTGTGCCTATGCCAGGAAATGCCATAAATGCCAGATTTACGCGGATAAAGTGCATGTGCCTCCAAATCCACTGAATGTGATGTCTTCACCCTGGACCTTTGCCATGTGGGGCATCGATATGATTGGCAAGATTGAACCGACTGCTTCAAATGGCCACAGATTCATCCTGGTAGCCATTGACTATTTTACCAAGTGGGTTGAAGCAGCTTCATATGCAAATGTCACCAGGCAAGTGGTAGCTCGATTTGTGAAAAGAGACATCATCTGCCGGTATGGAGTACCCGAGCGAATCATTACTGATAATGGTTCCAACTTGAACAATAAAATGATGGCAGAGTTATGCCGGGACTTCAAGATCCAACACCACAATTCTTCTCCTTACAGGCCAAAGATGAATGGCGCTGTAGAGGCAGCTAACAAAAATATTAAGAAGATTGTATAGAAAATGGTGGTTACTTACAAAGACTGGCATGAAATGCTACCATTTGCCTTGCACGGGTACCGTACGTCAATCAGAACGTCCACTGGGGCAACACCGTATCAGCTTGTGTATGGAATGGAAGCAGTCCTACCTGTTGAAGTTGAGTTACCCTCTCTGCGGGTATTGATGGATGTTAAACTGAATGAGGCAGAATGGGTCCGGTCCCGATACGAACAACTGAATCTGATTGAAGAGAAGAGATTGGCTGCAATCTGTCATGGGCAGCTTTATCAGAAAAGAATGAAGAAAGCCTTCGATCAGAAAGTCAGGCTCCGAGAATACCAAGTAGGAGATCTTGTGCTGAAAAGACTCCTCCCTCCTCATACAGACCACAGGGGCAAGTGGACTCCGAACTATGAAGGGCCATTTGTGGTAAAGAATGTTTTCTCTGGTGGAGCACTGATGCTCAACACTATGGATGGTGAAGACTTCCTGTCCCCTGTGAATTCAGATGCAGTTAAAAAATACTTCGCATGAAAATGACCCGCTGGACATAAAAACAGAATGTAAGTCCAGGAAAAAAAGGGCATCCCGGCGAGTCAAAAACAGAATAAAAAGACTCGGGCAAAAATAAGGGAAATAAAAAAAAATGTGTACACCCGCTGAGTTGAAAAGCCGCATTGGACAACTCAGGAAAAAATGGGTATCCCGATGGATTGAAAACCCGAAAGGGCGATCCATGCAAAATAAGGGAATAAGCGAACAACTGCATTCTGAATTCGTCTGTATCACTTACAACTTGATAAGCTTCGAAAGGTTTGAACGTCGGTCAGAATCAGCCTTCTTCAGAAAGCAAGACGAGAAGAACGTCAAATGTCATACGAGTCATAGCAAAGGGAAGCTCCTTGAAGCGTTGTCAACATTGCCAGCATCTTTTTGTTTCTCAATTTGTAACAATCTCCTCATTCCAGGGGATTTGTTTATATGACTGTATCTTGCCAATTCAGGGCACTCGAATTAATAAAATCAGATTTTCAGTCATTTTTCGTCTCGTACTCTTTTATTTGCAAAAATGTCCGATGTCTTTAAGATATTGATTGCATAAATACAAATGCTTCCCTTCTAAAAATACGTGCCTGCATGAAATATATTTACTCCCAGGAGTGTCTAAACTCCTATGACAGAATCCGGTAAGGGATACCTCGGGATACTTGTACGTTTCTTTGTCATGCAGGATTGCAGGTGTTCAAAGCGCGACATGGGGAATGAAGGCTCCTTCCCAGCAAGCTGTCAAATCCTTATCTACTCAGTCCATCTTCCAATTGGCACCAGAGGTGTTTTCTCCCCAGCCGAGTTGCCAATCATCATTCCTCCTCAGCCAAGTACCAACCAGGGAACTACCTCCCCACAAAGTTTCAACCTCTATCCAGAAGAGCAACGCGTAACAGAGTGAAGAAAGCTTCTACAAACCCCAGCTAGGTCCCCCATTTCTGAGATGGGACTATCAGTGATCTGCTCCCCCATGCAGATACATCTTATCAGATACATCTCATCCCCAGTTGGGATATCCACTTCAAGCAGATCAGCCAGAGATCTCCACAACAATGGGATCTGAATCCCGGATCGATATATTTGCATAATCATAGCATTCGCATCATATTTTCCCCACAGAGCGTAGCATTCCGTCTAAAACGGAGCATTATGGCAAAAATCAAACATATTGCATAATCATAAGCCATGCTCTGAATCACATCAGTTAATACCAACAACAGTATACGAATGCTCCCCAATATTCCCCGGCAGAGAGCCAAGATATTTCTCTCACAGATACAGTACAGATACTCCATGACACCCGTCCGTGTCATACCCCCAGCAGAAAGCCAAAGCGTCCCCTTTGCACTCACCATACAAATACATATACATACAATTCCTTGACACCTGTCCGTATCACCTCCCCCAGTACAGTTACCTAAACACTTTGTAAACCATATACTTGTTTATAATACACCTTCCGACGCTCGACCGTGTCACTCTCTCCAGCAAGCTGGACACTCGTCCGTGTCTTACTCATACTTGTTACTCATACAGATACTCGTCCGTATCTTGTATACACCCCTTTATCTTTCTTAGATTCGAAACTCGTCCGTGTTCTTTGTTAACTAGTTGATACTCGTCCGTATCATCATCTCTGAACATGTGTCAGCGTTTGTTTCTACCGATACTCGTCCGCATCATAGTCTTAAGGATGCTCGCCCGCATTTTTAATCCATACACAATGACAGATACTTTTACCTCTTTTTTTAGATTGTAGACACTCGTCTGTGTCTATCATTCCCCAGAAGAGTCCCCTCAAAATCAACAATCGTCCGTGTTCTTTGTTAACTAGTTGATACTCGTCCGTATCATCATCTCTGAGCATGTGTCAGTGTTTATTTCTACCTGATACCCGTCCGTATCATAGTCTTAAGGATGCTCGTCCGCATCTTTAGTCTATACACAGTGCCCAAACACTTATACTTTTCATTTCTTGGATGTAGACACTCGTCCGTGTTTACTTTTCCCCAGCGAAGTCCCCAACAAAACTTCTCTTCTATCTGACATTCGTCCTATGTCATGATACCTTTCGGCAGCCGTACCCTGCCAGGTGATCGTCCTTTACCTTTTTGATGATCGTCCTTCATCACCCCCAGTGGAGTCTCTATTTATTGGAACCCCTCCCTATCCGACATTCGTCCTATGTCGTGATTTTTTTTAGCAGCCGTACCCTGCTAGGTGATCGTCCTTCACCTCTTGATGATCGTCCTTCATCATTTTATCCGATGGCCGTCCCCATCGTTGATCTTGTTATCTGACATTCGTCCTATGTCATGATAAACCCTGAGAGCAGCCGTACCCTGCTAGGTGATCGTCCTTCACCTCTTGATGATCGTCCTTCATCATGCTTATCCGATGGTCGTCCCCATCGTCGACCTTTTCGTCCGACATTCGTCCTATGTTGTGATACTTTCGGCAGCCGTACCCTGCCAGGTGATCGTCCTTCACCTTAGATGACCGTCCCTCATCTTATTCCCCAACAGAGCAGCCATCCCCTGCTAGGTGATCGTCCTTCACCTTTGATGACCATACCTCGTCATTTATTTTCCTATAATCCCCAGAGTGTCTTATATCTTTATTTTATGACCGTCCCCATCATAATCTCTTATATCCCCAGCATGTCGGCCGTCCCCGTCATTGCTCTTTTCCCAGCAGTCGTCCTCTGCTCGACGGTCGTCCTCCGTCGCCCGCACTTTATAATATACTTTATTTTCTTTTTACAATCTATATCCCTTTTCTTCTTCATTCTGTGAGTGCAAATTTTGGACTGTCTTTGGTATTCAACCACAAGTTATCTTGTTTGCCTGTTAAGCCGTTGCTTACATCCTACACAGCTGACTCATGCTTGAATAGGGGCAGCTGTAAACACCCCAAATTTTCCCTCACCCATTCACACCATGGCTTGTGATCCTTTTCATTTGCATAAGCTCAATCATACCATCTCATATTGCATTTTGACACACTGCATTGATTCAAAGTCATCTGCATCTAGGGTTTGTGACCTGAGCAATCCATGGGCTATCTGAGCCACTCCAAAGGTCATCAATCACTTCAAAGGGGTCCATGTATGCCCAAGCATCATATTATATCCCCACAAAGTCAAGAAAGTCAAAGAATCACAAGAACTGAGAGAGGCATGGAAGCAGAGCCAAGCTTAACTGCACAGATGACCTAGAATTAGGGTTTTGGTTTCAGAGGCCATAACTCCAAAGTTTTTGGTCATTCTTGTTTCTATTGGTCTCTATATGTTATAAGGGTCATGCATATCAATTTTCATGAAGAAATTCCATGAGGAAAGCATCTAATCAAGAGTTGACTTCTTGAGCAAGTCATTGCAAAATCAGGGCATCTGAGGCCCCCAATGACCCAACCAAAGGGTGTTCCTCATAATTTTGAATGTGTATGATCTTTATTTGATCATATAAGATGTTAGAAGTTCACAAAGTTGAAGAATTTCAAGCCATTTGCAAAGTTTCCTTTTTGGGAAAGTGACTTGTAATGAAAACTTGCCATTTTGGGAAACTTTTTCAACCCTTTCTTTTTTATTCAAAAAAGCTTCAAATGGGAAAACTTTGGTCATGAAAGTTGTAGAATGGATCATTCCCTTTTCAAAAAAGTACAAGAACTCATTCTAATTCATTTTGGATCAAAAGTTATGGCTTGTCAAAGTTGGGAAAAATCACATAATTTTCACTTTTGTACCAAAGAGGCAAAGTTGCAAAACCTCATGCCAAGCCTTTATGTGACTTCAAATGGACTTCTAACCTTTGCACAAACATAAACCAATGCCTAAAAATCAGATTGCACCAAAGAATTGTCCATTTTCATGACTTGTGCATTAAGAAACTTCAAAAGGGCCAAGACTTTGTGAAATTGCAAAAACTCTCACAAACCCTAATTCACTTGCTGCATTGCCTCTAATCCATTCCCATGGTTCTCCTCGATTCAAGCTGCAGCCAAGCCATGCCTTGTACCTTGACAGAATTGACCCATACCTCTCTTACACAAAACATTGACTTTATGCAAAATGGCCCATACCAATCAGCATAGGCCACACCAACTCCTCTGACCTATCCAAGTGTGATACATGTACCAAATGAGACTCAAAGCAACACACACACAAGCCTGATCTCTCTCATAAGCCATAGTTCACAAAACTCTCCTCTTATGCACTTTCCTTCGAATCTGATCACACAAGCATCAAACCTCAAAACCAACTTCACCATTCATTCAGAAAGACTTCATAGAGCAAAAACCACCCTTCACCTTGCCTTGAAAGTCCCTGAAACTTAAACACGATTTTTCCCCTCTCTGAACAGAACTCCATCAAACTCACAAATCAGCCACTATCCAATCCAACTAAACCTCAAAGCATCTTCAGGAGGTCCATTGGAGAAGCTTTGAAGCAAGGAGGCAGGCTGAAAGCTCCAAACTGAAAGCTTCACTTCAGGTAGCTTCAAAAATTATTTTTTCCAGAAACCTTGTTTTAAGTTACTAAAATGATCTACATGTTCCCCTGATTGCTTTGCACTTTGTATTTTTGAAAATGATTGAGTATTGAGCATGTATTGCATCTCTGAAAGTTTGGTCATTTTTATGTTTTTGATTCGAATCTTGGTTTTGAGTTAAAGGAAATGGATTTTGAGGGTAGATTCATGTTTAGGGAGGTTGAGAGGTTTGATCTGGAGCTTTACAGCTTTTAAAATGACCAGGAGAGTGAGTTTGAGATTTCTCAGGGAGGGTGTCACCGGAGAAGACGACCAGAGCTCTTCTCCGGTGACCTGAAAGTGATTAGGGTTTGATAATTAGGGTTAGCCAGGTTTAAATGTGGGGCATTGGATCTGGGCTTCCCGCGCGTGTTGGAGGGCCAAGATGTTTTCACTTAGCCCTAATTGTGATTAATTAAATTAATTAATTAGGTTTTAGATTAATTGAATCAGTTTGAATCTGGGCCAATGGATCTGGCGCCAGTCAACTCCCTCCAAAATCATTTGAATGTCAGCCTTTAGATTTGCATACCTTTCATTATTTGTATTTTTATTTCATTTTATTTGATTTATCTTTTACGAATTATTTAAAATAGAAAAAATCATTTAAAAATTATGAAAATATTTGTTAAAGATTTTATTAATTTTTAGAACCCAAAAATATTTTTATTTTTATTTTTTTCATTAAAAATTATTTTTAAATCATTTAAATGTTTATTTTTAATTAGTTAATGAAAATTAATTAATTAAAAATACATTTAGGTATTTAAAAATCACAAAAAAATTCACATTGCATTCCAAAACATTTAGAAACATTATCCAACTCTCAAAGCAAATTTCTTTTTGGTTCTTGATGCCTTTTGATCATTTTCAATGGAATTAAATTCATTTTGAGGCAATATTTTTGTGCAAACTTTGAAAAATCCTTTATGCCTAACCTTTGAGAGTTTGATGTTGTTTCTTCTTGCATTGAATCCTTCATGGCATGTAGTTTATAGGATAAATTTGGTTTGAATTGATCTTGCATTTCCAATTTGTTTGGTGTTTTTCTTGATGAGGTACCTTAAAACCCTAGTAATCTTAGGAAATTCATAACTTGCACTAGGTTAAGAGTTGGATCTCCTCCTTTGGGCAGTGAGCTTGTATAGGTTTAGGGTTACCTTGATCCCATTTTCAATTTTTTATCATGTCATTTGCTTCTGATTTTGAATTTTGATTTGTGTGTTGATCATAAACCCTAATTTGTGCCTTCCTTTGCATCCATCTTTCATTTGCTTGCATCCAATGACTTGCCATGATATTTTGTGCATCCACATGATTCATAACACATCTTAGGACATATTAGAATCATGTTTGATCATTGCATCTTTCATTTACCATGTTATATGCCCATTGCATTTCATCACTTTTCATGTACATTCATGGTTCAAAGCATGCTTCTTATGCATCCTTATGCTTGTTTGATCATTACCATGTCTTGCATCATGTTTGTATCATCTCTTAGCATCATTGACATCATGTAAATGCTTCTGACTTTGGTTTGCATCATGACATTTCATCTCATTTGCATTGCATTTCACTTCTTTGCTAACTTTTCAGGTGGTAAGTAATTTGAGAAGTGAATTTGCCTTCACTTCTCACAATCTCTTTTCATCTCTTTCATACCTTCTTTTCTGCATTTTTGTATGTGTATTGGATTGAGATTGCTCATTCATGTTCATCTTACTTTCTTTCTTCAAGCAACTTGTCTTCTTAAGTGAAGCAAGTTGTTTTGCTTCTCTCTGCTTCTTGCTCCTTTCATCTGCTTCCTTCCTGGTGGTTCTTCTGAAGATCTTCTTGTAAACCTCATCAACCCTAGGAATAACCAAGCATGATAACAATTAGGGTTTTGATTAGTCTCCCTTTAGCTTTTACCTTTGTGTCATCTTTGAGTCTTCTCTTCTCACCTCATAATCCAGGACTAAACCCTAAAGGCTTTAAGGCTTTGTGATTAAGCTTATGCCTGCATCCTTCTATTAGGATGGAGTGTATAACTTTAATCCTAAGTGTTAAACCCTTAATGTGTTTAAATCCATTAATCAATCCACTTAATAATCACTAAGACATCAAGCTTGTAACTTGGGCCTTGCATTAGGGTTCTAATTCTTCCTTAACTGGTTAAGAAGGACTAACCCTAGTGTTAATGGACAAGTCCCCCTCAAGTTGTCCTACAAACCATAAAATATCACTTCTTTATCTTATCATTAACTAAAATCCATCTAATAAAGGCTTTGTTTTGTCATGAAGTTAATCCCTAATCATGGATTAAGTTGAGGAGTCTTTCTCAGCTTAAATGTCCTCATCTATTATCCTTCTATTAGGATAGTGTAATGAGTCCATTAAATCCTTGATTATGGCTTAATCTCATTACTTAACACTAAACAAAAACTCCAAAAACATCTAAGTAAATACAAGTAGGTTAATGATCTTAATCCTACATCATGGTGATTAAGTATGAGGTGCTTACTTCATGCTTAAGGTATTCTCATTACCCCTAATCAGAGGGAGGATGTGATGAGTTTACTAACCTTTGGTTTAGGCTTAAGCTCATTAACTTATGACAAACACAAAAAGCAATAAAAGATTGAAAACTCAAAAACAAACAATAATCGTCTCCTCCGGGATTCTTTTCTCATCTCATTCACTCATAAACGAGAACTTGCTTCTTCCGTTTAATGCAAGACAGTTTGCACCTGAGCCAGACAGGTCATACACTTGAGCATAGACCAATAAGCAGTTCACAGGTCAATTTACCTTTCAGTCTCTTTGGGTCGAACTACGGTGTTCTGACTTCCTCATTGCATGAGAGGATACGTAGGCATAACTTAACAGTTATCGAACAAAAGTCTCTGTATATTCCCCCCTCTTCCAGCATTATTCTTTAAGTCTCACAGTCTTGAGCATTTCACTCTTGTTCTTACACTGACACTTCACTTATACACCTCACACTTCTTTTACACTGACACTTGCATTCTTTTCCAGCTTTGATACACAGATTACACTGACACTACCCCTTTAAAACACAAATCTTTTAAGCGTGGATCCCGTCGAGTACGAAGGACAATCTGGGTGCTAATACCTTCCCAGGTTGTAACCAACCCCCTTTCTCAGTTTCTCTGGTTCGCAACCGTCTTATCCATCTTTTCTCAGGTTTATGTAGCATTACCTTTCCTTCGGGATAAAAATGCCTAGCTGGCGACTCTATTCATTCATTTCTCTTTTCGCTGACCGTTCGTGTCTGTACCCTATTTGAGTTGGCCTCATTTGGTGGGAGCGACAGGTACCGGTGTGCACGGTTGACAGGGAACACTCTTCTGCGAGCAATATTTCCTGAGGTCAAAGCAAAGTTAGAAACAAACAAAACAAAACCTACAAAACAAAACAAAAGTTAGTATGCAATGCAGTATGCTTATTTATTTTCCAAGGTATCCGGCTTGGTTCTTGGTTTTGACCTTTCCAGACCTCGAGGAAGATGCTTTGATGTTGCTTGAGAAAAGAAACCCAACGAAAACAAACTAACAAATATATTACAAATGGTGAATCAATCATAGTTTGCTTTTTTAAAACACATGCCCCTGAAGGGTCAAAATACAACATAAAAGGAAAGTACATCAAATGAAAGCAACAACAAACAAAAAGTCAGACATCAAGTCCAAACTCATCCTCCTTAACCTCCTTCAGAAGTGCCTCAGTCACCGGACCAGCTGGATGCTCTGTAATGGTCCTGATGAGGAGGTTCCTAGTGGCAATAGCAGTGGTCAGCTTCTTGTGTCTGTCCTGGTCCTTTGACCTCTTCAAACCAGCCCTAAGCTTCAACTCTGAAATCTCCTTCTGGGCTGCTAGCAAAGCTTCCTACTGTTTCTTTTCATTGGCCTCTAACTGCTCAATTCTGGCTTGAGCTCTCTTATCTTCTTGAGTACGGGCTTCAGTGATCCTGACCCACCTAGCCTGAATCTCTTGCAGATAGAGTTCAGTCCTAGCCTTTTGAAGTTTGGCCTCCTTATAGGCATTCTTCAATATTTGCTCCCTAGCCCTTGCTTTCCTAATGTAGTCCTCTGTTTTCTCAATCTTGGCCAGATGCTCCACCTTAAGCTTCTCCAACCTCTCAATGTCCAGACGACCATCACTCCTCTCTCAGAGGGTCTTCTTCAAAGCTTGAGACAAATTCTCATTCCTCTCTTTCAGCTTCTCAAATTCTTCCAGGCTGACAGTGGCTGCTGGCTGTACTGTGGAGGGTCCAGGTGTGTCCCTAATGATAAAGGGCATTCCAGTAATCTGAGCTCTAGCATGGGATCATTCATAGTATTGAGTTGAAGCAACATTATTGCACCTTCCAAGAATAGCCATCCCTTTTGTCTGGATGTTGTCCCAAGCCTAGGATGCTTGTCTGACAACAGCTGAATTAGGTTTTATCTCACAATACAGGGTCTCAGCTAAATCTTGCACTCTAGGAGGGTGAACCAAAGCATAGCCCAGTTGTCTCTTAAACAGTAAAGGATTGTAGTTGATGCAACCCTTTACTCCTATCAGAGGTACATTTGGGTATTGCCCACAGCTAGTGATGATGTCCTTGCCTTTGGTGCTCTGGGTGCACCATCTGATGTCATCTGAAGTTAAAGCGATAAGTCTCTTAGCCCAATTCTTCTGTTGGTGAGGATTCAATAAGGCATCTGTCTTAGGTAAGTGTTTGAGCAGCCAAGTGTGAAACAAAGGAGCACAGCATCTCACCAACTTCCCTCTTTGTTTCTCATTCCTCTGATGAATGGAGTAATAGAAATCTCCCAGCAATGTGGGTACTGGGTTCTTCAGAAGGAAAATATGAATGGCATTCTTGCTGATAAATTTGTGCTCATCTGCAAACAATATAACCCCATATATGCTGAGGGCTAACAATGCACAGACTGCCCTCCATTCTCCCAAAGAGGCCTTCAGGATGGCCTGAGAAATCAAGAAATCTAAGTGCAGTCCAGGGATCCTAGCTTTTGTTGTCATGCTTTGCTCAATCAAAGTGGGCTCCAGGTACAGTGCTTTTGCTACTTCTCCATTGCTGGGAGAAGTCATCTCTGGGTTGAAGGGGACTCCACCCCTGACAGGTACTCCAATCAATGATGAAAACTCCTCCAAAAGAGGTCCTAGCTGAAAGTCTGGGAATGTGAAGCATCTCAAAGGAGGGTTATAAAACTGTAGGCAGGTGTGGATCATACTCCTCTGAGAAGGATCCAGGTCCATAACCATATCAAGGATGCCTCCATAATGCTCTCTGAATAATGGGATGTGGTCTGGAGTGATAAGTGCCTGGATCTGCCTGATACCAGTCAACACAGGCTCAAAGAAATGATATGATATGTTTCTCTTCCTGGGTGCAGACATGAGTGCTGACGAAAAGCTGAAGAAAAGTGCTGATAGGGGTCAAGACTGATACTGGAGATGAGCCACTGATAGGCTGGTGCTGGTGATAATGAAGGTAGCTGAAGCAGATAACTGATGAAATAGAGGCCTATGCAGATGAAGGGGTCAAAACCAAGCCAGATAAAATGTGGATACCCTGAAAAACAAATAAACAAATGTTAAATGATGCAATGATGATGTATGCAAATGATATGCAAGGGTTTGTGATCAAGCTGGATCTGACTATCTGTCTTGATATAAAGTCCATGTATGTTCAAGAAGTCCAGATGGAGGTTTAGAAAACCAGTAACCAAGGTGGGGGACTCAAATAAAGAGTCACATATCCAGGGTTAAATCACAAGAACTGTCCAAAATGAGGTACTCTTAATCAAAACAAGTAACAGGGTATGTTGTGGCCAAGGGTACCTGCAAACCTGCAAACAGCCCAACCCCCTCACAGGTGGTGTTCTAAAACAAGGATCCTCAGACTTGGATCAGTTATGAGAAGTGTAAACACTTCTAACCCGGAGGTACAATGTTTACAATAACTATAAAAGATCCTCCTCTAATTCACCTCAGTTTCTGAAGGTCATAATAAAAGTCATCCAGACTTAGCAGGCTTCCCAGATAGCCCTAGCACTACAGGAAATCTGTAGCACAGAGTTCTCAAGAAGAAACCCACATCTGAACCGTGTTTCATATTCCCGCACCAGACCGAAATGGAATGGGAAAGAACATGAACCACTCTAGCCTAGGTGTCACTCAGGTCCCAGGTATAGGACCTTAAACTCTCAGTAGAACCCCACCCACCAAGACAGAAGAACAGATCCAGCAATGACAGTATGAAATATGAAAAACTGTAAAGAAAGCAATAAATAAAGTTGTACATAAAGCAATAAATAAAGTAACTATATAAACACAATTAGCACATAACACCCCAGTAAACATAAATCAAACAAGCACTAGGAGGAACCCACAAAAAGAACCAGAAGCCCTGGTTACTGTATAAGTGTCCCCAGCAGAGTCGCCAAGCTGTCGCTCCCACCAAATGAGGCCAGGTCAAATGGGGTACAGACGCGAACGGTCGGCGAAAGGAGAGAGAACACACAAGGGTGAACTCAAAAGACAAGAGTCGCCAGCTAGGCATTTTTATCCCGGAGGAAAGGTAGTGTTGCATAAACCTAAGAAGAGGTATAGATAAGACGGTTGCGAACCAGAGAGACTGAGAAAGGGGGTTGGTTACAACCTGGGAAGGTATTAGCACCCAGATTGTCCGCCGTACTCGACGGGATCCACGCTTAAAAGATTTGTGTTTTAAAGGGGTAGTGTTAGTGCAATTTGTGTATCAAAGCTGGAAAAGGATGCAAGTGTCAGTGTAAAAGAAATGTGAAGTGAAATGAAAGAGTGTCAGTGCAAAGAAAGAATATGAAGCTCAAAACTATGAGACTTAAAAGAATAATGCTGGAAAGAGGGGGAATATACAGAGACTTTTGTTCGATAACTGTTAAGTTATGCCTACGTATCCTCTTGTGCAATGAGGAAGTCAGAACACCGTAGTTCGACTCAAAGAGACTGAAAGATAAATTGACTTGTGAACTGCTTACTTATCCATGCTCAAGTGTATGACTTGTCTGGCTCAGGTGCTAACTGTCTTGCATTAGACGGAAGAAACAAGTTCTCGTTTGTGAGTGAATGGGGTGAGAAAAGAATCCCGGAGGAGACGATTATTGTTTGTTTTTGAGTTTTCAGTCTTTTATTGCTTTTTGGAGTTTGTCATAAGTTAATGAGCTTAAGCCTAAACCAGGGGTTAGTAAACTCATCACATCCTCCCTCTGATTAGGGGTAATGAGAATACCTTAAGTGTGAAGTAAGCACCTCACACTTAAACACCATGATGTAGGATTAAGATTATTAACCTACTTGCATTTATTAGATGTTTTTGTTGTTTTTTTTTGTTTAGTGTTGAGTAATGAGATTAAGCCATAATCAATGATTTAATGGACTCATTACACCATCCTAATAGAAGGATAATAGATGAGAACACTTAAGCTGAGGAAGACTCCTCAACTTAATCCATGATTAGGGATTAACCTCATGACAAAACAAAGCCTTTATTAAATGGATTTTAGTTAATGATAAGATGAAGAAATGGATTTTATGATTTGTAAGACAACTTTAGGGGGACTTGTCCATTACACTAGGGTTAGTCCTTCTTAACCAATTAAGGAAGAATTAGAACCCTAATGCAAGGCCCAAGTTACAAGCTTGGTGTCTTAGTGATTATTGGATGGATTGATTAAAGGATTTAAACACATTAAGGGTTTATCACTTAGGATTAAAGTTATACACTCCATCCTAATAGAAGGATGCAGGCATAAGCTTAATCACAAAGCCTTAAAACCTTTAGGGTTTAGCCCTTGATTATGAGATGAGAAAAGAAGACTCAAATTGACACAAAGGTAAAAGCTAAATGGGGGACTAATCAAACCCTAATTATTATCATTCTTTGTTGTTCCTAGGGTTAATGAGGTTTGCAAGAAGATCTTCAAGAGAGAAGCCACTAGGAAAGAAGCAGATGAAAGAAGGAGAAGCAGAGAGAAGCAAGACAACTTGCTTCACTTAAGAAGACAAGTTGCTTGAAGGAAGAAAGAGAGCAGGAGCATGAATGAGCAAGCTCAATCCAATACACAAGATAAAATGCAGCAATGATGCAAGAGAGATGAGAAGAGATTGTGAGAAGTGAAGGCAAATTCACTTCTCAAAACAACTTACCACCTGAAAAGTTAGCAAAAGAAATGAAATACAATGCAAATGAGATGAAATGTAATGATGCAGACCAAAGTCAGAAGCATAAACATGATGTTAATGATGCTAAGAGAAGATTCAAACACATGACAAGACATGAGAATGATCATACAAGGATATGGATGCAGATGAAGCATGCTTGAACCATGGAAGTTCATGAAAGTTTATGAAATGCAATGGACATATAACATGGAAAATGAAAGATGCAATGATCAAACATGATTCTAATATGTCCTAAGATGTATTATGAATCATGTGGATGCACAAAATGTCATGGCAAGTTCTTGAATGCAAGCAAATGAGAAATGGATGCAAAGGAAGACACAAATTAGGGTTTATGATCAACACACAAAGAAAAATTCAAAATCAGAAGCAAGTGATATGATAAAAAATTGAAAATGCAATCAAAGATACCCTAAACCTATACAAGTTCATTGCCCAAAGGAGGGGGTCTGACTCTTAACCTAGTGAAAGTTATGATTTTCTTAATTCAATTAGGGTTTTAAGGTACCTCATCATGAAAAATGCAAAACAAATTGAAAATGGAAGAGCAATTCAAACCAAATTTATCCTATAAACAACATGCCATGAAGGATGCAATGCAAGAAGAACCATCATCAAACTCTCAGTGGTTAGGCAGAATGGATTTTTCCAAGTTTGAACAAAAATTTTGCCTTAAAATGAATTTAATTCCAATGAAAATGATCAAAATGCATTAAGGACCAAAAATAAATTTGTTTTGAGAGTTGGATAATGTTTCTAAATGTTTTGAAATGTAATATGAATTTTTTTTGTGATTTTGAAATACCTAAATGTATTTTTAATTAATTAATTTTCATTAACTAATTAAAAATAAACATTTAAATGATTTAAAAATAATTTCAAAATGCAAAAAATAAAAATAAAATTATATTCAGAATGAGAAAAATATTTTAAGTCAGCATGCAAAAAAATAAAATTTTTATAATGTGTTTTGCTATTTTAAAATAAATGAGAAAGAAAATGCAATAAAAATGAATTTTAAATATGAATTAATGAAGGTAATCCAATCCAGTGGTTGAGATTCAAACAAAAAGGGGAGGGAATTGACCTGCACGTGCGAATGAACGGTCCAAATTCAAACTTGCCTAATTATGTCATTAGCCCTAATCTTAACCCTAATCACTTTCAGATGACCGGAACAGTGTTCCGGTCATCTTCTCCGGCCAATCAATTTCTCAATCTCACTCAAAACGCATCAAAACCTCACTAAACTCTCCAGAATCAATCTATGAACATCATTAAACATAAACCCTACAACAAACATCATTTATTTTTCGTGAATCAAGAGAAACAAACAAAATCATTTTCACGGGCAAACTTTCAAACAGTCAATACATGCTTGTTTCTTGACCATTTTCAAAACCAAACACATCCAAATGATTAGTGCAACTCATAGAATCATTTTATAACAAGAAATTAAAGTTCTGGAAAAAATGTTCTTGAGCTCACCTGAACTGGAGCTTTCGAAACAAGGACTTTCTGGCTGCTTCTTTGGTCCAAACAAGCTCCAATGATCCTCCCCAGAAGTTTGTGATGCTTAGCTGGAGTTTATATGGTCTCTAGAGGAATTTTGCAGAAGCCCAGGTCAATGGAGGAGGGAAATCGTGTTTTTGATGTGGGAGGTTTCAGGCCAAAACAATGGTTGGGAAATGATCAGAGGATCATGGTGAGTGATTTGGTGAAGTTTGTTTTGATGTTTGAAGGCTGTGTTTTGAGATTCGAAGCAAAATGCATAAGAGGTCAATTTTGGGAACTATGGCTTTTGGGATGTTTCAGGCTGTGTTGTGTTATGTGTTGAGTCTCATTTGGTACACATATCAATCCTTGATAGGTCAGAGAGTGGTTTCTGGCCTAGCTTGATTGGTATGGGCCATTTTGCATAAAGTCAACTTTTTGTGTAAGAGAGGTATGGGCTCTTTCAGTCAAGGTACAAGGCATGGCTTGGCTGCATCTTGAATCAAGGAGAACCATGGAAATGGATTAGAGGCAATGCAGCAAGTGGATTAGGGTTTATGTGAGTTTTTGCAATTTCACAAAGTTTGGCCCTTTTGAAGTTTCTTAATGCACAAGTCATGAAAATGGACAATTCTTTGATGCATTCTGATTTTTAGGTCATGGTTCATGTTTGTGCAAAGGTTAGAAGTCACATTGAAGTCACATTTTGCCTTGGCAAGAGGTTTTGCAACTTTGCCTCTTTGGTGTAAAACTTGAAATTATGTGATTTTGTCCAACTTTGACAAGCCATAACGTTTGATCCAAAATGAATTACAATGAGTTCTTGTACTTTTTAAAAAGGGAATGATCCATTCTACAACTTTCATGACCAAAGTTTTCTCATTTGAAGCATTTTTGAATCAATTTGAGGAGGTTGAAAAACTTTCCCAAAATGGCAAGTTTACATTATAAGTCACTTTCCCAAAAAGGCAATTTTGCAAATGGCTTGAAATTCTTCAATTTTGTGAACTTCTAACATCTTCTATGATCAAATAAAGATCATACACATTCAAAATGATGGAGAACACCCTTTGGTTGGGTCATTGGGGGCCTCAGATGCCCTGATTTTGCACTGACTTGCTCAAGAAGTCAACTCTTGATTAGATGCCTTCCCCATGGAATTTCTTCATGAAAATTGATATGAATGATCCTTATAACATATAGAGACCAATAGAAACAAGAATGACCAAAAAATTTGGAGTTATGGCCTCTGAAACCAAAACCCTAATTCTAGGTCATCTGTGCAGTTAAACCTGGCTCTGCCTCCATGCCTTTCTCAGTTCTTGTGATTCTTTGACTTTATTGACCTTGTGAGGATATAATATGATGCTTGAACATGTATGGACCCTCTTGAAATGATTGAAGACCCTTGGAGTGGCTCAAATGGCTCTTGGATGGCTCAGATCACAAACCCTTGATGCAGATGACTTAGAAGCAATGCAGTGAAGCAAAAATGCAATATGAGATGCTATGATTGAAATTATGCACATGTAAAGATAACAAGCCATGGTGTGAATGGGTGAGGGCAAATTTGGGGTGTTTGCAACAGTTAACCTCAGTTTTCTTTTTTATAAAGTTGACTGATTTTTAAGTACTTGAACATCTGACTAGTCAAATTTATTGGGAAAGCTCTGAAATTTTACATGGGGATTCTTGAAGACATGTGGGATATTATGAAGCTCACTTGAGGCCTTGGAATTCCATTTAGATTGGAGGAATTCAAAACCCTAATTTTAGATGTATTGTTCAAGAGGAGGCTTTGTCTGATGAAACCTTCAATCCTTTTGACCAATTGTGAACCTTGAGAAATCTTGAGACATATTGCCTTGATTGTGGGAGGGCAAATTTTTGGGTACAGCAGTATACTTACGAAAGAATTCGAGAACAAACCGAATGTGAACTTAAAAAAGTAATACCAAGCCGAAGATGGAATTACAAAGAATTAGACTAAGCTGAAGGTAGACTCAAACAAAACAAAACCAAGCTGAAGGTGGAATCGTAAACGTACGACTAAGCCGGAGGTAGACTGACGAAAAAATTCAAGAATAAGTCGATGGTGAACTCGAAATATGTAATACCAGGCCGAAGGTGGACTTACAAATAATGAGACTAAGTTGAAGGTAGACTCAAACAACACGAAACAAAGCCGGAGGTCGAATCGCAAACGTAAGACAAAGCAGAACGTAAACTTACGAAAGAATTCGAGAACAAGCTGAAGGTGAACTCAAAAACGTAAGACCAATTCGAAGGTGGACTTACAAAGAATGAGTCTAAACGGAAGATAGAATAAAATAACGGGAAACCAAGCTGAAGGTGGAATCGCAAATGTAAGACTAAGCCGAAGGTAGACTTACGAAAGAATTCGAGAACAAGCCGAAGGTGAAATCGTAAAAGTATGACCAAGCCAAAGGTGGACTTACAAAGAATGAGATTAAGCCTAAGGTAGACTCAAACAAAATCAAACCAAGCCGAAGGTGAAATCGTAAACGTAAAACTAAGCCGAAGGTAGACTTAAGAAAGAGTTCGAGAACAAGCCGATGGTGAACTCGAAAAAGTAAGACCAGGCCGAAGGTGGACTTACAAAGAATCCGACTAAGTCGAAGGTAAACTCAAACAAAACAAAACCAAGCCGAAGGTGGAATCGTAAACGTAAGACTAAGCCGAAGATAAACTTACAAAAGAATTCGAGAAAAAGGCGAAGGTGAACTCGAAAAAGTAAGACCAAGCTGAAGGTTTACTTAAAAAGAATAAGACTAAGCCGAAGGTATACTCAAACAACATGAAACCAAGCCGAAGGTGGAATCACAAACATAAGACTAAGCCGAAGGTAGACTTAAGAAAGAATTCGAGAACAAGCCGAATGTGAACTAAAAAAAGTAAGACCAAGCCGAAAGTGGACTTACAAAGAATGAGACTAAGCCGAAGGTAGACTCAAACAAAACAAAACCAAGCCGAAGGTGGAATCGTAAACATACGACTAAGCCAAAGGTAGACTTACGAAAAAATTCGAGAACAAGCCAAAGGTGAACTCGAAAAATTGTAATACCAAGCCGAAGGTGGACTTACAAATAATTAAACTAAGCCTAAGGTAGACTCAAACAACACGAAACCAAACCGAAGGTGGAATCACAAACGTAAGACTAAGTCGAAGGTAGAGTTATGAAAGAATTCGAGAACAACCCGAAGGTGAACTCAAAAAAGTAAGACCAAGCCGAAGGTGGACTTACAAAGAATAAGACTAAGCCGAAGGTAAACTCAAACAAAACGAAACCAAGCCGAAGGGGGAATCGTAAATGTAAGACTAAGCTGAAGGTAAACTTACGAAAGAATTCAAGAACAAGCCGAAGGTGAACTCGAAAAAAGTAAGACCAACCGAATGTGGACTTATAAAGAATTAGACTAAGCCGAAGGTAGACTCAAACAACACGAAACCAAGCCGAAGGTGGAATCACAAATGTAAGACTAAACGGAAGGTAGACTTACAAAAGAATTCGAGAACAAGCAGAATATGAACATAAAAAAGTAAGACCAAACCGAAGGTGTATTTACAAAGAATTAGACAAGGCCGAAGGTAGACTCTAAAAAACAAAACCAAGCTGAAGGTGGAATCGTAAATGTACGACTAATCCGAAGGTAGACTTACGAAAAAATTCAAGAACAAGCCGAAGGTGAACTCGAAAAATGTAATACCTAGCCGAAGGTGGACTTACAAAGAATAAGACTGGGCCTAAGGTAGACTCAAACAACACGAAACCCAGCCGAAGGCAGAATCGTAAACGTAAGACTAAGCCGAAGGTAGACTTACGAAAGAATTCGAGAATAAGCCGAAGGTGAACTCAAAAAAGTAAGACCAAGCCAAAGGTGGACTTAAAAAGAATGAGACTAAGTCGAAGGTAGAATCAAATAACACGAAACCAAGCCGAAGGTGGAATCAAAAACGTAAGACTAAGTCGAACGTAAACTTAGGAAAGAATTCGAGAACAAGCCGAAGGTGAACTCAAAAAAGTAAGACCAAGTCGAAGGTGGACTTACAAAGAATGAGTCTAAGCCGAAGGTAGACTCAAACAACACGAAACCAAGCCGAAGGTGGAATCACAAACGTAAGACTAAGCCTAAAGTAGACTTACGAATGAATTGGAGAACAAGCTGAAGGTGAACTCCAAAAAGTATGACCAAGCCAAAGGTGGACTTACAAAGAATGAGACTAAGCTGAATGTTGACTTAAACCAAATGAAACCAGCCGAAGGTCAAATCATAAACGTAAGACTAAGCCGAAGGTATACTTAAGAAAGAATTCAAGAACAAGCCGAAGGTGAAGTCGAAAAAGTAAGACCAAGCCGAAGGTGGACTTACAAAGAATGAGACTAAGTCGAAGGTAGACTCAAACAACACGAAACAAAGATGAAGGTGGGATCGCAAACGTAAGACTAAGCCAAACGTAGACTTACAAAAGAATTAGAGAACAAGCCGAAGGTGATTTCGAAAAAGTAAGACAAATTCGAAGGTGGACTTACAAAGAATGAGACTAAGCCGAAGGTAGACTCAAACAACACAAAACCAAGCCGAAGGTTGAATCGCAAATGTAAGACTAAGCCGATGGCAGACTTATGAAAGAATTCGAGAACAAGCCAAAGGTGAACTCGAAAGAGTATGACCAAGCCAAATGTGGACTTACAAAGAATGAAACTAAGCTGAAGGTAGACTCAAACAAAACGAAACCAAGCCAAATGTGGAATCTTAAATGTAAGACTAAGCTGAAGCTAAACTTACGAAAGAATTCAAGAACACACCGAAGGTTGACTCGAAAAAAATGAGAACAAGCCGAAGGTGGACTTACAAAGAATGAGACTAAGCTGGATGTAGACTCAAACAACATGAAACAAAGCCGAAGGTGGAAACACAAATGTAAGACTAAGTCAGAGGTAAACTTACGAAAGAAATCGAGAACAAGTCGAAGGTGAACTCAAAAAAGTATGACCAAGCCAAAGGTGGACTTACAAAGACTGAGACTAAGCCGAAGGTAGACTCAAACAAAATGAAACCATGCCGAAGGTGAAATCATAAACATAAGACTACACCAAAGGTAGACTTACGAAAGAATTCGTGAACAAACCGAATGTGAATTCGAAAAAGTAAGACCAAGCCAAAGTTGGACTTACAAAGAATGAGACCAAGCCGAAGGTAGACTCAAACAAAACGAAACCAAGCCGAAGGTGGAATTGTAAACGTAAGATGAAGCCGAAGGTAAACTTAAGAAAACATTCGAGAACAAGCCGAAGGTGAACTCGAAAAAAGTAAGCCAAGCCTAAGATGGACTTTCAAAGAATGAGACTAAGCCGAAGGTCGACTCAAACAACATGAAACCAAGTCGAAAATGGAATCACAAACGTAAGACTAAGACGAAGGTAGACTTACGAAAGAATTTGAGAACAAGTCGAACGTAAATTGAAAAAAGTAAGACCAAGCAGAAGGTGGAATTACAAAGAATGAGACTAAGCTGAAAGTAGATTCAAACAAAACAAAACCAAGCCGAAGGTGGAATCGTAAACTTACGACTAAGCCGAAGGTAGACTTAAAAAAATCGAGAACAAGCCAAAGGTGAACTCGAAAAATGTAATACCAATCCGAAGGTGGACTTACAAAGAATGAGACTAAGGCTAAGGTAGACTCCAACAACACGAAACCAAAACGAAGGTGGAATCGTAAACGTAAGACAAAGCCGAAGGTATATTTAGGAAAGAATTCGAGAACAAGCCGAAGGTGAACTAAAAAAAGTAAGACCAAGCGGAAGGTGGACTTAAAAAGAATGAGACTAAGTCGAAGGTAGACTCAAACAACACGAAACCAAGATGAAGGTGGGATCGCAAACGTAAGACTAAGTCGAACGTAGAGTTACGAAAGAATTAGAGAACAAGCCGAAGGTGAATTAGAAAAAGTAAGACAAATTCGAAGGTGGACTTACAAAGAATGAGACTAAGCCGAAGGTAGACTCAAACAACACAAAACCAAGCCGAAGGTTGAACCCCAAACGTAAGACTAAGCCGAAGATAGACTTATGAAAGAATTCGGAAAAAGCCAAAGGTGAACTCAAAAGAGTATGACCAAGCCAAAGGTGGACTTACAAAGAATGAAACTAAGCCGAAGGTAGACTCAAACAAAACGAAATCAAGCCGAAGGTGTAATCGTAAACGTATGACTAAGCTGAAGGTAATCTTACGAAAGAATTCAAGAACACACCGAAGGTTAATTCGAAAAAAATAAGAACAAGCCGAAGGTGGACATACAAAGAATGAGACTAAGCTGAAGGTTGACTCAAACAACACGAAACAAAGCCGAAGGTGGAATCAAAAACTTAAGACTAAGCCGCAGGTAAACTTACGAAAGAAATCGAGAACAAGTCGAAGGTGAACTCGAAAAAGTATGACCAAGCCAAAGGTGGACTTACAAAGACTGAGACTAAGACGAAGGTAGACTCACACAAAACGAAACCAAGCCGAAGGTGAAATCGTAAACATAAAACTACGCCAAAGGTAAACTTACGAAAGAATTCGTGAACAAACCGAATGTGAACTCGAAAAAGTAAGACCAAGCCAAAGTTGGACTTACAAAGAATGAGACCAAGCCGAAGGTAGACTCAAACAAAACGAAACCAAGCCGAAGGTGGAATTGTAAACGTAAGATGAAGCCGAAGGTAAACTTAAGAAAACATTCGAGAACAAGCCGAAGGTGAACTCGAAAAAAGTAAGCCAAGCCTAAGATGGACTTTCAAAGAATGAGACTAAGCCGAAGGTCGACTCAAACAACATGAAACCAAGTCGAACATGGAATCACAAACGTAAGACTAAGACGAAGGTAGACTTACGAAAGAATTTGAGAACAAGTCGAACGTAAACTGAAAAAAGTAAGACCAAGCAGAAGGTGGAATTACAAAGAATGAGACTAAGCTGAAAGTAGACTCAAACAAAACAAAACCAAGCCGAAGGTGGAATCGTAAACTTACGACTAAGCCGAAGGTAGACTTAAAAAAATCGAGAACAAGCCAAAGGTGAACTCGAAAAATGTAATACCAATCCGAAGGTGGACTTACAAAGAATGAGACTAAGGATAAGGTAGACTCCAACAACACGAAACCAAAACGAAGGTGGAATCGTAAACGTAAGACAAAGCCGAAGGTATATTTACGAAAGAATTCGAGAACAAGCCGAAGGTGAACTAAAAAAAGTAAGACCAAGCGGAAGGTGGACTTAAAAAGAATGAGACTAAGTCGAAGGTAGACTCAAACAACACGAAACCAAGATGAAGGTGGGATCGCAAACGTAAGACTAAGTCGAACGTAGAGTTACGAAAGAATTAGAGAACAAGCCGAAGGTGAATTAGAAAAAGTAAGACAAATTCGAAGGTGGACTTACAAAGAATGAGACTAAGCCGAAGGTAGACTCAAACAACACAAAACCAAGCCGAAGGTTGAATCGCAAACGTAAGACTAAGCCGAAGATAGACTTATGAAAGAATTCGGAAAAAGCCAAAGGTGAACTCGAAAGAGTATGACCAAGCCAAAGGTGGACTTACAAAGAATGAAACTAAGCCGAAGGTAGACTCAAACAAAACGAAATCAAGCCGAAGGTGTAATCGTAAACGTATGACTAAGCTGAAGGTAATCTTACGAAAGAATTCAAGAACACACCAAAGGTTAATTCGAAAAAAATAAGAACAAGCCGAAGGTGGACATACAAAGAATGAGACTAAGCTGAAGGTTGACTCAAACAACACGAAACAAAGCCGAAGGTGGAATCGAAAACTTAAGACTAAGCCGCAGGTAAACTTACGAAAGAAATCGAGAACAAGTCGAAGGTGAACTCGAAAAAGTATGACCAAGCCAAAGGTGGACTTACAAAGACTGAGACTAAGACGAAGGTAGACTCACACAAAACGAAACCAAGCCGAAGGTGAAATCGTAAACATAAAACTACGCCAAAGGTAAACTTACGAAAGAATTCGTGAACAAACCGAATGTGAACTCGAAAAAGTAAGACCAAGCCAAAGTTGGACTTACAAAGAATGAGACCAAGCCGAAGGTAGACTCAAACAAAACGAAACCAAGCCGAAGGTGGAATTGTAAACGTAAGATGAAGCCGAAGGTAAACTTAAGAAAACATTCGAGAACAAGCCGAAGGTGAACTCGAAAAAAGTAAGCCAAGCCTAAGATGGACTTTCAAAGAATGAGACTAAGCCGAAGGTCGACTCAAACAACATGAAACCAAGTCGATCATGGAATCACAAACGTAAGACTAAGACGAAGGTAGACTTACGAAAGAATTTGAGAACAAGTCGAACGTAAACTGAAAAAAGTAAGACCAAGCAGAAGGTGGAATTACAAAGAATGAGACTAAGCTGAAAGTAGACTCAAACAAAACAAAACCAAGCCGAAGGTGGAATCGTAAACTTACGACTAAGCCGAAGGTAGACTTAAAAAAATCGAGAACAAGCCAAAGGTGAACTCGAAAAATGTAATACCAATCCGAAGGTGGACTTACAAAGAATGAGACTAAGGCTAAGGTAGACTCCAACAACACGAAACCAAAACGAAGGTGGAATCGTAAACGTAAGACAAAGCCGAAGGTATATTTACGAAAGAATTCGAGAACAAGCCGAAGGTGAACTAAAAAAAGTAAGACCAAGCGGAAGGTGGACTTAAAAAGAATGAGACTAAGTCGAAGGTAGACTCAAACAACACGAAACCAAGATGAAGGTTGGATCGCAAACGTAAGACTAAGTCGAACGTAGAGTTACGAAAGAATTAGAGAACAAGCCGAAGGTGAATTAGAAAAAGTAAGACAAATTCGAAGGTGGACTTACAAAGAATGAGACTAAGCCGAAGGTAGACTCAAACAACACAAAACCAAGCCGAAGGTTGAATCGCAAACGTAAGACTAAGCCGAAGATAGACTTATGAAAGAATTCGGAAAAAGCCAAAGGTGAACTCGAAAGAGTATGACCAAGCCAAAGGTGGACTTACAAAGAATGAAACTAAGCCGAAGGTAGACTCAAACAAAACGAAATCAAGCCGAAGGTGTAATCGTAAACGTATGACTAAGCTGAAGGTAATCTTACGAAAGAATTCAAGAACACACCAAAGGTTAATTCGAAAAAAATAAGAACAAGCCGAAGGTGGACATACAAAGAATGAGACTAAGCTGAAGGTTGACTCAAACAACACGAAACAAAGCCGAAGGTGGAATCGAAAACTTAAGACTAAGCCGCAGGTAAACTTACGAAAGAAATCGAGAACAAGCCGAAGGTGAACTCGAAAAAGTATGACCAAGCCAAAGTTGAACTTATAAAGACTGAGACTAAGACGAAGGTAGAGTCACACAAAACGAAACCAAGCCGAAGGTGAAATCGTAAACATAAAACTACGCCAAAGGTAAACTTACGAAAGAATTCGTGAACCAACCGAATGTGAACTCGAAAAAGTAAGACCAAGCCGAAGGTGGACTTACAAAGAATGAGACTAAGTCCAAGGTAGACTCAAACAAAATGAAAGCAAGCCGAAGGTGGAATCGTAAATGTAAGACTAAGGCGAGGGTAAACTTACGAAAGAATTCGGGAACAAGCTGAAGGTGAACTCATAAAAAGTAAGACCAAGCCGAAGGTGGACTTACAAAGAATGAGACTAAGCCAAAGCTAAACTCAAACAACATGAAACCACGCCAAAGGTGGAATCACAAACGTAAGACAAAGTAAAAGGTAGATTTACAAAAGACTTCGAGAACAAGCCAAACATGAACTCAAAAAAGTAAGACCAAGTCGAAGTTGGAGTTAGAAAGAATGAGACAAAGCCGAAGGTAGACTCAAACAAAATAAAACCAAGCTGATGGTGGAATCGTAAACATACGACGAAACCAAAGGTATACTTAAGAAAAAGTTCGAGAACAAGCCAAAGGTGAACTCGAAAAATGTAATACCAAGCCGAAAGTCGACTTACAAAGAATGAAACTAAGCCTTAGGTCGACTCAAACAACACGAAACCAAGCCGAAGGTGGAATCGTAAACGTAAGACTAAGCCGAAGGTAAACTTACGAAAGAATTCGAGTACAAGCCGAAGGTGAACTCAAAAAAGTAATACCAAGCCGAAAGTGGATTATAAAGAATGAGACTAAGTCGAAGGTAGACTCAAACAACACGAAACCAAGTCGAAGGTGGAATCGCAAATATAAGATTAAGCCGAACGTAAACTTACGCAAGAATTTGATAACAAGCCGAATGTGAACTCGAAAAAGTAAGACCAAGCTGAAAGTGGATATACAAAGAATGAGACTAAGTCGAAGGTAGACTCAAACAACACGAAACCAAGCCGAATGTGGAATCGTAAACGTAAGACTAAGCAGAAGGTAGACTTACGAAAGAATTCGAGAACAAGTGGAAGATGAACTCGAAAATGTAAGACGAAGTCGAAGGTGGACTTACAAAGAATGAGACTAAGCCGAAGGTAGAATCAAACAAAATGAAACCAAGTTGAAGGTGGAATCTTAAACGTAAGACTAAGCCGCTGGTAAACTTACGAAATAATTTGAGAACAAGCCGAAGGTGAACTTGAAAAAAGTTAGACCAAGCAGAAGGTGGACATACAAAGAATGAGATTAAGTCGAAGGTAGACTGAAACAACACGAAACCAAGCCAAAGGTGGAATCACAAAGGTAAGACTAACCCGAAGGTTGACTTACGAAAGAATTCGAGAACAAGTCGAACGTGAACTCAAAAAAGTAAGACCAGGTTGAAGGTGGACTTACAAAGAATGAGACTATGTCGAAGGTAGACTCAAACAAAACAAAGCCAAGAAAAAGGTGGAATCGTAAACGTACGACTAAGCCGAAGGTAAACTTACGAAAGAATTCAAGAAAAAGCCGAAGGTGTACTCGATAAATGTAATACCAAGCCAAAGGTAGACTTACAAAGAATGAGAATAAGCCTAAGGTAGACTCAAACAACACGAAACCAAGCTAAAGGTGGAATCGTAAACATGAGACTAAGCTGAAGGTAGACTTACGAAAGAATTCGAGAACAAGCCGAAGGTGAACTCTAAAAATTAAGACCAAGCCGAAGGTGGACTTACAAAGAATGAGACTAATCGAAGGTATACTAAAACAACATGAAACCAAGTCGAAGGTGGAATCGCAAACGAAAGACTAAGTCGAACATAGACTTACGAAAGAATTCGAGAGCAAGGCGAAGGTGAACTCGAAAAAGTAAGACCATGTCGAAGGTGGACTTACAAAGAATGTAACTAAGCCAAATGTAGACTCAAACAACACGAAACCAAGGCAACGTTGGAATTGAAAATGTAAGAATAAGCCGAAGGTAGACTTACGAAAATTTCGAGAACAAGCCGAAGGTGAACTCGAAAAAGTATGACCAAGCCAAATGTGGAGTTACAAAGAATGAGACTAAGCCAAAGGTAGACTCAAACAAAATGAAACCAAGCCGAAGGTGAAATCGTAAACCTAAGACAAAACCGAAGGTAAACTTACAAAAGAATTCGAGGACAAGCCGAAGGTGACCTCGAAAAAGTATGACCAAGCCAAAGGTGAGCTTACAAAGAATTCTATGAAGGACGATTCTACAAGGGATAACAAGTATCTGAAGGCAATATTAACAAATCCCTGATCCTTTGATTATACTTGAAATTATGTCCGGTAATGTATTGGGGTATCCTTTGTGGGGATGTTTTAGTCTGATTGAGCAACCGATGTTTCAGACTCCTGTAACAAGCACCCAAAAGTAGTCTATGCATATATTTGAATTTTTCCATGGGGTAATGCTCTGTAATAACGAAAATGCCACGCTTTTGAGGATGCAAATGTAATGATGATTACTAGATGAAAATGCAAGGGGATCTCCTGAAGATGAGATAACAGGCATCCCAAGTGGCTTTACTATGGAAGGAAATAATCACTAAATTTATTTAATGAAACCCCTATGGGGAAAAGCAACTCTGTGGGGGGAGAATATTGATGATACACCGACTCTGAATTGCCGACATTTCCAAAAATAAATTGGACTTTAAGATTGGAGAGCCAAACCCTGTTGGGGATGAACCGGACTTGAGAGGTACGCTACCCGTTGAACTCCGTTGGGGGAGTGATATGCTTCTGACTCGGCTAGGGAATCAGATGTATGAGTGCTCTGCTGAGTAAGAAACTTGCTGGGGAATCTCTCAGATACACATTCTTCTACTTGGGGAAGAGATGCCAATGAGGATTGGACTTTGATTAATGACTTCGCCGAGGAAAACTGCGAACATCCGTTGTGTAAGAAAGAAAACCCCCAGGTTTCTCCCTACCTTCATCTCTGCTGGGGATTTATGAATTCTCCCGTACTTCTAGAGATAAGAAGACTCTGATTGGGGATACTCTTCTGTTGAAGGAGGGCTCTTTTCTTGGGGAGAGCATCATCAGCCTTCTGTTACTTCGCTAGGAAAGATTTCAATTCTCACTGTACTGGGGATGTCAAATGAGAATACTTCGTGTTGGGATGAGAGAACACATCATCTCATGTTGGGGATGAGAGATGTAAGGCGTCTCACATTGGGGATGAGCGAATATGCCATCTCATGTTGAGATAAGAGGTAATGACCCCCTTTTGCTCGGGAAATATCCTTCTTTTTTGCCACTCTGCTGGAGAGGGGATGGTCTGATGAGACTTGCTGAGGAGTTATGCTTCAAGATCTGTCGAGGAAAAGCTTCCTAAAGCTCTATGTTGACAGTGGCTTTACTTGCAACACCTGTACCTGCATGTTAATGAACACAACTGATAGTACCTGCGAAAAGGGGAGTTAGTTTGGCATGCGTGCCCCAGGGTCATGGCATGAGTCACCGCCCCTGTTATTCATGGTCATGTAGAGTGTTTTTACTATCCTGCATGTGTTAAAAAGCATTCATGTATCCACAATGCAATATTTATCAAAGTTTTTTGGACGTTTTTGCAATCAAATGATGGTTGAAAAACAAAAACATACAGAAGAAAATTTGAATGAAATTGCACTTTTATTGATTGAAAAGAGCCATGAACAAGCATTACATCGGGAAGCAATCCCTGGAAAGATGAAATCGCACAAAAGGAAAACAAATTATCTTAATCGCAATGTAAAAATTAGATCTCGTCAAGCTCCGAATTGGTTATGACTTATATGTCCTCAAGGCTCTCCGCATGCTTCGCTTTTGAGGAAGATGATTGAATTGATTCACAATCCTCGGATTGTCCTTGATTGTTGATAACGCATCACAAATCTCGCATATTGCAGTTGTTTGTTTTAGTCCCTCTTTTGCGTTGATCACCCTTTTGGGTTTTCAATCCACCGGGATACCCTTTTTTATTCCTGAGTCGTCCAATGTGGCTTTTCAACTCAGCGGGTGTACATTTTTCGTTTATTTCCCTAATTTTTTCCCAATCCTTTTATTCTATTTTTGGCTCGCTGGGATGCCCTTGTTTGCCTGGACTCTTATTCAGTTTTTGTCCAGCGGGTCTCTTTATACGAAGTATTTTCTAACTGCGTCTGCGTTGACTAGGGATTGGAAGTCTTCGCCATCCATAGTTGTTAACATTAAGTCTCCGCCCGAGAAGACCTTTTTAACCACAAATGAACCTTCACAGTTAGGTGTCCACTTGCCCCTGTGATCTGTAAGAGGCGGGAGGATCCTTTTCAGCACCAAGTCATCAGGTATGTACCGTTGATGGCGTACTTTCTGATCGAAAGCCTGTTTCATTCACCGTTAATACAACTGTCCATGGCATACAGCTGCTAGGCGTTTCTCTTCAATGAGGCTCAACTGATTGTACCTAGATCGGAGTCCCTCAGATTCGTCAAGCTTTACATCCATCATTAATCTCAGCGAAGGGATCTCGACTTCAACCGGTAGGACTGCCTCTATACCGCACACAAGCGAGAATGGGATTTCCCCTTTCGAGGTGAACACATATGTTCAGTACCCATGCAATGCAAATGGCAACATATCATTCCAATCTTTGTACGTCACAACCATCTTCTGAACAATATTTTTGATGTTCTTGTTGGCCACCTCGATGGCGTCATTCACCTTCGGGCGATACGATAAAGAGTTGTGATGCTCGATCTTGAAATCCTAGCATAGATCTGCTATTATTTTATTGTTGAGATTAGAACCATTTTAAGTAATGATTCTTTTGGGAATTCCATATCGGCAGATGATATCCCTCTTGATGAATCGGGATACCACATGTTTGGTGACATTGGCATAAGACGCCGCTTCCACCAACTTCGTGAAATAATCTATGGCAACCAGGATGAAGCGGTAATCGTTGGAAGAAGTTGGCTCATTATTTCCAATAATATCAATTCCCCACATGGAGAAGGGCCAAGGTGACGACATTACACTCAACGGATTTGGAGGCACATGCACCTTATCAGCATAAATTTGGCACTTGTGGAACTTGCGGGAGTATTTAAAACAATCGGATTCCATGGTGATCCAATAATACCCTGACCTCAGAAGCTTCTTTGCCATAGCATGCCCTCCAGTATGGGTACCAAAGGAGCCTTGTGAACTTCTTGCATCAACATGTCTGCTTCGGGTCTATCCATGCATCTGAGCAAGATCATGTCGAAGTTCCGTTTATAGAGCACATCATCCTGGTTTAAGAAGAACCCGGCTGCCAACCTCATAAATGTCTTCTTGTCTTTACTGGATGCCCCTGCCGGGTATTCCCAAGATTTCATAAAGCACTTGACATCGTAGTACCAAGGTTTTTCATCATTAGCCCCATCAACTACAAACACATATGTCGGTCTTTTGAGACGAGATACATCGATTATGGGCATATAGTTCTCTTGTTGAACCTTGATCATGGAGGGTAAGGTTGCCAAGGCATCAGCAAACTGATTCTCGTCCCGAGGTATATAATGCAGCTTGACCTTTGTGAAGAAAGTTAACAACCTTTTGGTATAGTCCTTGTATGGAATCAGATGAGGTTGATGAACCAACCATTTTTCATTAACCTGATTGACTACTAAAGTCGAATCACCAAAGATCTCGAGGTTCTTAATTCTTAAACCAATTGCTTCCTCGATCCCTGTTATGCTGGCTTCGTACTCTGCTTCATTGTTGGTGCAATCGAATGTCAGCCGGGCAGTGAAGGGCATATGGATCCCTTCCGGTGAGATGATAACAACACCAACTCCACTACAGTTCATGTTAACGGCTCCGTCAAACATCAGACTCCATTTGGATTCAGGGTCTGGCCCCTCCTCCAGGAGTGGTTCTTCACAATCTTTCAACTTGAGGAACATGATGTCCTCATCCGGGAACTCAAACCTCATTGGCTGGTAATCCTCAATCGGCTGCTGGGCCAGATAATCCGATAATACACTTCCCTTGATAGCCTTTTGTGAAGTATATTGGATGTCGTATTTTGTCAGAATCATTTTCCATCAGGCTACTCTTTCGGTCAGAGCTGGCTTTTCAAAGATGTATTTTACGGGGTCCATCTTAGAAATCAACAGAGTGGTATGAGTCAACATGTATTGTCTTAGTCGGTGAGCAGCCCATGACAAAGCGCAACAAGTTTTCTCGAGCAATGAGTATCTTGTCTCACAATCGGTAATTTGTTTGCTAAGGTAATATATTGCATGCTCTTTTCGACCAGACTCATCCTGCTGACTCAATACACAACCCATTGATCCCTCGAGCACTGCGAGGTATATGATCAAAGGTCTCCCTGGCACTAGAGGTATGAGAATCGGAGGTTCTTGCAGATACTCCTTGATTCGGTCGAAAGCTATTTGGCAGTTGTAAACACCCCAAATTTGCACTCACTTTTACTCAAACCATGGCTTGTGATCTTTCATTTTTGCATTAGCATAAGCATATTATATCCCACTACATAGTTCATTTCATATGCATCTAGGGTTTGTGATCTGAGCAATCCAAGAAGTGATCTGATCCATCCAAATGGTCTTGAAGCTTTCCAAAAGGGTCCATGTGTGTTCCATGATCATAATATGCCCCCCCAAAGTTCATAAAAGTCAAGGGATCACAAAGCATGGCAAAGGCATAGAGGCAGACTGAAGATTTCCTACACAGATGACCTAAAATTAGGGTCTTATTTCTAATGGTCTCAATATGTTATAAGGATCATGTGTACCAAATTTGATGAAAAAATTCACTATGGAAGTCATCTGATCATTGGGTAACTTCTTGAGCAAGTAAAGTCAAAATCAGGGCATCTAAGGCTTCCATCAAGGGTACCAAAGGGTCATCATCATCATTTTGAGTCTCTATGATCTTTATTTGATCTTAGAAGTGGTTGGAAGTTCACAAAGTTGAGAAATTTCAAGCCAAATGCAAACTTGCTATTTTTGGAAATGACTTGTAATGAAAACTTTCCATTTTGGGAAAGATATTTGTAGATGTTTAAGAATTGGCAGAATTTTTGACCAAACAAGAAATGTTCAATTCAGTTCAGAATGTCCTATCAGATGTTGGGACATTATCAAACAGAGTATATGAACTTATATCAGGATGTCTCATCAGTTGTTGGGACATTGTGTTAAGAACTTAGTTCAGTTTTTCAGGATGTCCCAACAGATGTTGAGACATCTCAGACCTGCTACCAGAATTAATTATTGATTAACAGATCAGAGATATTTAAGGAGAATTATCTGGAATTAATTAATGATGGATAAAAACAGAACAAGGCGCATCTGTAGGGAGTTTTATATTGAAGTTTCAGTTTAAAACAGAAGACCTAAAAGCACCTAGAATCTAGGAGGTAACAAACCCTAATTCAAGGTGGAAGCTGCTGCGCATTAGGGCTGGATCATTCTACAGAAAGCCCAAAATTCAGATACCTATTTAATTAACAGAAACTCATAGAATTGAGTACGAATTTCAGAAGACCAAATAGGGTGTCTAGTGTTTTAATAGCAGGTTGTTTAATTGTACCACTTTATAAGCTTTTAAGCAAAAGTGCATTTGTGACTTGATTGAAACTGTTAAGTAAGATCAAGCTGTATTGTTTGAAGGATGTCTTCAATTTTTGTAAACTTGTAAACTTGATCACTGTGTGATTGAGGGGGAGTGAGTAGGGTACTCTTATCTAAGGTGTGTCTTAGGTAGAAATTGCATTGGGTAGTTATTAAGTGATAGATTAAACAGGGTGGTTTAAGTCTAGAATTAATATTACTAATAGTGGATTTCCTCCTGGCTTGGTAGCCTCCAGATGTAGGTGTGGTTATACACTGAACTGGGTTAACAAACTTCTGTGTTGTTTACTTTTCTTGCTATTTAAGTTTTGGTTAAATCTATCAAGTGTCCTATCAAGTGTTGGGACATCTCTTAGGACATCTCATACCTGATCACAGAATTTCAATTGGCATCAGAGCAGGCACCCTGCCTGTTTATACTGGGTGAGATCTAGGGAAAACAAATTCTGTAACATGGACAGAGATATAGGGTCAGTAAATAGACCACCTATACTGGATGGATCTAATTATGACCACTGGAAGCCAAGAATGATTGCATTCTTAAAATCACTTGACAACAGGGCATGGAGAGCAGTCAATGTTGGATGGGATCATCCTGTCCAAGACACCAAAGATGGAACAAAAGTGTTGAAACCTGAAGAAGAATGGAGTAAGGAGGAAGAAGATTCAGCACTAGGCAACTCAAAAGCCTTAAATGCTTTATTCAATGGCATTGATAGGAACATTTTCAGACTTGTTCATCATTGTGAGCTGGCCAAAGATGTTTGGGACACTCTCAAAACAACTCATGAAGGAACATCAAAAGTAAAAATGTCAAGACTTCAACTTCTCACCACCAAGTTTGAAAACTTGAGAATGAAGGAAGATGAATCAATTCATGAGTTCTACATGAACATCTTGGATATAGCCAATACTTCTGGAGCTTTGGGAGAAAAGATGACTGATGAAAAGCTGGTAAGAAAGATTCTCAGATCTTTGCCAAAAAGATTTGACATGAAAGTCACAGCAATAGAAGAAGCTCAAGACATATGCTCCATGAAAGTTGAAGAACTCATTGGCTCCCTTCAAACTTTTGAGATGGGAATGAATGAGACAAATGTTAAAAAGAACAAAAGCATAGCATTGGTGTCAAATACTGATGAAGAAGAAGATGATGAATCAGAAAATGGTAAAAGCTTATCAGAAAACCTAGATATGCTTGGAAGACAATTCAAACAGATTCTCAGAGGAATGGATGGCAAATCCAAATCCAGTGGAAAATTCACAATCTCTTCTGAGAACAGGAGACATTATGATGATAATAAAAAGTCAAATTATACTGAAAAGACCAGTCAAGAAAAAGGAGTCAAATGCCATGAATGTGAAGGATATGGACATATCAAGAAGGAATGTCCTACCTTCTTAAAAAGACAAAAGAAGGGACTATCTGTAACCTGGTCTGATGAAGACTCAGGAGGAGATTCAGAAGAAGAATCAGCTAAGCATATTACTGCTTTAGCTGGACTGTGTGAATATGATAGTGATTCCAGTTGTGGAGAGCTTACTTATGCAGATCTTGAGCAAGCTTTCAAAGATCTATACAAGAGAAGCACTGAAATATGCAGTGAGGTTATAAAGCTAAAGAAGCAGAATGAGGTATTAGAAGATGAAAAATCAAGTGATCAAGTAATCATTGATACCTTGAAAAGTGAAGTAACTCTTCTCAACTCTAAGTTGGAACATATGTCCAAATCTGTTAAAATGTTGAACAGCAGCTCAAATACACTGGATGTTATTCTCAGCAATAATAAACATTCAGGGGACAAAAGTGGACTGGGATATAACAGAGATGAAGCCAGCTCTAGCAAAGCTACTGCAAAAACTACACAGTCAAACAAGATGTCCCAACAATTGTCTCAACATTCTGGAAAGAACAAAATGAAGAAGAAGTATCAAAGATGGAGATGCCATCACTGTGGAAGATTTGGACATATCAAACCTCATTGTTATAAGTTGCATGGATATCCAAATCAGATGTATCAGCAACCTTCCAAGAAGAAAATAGAAGTTACCAAGAAAGTGCTGCATAAACATCATAGAAATCAGCAACCTCCTAAGCAGAAGACTGAAAACTTCAAGAAGGTATGGAAACCAAAAGCTAGCACTGAAGCTGATCAAAGCTACAAGAACAAGATCAACAATCAAGCTTGGAGATCAGCTGATAAACAACACACAGGGCAGAGGCATCAAAAGAAATCTCAACTCATCTGGTCAAAGAAAAATACTGCATACATAGCACATACATCACTGAGAGTATCAGCTAAAGAAGACTGGTACTTTGACAGTGGATGTTCAAGACACATGACTGGATTGAAGAATTTGCTAGTAAACTTAAAATCACATTCATCCAGGTATGTGACCTTTGGAGATGGAGCTAAAGGAGAAATCAAGGGAGTTGGAACCTTGGACTGTCAAGATGTTCCAAGACTAGATGATGTGCTGCTTGTTAAAGGTTTAACTGCTAACCTGATCAGTATAAGTCAGTTATGTGATCAAGGGTACAGTGTAAACTTTACCAAAACTGAATGCATAGTGACTAACAATGAACAAGAGGTTGTCATGAAATGAGCCAGATCTAAAGACAACTGCTACATGTGGGAATCCCAAAATCTCAGTCTCACTTCAACTTGCTCTTTAGCTAAAGAAGAAGAAGTGAAACTATGGCACCAAAGACTAGGTCATCTTCATTTCATAGGCATAAAGAAGATAATATCCATGGATGCTGTAAGAGGTATTCCTAAACTGAAGATTGATGATGGAAAAATATGTGGTGAATGTCAAATAGGCAAGCAAACCAAGATGTCCCATCCAAAGCTCCAACATCTGACAACTTCCAAAGTTTTGGAACTTTTGCATATGGATCTTATGGGACCTATGCAGGTTGAAAGTCTTGGTGGTAAGAGGTATGCTTATGTGGTGGTTGATGACTTTTCAAGATATACATGGATAAATTTCATCAAAGAAAAGTCTGATGTATTTGATGTATTCAAAGAATTATGCCAAAGATTACAAAGAGAAAAATCCAGCTGTGTAATCAGAATAAGAAGTGATCATGGAAAGGAATTTGAGAATCAAAAGTTCTTAGATTTCTGCTCTTCAGAAGGAATCAATCATGAATATTCTTCACCAATCACTCCTCAACAGAATGGGATTGTTGAAAGGAAGAATAGAACTATTCAAGAATCAGCAAGAGCTATGATCCATGCTAAAAAGTTACCTCTGTACTTCTGGGCTGAAGCTATGAACACTGCCTTCTACATCCATAACAGAGTTACTTTGAGGAAAGGAACCTTGTCCACAATATATGAAGTCTGGAAGGGCAGAAAACCCACTGTGAAATACTTTCATGTGTTTGGAAGTAACTGTTATATTCTAGCAGATAGGGAGCAAAGGAGAAAAATGGATCCTAAAAGTGATGAAGGAATTTTCCTTGGATACTCTATAAACAGCAGAGCATATAGAGTATTTAATTCTAGAACCAAGGTTATCATGGAGTCCATAAATGTGATAATTGATGATGCTCCTACAGATGTCCCAGAAGATGTTGGAACATCTGTTGATATCAAGATTGAAGCTGAAGAAAAGAATGATCAATATAACTTCACTCAAACTGATACAAGGACAGAAGAATCCAGCAAACCTCCCTCCATCAGAATACAGAAGGATCATCCCAAAGATTTGATTATTGGTGATCCCAACAGAGGTGTGAGCACTAGATCAAGAGAAGTGATTTCAGGTTCTTGTTTTGTTTCCAAAATAGAACCTAAAAACATCAAGGAAGCCCTCACTGATGAATACTGGATTTGTGCTATGCAAGAGGAATTAGGTCAATTCACAAGGAATAAAGTGTGGAATCTTGTTCCTAGACCTGATGACATAAATGTGATTGGAACAAAATGGGTGTATAAGAACAAATCAAATGAACAAGGAATTGTTACAAAGAACAAAGCTAGACTTGTAGCTCAAGGATACACTCAAATTGAAAGGGTAGACTTTGATGAAACCTTTGCACCAGTAGCAAGGCTTGAATCAATCAGACTGCTGTTGGGAATTGCTTGTATCTTGAAGTTCAAGCTATTTCAAATGGATGTGAAAAGTGCCTTTTTAAATGGCTACCTTAATGAAGAAGTATATGTAGAACAGCCTAAAGGATTTGTTGATCCAAGCTGTCCAAATCATGTATACAAACTAAAGAAGGCACTTTATGGTTTAAAGCAAGCTCCAAGGGCATGGTATGAAAGACTGACCACATTTCTTATCAAGCAAGGATACAGAAAAGGTGGGATTGATAAAACCCTGTTTGTTAAAGATGAAGAAGGAAATGTCATGATTGCTCAAATATATGTTGATGACATTGTGTTTGGTGGGATGTCTGACAGGATGGTCAAACATTTTGTCAAGCAGATGGAATCTGAATTTGAAATGAGCCTAGTAGGAGAGTTAACCTACTTTCTTGGTCTGCAAATAAAGCAAATGGAAGACTCAATGTTTATCTCTCAAAGCAAGTATACCAAGAACATAGTCAAGAAATTTGGAATGGAAAATGCTACTCATAAGAGAACTCCTGCCCCCACACATTTGAAGCTGACTAAAGATGAAAAGGGTGAGAGTGTAGATCAAAGCCTATACAGAAGCATGATTGGAAGCTTGTTATACTTAACTGCTAGCAGACCTGACATAGCATTTGCAGTAGGTGTATGTGCAAGATATCAAGCTGATCCAAAAGTCAGTCATCTCAATCAAGTCAAGAGAATTCTTAAATATGTTAATGGTACTTGTGACTATGGCATAATGTATTTTCATGGATGTAAACCAATTCTCACTGGCTTCTGTGATGCTGATTGGGCTGGAAGTGCTGATGACAGAAAAAGCACTTCAGGAGGATGCTTCTTTCTAGGAAACAATTTGATTTCTTGGTTCAGTAAGAAACAGAATTGTGTATCCTTATCTACAGCTGAAGCTGAATACATAGCAGCTGGAAGCAGTTGTTCTCAGTTGGTTTGGATGAAGCAAATGCTCACTGAGTACAATGTCCCACAGGATGTCATGACATTGTAATGTGACAACTTAAGTGCAATAAACATATCAAAGAATCCTATCCAACATAGCAGGACCAAGCATATTGATATCAGACATCATTTCATCAGGGATCTTGTAGAAGAAAAGGTGATTTCATTGGAGCATATAGCTACAAATTTGCAGTTAGCTGATATCTTTACCAAAGCATTGGATGCCTCACAATTTGAGAACTTAAGGGGAAAACTTGGAATCTGTTTATGTGATATTTAGCAGTTAATGAGATGTGCCAACATGTCATATGACATTGTATGGCATAAGTTCCAGATGGCAAAACCAGTCTGGACAAGATCCTTGGGAATTCCATCTCTAATCATTTGCACTGTAACGGCTACTAATTTAGTAACTGTTTATAATCAGCTATCAAGATTCTCATCATACTATCACAAGCGAATCACATTAACTAGCTATTCTCCAGAAATCATAAACCCTAAAGTTGTTCATCCATCTTCCTCAACAATGTCTCAAAACCCTAACACAACTGAAGAAGTTCTCAACAAGGAAGACGTAGTTCATGCCACTCCCATCTCTGTAGTACCAATGCAATCAACCCCATTGGACGAACTCAGAGGAAGCGTTTCTCACACTAAAAAGGCAAGAACTCCAAAGAGAGCTAAAGATCAGGTACGCAGCAAAGCAAAAGGCATTCCCTCTCCTGCTAACAGGCCCCCAAACTCTTCAAAATATGTTGATGATTCCATCAAGGAGATTGTCAACCAAATTCTTTTTGAACAAAGAGTGGTGAGTGGAATCTCTGTTCCTTTGAACACCTTGCCTGCACCTCAAGAAGAACAAGCTCAAGCTGCAGAAGAACAAGATGTCCCAACAGATGTTGGAACATCTGAAGATAAGAAAAAGAACTCATCTGATGTTGAGTTGGAACAAACTGAGGACCAGAATAAGGCCTCAAATGAAAATGATGAAGAAATCTCTGAGGATCAGATCAAAGCCTCAAATGAAGGTCAAATCCCTGCTGATCAACAAGCTGAAGAGGAGACTGCTCAATCTCCTCCAGTGGTGAACCTGGAGCAGGACTCTGATGCAGAGATCATAGCCTCTGTTAAACCTAGCATAGCCAAAAGGCTCAGGTCCAGGAAAGGCAAGATGCAAGCTGAAGCAGCAATTCCTGAGAAGAAGAAAGCCTCTCCAAAGAAAGGCAAAGCTAAAGCCACTTTTGGGCCATCAAAACAATGGAGTAAAGTCCAAACTCAGAAAAGGAAAGCTGTCACCCCATCTGACTCAGATGTTGAATCAGATGTCCCAACATCTCCTCCCAAGAAGAGACCAGCCCCATCTAGGGCTTCAACAGCTGTTCCAGAAGCTCCATTAGACAACATATCTTTCCACCATGTCTCTAGTGTGAACAAGTGGAAGTTTGTGTACCAAAGAAGAGTTGCCCTAGAAAGAGAACTGAGCAGCAATGCACTTGAGTGCATTGAACTGATTGACCTCATCTCTGCTGCAGGACTATTCAAGACAGTCTCAGATTTCTCTCCCTGCTATGAACTTCTTGTCAAAGAGTTCATTGTAAATCTTCAGGAGGATTGTTCAAATGGTAAGTTCTCTGAGTTCAGAAAAGTGTTTGTGAGAGGTAAGTGTGTTGAGTTCTCTTCTCAAATCATAAATCAGTACCTAGGAAGAGAAACAGATGGACCAAATGAGCTAGGTAAGACAGATAATCAAGTCTGTAAGGTGATCACTGCAAACCAGGTCAAGGCATGGCCTGTGAAGGGAAAGCTCTCAGTGAGCATGCTTACCAGAAAGTATGCCATGCTGAAAAGGATTGGTACAGCTAACTGGGTGCCTACCAACCACACTTCTTCAATCTCAACTGGTCTGGCCAGATTCATCTATGCTATGGGAACTCAAACCAAGATGGACTATGGAGCTTTTATCTTTGATCAAACCATGAAGCATGCCAGCTCCTCTGCAACAAAGCTACCAATAGCTTTTCCTTCATTGCTATGTGGTATAATATTAATCCAATATCCTGGGATTTTAACTGAGAAGGACACAGTCTGCAAGAGAGAAAGCCCCCTGGCTTTTCACTACAAGTTATTTCTCAGTCATCATGCTGCAGATGTTGAAGCTCCTTCTGGGACATCTGCAGGATCCTCCACTGCTAAGACTCCAATCTCCAAGAAGGCTTTAATTACTGAACTTAAAATCACATGCAAGGAACTTGAAGCAAGGAAGCTGAAACTTGAAGACATAATCAAAAGGCTGGAGAGTGAAGAAGATCAGAATGTTGCCTTTGATGAAGACGGTGCCTCTGATGAAGACAGTGAAGCTGATGAAGAAACAGAAGCTGATGCAGAAACTGAAAGTGATGAATCTGAGTGATCAATGTATGTGAGGCATATGTAATGACAGCAATGTATTTCTGGAATAGTGTCTTTGGCCCCTAATTTTTTGTCTACCAAGGGGGAGAACAACAACAAATTGTATTGTTGTTTAATTATGAATGAAAAATTCTGTTTGTTTGCTTCTGAACTGAATAAGTTTTTCTGTTGGATAAGACTGGATACATATATGTTTGAGGGGGAGTAATCTCAAATAAGAATCAACAGAAAAGTAATGCTATACTCTGATAAAAGGAACTTCTGCTGCACTCTGATAACCAGAGAAGATGTTAGCCAAAAATTAGCCAAAGGGGGAGTTTGTAGATGTTTAAGAATTGGCAGAATTTTTGACCAAACAAGAAATGTTCAATTCAGTTCAGAATGTCCTATCAGATGTTGGGACATTATCAAACAGAGTATATGAACTTATATCAGGATGTCTCATCAGTTGTTGGGACATTGTGTTAAGAACTTAGTTCAGTTTTTCAGGATGTCCCAACAGATGTTGAGACATCTCAGACCTGCTACCAGAATTAATTATTGATTAACAGATCAGAGATATTTAAGGAGAATTATCTGGAATTAATTAATGATGGATAAAAACAGAACAAGGCGCATCTGTAGGGAGTTTTATATTGAAGTTTCAGTTTAAAACAGAAGACCTAAAAGCACCTAGAATCTAGGAGGTAACAAACCCTAATTCAAGGTGGAAGCTGCTGCGCATTAGGGCTGGATCATTCTACAGAAAGCCCAAAATTCAGATACCTATTTAATTAACAGAAACTCATAGAATTGAGTACGAATTTCAGAAGACCAAATAGGGTGTCTAGTGTTTTAATAGCAGGTTGTTTAATTGTACCACTTTATAAGCTTTTAAGCAAAAGTGCATTTGTGACTTGATTGAAACTGTTAAGTAAGATCAAGCTGTATTGTTTGAAGGATGTCTTCAATTTTTGTAAACTTGTAAACTTGATCACTGTGTGATTGAGGGGGAGTGAGTAGGGTACTCTTATCTAAGGTGTGTCTTAGGTAGAAATTGCATTGGGTAGTTATTAAGTGATAGATTAAACAGGGTGGTTTAAGTCTAGAATTAATATTACTAATAGTGGATTTCCTCCTGGCTTGGTAGCCTCCAGATGTAGGTGTGGTTATACACTGAACTGGGTTAACAAACTTCTGTGTTGTTTACTTTTCTTGCTATTTAAGTTTTGGTTAAATCTGTCAAGTGTCCTATCAAGTGTTGGGACATCTCTTAGGACATCTCATACCTGATCACAGAATTTCAATATTCAACCTATTCTTTCATGACCAAAAATGCTTCAAATGAAAAATTATTGGGCATGAAAGTTGTAGATTATGTCTTCCCATTTTCAAAAAGTACAAGACATGTCTTGATTCATCCTAGTGAAGACACCCCAAATTTTCCCTCACTCATATCACACCATGGCTTGTGATCTTTAATTTTTGCATAAACATGAGCATACCACCTCATATTGCATTTTTGTTTCATCTGCATAGTTCAAGTTCATCTGCATCGAGGGTTTGTGATCTGAGCTATCCAAGATCCCATATGAGCCACTCCAAAGGTCTTAAAGCTTTCCAAGAGGGTCCATGTGTGTTCTATCATCATATTATATCCCTCAAAGTTCAAGGAAGTCAAGAAATCACAAGAACTGGTAAATCATGGAGGCAGAACTAGGGTTTTCACTGCACAGATGACCAAAATTAGGGTTTTGGTTTCAGAGGTCTCAACACCAAATTTTGGTCCATTCTTGTTTCTAATGTTCTTAAGATGTTATAAGGATCATTTGTGCCAAGTTTGATGAAGAAATTCATTGTGGAAGTCATTTGTTCACTAGGTAACTTCCTGAGCAAGTTAAGTCAAAATCAGGGCATCTGAGGCCCCAACAATGGAACCAAAGGGGTATTTTCATCAAATTGAAGTTCTATGATCTTTATTTGATCATTGAAGTGCTTGGAAGTTCACAAAATTGAAGAAATTTGAGCTAAACCAAAAGTTGCCAAAAATGGAAATGACTTGTAATGGAAACTTTCCATTTTGGGAAAGTTCTTCAACCTCCTCTTTCTTAATCAAAAATGCTTCAAATGAAACATTCTTGGTCATGAAAGTTGTAGATTAGGTATTTCCCTTTTCAAAAAGTACAAGAACATGTTCTAATTCATTATGGAACTCAAGTTATGATCCTTGAAAGTTGGCAAAAATCCTATAATTTTCACATTCATGCCAAAGAGGGAATTTTACAACTTCTCATGCCAAGCCATTTCTTGACCTCTAATGCATCTCTAAACATCATACCATCATAGTGCAACTCATTTTGATCAGAATTGGCCCAAGAATTATGCATTTTCATGCCTTGAACTTCAAGAAATTCCAAAGGGGCCAAAACATCCCAAAATTGCAAAATGGTATAGATCTTTTTATCCACTTGTGTCAGCTCACTAAATCTGTTTCCATTGTCCTCCTTGAACTCGGCAGAGGCCAGACACCCCTTGCAACCAGACCTGCCATGACTGATACCTCAAGTACAACCAAACTTGACTTTTTGCAAATGAAGCCATACCAATCAGCATAGCCCATAACAACTCTTCTGATCTATCACAGCTTCACATACATGCCCTAAGGATCACATTTCATAACATCTTGGAGCTGGAATCATCCTACACATTCAGATTCTCAAACTCCCTAAAACACTTTCCCTCTTCGAATTTCATAACACAGCCACAAAAACTTCAAGCAAACTTTATCATTCAACTCAGCATCACTCATAGAACATTTCGCACCCTTCATTATAGCCTAAAACCTCAAAAAACAAAAACACGATTTCACCCCCCTCTGAACTGAAACTTCAAAAACATCCCAAATAAATTCATTCCAAACATCAAAGCATCCTCAGGAGGTCCATTGGAGTTGATTGGTACCAAGGATAGGCCCGGATAGCTCAGACTGAGAAAGCTCAAGCTCAGGTATCATCAAGAACAAATTTTCCAGAACTTGTATTTTTTGTTATAGAAATGTTCTTCATGCTTCACTGATCACACTGCACCTTTTACTTTTGAAAATGGTTGAATATTGAGCTTGTATCGTGCTTCTAAAATTTTTGCAGTTTTTATGTTTTGATTTGTATCTGGATTTTGATGCATGATAAATGTTGTTTGATGATTGAATCTTGTTTTGAATGATTAGGAGAGTGGATCTGGAAAGTTAGAGCTCCTAATTTGGCCTAGGAAAGAAGTTGGGATTTTGGTCTTGCCGGAGAAGATGACCGGAGCAAGCTCCGGTCACCTGAAAGTCATTAGGGTTTGTAATTAGGGTTTAGTTGCCTAGTTTGAATTATGGCCGTTAGATGGTGATTAACGCGTAAATGAGTGGCTAGGATCATTTCACTTAGGGTTAATTCTGATTAATTAATTTAAAAACATAATTAAGGCCAGTTTGAATCTCCACCCTTGGATCTGGCGTGCAGTCAACTCCCTCCAAATTTTGTTTGAACCTGGACCACTGGATGCGCATACTTCCTCTTTTATTCATTTTATTTTCTTTTAAATTCATTTCTCTTTCTCATTTTATTTAAAATACTTAGAAAAATCCCAAAAATATTTCCTTTTTCATTTTTGTCTCAAATATTTTTCTTAATCAAAAAATGATTTTTATTTTATTTTTTGCATAAAAATTGTATTTTTAAAATATTTAAATGTTTATTTTAATTAATTAATTGAATTTAATTAATTAAAATAGCATTTAGGTTTCTAAAAATCACCACAAATTCATGTTGCATCTTAACACATTTAGAAACATTTTCAAACCCTTCATACAAATTTCTTTTTTGTTTTGATCATCATTTGACAATTTTCTTTGAATTTAGGTTCATAAAATCACATTTTAAACCCAAACCTTTAAAAAATCTTTTCTGCCTAACCATGAAGGGTTTGAAGATGGTTCTTTTTGCATTGTTTTACACATATCATGTAGTATATAGGGCATTTTTGGCATGAATTTATCTTGCAGTTTCAATTTGTTTGGCATTTTACATTGAGGATCACCCAAAAAAACCCTAGAAACTTAGAAAATTCATAACTTCTTCTAGGTTTAGCTTCTGACCTTCTCCTTTGGGGTGTGATATCATATGGGATTAGGTTTTGTTTGAGCTCATTCGCAATTTTTTATCATGTCATTTGCTTCTGTCTTTTCCATTTGCATCTCATCCTTTCATGTAACCCTACTTTTGCATCCTTACTTGCATCTTGCATTGCATTGCATGAATATATGAACTTGCCATGCCATTCTAAGAATTTTTATGCCACCTTAGACATCTTAAGTCATTTCTTGAACATTGCCTGATCATTTATTCATATATTTGCTATGCTTTGCATCCATTTCATTTCATGAACATCCATGTGTTTACATGCTTCCTACATGCTTCATTTGCATTCATTATCTTGCATGAGCACACATATGCATCTTGTATGTCTTTGCATCATGTCATAGCATCATTTGCATCATGTACATGCTTCTGGTCTTGGTCTTTGCCTTTGCATATACATTGTTTCATTTCATTTCTTTCCTTATGCATCTTGTGCTAACCTTTCAAGTTAATGGTAAGTTGTTTGAGAGGTGGATTTGCCTTCACCTCCCACCTCTTCTCATCTCTTCATATTGCATCCTTGCTGCATTTTTGTTTGTATTTGAGTGGGCTAGCTCACTTGTGTTTCTCTTCCTTTCTTTCTTCGAGATTACTTATCTTCTTCAATGAAGTAAGTAACTTGTTCTTCTTTCTCATCTTCCTTTCATCTGCTTCTTCCTTGGTGGCTTCCTTAAAGACTTCTCCTTTTAAGCCTCACAAAACCATAGGATGCCTAAGCATGATAACTTCTAGGATTGATAGTTTCCCTTGGAATTAGGGATATGCCTGCATAATTCTCTTAGGATGGAGTGTATACCTTTAATCCTAAGTGTTAAAGCCTTAATCTATTTAAACCTCTTAATCAATCCATCTAATAATCACTAAGACTTCATCTTGTAACTTGGGCCTTACATTAGGGTTCTAATTCTTCCTTTATTGGTTAAGAAGGACTAACCCTAGTGTTTAATGGACAAGTCCCCCTCAAGTTGTCTTACAAACTTAAAATCCACTTCTTAATATCATCCCTTAATTAAAATCCACTTAATAAAGGTTTGTTATATAATGAATTTAATCCCTAACCATGGATTGAGTTGAGGTATCTTCCTCAGCTTAAGTGTTCTCATCTATTATCCTTCTATTAGGATGGTGTAATGAGTTCACTAATCTGTGATTAAAGATTAATCTCATTACTTAACACAAAACAAAAACCCCAAAACATCTTAATAATCACGAGTAGGTTAATGATCTTAATCCTACATCATCATGGCAATTAAGTTGAGATGCTTATCTCACACTTAAGTATTCTCATTATCCCTAATCACAGGGAGGATATAATGAGTTTACAACCTTTGATTTAGGCTTAAGCTCATTAACTTATGCAAAAACACCAAAAAACAATAACAAAACTGAAAACACAAAAAAACAAATAATAATCGTCTCCTTCGGGATTCTTTTCTCATCACACTAATTCATAAACGAGAACTTGCTTCTTCCGTATAATGCAAGACAGTTAGCACTCGAGCCAGACGAGTCATATACTTGAGCATAGACAAGCAAGCAGTTCACTAGTCAATTTATCTTTCAGTCTCTTGGAGTCGAACTAAGGTGTTCTGACTTCCTCATTGCATGAGAGGATACGTAGGCATAACTTAACAGTTATCAAACAAAAAACTTTGTGTCTTCCCCCTCTTTTAGCATTCTTTTCTAAGCCTCAGTCTTGAGCAATTCACCCTTTTTGCACTGACACTTGTATATTCTTTTCTCAGCTGTTGCACACAGATAGCACATACCTTACCCGTTTAAACACAATCTTGTAAGTGTGGATCCCGTCGAGTACGACGGACAATCTGGGAGCTAATACCTTCCTAGGTTGTAACCAACCCCCTTTCTCAGTTTCTCTGGTTCGCAACCGTCTTATCCATATCTTTCTAGGTTCATGCAGCATTACCTTTCCTTCGGGATAAAAATGCCTAGCTGGCGACTCTATTCAGTTCATTCCTTTTCTCTTTTCGCCGACCGTTCGTGCTTGTACCGGGATGCAAATCTTTGGGAGCGACAGCTTGGCGACTCTGCTGGGGAGCCTTATATTGCAACCAGGGCTTGTGGTTCTTTTTGTGGGTTCCTCCTAGCACTTGTTTGATTTGTGTTTACGGGGATGTTATGTGCTACTTGTGCTTATTTGTTTGTTGCTTTATTTATTTCTTTCTGTATAGCTTTATTTATTGCTTTCATTTACAGTTTTTATGCATTTCATACTATTATCATATCACTAGTGCTGGATCTCTTGTCTGTTTTGGTTGGTGGGGATCATTGAGTGATTAAGGTTCCATACCAGGGACCTGAGTGACACATAGGCTAGAGTGGCTTCATATTCTTTCCCATTCCATTTCAGTCTAGTGCGGGAATATGAAACATGGTTCAGACATGGGTTTCTTCTTGAGAACTCTGTGCTACGGATTTCCTGTAGTACTAGGGCTATCTGGGAAGCCTGCTAAGTCTGGATGACCTTTTATGACCTTCAGCATCTGAGGTGAATTAGAGCAGGATATTTTATGGTTATTGTAAACACTGTACCTCCGGGTTAGAAGTGTTTACACTTCTCATAACTGATCCAAGTCTGAGGATCCTTGTTCTAGAACAATACATGTGAGGGGGTTGGGATGTTTACAGGTTTGCAGGAACCCTTGGCCTCATCATACCCTCTTACAAGTTTTGTTTTAAGAATGCATCACTTTGGACAGTTCTTGTGAAACCCTGGACTTGTGACTCTTTATTTGAGTCCCCCACCTGGTTACTGGTTTTCCAAGCCTCCATCCAGACTTATGAACACATGGACCCTATCAAGGCAGATAACAAATACAGCACTTGATCATAAACCCTTTGCATATCATTCTGCATACATCATTTTTGCATCATTTAACATTTGCCTATTTGTTTTACAGGGTATCCACGTTCTTATCTTTGGTTTGGTTTTGACCTGTTCTTCTGCTCAGACTTCTTCAGTTATCTGCACCAGCATCTTCACCAGAGTTCCTTCTCCAGCATTCCTATGTTTGTCTTCATCAGAGACCCTTCACCAGCATTTTCACCAGAGATTCTTCCTAGTTCTCTCCATCAACTGTCTTCATCAGAGACTCTTCTCCAGTTGTCTCCATCAGAAACTCATCTTCAACATCATCTTCAGTGACCTTCATCAGCAGTCACCCTCATTTTTCTTCATCAGCACCCATTATCAGCATGAACACTTCCAGGAAGAGAAACATCACATACCACTTCTTTGAGCCCACTCTGACAGGCATCAGACAGGTCCAGTCTCTCATTACTCCTGATCATGTCCCATTATTCAGGGAACATTATGGAGGCATATTAGACATGGTCATGGACCTGGATGCATCCCAGAGGAGCATGATCCACACTTGCTTGCAGTTTTATGATCCTCCTCTCAGATGCTTCACATTCTCTAATTTTCAGTTGGGACCTTTTCTAGAAGAGTTCTCCATGTTGTTAGGTGTCCCCATCAGGAGAGGGATTCCTTTCAACCCTGAGATGGTTGCTCCCAAGAATGAAGATATAGCTAAGGCCTTGCATTTGGAGCCTGCCCTCATTGGTCAGAGCATGACCACCAAGGCTAGAATCCCATGCCTTCACCTAGACTTCTTGATCTCTCAGGCTACCCTGCATGCTGCAGTAGGGAAGTGGGATGTTGTTTGTGCATTCTTGGCACTCAGCATATATGGAGTTATCTTGTTTGCAGACGAGCCAAAGTTTATAAGCAAGAATGCTATTCACCTGTTCTTACTGAGGAACTCAGTTCCTACCTTGCTTGGAGACTTCTACTACTCAGTGCACCAAAGGAATGAGAAGCAAAGAGGAAGATTGGTTAGATGATGTGCTCCCCGTTATTACTGTTGGTTGTTAAGACATTTGCCAAAATCAGACACTTTCTTGAACCCTCATCAGCCAAGGAATTGGGCTAAGAGATTGATTACCCTTACGTCAGAAGACATCAGATGGTGCACTCAGAGCACCAAGGGCAAATACATCATTACCAGCTGTAGTCAATATCCTAATGTGCCTTTGATTGGAGTAAAAGGTTGCATTAATTACAACCCTTTGCTTTTTAAGAGGCAATTAGGGTACACTTTGGTTCATCCCCTAAGAGGGAACGACTTGGCAGAAACCCTCTATTGTGACATCCAACACAACTCTGCTATTGTCAGACAGGAAGCCTGGGCCTGGGACAACATTCATACTAAGGGGACAGCTGTCCTTGGCAAGAGCAACAACATAGCCTCAACACAGTATCTTGATTGGTCTCGTACTAGGGCATAGATCACCCGGATGCCATTTACCTTAGAAGATGTACCTGGACCTTCAACAGTGCAACCTGCAGCTACTGTCAGTTTGGAAGAGTTTGAGAAACTGAAAGAGAGGAATACTCAGCTCTCTGAAGCCTTGAAGAAGACCCTCTGGGAGAGGAAAGACAGCCGTCTGGATAATGAGAAGTTAGAGAAGCTCCGGATTGAGAACTTGACCAAGATTGAGAAGACGGACGACTACATCAGAAAGGCTAGAGCAGGGGAATTAGTACTGAAGAATGCTTGCAAGGAAGCAAAGACTCAGAAGGCTAGGGCAGAGCATTACTTAGAGGAGAGCCAGGCTAGGTGGATCAGGATCACTAAAGCTCGTGCACAAGAAGATCAAAGAACTCAAGCTAAGATAGAGCAACTGGAGGCTAGTGAGAAGAAGAATCAGGAGGCCTTATTAGCAGCACAGAAGGAAATCTCTGAGTTGAAGCTCTGGGCAGGGCTAAAGAGATCAAAGGATCAAGATAAGCACAAGAAGTTGACCAGTGCCATTGCTACTAGGAACCTCCTCATTAGGACTATCACAGAGCACCCAGTAGGTCCAGTGGCTGAGGCTCTCCTGAAGGAAGTCAGAGAGGATGACTTTGGGCTAGATGTTTGATTTCCTTGTATTTCCTTTTGTCTGTACTTTTGATTTTGTTGTTGTATTTTGACCCACCATGGGAATGTTATTGTAATCAAACTATGTATCTACACTCCTTTTTGTAATATATGGTTTGTGGGCTTAATCTCTGCAACATCATCATTTCCTCGAGGTCTGGAAAGTCAAAACCAAAGAACCAAACGAGATACCCTTGGAAGACAAATAGGCATCCTGCATTGCATACTAACATATTTTCTTTGTTTTGTAGGTTTTTGTTTTGTTGTTGTTTCTCACTTTGTTATGGTTTCAGGAAACATTGCTCGCAGAAGAGTGTTCCCTGTCAACAGAATACACCAGTACCCGACAAGAAACAACCTTCCGGGACTACAGATGGATCAGGTTCAACAAGACTTGACTGAAGTGAGAGCCCAGATAGCCAATGAAAGGACATAAATGAGGGCCCAAATGAATCAATTCATGACAGTGATGACTGGTTTAGCTAAGAGCCAGGAAAGACTGAGGGAGTTGGTTGAGTGACAAACTCCTGATGAATACCATCCAGGTACAAGGGGTACCACTAACAACGATCACGTACAACCTCGTACTGATCCACCAGAGTTTGGACCTCATCTGAACCCAGACATCAATGCCATAAGAAACACCCAAGGTAACACTACTGGAGGAAGGGTTTTGCAGGAAGACCCTCAGGAAGAACAGTTTACAGTGGTCGGGACCGGAGACGAAGTTTACGACCGTCGGTTGGAAGAAATTGCAGAGAAGCTAAGGTCTCTTGAATCCCAAAACTCTATGGGTTTTGATGTCATGGACATGGGATTGGTGGAAGGGGTGAGAATTCCTCACAAGTTCAAACCCCCGTGTTTTGAAAGATATGATGGCACATCCTACCCACGTACCCACCTTCAGTCTTTCCTGGGGAGATTGAAAGCTTACACCATGGATGAGAAGCTGTGGATGTTTTACTTCGAGGATAGCTTGACAGGGGCCTCCCGAGAATGGTACTCCCACTTAACCAGAGCCACAGTAAGAAATTGGAAAGACTTGGCTGAAGCTTTCATCCGTCAGTATCAGTATAATCTTGACATGGCTCCAAACAGAACCCTTCTGATGGGAATGTCATAGTCTTCCCGTGAAAGCTTTAGAGAGTATGCCCAAAGGTGGAGGCAACTAGCTGCTGCCGTTCAACCCCCGATGTCAGAAAGGGAGATGGTAGACATGTTCATGAATACTCTCCAGGGTACCTATATTGACAGATTGGCTGCCTTTTCTTCCACCAGCTTTGCAGATGTGGTGATAGCTGGGGAGAGAATTGAGAGCTTGCTGAAGATGGGAAAGATCTCCGATAACGGTGCCAGTTCAAGCAGTGCAAGGAAGCCATTTGCTGGGCCCCGTAGATCTAGTGAAACAAATTATGTGCATGTGGGAAGAGGAAGACCCCAATATCTGCCAAGATCAGTTGCTGCCGTCACTATCCCTGCTCCACCTCCTCAGTATACTCAACAACCATAGCACTTTCCTCAACATCCATAGTTCCCTCAACAGAGGTCCTACAACAACAATAACAACAATCAACAACAACGCCCTTTTCAACAGCGGCCATCTCAGATCAATAGGGTGATTGACCCTATTCCAATGCCATATGCCACACTGCTGCCACAACACCTAAAGCTCAATCTTGTTGAGTTGAGGACATTGGATCCACCTGATCCTCAGAACCTTCCAAGAAATTACGATGTCAATGCTAGGTGTGCTTTTCATTCCAATGCACCTGGTCATCCACAGAAAAATGCAGGGCTCTGCATATGAAGGTCCAGGATCTATTAGATTCAAAGGCCCTGAAATTTGCACCTCCTCCCAATGTCATGAAAAATCCTATGCCAAGCCATAGTTGGCCAAGGATTAATGCTATAGAGGAAGGCTACCCCATGAGTTTAATAGAAGATATTGCAAGTATTCAGACACCTCTGGCAGAGGTTAAAGCCCAGCTTTTAAAATTCCAAGTGTTTCCAGGTTGTGAGGCCTGTTGTGAATCTTGAAAACTTTCCGAGAACGGGTGTGAAAGCTTGAGGAATGGTATCAATGGTTTTATCAGAGAAGGCATTCTGCAAATAACTACAACAGCTTCTACAACACCAGCAACTCCCTGTACAAATGACTCTTCTACAACTACAACAACAATTGCTCCTACCGATTCATCTACAACTTCAGAAACCATTTCTTCATTCACTTCAACAAACAACAGTTCCATTTAATCTCCTTCTATAACTCCAGCAACCACCAACAATAATGTCTCCACAGTTACTATTTATTATGACCCGACAACGGTCCCAGACTCCAGCAACTTTCAACAACGATCTCAGCAACAGTTTCAATCAAGCTTCAATTCACCACCTCCAACATCCACCAGAAGTCCTATCACTATCTTCTATGATCCACAAACAATAACGGTTCCAACCTCTGCTGCAGTGAGCCCAGTCACCATCACGGTGTCGGGGCCTATTCCATATGACAAAGACAGAGCTGTACCATGGCATTATGTTGATGACCTTTACTGCAATGGAGAAAAAGTCCTTCTTGATTCTTCAGTTCATACACCCTAAGTGGATAATGTCGGGGGAGGCGGAGGCTTCACCCGAAGCGGACGCTTCTTCGTGTCACAAGCTCCAAGAATCAATACTGAGGCAGAGGCTGTTGCCAAAGCCAAGGGGAAAAGTGTGATACCTGAAGAATCTGCATCAAAAGAGACTCATAAATCATCCTTTGATCAGGATGTGGATGAATTTATGAGGATAATTAAAAGAAGTGACTAAAAAGTTGTGGATCAGCTCCATCAGACTCCTTCTAAGATCTCCATATTATCCCTGCTGTTGTGTTCCGAAGCTCATCAGGATGCACTACTCAAAGTTCTGCACGCTGCCTACGTGCCAGAAGAGATCATAATGAATCAACTTGAGATAGTGGTTTCTAATGTCAATACTAGCCATGGGCTAGGTTTCACTGATGTTGATTTGACAACAGAAGGACGTCACAACAACAAAGCTTTGCACATAACCCTGGAGTGCAAAGGGGCTGTACTCTCTCATGTTCTTGTGGACACTGGGTCTTCAGTCAATGTCTTACCGAAGAAAGCTCTTGTCAAGCTCGAATATGATGGAATAACTCTCCGACCAAGCAATCTTATGGTCAGGGCTTTTGATGGTTCCAAGAGGTCTGTTCTTGGAGAGGTGGAGCTGCATGTGATAATTGGTCCGCAGGTCTTTAAGACTACTTTCTATGTGATGGACATACAGCCTGCCTACATCTGTTTGTTGGGTCAACCATGGATTCACGCCGCAGGCGCAGTAATGTCGACCCCAGATGCTGTTAACAACCTGGAAGATGAGGCGGAAAGTGACCGCAACCTGGAGAGCTGGATACGTCCAAGGATCCCGGGGCACCAAGTCCTTAACTAGTCTTCCTAGGAAATTATAAGGGTTACTTCTGCAGAGTAATTATTATTTCCTGCCTTTTTTAGCATGCATCAAGTCCTGCATCTTGCCCAAGGTGTCAGGACTCATTTTGTAATAGGGCCATATTGTAATTTTGTGCGAACGGATTATTAATGAATATCGAACATATTTTGCAAACAAGTCTCCTTTTCGCTCACTATCTTTTCATTTTTCACTTTTGTACAAAACAATAAAATGGCAATGTTTTCAAAATAATAACTTCATTTTCACTTTTTCTAAACAAGATTAAAATTGATCACTAAAACGAACAAATCTCAACCCTTGCAGAGATTACCCTCCAGATTGCACTGACAACAGCACCGCTATGACCTTGTATGACTTCGACAATCCAATTAATCAAGCTGATGAAGGGGTTGAAGAAGACTATGAGTTACCTGAAGAGTTAACCAGGTTGTTGAGGCAAGAAGAGAAAGTGATCACTCCTCATCAAGAGGAGGTTGAAACAGTTAATCTTGGTACCGAAGAGGATTTGAAAGAAGTGAAGATTGGGGCCAGTCTGCAGGCTTCAGTAAAAGAATAGCTCATTGACATGCTTCAAGAGTACGTCGACGTCTTTGCTTGGTCCTATCAAATTATGTCAGGTCTAGATACGGATATTGTTATGCACAAGCTGCCATTAAAAGAAGATTTCCCTCCAGTGAAGCAAAAGCTACGCCGTACTCGTCCAGATATGGCCATGAAGATTAAGGAAGAAGTACAAAAATAGTGGGACGCCGGTTTCCTTGCTGTAACTAGTTACCTGCCATGGGTCGCTAATATTGTACCAGTGCCCAAGAAGGATGGCAAAGTACGGATGTGTGTGGATTACCGGGACCTGAATAGAGCTAGCCCGAAGGATGATTTCCCATTACCTCACATTGATGTATTGGTCGACAACACAGCTCAGTTCTCGGTGTTTTCCTTCATGGATGGTTTTTCAGGGTATAATCAGATCAGAATGTCACCCGAAGACATGGAGAAAACAACCTTCATCACACCTTGGGGCACTTTTTGTTACAAGGTAATGCCTTTTGGACTGAAGAACGCCGATGCGACTTATCAACGGGCTATGGTAACGTTATTCCATGATATGATCCACAAAGAAATTGAATGCTACGTGGATGACATGATTGCCAAGTCCCTCACTGAAGAAGATCATCTGGAAAATCTGCTGAAGTTGTTCGAGCGTCTGAGAAAATATCAGCTGAAGTTAAACCCCAACAAATGCACATTTGGGGTACGGTCCGGTAAGCTGCTGGGATTTATCGTAAGTGAAAAGGGAATTGAAGTTGATCCTAAAAAAGTCAAAGCCATTCAGGGGATGCCTGCACCTAGGACTAAAAAGGAAGTTTGGGGGTTCTTAGGTAGATTGAACTACATATCAAGGTTCATATCTCACCTTACTGCAACCTGTGAGCCCCTGTTCAAATTGTTAAGAAAGGAACAGACAGTCAGGTGGAACGAAGATTGTCAGAAAGCTTTTGACAAAATCAAGGAGTATCTGCAAGAACCTCTGATTCCCATGCCTCTAGTTGAAGGAAGACCTCTAATAATGTACCTGACAGTATTAGAAGGGTCAATGGGGTGTGTGTTGGGCAAGCATGACGAGTCTGGTCGAAAAGAGTATGCAATATACTACATAAGCAAAACGTTTACCGACGTTGAACAACGTTATTCACTGCTCGAGAAAACTTGTTGTGCTTTAGAGTGGGTTGCTCGCCGACTAAGACAGTACATGCTGACTCACACTACCTTATTGATCTCAAAAATGGACCCCGTCAAGTACATATTTGAGAAGCCAGCACTTACCGGAAGGGTTGCAAGATGGCAAATGATTCTAACAGAGTATGACATTCAATACACATCTCAAAAGGACATCAAGGGCAGTGTACTGTCTGGCTATCTAGTTGAGCAACCCATTGATGATTATCAGCCAATGAGATTTGACTTCCCTGATGAAGACATCATGTTCTTAAAAGAAAAAGATCATGAAGAGCCTGTTCACACTGAAGGGCTAACCCAGAAGAAGAATGGACAATGATGTTTGATGGGGCTGTTAATATGAATTGTCGAGGAGTTGGTGCAGTGTTCATTACACCTAAAGGAGTTCATATGCCTTTCTCAGCAAAACTCACTTTTGCATGCACTAACAACGAAGCTGAATACGAAGCTTGTATCATGGGGCTTGAGGAAGCCATTGACCTCAGGATCAAGACATTAACTGTATTTGGAGAGTCAACTATGGTAATCAATCAGACCAACAACAAATGGTACACTCACCAGGAGCATCTAATCCCATACCGTGACTATACGAGGAGATTATTAACTTTCTTCACGACAGTCAAACTTGAGTATATCCCTCGAGACAAAAATCAGTTCGCAGATGCTCTAGCTACCATTTCCTCCATGATCAAGGTTCAAACTGCCAATTTTGTGCCTCGGATTTCGGTATCCAGACTAGACCGACCAACATACGTATTCTCCGTGGACATTTCTAAAGATGACAAGCCATGGTTCCATGATATCAAATGATTCTTGGAGGATCAAACATACCCACCTGGGGCATCATCCAATGATAAGAAGACATTAAGAAGGTTGGCTGGCAGTTTCTTCCTTAATGCTGATGGTTCATTATACAAGCGAAACTTTGACATGGTTCTTCTCAGATGTGTTGAAATAGAAAGAAGCAGACTTGCTGATGCACGAGGTGCATGAATGATCTTTCGGTACCCATGCTGGAGGACATGCAATGGCCAAGAAATTGTTAAGATCAGGTTACTACTGGATCACAATGGATGCAGACTATTGTGCCTATGCCAGGATGTGTCATAAATGCCAGATTTATGCAGACAAAGTGCATGTGCCTCCAAATCCGTTGAGCGTGATGTCTTCACCTTGGCCCTTTGCCATGTGGGGCATTGACATGATTGGAAAGATCGAACCAACTACTTCAAATGGCCACAGATTCATCCTGGTAGCCATTGATTACTTCACCAAATGGGTTGAAGCAGCGTCGTATGTAAACGTCACTAGACAAGTGGTAGCCATATTTCTAAAGAGAGACATCATCTATCGATATGGAGTTCCCGAGCGAATCATTACTGATAATGGTTCCAATTTGAACAACAAAATAATGGCAGGACTGTGTCGGGACTTCAAAATTCAACATCACAACTCTTCTCCTTACAGGCCAAAGATGAATGGCGTTGTTGAGGCAGCTAACAAAAATATCAAGATTGTGCAAAAGATGGTGGTTACTTACAAAGACTGGCATGAGATGCTACCATTTGCCTTGCATGGGTACCGAACCTCAATCAGAACGTCCACTGAGGCAACACCTTATCCGCTGGTGTATGGTATGGAAGTTGTCCTACCTGTTGAAGTTGAGTTACCCTCCTTACGGGTACTGATGGATGTAAAGCTACACGAAGCAGAATGGGTCCGATCTCAGTACAATCAACTGAATCTGATCGAAGAAAAGAGATTAGATGCAATTTGTCATGGGCAGCTATATCAGAAAAGAATGAAGAAAGCCTTCGATCAGAAAGTCAGGCTTCGGGAATACCAAGTGGGAGATCTTGTGCTGAAAAGACTTCTTCCTCGTCATACATACCACAGGGGCAAGTGGACTCCAAACTACGATGGTCCATTCATAGTAAAGAAGGTTTTCTCTTGTGGAGCACTGATGCTCTCTACTATGGATGGTGAAGATTTCTCATCCCTTGTGAATTCAGATGCAGTTAAAAGATACTTCGCATAAAATGACCCGCTGGACATAAAAACAGAATGTAAGTCCAGGCAAAAATAGGGCATCCCGGCGAGTCAAAAACAGAATAAAAGACTCAGGCAAAAATAAGGGGAAAAAATGTACACCCGCTGAGTTGCAAAGCCGCATTAGACAGCTCAGGCAAAAATGGGTATCCTGGTGGATTGAAAACTCGAAAGGGCGATCCATGCAAAATCAGGAAATAAGCGAACAACTGCATTCTGAATTCTTCTATATCGTTCACAACATGGCAAGCTTCTAAAAGGAAAAGCATCAGTCAGAATCAACCTTCTTCAGAAAGCAAGATGAAAAGAACGTCAAGGTCATACAGGTCATAGCAAAGGAAGCTCATTGGAGCGTCGTCAACATTGCCAACACTTTTACTTTTCTCAATTTATAGCAATCTCCTCATTCTAGGTAATTTGTTTATTTGACTGTATTTGCCAATTCAGGGCACCCAGATTAATAAAATCAGATTTTCAGTCACACCTCTTGTACATTTTTGTTTCATTTGCAAAATGTCCAATATCCATGATATAATATTTTGCATAAAACAAATGAGCCATTTTTGTAAATGCTTGTAGGAAATATATTTACTCTCAGGAATATCTAACTCCTATGACGGAATCCAGTAAGGTATACCTCGGGATGCTTGTGCGTTTCTTTGTCTTAACAAGTCGCAGGTCTTCAATACGCAACATGGGGCATGCCAAGCACACTTCCTCAGCATACCTCCTCGCCAAGCAGTATCTGTAATGCTTTTCCCCAACAGGAGTTGCCAAAGCCTCCTCATGCCAGCACAGGTCTACTCAACCGGAGCATCCCCAGCCAATCTCCCCACAGAATTTCCAGCCTCTCCCCAGAAGAGTAATGTTTGAAACTCTTACACAACAAAGTGACAAAAATCTCCTTCTACCCAGCTGAGTTCTCCTTACGGATAGATCTACCAATGATATATTTCCCCAAGCATAACTATATCTCCCAACAGATCTACCAAGGATCTCTTCCCCAGCTGGGATATCCCTCCAAGCAGATCAGCCAAAGATCTTCAGAGGGATTTGAATCCCGAATCGGTTTCTTTTTTGCATAATCATATCATTTGCATCATATTCACAAAATAAGCGTAACATTCCGTCAGATACATAGCACTACGGCAAAAATCAAACATTTGCATGATCACATGCCAGGTTTGAGCCAGTCACCTGTAACCACCATCAGTATTTCATCAGCAATATAAACACACTTACTCCCCGCAGGTCGCCTGAATACCTTTTTCACTCTCAAATACAGATACCTATACATGCTCTTTTGACACTCATCCGTGTCACCCTTCCCCATCACGGTTGCCAAATCACTTGTTGCAAACCAAACACTTGTTTATAACACACTCTTTTCGACACCCGTCCGTGTCATCCTATCCCCACAGGTCGCTGAAACACCTTTTACACTCTCACATAGAAATATTTGTTCATAACTAATACATATTTGGCACTCGTCCGTGTCGTAAATTCCTCAGCAAGTCGAACACTCGTCTGTGACTTGTTCATATTTCACTAACAAATAAATACTCACTCATACTTATACAGAAGTCTTTGATACTCGCTCGTATCTTGTATATATATATCATTCCTCAAATAGATTTGACACTCGTCCGTGTTCTTTGTTAACCAGTTGGTACTCGTCTATATCATCATCTTTGAACACGCGTCAGCGTTTGTTTCTACTGATACTCGTCAGTATCATGGTCTTAAGGATGCTCGTCCGCATCTTTAATCTACACACAGCGTCAAACACTTATACCTTTTATTCTTGAGCGTAAGCACTCGTCCGTGTTTACCATTTCCCGGCAAACAACTTTTCTTCTATCCGACATTCGTCCTATGTCGTGATACTTTCGGCAGCCGTACCCTGCCAGGTGATCGTCCTTCACCTTTGGAAGACCGTCCCTCATCCTTTCCCCAGTGGAGTCTCCATTATTGGAAACCTTTCCTATCCGGCATTCGTCCTATGTTGTGATATTTAGCAGCCGTCCCCTGCTAAGTGATCTTCCTTCACCTTTCTATGATCGTCTTTCATCATTTTATCCGATGGTCGTCCCCATCATTGATTTTGTTATCCGAGATTCGTCCTATGTCGTGATAAACCCCAAGAGCAGCTGTACCCTGATAATTGATCGTACATCACCTTTTGATGATCGTCCTTCATCATTTTATCCGATGGTCGTCCCCGTCGTTGATTTTGTTATCCGACATTCATCCTATGTCATGATAAACCCCGAGAGCAGTCGTACCCTGCTAGGTGATCGTCCTTCACCTCTTGATGATCTTCCTTCGTCATGCTTATCCGATGGCCGTCCCCATCGTCGACCTTTTATATCCGACATTCGTCCTATGTCGTGATAAAGAGCAGCCGTCCTCTGCTAGGTGATCGTCCCTCATCATTATTTCATTTATTCTTTGAACCAATGGTCGTCCCCATTGTTGTTTACTTTACTTTGCAAACCTGACGGCAGTCCCCATCATCGCCTTTACTACAATCCCCAGAGAACCTTGTTACTTTACTTGATGGTCGTCCCCATCATGATCACCTTATTTCCCCAGCTTGTAGTTCGTCCCCGTCATTGCTTTACTTACCGCTTTATCCCCAGCAGTCGTCCTCTGCTCGATGGTCATCCTCCATCGCCCGCATTTGATAATCATACTATACTATCTTTTACAATTTATATCCCTTTTCTTCCTATTCCCAGTGAGTACAAATTTTGGACTGTCTTTGGTATTCAACCACAAATTATCTTGTTTGTCTGATAAGCCAGGCGCTTACATCCTGCATAGCTAACTCATGTTTGAATAGGGGCAGCTGTAAACACCCCAAAGTTTCCCTCACTCATATCACACCAAGGCTTGTGATCTTTCATTTTTTCATAAACATGAGCATACCATCTCATATTGCATTTTTGTTTCATCTGCATAGTTCAAGTTCATCTGCATCTAGGGTTTGTGATCTGAGCAATCCAAGATCCCATCTGAGCCACTCCAAAGGTCTTAAAGCTTTCCAAGAGGGTCCATGTGTGTTCTATCATCATATTATATCCCTCAAGGTTCAAGGAAGTCAAGAAATCACAAGAACTGGTAAAACATGGAGGCAGAACTAGGGTTTTCACTACACAGATGACCAAAATTAGGGTTTTGGTTTCAGAGGCCTCAACACCAAATTTTTGGGCCATTCTTGTTTCTAATATTATTAAGATGTTATAAGGATCATATGTGCCAAGTTTTATGAAGAAATTCATTGTGGAAGTCATTTGTTCACTAGGTAACTTCCTGAGCAAGTTAAGTCAAAATCAGGGCATCTGAGGCCCCCAACAATGGAACCAAAGGGGTATTTTCATCAAATTGAAGTTCTATGATCTTTATTTGATCATTGAAGTGCTTGGAAGTTCAAAAAATTGAAGAAATATGAGCTAAACCAAAAGTTGCCAAAAATGGAAATGACTTGTAATGGAAACATTCCATTTTGGGAAAGTTCTTCAACCTCCTCTTTCTTAATAAAAAATGCTTCAAATGAAAAATTATTGGTCATGAAAGTTGTATATTAGGTCTTTCCCTTTTCAAAACGTACAAGAACATGTTCTAATTCATTATGGAACTCAAGTTATGATCCTTCAAAGTTGGCAAAAATCCTATAATTTTCACATTCATGCCAAAGAGGGAATTTTGCAACTTCTCATGCCAAGCCATTTCTTGACCTCTAATGCATCTCTAAACATCATACCATCATAGTGCAACTCATTTTGATCAGAATTGGCCCAAGAATTATGCATTTTCATGCCTTGAACTTCAAGAAATTCCAAAGGGGCCAAGACTTCCCAAAATTTCAAAATGGTATAGATCTTTCCATCCACTTGTGCCAGCTCACAAAATCTGTTTCCATGGTCCTCCTTGAACTCAGCTGAGGCCAGACACCCCTTGCAACCAGACCTGCCATGACCCATACCTCAAGTACAACCAAACTTGACTTTTTGCAAATGAATCCATACCAAACAGCATAGCCCACAACAACTCTTCTGACCTATCACAACATCACATACATGCCCTAAGGATCACATTTCATAACATCTTGGAGCTGGAATCATCCCACACATTCAGATTCACAAAATCCCTCAAAAACTTTCCCTCTTAAAATTTCATAACACAGCCACAAAAACTTCAAGCAAACTTCACCATTCAACTCAGCATCACTCATAGAACATTTCCCACCCTTCATTATAGCCTGAAACCTCACAAAACAAAAACACGATTTCACCCCCTCTGAACTGAAACTTCAAAAACAGCCCAAATAAATTCATTCCAAACATCAAAGCATCCTCAGGAGGTCCATTGGAGTTGATTGGTACCAAGGAGAGGCCCAGATAGCTCAGACTGAGAAAGCTCAAGCTCAGGTATCATCAAGAACAAATTTTCCAGAACTTGTATTTTTTTGTTATAGAAATGTTCTTCATGCTTCACTGATCACACTGCACCTTTTACTTTTGAAAATGGTTTAATATTGAGCTTGTATCGTGCTTCTAAAACTTTTGCAGTTTTTATGTTTGATTCGTATCTGGATTTTGATGCATGATAAATGTTGTTTGATGATTAAATCTTATTTAGAATGATTAGGAGAGTGGATCTGGAAAGTTAGAGCTCCTAATTTGGCCTAAGGAAGAAGTTGGGATTTTGGTCTTGCCTCCGATCACCTGAAAGTCATTAGGGTTTAGTTGCCCAGTTTGAATTTTGGCCGTTAGATGGTGATTAGCGCTTAAATGAGTGGCTAGGATCATTTCACTTAGGGTTAATTATGATTAATTAATTTAAAAACATAATCAAGGCCAGTTTGAATCTCCACCCTTGGATCTGGCGCGCAGTTAACTCCCTCCAAATTACGTTTGAACCTGGACCATTGAATGCGCATACTTCCTCTTTTATTCATTTTATTTTCTTTTTAATTCATTTCTCTTTCTCATTTTATTTAAAATACTTAGAAAAATCCCAAAAATATTTCCTTTTTCATTTTTGCCTCAAATATATTTCTTAATCAGAAAATGATTTTTATTTTATTTTTTGCATAAAAATTGTATTTTTAAAATATTTAAATGTTTATTTTAATTAATTAATTGAATTTAATTAATTAAAATAGCATTTAGGTTTCTAAAAATCACCAAAAATTCATGTTGCATCTTAACACATTTAGAAATATTTTCAAACCCTTCATACAAATTTCTTTTTTGTTTTGATCATCATTTGACAATTTTCTTTGAATTTAGGTTCATAAAATCACATTTTAAACCCAAACCTTTAAAAATCTTTTCTGCCTAACCATGAAGGGTTTGAAGATGGTTCTTTTTGCATTGTTTTTCACATATCATGTAGTATATAGGACATTTTTCGCATGAATTTATCTTGCAGTTTCAATTTGTTTGGCATTTTACATTGAGGATCACCCAAAAAAACCCTAGAAACTTAGAAAATTCATAACTTCTTCTAGGTTTAGCTTCTGACCTTCTCCTCTGGGGTGTGATATCATATGGGATTAGGTTTTGTTTGAGCTCATTCGCAATTTTTTATCATGTCATTTGCTTCTGTCTTTGCCATTTGCATCTCATCCTTTCATGTAACCCTAATTTTGCATCCTTACTTGCATCTTGCATTGCATTGCATGAATATATGAACTTGCCATGCCATTCTAAGAATTTTTATGCCACCTTAGACATCTTAAGTCATTGCTTGAACATTTCTTGATCATTTATTCATATATTTTCTATGCTTTGCATCCATTTCATTTCATGAACATCCATGTGTTTACATGCTTCCTACATGCTTCATTTGCATTCATTATCTTGCATGAGCACACATATGCATCTTGTATGTCTTTGCATCATGTCATAGCATCATTTGCATCATTTACATGCTTCTGGTCTTGGTCTTTGCCTTTGCATATACATTGTTTCATTTCATTTCTTTCCTTATGCATCTTGTGCTAACTTTTCAGGTTAATGGTAAGTTGTTTGAGAGGTGGATTTGCCTTCACCTCCCACCTCTTCTCATCTCTTCATATTGCATCCTTGCTGCATTTTTGTTTGTCTTTGAGTGGGCTAGCTCACTTGTGTTTCTCTTCCTTTCTTTCTTAAATATTACTTATCTTCTTCAATGAAGTAAGTAACTTGTTCTTCTTTCTCATCTTCCTTTCATCTGCTTCTTCCTTGGTGGCTTCCTTGAAGACTTCTCCTTTTAAGCCTCACAAAACCATAGGATTCCTAAGCATGATAACTTCTAGGATTGATAGTTTCCCTTAGATTTTTTCCTTTGAGTCTTCTTTGTGTCTCTCTTCTCATCTCATAATTAGAGACTAAACCTTTAAGGTTTTAGGACTTTGGAATTAGGGATATGCCTGCATCCTTCTCTTAGGATGGAGTGTATAACTTTAATCCTAAGTGTTAAACCCTTAATCTGTTTAAACCTCTTAATCAATCCATCTAATAATCACTAAGACTTCATCTTGTAACTATGGCCTTACATTAGGGTTCTAATTCTTCCTTTATTGGTTAATAAGGACTAACCCTAGTGTTTAATGGACAGGTCCCCCTCAAGTTGTCTTACAAACTTAAAATCCACTTCTTAATCTCATCCCTTAATTAAAATCCACTTAATAAAGGTTTCTAATATAATGAATTTAATCACTAACCATGGATTGAGTTGAGGTATCTTCCTACGCTTAAATGTTCTCATCTATTATCCTTCTATTAGGATGGTGTAATGAGTTCACTAATCTGTGATTAAAGATTAAACTCATTACTTAACACAAAACAAAAACCCAAAAACATCTTAATAATCACGATTAGGTTAATGATCTTAATCCTACATCATCATGGAAATTAAGTTGAGATGCTTATCTCACACTTAAGTATTCTCATTATCCCTAATCACAAGGAGGATATAATGAGTTTACAACCTTTGATTTAGGCTTAAGCTCATTAACTTATGCAAAAACACAAAAAAACAATAACAAAACTGAAAACACAAAAAAACAAATAATAATCGTCCCCTTCGGGATTCTTTTCTCATCACACTCATTCATAAACGAGAACTTGCTTCTTCCGTCTAATGCAAGACAGTTAGCACTCGAGCCAGACGAGTCATATACTTGAGCATAGACAAGCAAGCAGTTCACCAGTCAATTTATCTTTCAGTCTCTTTGAGTCAAACTACGGTGTTCTGACTTCCTCATTGCACGAGAGGATACGTAGGCATAACTTAACAGTTATCGAACAAAAGTCTCTGTGTCTTCCCCCTCTTTCAGCATTCTTTTCTAAGCCTCAGTCTTGAGCAATTCACCCTTTTTGCATTGACACTTGTATATTCTTTTCTTAGCTGTTGCACACAGATAGCACATACCTTAACCCTTTAAACACAATCTTGTAAGCGTGGATCCCGTCGAGTACGACAGACAATCTGGGTGCTAATACCTTCCCAGGTTGTAACCAACCCCCTTTCCCAGTTTCTCTAGTTCGCAACCGTCTTATCCATATCTTTCTAGGTTCATGCAACATTACCTTTCCTTCGGGATAAAAATGCCTAGCTGGCGACTCTATTCAGTTCATTCCTTTTCTCTTTTCACCGACCGTTCGTGCTTGTACCGGGATGTAAATCTTTGGGAGCGACACCTAGAATTCAAGATATGGCCTTTCAAAGTTGGCAAAAATCCTATAATTTTCAAGTGTGCACCAAAGAGGATTTTTTCCAAATTCAAGTTTCAAGCCATTTCATGACCTCTAATTGATTTCTAAACATCATACAAACATAGTGCAATGCATTTGGACCAGAATTGTGCCTTGGATTGCAAGTTTCATCAAGCCATTTTCACAAAATTCTCAAAGTTGGAAATTTGCAAAACCTATTGAAACTCTTCATCCACTTGTGTCAGCTACATAAACTTCATCCTAGGGCCATCCATGAATCAAGCTGAGGCCAAGACACCCCTAAAGCCATCTCTGCCATGGCCCATGCTTGTGGTACAAAACGTTTGACTTTTTTGTAACTTGCCCATACCAATCACACTATGCCACCACCAACCTTATGACCAATCAAGACCTCACATACAAGCATCATGGGCCTCATTTCATATGATCTTGAAGCCTGAAACACAACACAACTCAGAAACCTTCCCTTCTTCGATTCTCTGAAACCAGCCCTCAAACCTCAAAAATTTCTTCACCAATAAGTCACACATCATCCACAGAACAAAACTCAATCCTCAAAAAGACCTGAAACATCACAAACACAAACCTCCATTTCTGCTACACCAGAACTGGAGCTTTCAAACCAGCCACTATAAAAGCTTTTGAAGCATTCCACAAGCACTAGGAGGACCAAAGGAAGCAGTTTGCACAAGAGAAAGGCTCTGAAAGTCCACATTTGAGGATCTCCAGCTCAGGTAACCTCAAGAAAACTTTCTCTCAAAACCTTATTTTCTTGTTCTAAAATGAAAATACATGTTGTGGGGTTCATCATGATCTTTTTAAAACTGAAAATGGTGGAGAAATGAGGATTTCATAGGCTTCTGAAAGTTTGTCCAGTTTTTGTCTTTTCTTCGATTCACCATGATTATGAAGCATAAATGATTTGTGTTGGTTGATTTGAGTTTCGTGGGGGTAGGGGATCATTTCTGGGCAGTTAATTTGGGATGGGGTGACCTGTAGAAGGATTTAGCGTTTTGGTGCCACCGGAGAAGATGACCAGAGCTTGTCTCCGGTCACCTGAGAGTAATTAGCCCTAATTAGTATTTAGTGCCCAGATTGCGTGAGGGCCGTTAGATGTGTGATTAGTTATACCTTGGACGGACCAGATTAGCTCATTAATACTAATTTCTGTTTAATTAAATAAATCATAATTATTAAGCCAAAATACATCCTGACCATTCAATAGCGCGCGCAATCAAACCTCTCCCCTCAAGTTTGAATCTGGAGCCTTGGATCAACATACTTTCATTTAAATTCATTTTTATTTCATTTTAATTGCATTTTCATTCCAAAAATTTTAAAAATAACATAATTCCTCAAAAAAAATATCATTTCTTGCATTTTTGTTTCAAATATTTTTCTTTACCTAAAAACATTTTTATTTTTATTTTTTGCATTAAAAAAGTATTTTTAAAATATTTAAATGTTTTATTTAATTAATTAATTAATTTTAATTAATTAAATATGCATTTAGGTTTCTAAAAATCACCAAAAAATTCATGAAGCATTCCAATACATTTAGAAACATTTTCAAACTCACCATACAAATTTCTTTTTAGGTTTGATCACAATTTCACAATTTTCTTTGAATTAGGGTTCTTAAAAATCATATTTTCTAACCCTAACTTGAAAATTTTATTTATGCCTAACTTTGATGAGTTTGAACTTGGTTCTTCTTGAATTGTTTCACATATTGAATATATTTTCTAGGTTATTTGTCTCATATTTTTATCTTTCATTTTCAATTTAATTTGCATTTTCCCTTTAGAAGCACCCAAAAACCCTAGGTAACTTAGAAATTTCATAACTTTCACTAGGTTTGGCTTCTGACCTTCTCCTTTGGGGTGTGATCTTATTTGGGATTAGGGTTTGTTTGAGCTCAATTTCAATTTTTTTTATCAAGTTGAATGCATCTGTTTTGGTCATATGCATCTCATGTTGTCTTAAAACCCTAATCTTGCATCTTCATTTGCATTCTCCTTTGCATATCATCATTATATGAATTTGCCATGACATTTCAAGCATTTGTATGACATCTTAGACATCTTAAGACATGCTTGAACATTGCTTGATCATTTCTTCATTCATTTTCTATGCTTTGCATCCATTACATCTCATGAACATCCATGTGTTTTCATGCTTCTAAACATGCTTCCTTTGCATCTCATCTTTGTATGATCATTCATATGCATTTTGTATGACTTTGCATCATCTTATATGCCATTTACATTGCATATTCACTTCTGAATTTGGTATTTTCATCTCATTTCATCTCATTTCCTTTTGCTTTATGTCTTATGCCTTCATACTAACATTTCAGGAGCTTTTGGTAAGTTATCTGGGAGGTGGATTTGCCTTCACCTCCCAGCTCTTCTCATCATTCATATGCATTATTACTTTTCTTTAAAGTGAACTTGCTTCACTTATGCTCCATCCTTCCTACTTTCTTTCTTTTAAGTTACTTATCTTCTTCAGGAAGTAAGTAACATATTCTTCTTCCTTCTTCTCTTTTCATCTGCTTCTTCCATTGGTGGCCTTGAAGATCCTTTCTATTAAGCCTCACAAACCATAGGATGTCCAAGCATGATAACTTTTAGGGTTGTGTATAGTCCCCCCTATATTTTTACCTTTGAATCTCCTTGAGTCGCTCGTCTCATCTCAATAATCAGAGGCTAAACTCTTACAGCTTTAGGACTTTGGAATTAGGGTTATGCCTGCATACTTATCTTAGGATGGAGTGTATAACTTTAATCCTTAGTGTTAAATCTTTAATTTGCTTACACCTCTTAATCAAAACACATTAATAATAATTGAAACTTTATCTTGTAACTTGGGCCTTACATTAGGGTTCTATCTCTTCCTTATGGTTAAGAGGGACTAACCCTAGTGTTTAATGGACAAGTCCTCCTAAAGTTGTCTTACAAACCATAAAATCCATTTCTTAATCTCACCCTTAATTAAAATCTACTTTAATAAAGGCTTGTTATATAATGAATTTAATCCCTAACCATGGATTAAGTCGAGGTATCTTCCTCAGCTTAAGTGTTCTCATCTATTGTCCTTCTATTAGGATGGTGTAATGAGTTTACTAATCTGTGATTAGAGATTAAACTCATTACTTAACACTAAACAAAAATCCAAAAACATCTAAATAATCACAAGTAGGTTAATGATCTTAATCCTACATCATCATGGCAATTAAGTTGAGATGCTTATCTCATACTTAAGTATGCTCATTATCCATAATCAGGGAGGATATAATGAGTTTACAAACCCTTGATTTAGGCTTAAGCTCATAATCTTATGCAAAACACCAAAAAACATAAAAAACTGAAAACAAAAAAAACAAATAATAATCGTCTCCTTCGGGATTCTTTTCTCATCACACTCATTCACAAACGAGAACCTGTTTCTTCCGTCTAATGCAAGACTGTTAGCACTCGAGCCAGATGAGTCATACACTTGAGCATAGACAAGTAAGCAGTTCACGGTCAAATCATCCAGTCTCTTTGAGTCGAACTACGGTGTTCTGACTTCCTCATTGCACGAGAGGATACGTAGGCATAACTTAACAATTATCGAACAAAAGTCTCCGTGTCTTCCCCCTCTTTCAGCATTCTTTTCTAAAGCCTCAAATCCTGAGCAATTCACCTTTTTGCACTGACACTTGTACTTTCTTTTCTTAGCTTTTGCACACAAATAGCACATGCACTTACCCATTTTAAACACAATCTTGTAAGCGTGGATCTCGTCGAGTACGACGGACGATCTAGGTGCTAATACCTTTCTAGGTCGTAACCAACCCCCTTTCTCAGTTTCTCTGGTTCACAACCGTCTTATCCATCTCTTTCCAGGTTTATGCAGCATTATCTTTCCTTTGGGATAAAAATGCCTAACTTGCGACTCTATTCAATTCAACCTCATTTCTCTTTCGTTGACCGTTCGCGTTTGCACCGGGATGAAAATCTTTGGGAGCGACAGCTTAACGACTCTGTTGGGGAAAGAAATCATGTAACCAGGGCTTCTGGTTCTTTTTGTGGGTTTCTCCTAGAGTTTGTTTGATTTGTGTTTATGGGGGTGTTATATGTTGTATGTGCTTTCATTTTTGCTTCATTTATTGCTTTCTATACAACTTTAATTACTGCATTTATTTATCGCTTTCATTTACTGTTTTATGCATTTCATATTATTATCATCATATCATGTGCTGGATTTGTTGTTTTTCCTTGGTGGGAGGGGTATCTCAGTGAGTAAGGTTCCACACCAGGAGCCTGAGTGACACATAGGATTAGAGTGTCTTCATATTCTTTCCCATTCCATTTCGGTCTGGTGCGGGAATATGAAACACAGTTCAGACATGGGTTTCTTCTTGAGAACTTTGTGCTACGAATTTTTATAGTACTAGGGCTATCTGGGAAGCCTGCTAAGTCTGGATGACCTTTTTAATTGACCTTCAGCATCTGAGGTGAATTAGAGGAGGATTCTTTATGATTAATGTAAACAATGTACCTCCGGGTTAGAAGTGTTTACACTTCTCATAATAAATCCAAGTCTGAGGATCCTTGTTCTAGAACAATACATGTAAGTGGGTTGGGATGTTTACAGGTTTGTAGGATCCCTTGGCCTCATCATACCCTGTTACTGATATCATTTTTAAGGTTACAATATTTTGAATTGATTCTATGAAACCCTAGACTTGTGACTCTTTATTTGAGTCCCCCACCTGGTTACTGGTTCTCTAGCCTTCATCCGGACTTGTGAACACACATGGACCCTATCAAAGCAAATGGAAAATCCAGCACCTGATCACAAACCCTTGCATATCCTTCTGCATACATCATTTTTCATCATTTTAACATTTGTCTATTTGTTTTACAGGGTATCCACATCATCTTTGGTTTGGTTTTGACTATTCTTCTACTCAACCATCTTCATCAGTTATCTTCCTCAGAGATCTTCTTCAGCTGATTTCTCCTCAGTTATCTTCATCAACATCCATTGTCGGTATGGACTCATCCAGGAAGAGCAACATCACTTATCATTTCTTTGAGCCCTCCCTAGCAGGCATCAGGCAGATTCAGGCACTTATCACTCCTGGACATGATCATGGACTTGGATGCATCACAGAGGAGCATGATTCACACTTTCCTTCAGTTCTATGACCCTCCTCTCAAATTCTTTACTTTCCCAGACTTTCAGTTGGGTCCTTTGTTAGAAGAATTTTCCATGTTGTTGGGTGTCCCCATCAGGATAGGGATTCCTTTCAACCTTGAGATGACTGCTCCTAGGAATGAAGACATAGCTAATTCTTTTCATTTGGAAAACACCATCATTGACCAGCATATGACCACCAAGGCTGGAATCCCAGGCCTCCATTTGGACTTCTTGATCACTCAGGCCACCAGTCATGTTGCAGTTGGGAAATGGGAAACTGTATGTGCTCTCCTGGCTCTTAGTATATATGGGATCATCTTGTTTGCAGACGAGCCTAAGTTTGTAATAAAGAATGTTATCCATATCTTCCTGCTGAAGAATCCAGTTCCTACCTTGCTAGGGGATTTCTACTACTCAGTGCATCAGAGAAATGAGAAGCAGAGGGGAAGACTGGTCAGATGTTGTGCACCTCTCTTCTACTGTTGGTTATTGAGACACCTGCCAAGACATTGGGCTAAGAGAATGATTTCTCTCACTTCATAAGACATCAGGTGGTGTACTCAGAGCACCAAGGGCAGAGACATGATTACAAGCTGTGGGCATTATCCCAATGTACCTCTTATTGGAGTGAAGGGTTGCATCAACTACAATCCTTTTCTTTTCAAAAGGCAACTAGGGTATGCCTTAGTACATCCACCAAGAGAGCAGGATTTAGCAGAGACCCTTTACTGTGATATTCAGAATAATCATGCCATCATCCGACAAGCAGCCTGGGATTGGGATAACATTCAGACAAAAGGTACTACTATTCTTGGCAAGTGCAACAACATAGCTTCAGCTCTGTACATTGATTGGTCTCACATCAGAGGGCAGATCACTTGCATGCCATTCACCCTGGAAGATGTGTCAGGGCCATCATCAGTAGAGCCTGTAGCTACAGTCAATTTGGAGGAGTTTGAGAAGCTGAAAGAGAGGAATGCTCAACTTTCTGAAGCTCTAAAGAAGACCCTCTGGGAGAGGAATGATAGTCTTCTGGACAATGAGAGGTTAGAGAAGCTCTGTATCGAGCATATGACTAAGATTGAAAAGACTGACGATTACATCAGAAAAGCCCGAGCAGGGGAGTTGGTATTGAAGAATGCTTGCAAAGAAGCCAGGATTCAGAAGGCCAAAGCTGAGCACTACTTGGAAGAGAGTCAGGCTAGGTGGATCAGGATTATTGAGGCTCGTTTGCAAGAAGATCAGAAGACCCACCCTAAGATGGAGCAGCTGGAAGCTAATGAGAAGAGGAGTCAGGAGGCCTTGTTAGCAGCATAGAAGGAAATCTCCGAGTTGAAACTCCAGGCGGGGTTGAAGAGATCAAAGGACCAATACAAGTACGAGAAGTTGACAAGTGCCATTGCCACTAGGAACCTTCTTATCAGGACCATCACAGAGCATCCGGTTGGACCAGTAACTGATGCTCTCCTAAAGGAAGTCAAGGAGGATGACTTTGGGCTGGATGTTTGATTTCTTTGTACTTGTACTTTATGTTTGTTCGTACTTTTGATGATTTTGTTGTATTTCGACCCACCATGGGAATTTGTTGTAATCATAAGCTATGTATCTTTTGCATTTGTAATATATGGTTTATGTATTACTTGGATTTCTTGGACTTCATTTCTCTTCAACATCATCATTCCAAGAAGTTTGGAAGGTCAAAACCAAATAACCAAATCAAATACCCTTAGAAGACAAATAGACATACTACATTGCATACTAACCTCATTCTTTGTTTTGTAGGTGTTTTTATTGTTGTTTTCTCACCTTTCTGTTATTTCAGGAAACATTGTTCGTAGGAGGGTTTTCCCCATCAACAGAGTTCACCGGTATCCGACAAGAAACAACCTTCTGAGCTTACAGATGGACCAAGTTCAACAAGATTTGACTGACGTGAGAACTCAGATGGATAATGAGAGGACTGAGATGAGGGCTCAAATGAACCAGTTCATGGCAATAATGATTGGGTTGGCTCAAAGCCAGGAAAGATTAAGAGTGTTAGTCGAGCGGAAAACTCCAGAAGAGAATCATCTAGGTACAGGAGGTACTAGTAACAATGATCACGGGCAGCCACAAACAGATGCGTCAGAGTTTGGGCCTCATCTCAATCCTAAGATCAATGCTATCAGAAATACTCAAGGAAATACTGGAGGTCGTGCCTGGCAAGAGGACCCTCAAGAGGAATAGTTTACAGTAATTGGTGCTGGAGATGAAGCATATGATCATCGTCTGGACGAAATAGCATTGAAGCTGAGATCTTTGGAGACCCAAAACTCTTTGGGATTTGATGTAATGGACATGGGTTTAGTTGAGGGAGTCAGGATTCCTCACAAATTCAAGCCTCCATGCTTTGAGAGATATAATGGTACCTCTTTTCCACGTACTCACCTGCAATCCTTTTTGGGGAGACTGAAAGCTTATACCATGGACGAAAAGTTGTGGATGTTCTAATTCGAAGACAGTCTGACTGGGGCATCCCGTGAATGGTACTCTCACCTGTCCAGAGCAACAGTCAGAAACTAGAAGGATTTGGTTGAAGCTTTCATATGCTAGTATCAATATAACTTGGACATAGCTCCCAACAGTATCCTCTTGATGGGTATGTCTCGGTTTTCAAGAGGAAGCTTCAGGGAGTATGCCCAAAGATGGAGACAACTTGCTGCTGCTGTCCAGCCTCCGATGTCTGAGAGAGAAATGGCCGACATGTTTATGAACACCCTACAACGGACATACATTGACATACTTGTTGCTTTCTCATCCACCAGCTTTGTGGATGTAGTTATAGCTGGTGAGAGATTTGAGAGTTTGTTGAAGATGGGCAAAATTTCAGCTAACGGTGCTATTTCCAGAAATACAAGAAAACCTTTCTCAGGACCTCACAGGACATGTAAGACCAACTCACTACACATGGGCAGAGGTAGGCCTCAATACATGCCAAGATCAGTGGCTGCTGTCACCATTCTAGCTCTGGAACCTCAACAACAGTATCCTCCACAACCACAACACTTTCCACCGCAACAACAATTTCCTCAACAGAGATCTTACAACAATAACAATCAGCAACAACAGCCGTTTCAACCAAGGACTTCACAAATCAACAGGGTTATCGATCCCATTCTGATGCCCTGTGCTGCCATACTTCCACAATTATTAAAACTCAACCTGATCGAATTGAGGACTCTGGCTCCACCAAATCCCCAAAACCTTCCAAGAAACTATGATGTTAATGCCATATGTGCCTTCCACTCAAATGCACCTGGCCATACTACAGAGAAGTGCAGAGCCTTACACATGAAGGTTCAGGATTTGATTGATTCTAAGGCAGTCAAATTTGCACCCCCTCCAAGTGATACCAAGAATCTTATGCCTAGCCATGGTGGGCCTAGGATAAATGCCATTGAGGAGGATCAACCAATGAACCTAATTGAAAATGTTGCAAGCATTCAGACACCTCTGGCCGAGGTTAAAGCCCAGCTTTTGAAATGCCAAGTGTTCCCGGGTTGTGAGGCCCATTGTGAAGCTTGTAAGACTTCTATCAACGGTTGTGCAGATTTGAAGACCAGTATCAACAATCTTATTAAGTAAGGCACCTTACAGATCACTTCAACAATCCCAACTCCTACAACATCAATAACCATTCCTCCTACAACTTCAGCAACAATCATTCCAACAGATTCTTCTACAACATCAACAATCATCTCTTCTTCAACTTCAACAGACATCAGTTCAACACATCCTTCTACAACAACAACATCCATCAATGAAGACATTTCCTCAGTTACGATTTACTATGATCCTGCAACAATCCAGGTTCCAGATTCACATAAACATCTTCATCAACAACAACAACCTTCATCACCAACACCATCTCCGGTCAGACCTCATGTCACAATTTATTATGAACCTAAGACTGTCTCAATTCCTTCTTCTGCAGCAATCAGTCTGGTTACTATCACGGTACCAGGACCAGTTCCATATGACAACAGCAGTGTCGTGCCTTGGCACTATGGCTCCGATTTGTATTGCGACAGAAAGAAAGTCACTCTTGATACTTCTACACCACAGATTGATAATGTGGGGGGAGGCGGAGGCTTCACCCGAAGCGGGAGTCTTTTTGCCTCACAACTCCAAAGAACTAATGCTGAAGCAGAAGTTGCTGCCAAGGCTAAGGGCAAGAGTGTGGTGCCTGAAGAGCCTATTACCAAAGAAACTCAGAAGACATCCTTCGACCAGGATGTAGTAAAGTTCATGAGAATAATCAAGAAGAGTGACTATAAGGTTGTGGACCAGCTCCATCAGACACCCTCCAAAATCTCTATTCTATCACTGCTAATGTGTTCCGAAGCTCATAGGAATGCACTTCTCAAAGTCCTTCATGCAGATTATGTGCCAGAAGAGATTACAGTTAATCATCTAGAAACTGTGGTTTCAAATGTCAATACCAGCCATGGGCTAGGTTTTACTGATGCTGATCTAACTACGGAGGGCCGTAACCATAATAAAGCTTTGCACATCACCTTGGAGTGTAAGGGTGATGTTCTCACTAAAATGAACAAATATCAACCCTTGTAGAGATAATCCTCCAGATTGCACCGACAACAACACTACTATGACCTTGTACGACTTTGACATTCCAATTAATCAAGCAGATGAAGGGGTTGATGAAGACTATGAGTTGCCGAAAGAGTTGGCTAGGTTGTTGAGACAAGAGGAAATAGTGATTGCTCCTCATCAGGAGGAGGTTGAGACCATTAATCTTGGTACCGAAGAAGATGTGAAAGAGGTAAAGATCGGGGCCATTCTGCCAGCTCCAGTGAAAGAACAACTCATCAGTATGCTTCGGGAATATGTTGACGTCTTTGTTTGGTCCTATCAAGATATGCCAGGTCTGGATACAGATATTATCATGCACAGGTTTCCATTGAAGGATGATTGTCCACTTGTTAAACAGAAATTGCACCGTACCCGCCTAGATATGGCCATCAAGATTAAAGAAGAAGTACAAAAGCAGTGGGACGCCGTGGGTTGCTAACATTGTACATGTGCCTAAGAAGGATGGCATGGTGCGTATGTGTGTGGATTACCGGGATCTGAACAGAGCTAGCCCGAAGGATGCTTTCCCATTACCTCACATTGATGTATTGGTAGACAACACAACTTAGTTCTCGGTATTTTCGTTCATGGACGGATTTTCTGGATACAATCAGATTATGATGTCACCTGAATACATGGAGAAGACAACTTTCATCACACCTTGGGGCACGTTTTGTTACAAGGTAATGCCATTTGGTCTGAAGAACACCAGGGCAACTTATCAACGGGTTATGGTAACATTATTCCACGATATGATCCACAAGGAAATCGAGTGCTATGTGGATGACATGATTGCCAAGTCCCTTACAGAGGAAGTTCATTTGGTGAATCTACAGAAATTATTTAAGCGTCTGAGGAAGTATCAGTTGAAGTTGAACCCCAACAAGTGCACATTCGGGGTACGTTCTGGTAAGCTGTTGGGTTTTATTGTAAGTGAAAAAGGAATTGAGGTTGATCCCGACAAAGTCAAAGCTATTCGGGAGATGCCTGCACCTAAGATTGAGAAAGAAGTTCGAGGGTTCTTAGGTAGATTGAACTACATCTCAAGGTTCATATCTCATCTCACTGCAACCTGCGAACCCTTGTTCAAGCTGTTAAGAAAGGAACAAACAGTCGGGTGGAACGATAATTGTCAGAGAGCTTTTGACAAAATCAAAGAATTTCTGCAAGAACCTCCAATTCTCATGCCTCCAATCGAAGGAAGACCTCTAATCATGTACCTGACAGTATTAGAAGAGTCAATGGGGTGTGTGTTGGGCCAGCATGACGAGTCTAGTCGAAAAGAGTATGCAATATACTACCTAAGCAAAACTTTTACCGACTGTGAACAACGTTATTCACTGCTCGAGAAAACTTGTTGTGCTTTATCGTGGGTTGTTCACCGACTAAGACAGTATATGTTGACTCATACTGCCTTATTGATCTCAAAGATGGACCCAGTCAAGTACATATTTGAGAAGCCATCCCTTACCGGAAGGGTTGCAAGATGGAAAATGATTCTAACAGAATATGACATTCAGTACACATCTCAAAAGGCCATCAAAGGCAGTGTATTGTCTGATTATCTAGCGGAGCAACCCATTGATGATTACCATCCTATGAGGTTTGACTTCCCTGATTAAGACATCATGTTCTTGAAAGCAAAAGATTTTTAAGAGCCTATTCACACTGAAGGGCCTGACCCAGAAGAATCATGGACTATGATGTTTGATGGGGCAGTTAATTGCAACGGTCGCGGGGTTGGTGCAGTGCTTATTACACCCAAGGGAGTCCATATGCCTTTCTCAGCAAAACTCACCTTTGCCTGCACTAACAACGAAGAAGAATATGAAGCTTGTATCATTGGTCTTGAGGAAGCCATTGACCTCAGGATCAAAACCTTGAATGTATTCAGAGATTCAGCTTTGGTAATCAATCAGACCAACAGCAAGTGATACACTCATCAGGAGCATCAGATTCCCTACCGTGACTATACGAGGATGTAAACACCCCAAATTTGCCCTCACCCATTCACACCATGGCTTGTGATCATCTCATAGGCATAAACACAATCATATCATCTCATATCACAATTTTGATTCACTGCATAGTTTCTAAGTCATCTGCACCTAGAGTTTGTGATCTGAGCAATCCAAGAGCTTCTTGAGCCACTCCAAAGGGCACCAATCACTTCATGGGGATCCATGTGTGTTCATCTATCATATTACATCCTCTCAAGGTCAAGATTTCAAAAGAATCACAAGAACTAGGGTTTGAATGGATGCAGAGCCAGGTTTGACTGCACAGTTGACCTAAAATTAGGGTTTTGGTTTCAGAGGCCATAACCCCAAACTTTTTGGTCATTATTGTTTCCATTGGTCTCTATATGGTATAGGGAGTATGCATATCAATTTTCATGAAGAAATTCCATGGGGAGGTCATCTGATCAAGAGTTGACTTTTCAGACAAGTCAGTGCAAAATCAGGGCATCTGAGGCCCCCAATGACCCAACCAATGGGCATTCTTCATCATTTTGAGTGTATATGATCTTTATTTGATCATGGAAGAAGGTTGAAGTTCACAAAAATCAAGAATTTGGAGTTTTTGCAAATGTTGACTTTTTGGGCATAGTTGACTTTTCAAGAATGCTTCATTTTAGGTCATTTTTCAAGCCTTGATTCTTGATCCAAAAATGCTTCAAATGGAAAAACTTTGGTCATGAAAGTTGTAGATTACATCTTTCCCTTTTCAAAAAGTACAAGAACATGATCAAACTCTTCTTGGATCAAAAGTTATGGTGTGACAAAGTTGGCAAAAATCATTGATTTTCAAGGCATGCTTCAAATGAGAATTTTGCAAAATCATGAACCAAAGCCAATTGTAACTTCTAATTCACTTCAAACCAGTATGCAAACATTCAATATGTCCTAAAAGTCATAATTGGACCAAAGATTACATGTTTATGGTTTGTGTAACAAGGCATTTTTCATAAAGTTTCAAAAAGTGACAACTTGCAAAAACACTCATCACACTTCACCAACTTGATGCATTGGATGTTGCACCTTGCTAGCCCTTTCACCCCATCTTGCTGCACCAGAACCATGCCTTGTACTAGCTATAACTTAGCCCATGCCTCTCTTACAAAGAAGTTGACATTTTGCAAAAGGTGACTTACCTATCACAGCAGGCCATGTCACATCATCTGGCCAATTAGAATTGTTTATACTTTCCATTTGCAAGAAAAACACAACACCAAGCAAGGCTGAAACTCTCTCAAGCATCAGATACACAAACACACCCCATTTTGCAAATTGCTTCGAATCTGCCTCCACAAACTACAAACACTCAAACAAATTCCTCCAATCATCTCACCTGGTCTCATTGAGTAGAAACCACCAAGAATCAGGCCTGATTTGAGCAAGAACACCCCATTGCCATTTCTCACCTCAGCCTGCATTTTCCTTCGAATCTCTCTCCACAAACCTCAAACACAAAGACAAACTTCACAAATCATCTCTGATCACTTCACTGACCAGAAACCACCCTTCATCCTGGCCTGAAACACCTTGAAACCAAAATACGATTTTCACACTCCCTTGGCCTGAGCTTCTGCAAACTCACTCAAGAGGCTGTTTAAACTCCAACCAAGTGTCCAAAGCTTCAAAGGGGGATCATTGGGACCTGTTTGAGCCAAAGAACCATCCAGAAAGCTCCTGAATCAAAAGCTCAATCTCAGGTGACTCCATGAACTTTTTTTCCAGAACTCCATTTTCTTGTTAAAATCTTGTTTTGTATGTTGCACTGATCATTGGGATCTATTTACTTTTGAAAATGAGCAAGAAATGAGTATGTTATGGTGTTCTGAAAGTTTGACCTAGAAATTTCTTTGTTTCGATTCTTGTTTGTGTTTGAGTTTAAACATGATTTGATGCTGGATTCGTGTTTAGGATAGTTAGTAGATGATTTCTGGAGAGTTAGAGCTCTTGTAATGGCCTAGAGAGAGAGATTGATTTTTGGGGTGAACGGGGAAGATGACCGGAACACTGTTCCGGTCACCTGAGGGTGTTTAACGGTGAGATTAGGGTTTTAATCATTAATTAGCCAGTTTGAATGTGGTCCGTTCATTTGCGCGCGTAGTCAGCTCCCGCCCTTGCCAGTTTAAATCTCACACGTTGGATCTGCATACTTTTACTTTTTCAGTTTAAAATTCATTTTATTTTCCATTTGATTCATTTGTTTTACATAATTTATTTAAAATAGCAAAATTGTTTTAAAAATTATGAAACTTTTTGTCAAGAGTTTCATTAATTTTTAAAACACAAAAATATTTTTATTTTCATTTTTCGCATTTAAAAAGTATTTTTAAATATTTAAAAGTTTATTTTTAATTGATTAATGAAAATTAATTTATTAAAAATACTTTTAGGTATTTAAAAATCACCAAAAAATTCATGAAATGTTCTAAGACATTTAGAAACATTGTCCAACCTTCAAACCAAATTTATTTTTTGATCTTGATGCATTTTGAGAATTTTTCATTGATTTAAAATCATTCTTATGCATTAATTTGATCCAAAGTTCCAAAAATCATTTCTTCCTATTCATGAGGAGTTGGACATTGATTCTTTTTGCATTGCATTGTGTTTAGCATGTAGTTTGTGAGATTAAATGACCATGATTTGATCTTTCATTTTCCATTTGTTTGGTAATTTTCTTGTTTAGGAACCCTAAAACCCTAGAAAAATTAGAAAAATCATAACTTGAAATTGGTTAAGAGTTGAAACCTCTCCTTTGGGCATTGGTTTAGTATAGGATTAGGGGTCCTTTGAGTGGCATTTTCAATTTTTTATCTTAGGGTTTGCTTCTGATTTTGATTTTTGTTTGATGTATTGTTCATAAACCCTAATTTGGGCTTTCATATGCATCCATCTTGCATTTCCCTTGCATAACATGACTTGCCATGACATTTCAAGCATCCATTTGATTCATTTGACATCATAAGACATATTGAAAGCATGTTTGATCATTGCATCATGTATTTGCCATGTTGTATGCCATGTGCACTTCATAACTTTTCATGTATGTTCATGGTTCCTAGTTTGATTCATTTGCATTCATGAACTTGTATGATCATTTCCATGTGCTGCCTCATGTTTGTAGCATCTCATAACATCATTAGCATCATGTAGATGCTTCTGGTTTTGTTTCTCATCATGTCATCTCGTCTCATTTTGCATTGCATTGCATTTCTTTTCTAACCTTTCAGGTGGTAAGTGTTTTTGAGAAGTGAATTTGCCTTCACTTCTCATAACATTTCTTCTCATCTCTCTCATGCATCCATGCTGCATTTTTATATGTGTTTGGGTTTGAGCTTGCTCATTCTTCTTCTTCTTACTTTCTTTCTTCAAGTGACTTGACTTCTTGAATGAAGCAAGTTGCTTTGCTTCTTTTGATCCTTTCATCTGCTTCCTGGTGGTTCCATTGAAGACTTCTCTTGAAAACCTCACAAACCTTAGGAACAACCATGTATGACAATGATTAGGGTTTTGATTAGTCTCCCCTCTTAGTTTTACCTTTGTGTCTCTTTTGAGTCTTCTCTTCTCACCTCATAATCAGGGACTAAACCCTAAAGGCTTTAAGGCTTTGTGATTAAGCTTATGCCTGCATCCTTCTCTTAGGATGGAGTGTATAACTTCAATCCTAAGTGTTAATCCCTTAATGTGTTTAACTCCTTTAATCAATCCATCTAATAATCATCAAGACATCACACTTGTAACTTGGGCCTTGCATTAGGGTTCTAATTCTTCCTTAATTGGTTAAGAAGGACTAACCCTAGTGTTAATGGACAAGTCCCCCTCAAGTTGTCTTACAAACCATAAAACTCATTTCATCATCATATCACTAAATAAAATCCACTTAATCAAAGGCTTGTTTTGTCATGAGTTTAATCCCTAATCATGGATTAAGTTGAGGAGCTTTCCTCAGCTTAAACATTCTCATCTATTATCCTTCTATTAGGATGGTGTAATGAGTCTGTTTGATCCCTGATTATGGCTTAATCTCATTACTTAACACTAAACAAAAACACCAAAAACATCTAAATAATCACAAGTAGGTTAATGATCTTGATTCTACATCAAAGGTGATTAAGTGTGAGAATCTGACTTCACACTTAAGGTATTCTCATTACCCCTAATCAGAGGGAAGATGTGATGAGTTTACTAAATCCATTGGTTTAGGCTTAAGCTCATTAACTTATGACAAACTTTCAAAAGCAATAAAAGACTAAAATGCAAAAACAAACAATAATCGTCTCCTCCGGGATTCTTTTCTCATCTCATTCACTCATAGCCGAGAACTTGCTTCTTCCGTCTAATGCAAGACAGTTTGCACCTGAGCCAGACAGGTCATACACTTGAGCATAGACAAGTAAGCAGTTCACAAGTCAATTTATCTTTCAGTCTCTTTGGGTCGAACTACGGTGTTCTGACTTCCTCATTGCACGAGAGGATACATAGGCATAACTTAACAGTTATCGAACAAAAGTCTCTGTATATTCCCCCTCTTTCTAGCCTCATTCTTTTAGCCTCATGATCTTGAGCATTTCACTCCTGTCCTTACACTGACACTGTACATTTATACACTTCACATTCTTTCTTTACACTGACACCTGTACATCATCTTTCCAGCTCTTTATACACAGATTGCACTGACACTACCCCTTTAAAACACAAATCTTTTAAGCGTGGATCCCGTCGAGTACGGCGGACAATCTGGGTGCTAATACCTTCCCAGGTTGTAACCAACCCCCTTTCTCAGTCTCTCTGGTTCGCAACCGTCTTATCCGTATCTTTCTAGGTCTATGCAGCATTACCTTTCCTCCGGGATAAAAATGCCTAGCTGGCGACTCTATTCATCTCCAGTGAGTTCACGGCTGTGTGTTCTCATTGTCCCTCTCGCCGACCGTTCGCGTCTGTACCTTTATCTGGGCCTGGTCCCACTTATCGGGAGCGACAGCTTGGCGACTCTGCTGGGGACCCTTATACTGCAACCAGGGCTTCTGGTTCTTTTTGTGGGTTCCTCCTAGCGCTTGTTTGATTTGTGTTTACTGGGGTGTTATGTGCTTATTTGTGTTTGTATATGTTTTATTTTTGCTTCATGTACAGTTGCTTTACTGCTTTCTTTATTGCTTTTGTATATATCATACTGTCATGCTGCTGGCTGGATCTGGTCTTTGTTTTGATGGGTGGGTGATTCATTGAGAGTTAAGGTCCTATACCTGGGACCTGAGTGACACCTAGGCTAGAGTGAATCATATTCTTTCCCATTCCATTTCGGTTTGGTGCGGGAATATGAAACACGGTTCAGATATGGGTTTCTTCTTGAGAACTCTGTGTTGCATATTTCCTGCAATGCTAGGGCTATCTGGGAAGCCTGCTAAGTCTGGATGACCTTTTAGTATTGACCTTCAGAAACTGAGGTGAATTAGAGGAGGAACTTTTATGGTTATTGTAAACACTGTACCTCCGGGTTAGAAGTGTTTACACTTCTCATAACTGATCCAAGTCTGAGGATCCTTGTTCTAGAACACCACCTGTGAGGGGGTTGGGCTGTTTACAGGTTTGCAGGTACCTTGACCTCAGAATACCTTGTTACTTTGATTGTTTAAGAATACTCCAATTTGGGACAGTTCTTGTGATTCTAAAACCCTGGACATGTGGCTCTTTATTTGAGTCCCCCACCTTGGTTACTGGATTTATAGACCTCATCTGGAATTCTTGACCACACTTGGACCTATATCAGAGCATTTTGATCAGATCCAGCTCAGTCACAGACCCTTGCATTTCATTTGCATACATAATCATTGCATCATATTGACATTTGCTTATTTGTGTTTCAGGGTATCCATCTTCACTTTTGGCTAGTTTTGACCCCATCTTCAGTACTGACCTATCCTCATCAGCATTTGCTTCAGCTATCCACTTCAGTTACCTGCACCAGCCAATCAGTGGCCCCTTCTTCAGTATTATCATCAGCACCTGTCTCTACTCAGTCTCAGCATCATGGCTCCTAAAAAGAGCAACATCACCTATCACTTTTTCCAGCCAGAGCTATCAGACATCAGGAGGATTCAAACCCTGATCACTCCAGATCACATACCATTGTTCAGGGAAAGTTATGGAGATATACTTGATATGGTTATGGATCTGGACCCATCACAGAGAAGCCTGATCCACACCTGCATTCAGTTCTATGATCCCCCACTGAGATGTTTCACTTTCCAAGACTTTCAGTTGGGCCCTCTATTAGAAGAATACTCATCATTGGTTGGTTTGCCTATCAAGGGTGGAATCCCTTTCAACTCAGAGATGGTCTTTCCTAGCAATGGAGAAGTAGCAAAGGCTCTGCATCTGGAACCTGTCCTGATTGAGCAGCATATGACTTCTAAAGCTGGGATCCCTGGCTTTCATCTGGATTTCTTAATCTCTCAAGCTACCCTGAAAGCTTCTCTAGGAGAGTGGAAAGCTGTTTGTGCTTTACTAGCCTTGAGCATATATGGAATTGTATTGTTTGCAGATGAGCCTCGATTCATCAGCAAGAATGCAATCCATCTATTCATCTTGAAGAACCCAGTACCAACTTTATTAGGGGATCTCTATTACTCAGTGCATCAGAGAAATGAAAAGCAGAGGGGGAGATTAGTGAGGTGTTGTGCTCCATTGTTCCACACTTGGCTTCTCAGGCATCTACCCAGGACAGATGCATTTCTGAACCCTCATCAGCAAAGCAACTGGGCTAAGAGACTCACTGCTCTAACTTCAGCAGATATCAGATGGTGCACTCAAAGCACCAAGGGCAGGGATATCATCACCAGCTGTGGGCATTTTCCTAATGTGCCTTTGATAGGAGTTAAGGGTAGTATCAATTACAACCCTCTGCTGTTTAGACGACAATTGGGCTATGCATTGGTCCACACTCCTAAGGCACAGGACTTGGTTGAGACTCTTTATTGCGAGAACAAGCTTAATCTGGCTATTGTTAGGCAGGCAGCCTGGGCCTGGGATAATGTTCAAACCAAGGGAATAACCATTCTGGGGAAGTGCAACAATGTGGCATCAGCACAATATTATGAATGGTCCCGTGCCAGGGCCCAATTCTCTGGGATGCCCTTTACCATAGAAGACATGCCTGAGTCATCTTCAGCACCACCCCCTGCCACTATCAGTTTGGAGGAGTTTGAGAGCTTGAAGGAAAGAAATGAGAAGCTAACCCAGGCTTTGCAGAAGACCCTCCGGGAAAGGGGTGAAGGTATGAGGGAGATTGAGAGGTTGGAGAAATTAAGAGTAGAGCATCTGATTAAGATTGAGAAGTCTGGGGATTACATTAAAAAGTCAAAGGCTGGAGAACAAATTCTGAAGAATGCTTGCAAGGAAGCCCAGTTCCAGAGAGCAAGAACAGACTTGTATTTGAAGGAGAGTCAAGCCCGGTGGGTCAGGATCACCGAGGCTCGTACCCTGGAAGACAAGAGAGTTCAAGACAAGATGGAGCAACTGGAAGCTAGTGCAAAAGAACAGCAAGAAGCCCTGGCAGCAGCCCAGAAGGAGATATCAGAGCTGAAGATCAAAGCAGGGGTGAAGAGGTCCAAAGAACAAACTCAGCACAAGAAGCTAACAGCAGTTGTTACGACCCGGAATCTCCTCATCAGGAATCTCACGGAGCGTCCGGCTGATCCCGTGACCGAAGCACTTCTCAAGGAAGTTCGTGAGGATGAGTTTGGTCTTGGTGTTTGATCATTTGTTTGTTGTTGCTTTCTTTCCATGTACTTTTATTTTCTTGTAATGTATTTTGACCCCTTAGAGGGCTTGTGTTGTAAAATAAACAAGTTGTATTATTTCACCTTCTGTAATATATTTGTGTTAGTTTGCTTCATCTGAGTTTTCTTCAAGCAACAACAACAACATCTTCAAGGGTCTGGAGGGGTCAAAACTGAATGCCAAGCCGGATACCTTGAGAGCAAATAAGCATGCTGCATTGCATGCTAACCCTTTGTTTGTTTTGTAGGTTTTTGTTTTTTTTTGCTAACCTCTGTTGTGATGCCTCAGGAACTATTGCTAGGCGCCGGGTATTTCCCCTCAACCGTCCGCACCGTTATCCGACCCGAAACAACCTTCCGGGCATTCAAATGGATCAGATGCAGCAGGACCTTACTGAGGTCAGAAATCAAATGGCAAACGAAAGGCTAGAAATGAGGAATCAAATGACGCAGTTCATGGAAGTGATGAACAACATGGCTCAGAGCCAGGAAAGATTGAGGGCCATGGTGGAAATGCAGAATCAAGAAGATCCGCATATAGGGACTGCCGGCACCAGCAACAATGAAAGGGTCCAACCCCATGTTAACCCCCCTGTCTTCGGGCCACACCTCCATCCTGAGGTCAATATTCCTGCAAATGTTCAAGGGACTGCCACCGCAGCTAGGGTACTTCAAGAAGATCCTCAGGAGGACCAATTCACAGTAATGGGTGCTGGGGAGGAAGCTTATGATAGGAGATTGGATGAGATAGCTGAGAAGTTGAGGTCCTTAGAATCTCAAAACTCTTTGGGCTTCGATGTCATGGACATGGGCTTGGTAGACGGGGTCAGGATCCCCCATAAGTTCAAGCCTCCTTGCTTTGAAAAATACAACGGTACTTCATGCCCCCGGACTCATTTACAGTCATTTCTGGGAAGGCTGAAGGCCTATACAATGGATGAGAAGCTCTGGATGTTCTATTTCGAAGACAGCTTAACTGGAGCGTCAAGAGAATGGTACTCTCACTTGACAAGGGAAACTATTAGATGTTGGAAGGACCTGGCAGAGGCCTTCATCAGACAGTATCAGTATAACTTAGACATGGCACCCAACAGGACCCTCCTAATGGGAATGTCACAGTCTTCAAGGGAGAGTTTCCGAGAATATGCCCAGAGATGGAGGCAATTGGCTGCTGCTGTTCAGCCACCTATGTCTGAACGGGAAATGGCAGATATGTTCATGAACACCCTTCAGGGAACTTATATTGACAGGCTGGCTGCCTTCTCTTCCACTAGCTTTGCGGATGTTGTCATAGCTGGGGAGAGAATCGAAAGCCTATTGAAGATGGGTAAGATCTCAGACAACGGTGCAAGCTCGTCCAATAGTACAAGAAAGCCTTTTGCAGGCCCGAGAAGAACTGGCGAGACCAATGCCATCCACACCAACAGGGGCAGGCCCCAATATGTTCAAAGGTCAATAGCAGCAGTCACCATTCCTGCTCCGGCTCATCCTCTACCAGTCTATCAACCTTCGCAGCAAAACTATCAGCAACAACCTCAGTACCATTAGCAAAATCAGTATCCTCCAAGGAATTACAACAACAGCAACACCAACAACAACAGTCAACAAAGGCCATTTCAGCAGAGGCCATCTCAAGCTAACAGGGTAATCGATCCGATCCCTATGCCATATGCTACATTGCTGCCACAACTCCTGAAACTCAACCTAGTTGAGCTAAGGACGCTGGCACCTCCAGATCCCAACAGTCTACCCAGGAACTATGACTCCAACGCTAGGTGTGCCTTCCATTCAAACGCACCTGGCCACAGTACAGAAAAGTGCAGAGCTCTGCATATGAAGGTACAAGACCTGGTAGACTCCAAGGCTCTGAATTTCGCACCACCACCCAATGTAAATAAGAACCCAATGCCAAACCACGGTGGTCCTAGAATTAACGCTATTGAAGAAGACAAACTGTCTTATTTAATAACCAGCGTGGGTCAGATCCGGACACCGTTGGTAGAAATCAAGGCTCAACTCCTGGAATGTCAAATGTTCCCGGGGTGTGAGTTGGGTTGTGCTTACTGCAATATCTCTGTAAATGGGTGCGATAATTTGAGGAATGGCATAGACGGCCTTATTCGGAGTGGCCAGCTTCAGATCACCACATCATTTCCAACAAATCCAGCAATCTCATCAGCAACGGTTTCAGAACCTCCTACAACTGCAGCAACTATTGTTCCTAACAATTCTTCGGTTTCATCAACGAGTACTTCATCTGTCGTTTCAACTGATCAGATATCAATGAATGTTCCTTCTACAACTCCAGCACCACTCCATTTTGAAGCTCCTACAACAACAACATCCATTCTTCCACCATTATCTCCTACAACACCAGCAACAAATCATGAAGATGTCTCAACTGTCACCATATTCTACGATCCTGAAAACAACTCCGCCTACAACTCAGAAGGTGCTGCTCCCACTAGGGCACCAGTTACAATTTATTACGATCCACAGACTATTACAGTTCCTTCAACAGTTGCAGTCAGTCCAGTCACTATCACGGTGCCTGGACCAATACCTTATGAAAGCAGCAATGCCATCCCCTGGCATTACGGCTCTGACCTGTACTATGAAGGACAAAGAATCACTTTTGAATCATCAACCCCTGCACTACAAATTGACAATGTGGGAGGAGGCGGAGGCTTCACTCGAAGCGGACGTCTTTTCGCTCCACAAATTCAGAGACCCACAGCCGAAGCAGAAGCTGCTGCCAAGGCAAAAGGGAAGAGCCCTGTGCAGGAAGATCAAGCTGTTAAGGAAGCTTTGAAGACACCATTTGATCAAGAGGTTGATGAGTTCATGCGAGTCATCAAAAAGAGTGATTATAAGATAGTGGATCAGCTTCATCAGACGCCTTCCAAGATCTCAATCCTATCATTGCTTATGTGCTCCGAAGCCCATCGGAATGCACTACTCAAAGTCTTGCACGCAGCTTACGTGCCTGAAGAGATCACTGTCAATCAACTGGAAGCAGTAGTGGGAAATGTTAATGCTAGTCACGGACTAGGGTTCACCAATACTGATTTGACAACGGAAGGCCGCAACCACAACAAAGCCTTGCACATAACCATGGAATGCAAAGGTGCTGTCCTTTCCCATGTGCTGGTAGACACGGGGTCATCCCTTAATGTCCTACCTAAAAAGGATTTGGTGAAGCTAGAGTACGACGGATTGGCATTGAGACCCAGCAACCTGGTGGTAAGAGCTTTTGATGGCTCAAAGAGATCGGTTCTGGGAGAGATTGAGCTGCCCGTAACGATTGGCCCGCAGACTTTCACAACTATCTTCTACGTGATGGATATACAGCCCGCCTACAGCTGTTTATTGGGTAGGCCATGGATTCACGCCGCTGGCGCCGTGACCTCCACTCTTCACCAGAAGTTAAAATATGAGTGGGAGGGTCAGATCGTTACAATCTGTGGAGAAGAGGACATTTTTGTCAGCCACCTGGCAACCTATAAGTACATTGAGATGGATGGGGAGATCCATGAAACAATGAGCCAGGGGTTTGAAGCCTTGAATGTGAATGAAACATCTGCTGTGTCTGGTACTTCAATATCATCATACCAACAAGCCCGGAAGGTCGTTGAGGAAGGAACTGCCCAAGGCTGGGGCAAGCTACTACCGGTGGAGAAGAAAGAGGACAGATTTGGGTTGGGTTACAAACCAACTCAACAAGATCAAACAGCGGCTGCGAAAGAGCCCAACTTTGTGAGTGGGGGGATGCTTACCCCTGATGCTACCAACTGTCTAGAAGACGAGCTGGAAGAGGAACGCAACCTGGAAAGCTGGATTCGTCCAAAGATCCCGGGGAGCAGTGTCTCGAACTGGTCTTCCCAGGAAATTATAAGAGTTACTCATGCAGAGTAATTATTATTTCCTGTATTTTTATAAGCATGCATCAAAGTCTTGCATCTTGCCCAAGATGACAAGACTCATTTTGTAATCGGGCCATCTGTACTTTTTGTGCAAATAAGATCAATTAATGAAATATCAGACATCTTTTTGCAAACGAGTCTTTTCCTTTTCGTTCACTGTTTTTCCATTTTTCTTTTTGTACAAAAAATAAATGGCGGTGTTTTCAAAATGACAACTTCATTTCACCTTTCTAAATAAGACTAAAATCAGATCACTAAAATGAACAAACTTAACCCTTGCAGAGAGTGCCTTCCAGACAGCACCGACAACAGCACGGCTATGACTTCGTATGACTTTGACAATCCAATCAATCAAGCTGATGAAGGGGTTGATGAAGAATATGAGCTTCCTGGAGAGCTAGCCAGGTTGTTGAGACAAGAGGAAAAGGTTATTACTCCTCACCAGGAGGAGGTTGAAGTGATCAATCTTGGTACAGATGAAGACGTGAAAGAAGTTAAAATCGGGGCCTGCCTGCAAGACCCAGTGAAGAGACAACTGATTGATCTGCTTCAAGAGTATGTAGATGTGTTTGCTTGGTCTTACCAAGATATGCCAGGGTTGGATACCGATATTGTCGTGCACAAGCTGCCTTTGAGAGAAGAATGCCCGCCAGTTAAACAGAAGTTGCGCCGTACTCGTCCGGACATGGCAATGAAAATCAAAGAAGAGGTACAAAAGCAATGGGACGTCGGGTTCCTTGCTGTGACTAGCTATCCACCGTGGGTTGCTAATATTGTGCCTGTGCCTAAGAAGGACGGCAAAGTAAGGATGTGTGTTGACTACCGGGATCTGAACAGAGCCAGCCCGAAAGATGACTTCCCATTACCTCACATTGATGTATTGGTGGATAACACGGCTCAGTTCTCGGTGTTCTCCTTCATGGACGGATTTTCAGGGTATAATCAGATTAAGATGTCACCTGAAGACATGGAGAAGACAACATTCATCACACCCTGGGGCACGTTCTATTACAAAGTGATGCCATTCGGACTGAAGAACGCTGGTGCCACATATCAACGGGCTATGGTAACATTATTCCACGATATGATCCATAAAGAAATATAGTGTTATGTGGATGATATGATTGCCAAGTCCCTCACTGAAGAAGAACATCTGGTAAATCTGCTCAAATTGTTCAAACGTCTGAGGAAGTACCAACTGAAGTTGAACCCCAACAAATGCACATTCGGGGTGCGATCTGGTAAGCTGCTGGGTTTTATTGTAAGCGAGAAAGGGATTGAAGTTGACCCTGATAAAGTCAAAGCCATCCAAGAGATGCCTGCACCGAAAACAGAGAAAGAAGTTCGAGGGTTCTTAGGTCGATTGAACTACATCTCAAGGTTCATATCTCACCTTACAGCAACCTGTGAACCCTTGTTCAAATTGTTGAGAAAAGAACAGACGGTCAGGTGGAACGAAGACTGCCAGAAGGCTTTTGACAAGATCAAAGAATATCTGCAAGAACCTCCAATCCTTATGCCACCAGTTGAAGGAAGACCTCTGATAATGTACTTGACAGTATTAGAAGAGTCGATGGGGGTGTGTGCTGGGCCAGCATGACGAGTCTGGTCGAAAAGAGTATGCAATATACTACCTAAGCAAAAAGTTTACCGACTGTGAACTACGTTATTCACTGCTCGAGAAAACTTGCTGTGCTTTAGCGTGGGCTGCTCGCCGACTGAGACAGTATATGTTGACCCACACTACTTTGTTGATATCCAAAATGGACCCAGTTAAGTACATTTTCGAGAAGCCAGCTCTTACCGGACGGGTTGCAAGATGGCAAATGATTCTCACAGAATACGACATACAGTACACATCTCAGAAAGCCATCAAGGGCAGTGTACTATCTGAATATCTTGCTGAGCAACCCATTGATGACTACCAGCCTATGAGATTTGACTTCCCTGATGAAGACATCATGTTCATTAAATCAAAAGATCGTGAGGAGCCTGTTCACACTGAAGGGCCTGACCCGGAAGAAGAATGGACTATGATGTTTGATGGGGCTGTTAACATGAATGGTCGTGGTGTTGGTGCAGTACTCATTACACCTAAAGGAGTTCACATGCCTTTCTCGGCAAAACTCACTTTCAACTGCACTAACAACGAAGCTGAATACGAAGCTTGCATTATGGGTCTTGAGGAAGCCGTTGACCTCAGGATCAAGACTTTAACTGTATTCGGAGATTCAGCTTTGGTAGTTAATCAAACCAACGGCAAATGGTACACCCACCAGGATCATCTGATACCTTACAGGGATTATACAAGGAGGTTATTGACTTTCTTCACAACAGTCAAGCTCGAGTATATCCCTCGGGACGAGAATCAGTTTGCAGATGCTCTTGCTACCATTTCATCCATGATCAAAGTTCAAGCTGCTAATTTTGTACCTCAGATTTCAGTATCCAGACTTGATAGACCAGCATATGTGTTCTCAGCAGACGTTGTTAGAGATGATAAGCCTTGGTTCCACGACATCAAATGCTTCTTGGAGGATCAGACATACCCACCTGGGGCATCTTCCAATGATAAGAAGACTTTGAGAAGGCTTGCTGGTAGTTTCTTTCTGAACACTGATGGGTCTTTATACAAAAGGAACTTTGATATGGTACTCCTCAGATGTGTTGACAAGACGGAAGCAGGTTTGCTGATGCATGAAGTGCACGAAGGATCGTTTGGTACCCATGCCGGAGGGCATGCCATGGCTAAAAAGTTGTTAAGATCAGGTTATTACTGGATCACAATGGATGCAGACTGTTGTGCTTATGCCAAAAAATGCCATAAATGCCAGATCTATGCAGATAAGGTGCATGTGCCTCCCAATCCTCTGAACATCATGGCTTCACCATGGCCCTTTGCCATGTGGGGCATTGATATGATTGGCAAGATTGAGCCAACCGCTTCAAATGGCCACAGATTCATCCTGGTCGCCATTGATTATTTCACTAAGTGGGTCGAAGCCGCCTCATATGCAAATGTTACAAGACAAGTGGTAGCCAGATTTCTGAAGAGAGATATCATCTGTCGATATGGAGTTCCCGAGCGAATCATTACTGATAATGGTTCCAACTTAAACAACAAAATGATGGCTGAATTATGCCGGGACTTCAAGATCCAACATCACAATTCTTCTCCTTACAGGCCGAAGATGAATGGCGCTGTTGAGGCAGCAAATAAGAATATCAAGAAGATTGTGTAGAAGATGGTAATCACTTACAAAGACTGGCATGAAATGCTACCGTTTGCCTTGCATGGGTACCGCACATCAATCAGAACGTCCACTGGAGCAACCCCGTATCAACTTGTGTATGGTATGGAAGCAGTCCTACCAGTCGAAGTTGAATTACCCTCCCTACGGGTATTAATGGATGTTAAACTGAGTGAAGCAGAGTGGGTTCGGGCCCGATACGAACAACTGAGTCTGATCGAAGAGAAAAGATTGGCTGCAATCTGTCATGGACAGCTATATCAGAAGAGAATGAAGAGAGCCTTCGATCAGAAAGTTAGGCACCGAGAGTACCAAGTAGGAGATCTTGTGCTGAAAAGAATCCTCCCTCCTCATACAGACCACAGGGGCAAATGGACTCCAAATTATGAAGGACCATTCGTGGTAAAGAAAGTTTTCTCTGGTGGAGCACTGATGCTCAGCACCATGGATGGTGAAGATTTCCCGTCCCCTGTGAATTCAGATGCAGTTAAAAAATACTTCGCATAAAAATGACCCGCTGGACATAAAAACAGAATGTAAGTCCAGGCAAAAATAGGGCATTCCGGCGAGTCAAAAACAGAATAAAAGACTCGGGCAAAAATAAGGGAAAATAAATAAAAATGTACACCCGCTGAGTTGAAAAGCCGCATTGGACAACTCAGGCAAAAATGGGTATCCCGATGGATTGAAAACCCGAAAGGGCGATCCATGCAAAATAAGGGAATAAGCGAACAACTGCATTCTGAATTCGTCTGTATCACTTGCAACTTGGAAAGCTTCAAAAGGATCAAGCTTCAATCAGAATCAGCCTTCTTCAGAAAGCAAGGCGAGAAGAACGTCATTGTCATACGAGTCATAGCAGAAGAGGAAGCTCCTTTGAAAGCGTCGTCAACATCGCCAGCACTTTGTTTCTCAATTTGTAACAATCTCCTTATTTTAGGAGATTTGTTTCCTTGATTGTATCTTGCCAATTCAGGGCACAAGAATTAATAAAATCAGATTTTTCAGTCATGTTTCGTCTTGTACATATTTCGTTTGCAAAGAATGTCTGATGTCTCTAAAACTAATTGCATAAGTACAGATGTTTTTCACTAAAAATAGAAACACATGCTTGCAGGGAATATATTCACTCTTGAGAATGCTTAACTCATATGACGGAATCCAGTAAAGGATACCTCGGGACCTTTTGTGCGTTTCCTTATCTTTGCAGGATTGCAGGTATCCAGAACGCAACCTGGGGCATGCAAGTTACATCCCAGCAAGTTGGCAAATCAACAAACAGTCTTAGCACCCAAGGGGCTTTCTCCCCAGCTGAGTTTGCCTCTCATTACTCTCCCCAGCTGAGTTACCAACAACATTCCCCAGCTGTATTACCAATCATTCTTCCTCGGCAGAATGCAAAGTCAGGGAATCATCTCCCCATAGAATCCTCAGCCTCTATTCAGAAGAGCAACGCATGAAGGAGTCACAACAGAGTACGGAAGGCTTCTACAAACCCCAACTGGGTCCTATATTACAAGGATATGTCAATCAGTGACCTAGATCCCCAAGCAGATGCATCTCATCAGATCTGTCAATAATTTCACCCCCCAGCTGGGATGTCCATTTCAAGCGGATCGGCCAGAGATCTTCGCAGCAACGGGATCCGAGTCCCGGTTTTGGTATCTTTGCACAATCATAGCATTTGCATCATATTCACCCACAAAGCGTAGCATTCCGTTTTAACACGGAGCATTACGGCAAAAAATCAAATGCATAGCATAATCATGAGCCATGTTATGAATCAACACCTGTGAATGATTACAGTTCATCAACATACAGAAGAAAAATCCCCACCAGAGTTCCCAGCAAAAGCAGTTGCCTCACAAATCACAAACACCAGTATATACTCCTTTTGACACCCGTCCGTGTTATATCCCAGCAGAAAGCCAAAGACATCCTCTTTGTACTCACATATACTTATGTACACTTTCTTGGCACCCGTCCGTGTCGTATCCCCAGCGCAGTCACCTACACTTTGTATATCAAATATTTGTTCATACTATACTCTTCTCCTTTTGACACTCGTCCGTGTCGCTCTCCCCAGCAGTTAACTACTCATACTACTCAGATACTCGTCCGTATCTTGTATATACCTTTTATATCCCCTCAGATTCGACACTAGTCCTTGTTCTTTGTTAACCCGTTGGTACTCGTCCGTACCATCATCTCAGAACATGCGTCAAGCGTTTGTTTCTACATGATACTCGTCCGTATCATAACCTTAAGGATGCTCATCCGCATCTTTAATCCATACACCGTGTCAAACACTTGTATCTTCTTGAATAAAGATACTCGTCTGTATCTACTATCCCCAGAAGAGTTCTTTCAGATTCAACACTCGTCCGTGTTCTCTGTTAACCAGTTGATACCCGTCCGTATCATCATCTCTGAACACGTGTCAGTTTGTTTCTACCTGATACTCGTCCGTATCATAGTCTTAAGGATGCTCGTCCGCATCTTTAATCTATACACTAACATCTAAACACTTATACCTTTTGTTTCTTGGATATAAACACTCGTCCGTGTTTACTTCTCCCCAGTAGATCGCCAAGTAAGCATTTTTTCTTTTTTATCTAACACTCGTCCTGTGTTATGATAAAACCCTGAGAGCAGCCGTACCCTGCTAGGTGGTCGTCCTCCACCTCTTGATGGTCGTCCTCCATCATGCTCATCCGATGGCCGTCCCCATCGTTGATATTTTTGGCAGCCGTCCCCTGCTAGGTGGTCGTCCTCCACCTCTTGATGATCTTCCTTCATCAATTTTATCCAATGGCCGTCCCCATTGTTGATTTTTGGTTATCTGGCATTCGTCCTATGTCATGATAAACCCTGAGAGCAGCCGTCCCCTGCTAGGTGGTCGTCCTCCACCTCTTGATGGTCGTCCTCCATCATGCTCGTCCGATGGCTGTCCCCATCGTTGACCTTTTATCCGATGGTCGTCCCCATCGTTGATATTTTCGGCAGCCGTACCCTGCCAGGTGGTCGTCCTCCACCTTTGATGGCCGTCCCCATCATAATTCCTCTATTCCCCAACAGAGCAGCCGTCCCCTTCTAGGTGATCGTCTTTCACTTTTGATGGCCGTACCCCATCATCTGTTTATTTCATTTATTCTTTAACCCGATGGCCGTCCCCGTCGTGGTCCCTTTTCCTTTTTAGCCCGATGGCCGTCCCCATCGTTGGTTACTTTACCTTTGTGAACAAAACGGCCGTCCCCGTCATGTTTCATTAATCCCCAGAGATTTTTACAGTGATGGCCGTCCCCATCATAATTTCTTATTGTTCCCAGCTAGTCGGCCGTCCCCGTCTTGGCTTTACCTTTTATCCCCAGCATGTCGGCCGTCCCCGTCATTGCTTTATTTTTGGCACTTTCCCAGCATGTCGGCCGTCCCCGTCATTGCTTTTTACCCAGCAGTCGTCCTCTGCTCGACGGTCGTCCTCCGTCGCCCACGTTTTACAATATACTTTATTTTCCTTTTACAATCTATATCCCTTTTCTTCTTCATTTCTGTGAGTGCAAATTTTGGACTGTCTTTGGTATTCAACCACAAGTTATCTTGTTTGCCTGTTAAGCCTTCGCTTACACCCTGCACAGCTAACCCATGTTTGAATAGGGGCAGCTGTAAACACCCCAAATTTGCCCTCACCCATTCACACCATGGCTTGTGATCACCTCATAGGCATAAACACAATCATATCATCTCATATCACAATTTTGATTCACTGCATAGTTTCTAAGTCATCTGCACCTAGAGTTTGTGATCTGAGCAATCCAAGAGCTTCTTGAGCCACTCCAAAGGGCACCAATCATTTCATGGGGATCCATGTGTGTTCATCTATCATATTACATCCTCTCAAGGTCAAGATTTCAAAAGAATCACAAGAACTAGGGTTTGAATGGATGCAGAGCCAGGTTTGACTGCACAGTTGACCTAAAATTAGGGTTTTGGTTTCAGAGGCCATAACCCCAAACTTTTTGGTCATTCTTGTTTCCATTGGTCTCTATATGGTATAGGGAGTATGCATATCAATTTTCATGAAGAAATTCCATGGGGAGGTCATCTGATCAAGAGTTGACTTTTCAGACAAGTCAGTGCAAAATCAGGGCATCTGAGGCCCCCAATGACCCAACCAATGGGCATTCTTCATCATTTTGAGTGTATATGATCTTTATTTGATCATGGAAGAAGGTTGAAGTTCACAAAAATCAAGAATTTGGAGTTTTTGCAAATGTTGACTTTTTGGGCATAGTTGACTTTTCAAGAATGCTTCATTTTAGGTCATTTTTCAAGCCTTGATTCTTGATCCAAAAATGCTTCAAATGGAAAAACTTTGGTCATGAAAGTTGTAGATTACATCTTTCCCTTTTCAAAAAGTACAAGAACATGATCAAACTCTTCTTGGATCAAAAGTTATGGTGTGACAAAGTTGGCAAAAATCATTGATTTTCAAGGCATGCTTCAAATGAGAATTTTGCAAAATCATGAACCAAAGCCAATTGTAACTTCTAATTCACTTCAAACCAGTATGCAAACATTCAATATGTCCTAAAAGTCATAATTGGACCAAAGATTACATGTTTATGGTTTGTGTAACAAGGCATTTTTCATAAAGTTTCAAAAAGTGACAACTTGCAAAAACACTCATCACACTTCACCAACTTGATGCATTGGATGCTGCACCTTGCTAGCCCTTTCACCCCATCTTGCTGCACCAGAACCATGCCTTGTACTAGCTATAACTTAGCCCATGCCTCTCTTACAAAGAAGTTGACATTTTGCAAAAGGTGACTTACCTATCACAGCAGGCCATGTCACATCATCTGGCCAATTAGAATTGTTTATACTTTCCATTTGCAAGAAAAACACAACACCAAGCAAGGCTGAAACTCTCTCAAGCATCACATACACAAACACACCCCATTTTGCAAATTGCTTCGAATCTGCCTCCACAAACTACAAACACTCAAACAAATTCCTCCAATCATCTCACCTGGTCTCATTGAGTAGAAACCACCAAGAATCAGGCCTGATTTGAGCAAGAACACCCCATTGCCATTTCTCACCTCAGCCTGCATTTTCCTTCGAATCTCTCTCCACAAACCTCAAACACAAAGACAAACTTCACAAATCATCTCTGCTCACTTCACTGACCAGAAACCACCCTTCATCCTGGCCTGAAACACCTTGAAACCAAAATACGATTTTCACACTCCCTTGGCCTGAGCTTCTGCAAACTCACTCAAGAGGCTGTTTAAACTCCAACCAAGTGTCCAAAGCTTCAAAGGGGGATCATTGGGACCTGTTTGAGCCAAAGAACCATCCAGAAAGCTCCTGAATCAAAAGCTCAATCTCAGGTGACTCCATGAACTTTTTTTCCAGAACTCCATTTTCTTGTTAAAATCTTGTTTTGTATGTTGCACTGATCATTGGGATCTATTTACTTTTGAAAATGAGCAAGAAATGAGTATGTTATGGTGTTCTGAAAGTTTGACCTAGAAATTTCTTTGTTTCGATTCTTGTTTGTGTTTGAGTTTAAACATGATTTGATGCTGGATTCGTGTTTAGGATAGTTAGTAGATGATTTCTTGAGAGTTAGAGCTCTTGAAATGGCCTAGAGAGAGAGATTGATTTTTGGGGTGAACGGGGAAGATGACCGGAACACTGTTCCGGTCACCTGAGGGTGTTTAACGGTGAGATTAGGGTTTTAATCATTAATTAGCCAGTTTGAATGTGGTCCGTTCATTTGCGCGCGTGGTCAGCTCCCGCCCTTGCCAGTTTAAATCTCACACGTTGGATCTGCATACTTTTACTTTTTCAGTTTAAAATTCATTTTATTTTCCATTTGATTCATTTGTTTTACATAATTTATTTAAAATAGCAAAATTGTTTTAAAAATTATGAAACTTTTTGTCAAGAGTTTCATTAATTTTTAAAACACAAAAATATTTTTATTTTCATTTTTCGCATTTAAAAAGTATTTTTAAATATTTAAAAGTTTATTTTTAATTGATTAATGAAAATTAATTTATTAAAAATACTTTTAGGTATTTAAAAATCACCAAAAAATTCATGAAATGTTCTAAGACATTTAGAAACATTGTCCAACCTTCAAACCAAATTTAATTTTTGATCTTGATGCATTTTGAGAATTTATCATTGATTTAAAATCATTCTTATGCATTAATTTGATCCAAAGTTCCAAAAATCATTTCTGCCTATTCATGAGGAGTTGGACATTGATTCTTTTTGCATTGCATTGTGTTTAGCATTTAGTTTGTGAGATTAAATGACCATGATTTGATCTTTCATTTTCCATTTGTTTGGTAATTTTCTTGTTTAGGAACCCTAAAACCCTAGAAAAATTAGAAAAATCATAACTTGAAATTGGTTAAGAGTTGAAACCTCTCCTTTGGGCATTGGTTTAGTATAGGATTAGGGGTCCTTTGAGTGGCATTTTCAATTTTTTATCTTAGGGTTTGCTTCTGATTTTGATTTTTGTTTGATGTATTGTTCATAAACCCTAATTTGGGCTTTCATATGCATCCATCTTGCATTTCCCTTGCATAACATGACTTGCCATGACATTTCAAGCATCCATTTGATTCATTTGACATCATAAGACATATTGAAAGCATGTTTGATCATTGCATCATGTATTTGCCATGTTGTATGCCATGTGCACTTCATAACTTTTCATGTATGTTCATGGTTCCTAGTTTGCTTCATTTGCATTCATGAACTTGTATGATCATTTCCATGTGCTGCCTCATGTTTGTAGCATCTCATAACATCATTAGCATCATGTAGATGCTTCTGGTTTTGTTTCTCATCATGTCATCTCATCTCATTTTGCATTGCATTGCATTTCTTTTCTAACCTTTCAGGTGGTAAGTGTTTTTGAGAAGTGAATTTGCCTTCACTTCTCATAACATTTCTTCTCATCTCTCTCATGCATCCATGCTGCATTTTTATATGTGTTTGGGTTTGAGCTTGCTCATTCTTCTTCTTCTTACTTTCTTTCTTCAAGTGACTTGACTTCTTGAATGAAGCAAGTTGCTTTGCTTCTTTTGATCCTTTCATCTGCTTCCTGGTGGTTCCATTGAAGACTTCTCTTGAAAACCTCACAAACCTTAGGAACAACCATGTATGACAATGATTAGGGTTTTGATTAGTCTCCCCTCTTAGTTTTACCTTTGTGTCTCTTTTGAGTCTTCTCTTCTCACCTCATAATCAGGGACTAAACCCTAAAGGCTTTAAGGCTTTGTGATTAAGCTTATGCCTGCATCCTTCTCTTAGGATGGAGTGTATAACTTCAATCCTAAGTGTTAAACCCTTAATGTGTTTAACTCCTTTAATAAATCCATCTAATAATCATCAAGACATCACACTTGTAACTTGGGCCTTGCATTAGGGTTCTAATTCTTCCTTAATTGGTTAAGAAGGACTAACCCTAGTGTTAATGGACAAGTCCCCCTCAAGTTGTCTTACAAACCATAAAACTCATTTCATCATCATATCACTAAATAAAATCCACTTAATCAAAGGCTTGTTTTGTCATGAGTTTAATCCCTAATCATGGATTAAGTTGAGGAGCTTTTCTCAGCTTAAACATTCTCATCTATTATCCTTCTATTAGGATGGTGTAATGAGTCTGTTTAATCCCTGATTATGGCTTAATCTCATTACTTAACACTAAACAAAAACACCAAAAACATCTAAATAATCACAAGTAGGTTAATGATCTTGATTCTACATCAAAGGTGATTAAGTGTGAGAATCTGACTTCACACTTAAGGTATTCTCATTACCCCTAATCAGAGGGAAGATGTGATGAGTTTACTAAATCCATTGGTTTAGGCTTAAGCTCATTAACTTATGACAAACTTTCAAAAGCAATAAAAGACTAAAATGCAAAAACAAACAATAATCGTCTCCTCCGGGATTCTTTTCTCATCTCATTCACTCATAGCCGAGAACTTGCTTCTTCCGTCTAATGCAAGACAGTTTGCACCTGAGCCAGACAGGTCATACACTTGAGCATAGACAAGTAAGCAGTTCACAAGTCAATTTATCTTTCAGTCTCTTTGGGTCGAACTACGGTGTTCTGACTTCCTCATTGCACGAGAGGATACGTAGGCATAACTTAACAGTTATCGAACAAAAGTCTCTGTATATTCCCCCTCTTTCTAGCCTCATTCTTTTAGCCTCATGATCTTGAGCATTTCACTCCTGTCCTTACACTAACACTGTACATTTATACACTTCACATTCTTTCTTTACACTGACACCTGTACATCATCTTTCCAGCTCTTTATACACAGATTGCACTGACACTACCCCTTTAAAACACAAATCTTTTAAGCGTGGATCCCGTCGAGTACGGCGGACAATCTGGGTGCTAATACCTTCCCAGGTTGTAACCAACCCCCTTTCTCAGTCTCTCTGGTTCGCAACCGTCTTATCCGTATCTTTCTAGGTCTATGCAGCATTACCTTTCCTCCGGGATAAAAATGCCTAGCTGGAGACTCTATTCATCTCCAGTGAGTTCACGGCTGTGTGTTCTCATTGTCCCTCTCGCCGACCGTTCGCGTCTGTACCTTTATCTGGGCCTGGTCCCACTTATCGGGAGCGACAGAGGAGATTACTGACCTTCTTCATAGTAGTTAAGCTTGAATACATCCCTCGAGATGAGAATCAGTTTGCAGACGCTTTGGCTACCATTTCATCAATGATCAAAGTAAAAGCTGCTAATTATGTGCCTTGGATTTTGGTATCCAGACTAGACAGACCGACATATGTATTCTCTGTGGACATTGTCACTGATAACAAGCCTTAGTACCATGACATCAAATGCTTCTTGGAAACTCAGTATACCCACCTGGGGCATCGTCAAATGATAAGAAGACATTAAGAAGGATAGCTGGCAGTTTCTTCCTCAATACTGATGGTTCTCTATACAAGCGAAACTTCGACATGGTCTTGCTCAGATGTGTTGACAAGAAGGAAGCAGACCTCCTGATGCACGAAATACATAAAGGTTCTTTCGGTACCTATGTCGGAGGACATGCGATGGCAAAGAAGTTATTAAGATCGGGTTATTACTAGATCACAATGGATACAAATTGTTGTGCTTATGCCAGAAAATGTTACAAGTGCTAGATCTACGCAAATAAAGTGCATGTGCCTCCAAATCCTTTAAATGTAATGTCTCCACCTTGGCCATTCGCCATGTGGGGCATTGATATGATTGGAAATATTGAACCGACTGCTTCGAATGGTCACAGATTCATCCTGGTAGCCATTGATTACTTCACCAAATGGGTTGAAGCAACTTCGTATGCAAACGTCACCAGGCAAGTGGTAGCTCGATTTCTGAAAAGGGATATCATCTGTCGATATGGAGTTCCTGAGCGAATCATTACTGATAATGGTTCCAATTTGATAAATAAGATGATGGTTGAGTTATGCCGGGACTTCAAAATTCAACATCACAACTCTTCTCCTTACAGGCCAAAGATGAATGGCGCTGTTGAGGCGGCTAACAAAAATATCAAGAAGATTGTGCAGAAGATGGTAGTTACCTACAAAGACTGGCACTAAATGCTACCATTTGCCTTGCATGGGTACCAAACCTCTATCAAAACATCTGCTGGGGCAACACCTATCAGCTTGTGTATGGTATGGAAGTTGTCATACCTGTTGAAGTTGAACTACCCTCCTTACGGGTAATGATGGATGTGAAACTGGATGAAGCAGAATGGGTCCGGTCTCGATACAATCAACTGAATCTGATTGAAGAGAAGAGATTAGCCGCTATCTGTCATGGGCAGTTATATCAGAAGCGAATGAAGAAAGCCTTTGATCAGAAAGTCAGACCTCGGGAATATCAAGTGGGAGAGCTTGTTCTGAAAATACTTATTCCTCCTCATACAGACCACAGGGGAAATTGGACGCCAAACTATGAAGTCCCAATCATAGTAAAGAAAGTTTTCTCTGGTGGGGAACTGATGCTCACTACTATGGATGGTGAAGACTTCCCGTCTCCTGTGAATTCAGATGCAGTTAAAAAATACTTCGCATAAAATGACCCGCTGGACACAAAAACAGAATGTAAGTCCAGGAAAAAATAGGGCATCCCGGCGAGTCAAAAACAGAATAAAAGACTCAGGCAAAAATAAGGGGAAAATCAAAAAAATGTAGACCTGATTAGTTGAAAAGCCACATCGGAGAGCTCAGGCAAAAAATGGGTATCCCGGTGGATTGAAAACCCGAAAGGGAGATCCACACAAAATCAGGGAATAAGTGAACAACTGCATTCTGAATTCGTATGTATCACTTACAACATGGAGAGCTTCGAAAGGACAAAGCGTCGGTCATAATCAACCTTCTTCAGAAAGCAAGATGAGAAGAACATCAAGGTCATACGGGTCATAGCAAAGGAAGCTCACTGGAGCGTCATCTTCAGCATTGCCAACACTTTTTTTTCTTCTCAATTTACAACAATCTCCTCCTTTCAGGGGATTCTCTTCTTTGATTATACTTGCCTATTCAGGGCACACAAATCAATAAAATCAGAATATTTAGTCACACTTTGTTTTTGCACATTTTTTGTTTCGTTTGCAAAATGTCCAAAAGTTCACGGAACAACACTTGCATAAAATATATGAGCCATTTTAATAAATGCTTGCAGGAAATATATTACTTTCAGGTAAATCTAACTCCTATGAAGGAGTTCGGTTGAGGATACCTCGGGACACTTGTGCGTTTCCTTTGTCTTAACGGGTTGCAGGTACTCAAGGCAGACCATTTCACAACATTGGGGTATATCAGGCATAGTATCCCTAGCCAAATCCGCAATCACATCATCAGCAGGACTCCTTGACAAGAAATATTTCCTCGCAAAGTTTTCTTTATCCCCCCAGAGGATCCCTTGAGGAATTCATCAATTCCCAGCATGTTACTTTCCAGAAGCTATCTCCTCCCCAGGAGGGATCTTCCGAGCAATTCATGACGGCTTTTTCCCATCAAAGTAGTCAGGAACTTTATATTCCCCATCAGAATTGCCAGGATTCTCTCATCCTCAGCATAGTTGGTGGAATTGCTTCCCCACAGAGTTGCCATTCTCTCCCTAGTAGAGCAATGCCTGAAATACTGCCCCAACAGGAGATGCTGAAACTTCCTCATCCCCAGCGGAGTTCTCCCTCCGAACAGATCAGCCAATGATCTCTTCCCCAGCTGAGTTCTCCCTCCAGACAGATCGCCTAGAGATCTTTATCCCCGCAGGATCCGGATCTTGGATCGGTTTTCTCATTTGCATAATCATAGCATTTCACATCATTTTTCCCAAAAATAAGAATAGCATTCCGTCTAATACGGAGAATTAAGACAAAAATCAAACATTTGCATGATCATAAGCCAGGTTCGAGCCAGTCACCTGCAAATACCATCATCACTTCATCGAAAATATACAAAACTCATATCCCCTGCAGATAAAAGCCAAAGCATCCCCTTTGTGCTCTCAAAACACAAAGGCCTGTTCATATTTATACATGCTCTTTCTCGACACTCGTCCGTGTCATCTTCCCCCAGTAAGGTTGCCAGAATACCTTCTGCATTCTCAATACAAATATTTGTTCATACTTGTACATATTCTTTTTGGCACTCGTCCGTGTCATACCTCTCCAGCAAGTCAAAACACTCGTCTGTGTCCCTTGCTCAATCTGTTTGCACTCATCCGTGTTTTGCACATACATCACCAGCAGATCAATACTTGTACATACTTATACAGAAGTCTTCGATACTCATTCGTATCTTGTATATATCACCCCTCAGCAGATTCAACACTCTTCTGTGTTCTTTGTTCAACCGGTTGATACTCGTTCGTATCATCATCCTTAAACACGTGTCAGCGTTTGTTTCTACCGATACTCGTCTGTATCATGGTACTAAGGATGCTCGTCCGCATCTTTAATATATACACACTGTCAAACACTTATTTTAAAGACGTAAGAACTCGTCTGTGTTTACCATTCCCCATTAAGTCGCCAACAAAACAAATTTCTCCTATCTGGCATTCGTCCTATGTCGTGATACTTTCGGCAGTCGTCCCCTGCCAAGTGATCGTCCTTCACCTTTGGATGATCGTCCCTCATCCTCTCCCCAGTAGAATCCCCATTGTTGGAACTTTCTATCCGGCATTTGTCCTATGTCGTGATATTTTTCGGCAGTCGTCCCCTGCTAGGTGATCGTCTGTCGCTCCCGGAAAAGATACTAAGTCCCATGGTGCAAACGCGAACGGTCGGCGAAAGAGAAAATGAGGTTGAAAAGAATAGAGTCGCCAGCTAGGCATTTTTATCCCGAAGGAAAGGTTATGCTGCATAAACCTAGAAAGACATGGTTAAGATGATTGTGAACCAGAGAAACTGAGAAAGGGGGTTGGTTACGACCTGGGAAGGTATAAACACCTAGATCATCTGTCGTACTCAACGGGATCCACGCTTACAAGATTTTTTTTAAAAGGGTAGGTGTATGTGTTATCTGTGTGCAAAAGCTAAGGAAAGAAAATACAGGTGTCAGTGCAAAAGATGAATTGCTCAGGAACTGAGGCTTTAGAAAGAATGCTGAAAGAGGGGGAAGACACAGAGACTTTTGTTCGATAACTGTTAAGTTATGCCTACGTATCCTCTCGTGCAATGAGGAAGTCAGAACACCGTAGTTCGACTCAAAGATACTGAAAATAAAATTGACTGTGAACTGCTTGCTTGTGTATGCTCAAGTGTATGACTCGTCTAGCTCGAGTGCTAACTTTCTTGCATTAGACGGGAGAAGCATGTTCTCGTTTGTGAATGAGTGTGATGAGAAAAGAATCCCGAAGGAGACGATTATTGTTTGTTTTTGTGTTTTCAGTTTTGCTATTGTTTTTGGTGTTTTGCATAAGTTAATGAGCTTAAGCCTAAATCAAGGGCTTGTCAACTCATTATATCCTCCCTGATTAGGGATAATAAGCCTACTTAAGTATGAGATAAGCATCTCAACTTAATTGTCTTAATGATGTAGGATTAAGATCATTAACCTACTTGTGATTATTTAGATGTTTTTTGGGTTTTTGTTTAGTGTTAAGTAATGAGTTTAATCTCTAATCACAAATTAATGAACTCATTACACCATCCTAATAGAAGGATAATAGATGAGGACACTTAAGCTGAGGAAGACACCTCAGCTTAATCCATGGTTAGGGATTAAATTCATTATATAACAAGCCTTTATTAAAGATGGATTTTAGTTAAAGAGATGAGATTAAGAAGTGGATTTTATGGTTTTTAAGATAACTTGAGGGGGACTTGTCCATTAAACACTAGGGTTAGTCCCTCTTAACCACAAGGAAGAGATAGAACCCTAATGTAAGGCCTAAGTTACAAGATAAAGTCTTAGTTATTATTAATGTGTTTTGATTAAGAGGTGTAAACAAATTAAAGGTTTAACACTAAGGATTAAAGTTATACACTTCATCCTAAGATAAGGATGCAGGCATAACCCTAATTCCAAAGTCCTAAAGATTTAAGAGTTTAGTCTCTGATTAAGAGATGAGAAGAGAGACTCAAGGAGACTCAAAGGTAAAAAGCTATGGGGGACTATATACAACCCTAAAGGTTATCATGCTTGGATATCCTATGGTTTGTGAGGCTTAAGAGGAAGGATCTTTAAGGCCACCAAGGAAGAAGCATATGAAAAGAGAAAGAAGAAGAAGAGTAAGTTGTTAGAACAAATGTGGTTCTGATCCTTTAAGTGTTTTGATGATAACAAAGTCTTTCATATTAAAAGTTCTAATTAATATACTTACTCTCGTGTAGAAGATAATATTGTTTGAGTAATCCATACAAGCTAAGGAGAACCTTTATAGAAGATACGCTCAAAGAAGAATCCAGCATTAAATGACATTTATTGGCTGCGCATATATTATTCATTATCTCTGATTTCCGCTTAGAAGATGCTGGTATCCTTTTTAAAAAAGCTTTAATTAAAGAATATGGTCTTTAATATGCAAAGACAAGTATCTCTTCTTATGGAAAGAAATTAAGGTATTAAAGTATATCCTAATTTGGTTCAAGATGTCTCCAACGGCTACTTTATCAAGAACTATATAAAGGACATCATTTGAAGAAATAAAGTGAGAACGCAACGCATTACAACGTATAACATATACTCAAGCAAATCATTTTATCTTGTTCTTATTGCTGTAACTATCACTTAGTGATACCTGCTTACCTAGAAGCATTTTAAGTTACGTCTTTATCATTCTTGTAACAATTATCTTTTTCCTTGAGTGACTAAGTTTAGTCAGAAGACTCAAGAAGACATTGACTATAGGTCTTTGTGTGTATTCTTATTGAATAGTGGATTAAGACCTCAGTAGAGGCAAAATCACCTTGGCGGGTGGACTGGATGTAGTTTGAGTTCAAACGAACCAGGATAAAGTAAAACGTGTCTTTAGAAGTTAATTTTAATTATACAGAAAACCCAATTCCAACCCCCCTTCCTTGTGTTTTGCCACCTTCAATTGGCATCAGAGCGCTAGGTTCTGAGTATTACACTTTACCGTGTCAGTAAAAGATCCAGAAGATAAACACATGGCAGAAACTGGAATTAACAATGACTATCAGAATGACAAGATCAATGCTAAACCACCAATGTTCAATGGCGACAATTTCGACTACTGGAAGGATGTTCTAGAGAGTTTCTTTCTAGCTCTAGATGGAGATCTCTGGGACATGGTGACAGATGGATATATTCATCCTGTTGGAGAAGATGGTCAGAAGATCGAAAGGAAAAATATGACAGTTCAACAGAAGAAGGAATTCAGAAATCATCACAAAGCTAGGACCATACTTCTAAGTGCCATCTCGTACACAGAATATGAGAAGATCACAAACAGGGATTCAGCCAAACACATGTTTGATTCTCTAAGGATGACACATGAAGGCAACTCTCAAGTCAAGGAGACCAAAGCTCTAGCTCTCATCCAGAAGTATGAAGCCTTCAAGATGGAAGAAGATGAAACCATTGAAAAAATGTTTTCAAGGTTTCAAATTCTGGTCGCTGGACTAAAAGTTCTGGACAAAGGCTACTCAACAGCAGATCACGTGAAGAAAATCATCAGAAGTTTACCTAAAGCCTGGAGGCCCATGGTCACTGCTTTAAAGTTATCAAAAAATCTGAATGAAATTTCCTTAGAAGAACTGATCAGCTCCTTGAGAAGTCATGAGATTGAATTAGAAGAAGATGAGCCCCAGAAGAAAGGTAAGTCTGTAGCTCTTAAATCTAACAAACATGTTTCTAAAGCTTTACAGGCAGAAGAAGAAGAAAGCTCTGGATGCTCATCAGAAGAAGATGAATTATCTCTCTTGTCAAGAAGAGTTCAACAACTCTGGAAGCATCGTCAGAAGAAGTTCAGAAATACCAGAAGATCAAACAATTATTCTGAATCAACATCCAGTCACAAGAAACCCAGAAGCAAAGAAGTTGTGTGCTACGAATGCAAAGAACCAGGACACTACAAAAGTGAATGTCCAAAACTTCAGAAAGACAAACCTAGAAACAGATTCAGCAGAGAAAAGAAAAAGAGTCTCATGGCAACATGGGATGATTCTGAATCATCTGAAGCAGAGTCAGATTCTGAAGATGAACAAGCTAATATTGCATTAATGGCAAATATACCAGAAGATGATCACTCATCAGAATCAGAGTTAGAATCAGACTCAGAAGAGGTATTTTCTAAATTATCTAGATCTGAGTTAGAAGCTAGTCTTTCAGAAATTCTTGAAAAATATCAGAAGCTTCAATTCAAATACAAAGACGTCAAACAAAATCTTGTATCTGAATTAGAAGATATTAGAAAACTGAAAACAGAAAACTCTGAGCTGAAAGAAAATCTCTTTGAATGTAAAAACTCTTTTGAAAAGCTCAAAGCTCAGAAGAAATCTGAATTAGAAGATCTAATCAATTCTGATAATATCATAAAACAATATGATTATAGTTTTCAACAATTTCTTACTAAAAGTTTAGATAGAAGTAAGATTGCTTCTATGATCTATGGTGTTAGCAGAAATGAAAGAAGAGGCATTGGCTATGTGAAAAATAATGAAACTCTGAAATTAAAAAATATTGATGACATTGTCATAAATACCAATACTCCTCTAAGTTCTCATTTCACCTACGGTCATAATCATGATCTTATATACACTAGTGAGTCATCCTGCTCTACAAGTTCTGATTTAAAACCCAAAATAAATCAGAAGTTTGTAAAATCTAACAAACAAGGACCCAGAAGAATATGGGTACCCAAGGATAAAATTGTGTATGTTGCAGATGTCTTTAACAGCAAAACTGAAACACCAATCATGGTACCTGGACTCTGGATGCTCACGTCACATGACGGGAAGAAAGCATATGTTCCAAAGTCTTGAATTAAAAGATGGAGGCCATGTAGGTTTTGGAGGCAATCAAAAAGGAAGAATTATTGGCTCCGGAACTATTGGTAACGGAAATCTTCCTTCTATATCTAATGTTCTGCTTGTAGAAGGATTAATGCATAATTTATTATCCATAAGTCAATTAAGTGATAATGGCTATGACATAATCTTTAATCAAAAGTTCTGTAAAGCTGTTAGTCAGAAAGATGGAACAATCCTCTTTAGTGGAAAGAGAAAGAACAACATTTATAAAATAAAGCTTTCTGAATTAAAAATTCAAAATGTAAAATGTCTAATGTCTGTGGAAACTGAGCAATGGGTCTGGCACAGAAGATTGGGACATGTTAATATGATAAGAATATCTCAACTTAACAAACTCAATCTAGTCAGAGGACTTCCAAATTTGAAGTTCAACTCAGAAGCTCTATGTGAAGCATGTCAGAAAGGCAAATTTTCAAAAACTGGATTCAAAGCTAAAAATATTGTATCTTCCTCTAGACCATTAGAACTTCTGCACATTGACTTATATGGACCAGTGAAAACTGCTTCTGTCAATGGCAAGAAGTATGGATTGGTGATCGTAGATGACTTCAGCAGATGGACATGGGTAAAGTTTCTTAGACACAAGGATGAGTCAATTGCTGTATTTTCTAACTTCTGTAAACAAGTTCAAAATGAAAAAGAATCAAAGATCATAAAAGTCAGAAGTGATCATGGTGGAGAATTTGAAAATAAACAATTAGAATCATTTTTTAATGAAAATGGCATCTCTCATGATTTTTCTTGTCCTAGAACTCCACAACAAAATGGGGTTGTAGAACGTAAAAATAGAACTCTACAAGAGATGGCCAGAACCATGATCAATGAGACCAATATGGCTAAATATTTTTGGGCAGAAGCAGTAAATACAGCATGTTACATTCAGAATAGAATCTCTATAAGACCTATTCTTGAAAAGACTCCTTATGAATTGTGGAAGAACAGAAAGCCCAACATTTCTTACTTTCATCCTTTTGGATGTATTTGTTTTATGCTAAACACTCTTGATACTCTGAATAAATTTGATTCTAAGGCACAAAAGTGTTATATGTTAGGATACTCTGAACGTTCTAAGGGATACAGAGTATACAATACAGAAACACGTATTGTGATAGAATCAATTCACGTCAGATTTGATGATAAGCTTGGTTCTGAAAAACCAAAGCAAAAAGAATTTACTGCAGATATAGAAGTAGAAATCTCTACAAACAGAACTTCTAAAGATCAATCTTCTAAAGTTCAAAACAATACAACTGCTCCATCAACACCTGAAGAACCCATCCAGAAGAAGCTCTCCAGAAGCAATATTAATCATCCAGAGGATAAAATCTTGGGAAAGAAAGATGAACCAATCAGAACAAGATCCTCATTCAAAAACTCTGAAGAGACACTACTAGGACTTGTCTCTCTGATTGAACCATCTTCTGTAGAAGAAGCTCTATCAGAAAATGATTGGATTCTGGCTATGCAAGAAGAACTTAATCAATTTACCAGAAATGATGTGTGGGATCTAGTTCCTAGACCCAGAGGATTCAACATCATTGGCACCAAATGGGTATTCAGAAACAAACTCAATGAGAAAGGAGAAGTTGTCAGAAACAAAGCAAGACTGGTTGCACAAGGGTATAGCCAACAAGAAGGAATTGACTATACAGAAACCTATGCACCAGTCGCCAGGTTAGAATCAATAAGACTTCTAATATCATTTGCTGTAAATCATAATATCATTCTGTATCAAATGGATGTCAAAAGTGCATTTTTAAATGGTTATATTGATGAAGAAGTATATGTACACCAACCCCCTGGTTTTGAAAATACAAAATTTCCAGAACATGTTTACAAACTCAAAAAATCATTATATGGTTTAAAACAAGCTCCCAGAGCTTGGTATGAAAGATTAAGTAATTTTCTACTGGAAAATAAATTCATCAGAGGGAAAGTGGACACAACTCTTTTCAGTAAAAACATTAAAAATGATCTTCTGATATGCCAAATTTATGTAGATGATATAATTTTTGGTTCTACTAAAAGTGCCTTGGGAAAGGAATTTGCTAAATCTATGCAGGCAGAATTTGAAATGAGCATGATGGGAGAATTAAAGTTCTTTCTGGGAATTCAAATAAATCAAACATCAGAAGGAACATATATCCATCAAAGCAAATATGTAAAAGAACTTCTGAAGAAATTTGATTTATCAGAAAGTTCAATATCCAAAACTCCTATGCATCCTACGTGTATCTTGGAGAAAGAAGAGGTAAGTAAGAAAGTAGATCAGAAGCTCTACAGAGGTATGATTGGATCACTTCTCTATCTTACTGCTTCTAGACCAGATATTCTATATAGTGTATGTTTATGTGCTAGATTCCAATCAGATCCTAGAGAAACTCACTTAACAGCAGTTAAGAGAATCTTTAGATATCTGAAAGGTACTACTAATCTTGGTCTGTATTACAGAAGATCAGAAAAGTATAAACTTGTAGGATATTGTGACGCTGACTTTGCTGGAGATAGAACAGAAAGAAAAAGTACTTCTGGAAGTTGTCAATTTCTAGGAGACAACCTAATCGCTTGGTCTAGCAAAAGACAACCAACCATAGCATTATCAACTGCAGAAGCTGAATACATTGCAGCAGCTGGATGCAGTACTCAGATGCTCTGGATGAAAAATCAGCTAGAAGATTTCAATATCTATGAGAGTAACATTCCAATCCTCTGTGACAATACTTCTGCTATTTGTCTCTCTAAAAATCCTATTTTACATTCTAGAGCTAAACACATAGAAGTTAAACATCACTTCATTAGGGACTATACTCAGAAGGGAATTTTAATGTTAAAATTTATAGACACAAATCACCAATGGGCTGATATTTTTACTAAACCCCTTTCTGAAGATAGATTTAATTTCATTCTAACTAACCTTAGCATGAAGTTATGTCCAGAATGAAAATGCTTTAATCATATGTCTTATCTCTAGAAGTTCTACTATTTATATTCTATCTGATTGTCTCAGAAGATTCTATGCTCTATCGTTTACTCTTAGAACTTCTGTTCAAAAGATTAATTTGTAGATCTTCATATCAAACACTTGTCAACAAAGCTCTAAGGACTTCCATCAGAATCACAACACGTGTTCAAATTCTGAAGAGTGACAGAACGTGCCTTAGCAACTGTTCGCTCAGAAGGATAACTGTTGAGATTCTGGAATCTGATACGGCTAGGTTTGACACCAAAAAGGCAAGAAAATCTCTTGGGTAACTGTTCCAGAATCATTTACGCTTTACCCCATGTCAGCGCATTTAATGTTGTTAATGATTATGTTTTCAAACTTAATTGTTTCCCACTAATTTCTCAATTAATAAATTGCTTTAATTTTTTATAAATATCAGTGTATTCCTCTTTTTCAAATTTTACCCGCATCTTACTCTCTCTAAAGTTTTTTTTCTCTCAGTCTCTTGTGCTTCCTCATTTTTCTCTAAAAACCCTAAACCCTAAAAGTTCATCTTAGTCACTAAATGGCTTCATCATCTTCACGCAAAGATTTCTCTGATGATTACTACGTTGAACCATCAAAGACTCTTTCCACTACTCCTGAGAAACTGGAAGTACTATGTGAGTTATTCGTTGATTTCGCAAGCTTGAAGGATAATGGTTTTGACCTCCTCCCTCAGGTTGAAGCTCAAGGCTGGGAAAAATACTTTGACAGGCTAATGGGACCAGTTTTCCCTAAACTGGTTAAAGAATTTTGGATGTACGCATACCAAAATGATGCACAAGTTACCTCCTATGTGCTTGGTAAACAGATTATCATCTCTGAAGATCACATTGCCAAACTCTTTGAAACTGATGGCAATGGTATCAAATGTAGTGATATGGATAGAGTATCTGATGCTGTCGTGATTGCTAAAGAAATTTTCACCGCTGGAAAACCATCAAACAAGATCAAAGACCTAAAGACTCCTCTGCGTATTTGGGCAAAAATAATTCTTGGGACAATCTGTCACAGGAAACCTACAAATTCTCCAGACTACATCAATCTGGATCAACAATTCCTCCTTTACTTCATTTCCAAGCAAAAGAAAATCAATCTTGCACACACACTCTTTCAAAATCTTCGCATCGCTGTGAAAGAAACAAGGGACGGTGAGAAGACCAAAAGGGACTGGATACCTTTTGGACGATTAATTTCTGATATTCTGTGTCAGAACAAGCTAGTGGACTTCCTAGCAGAAATAAACCAATCTGAACTTTTGGAAACAGACGTTGGAAAACCCTTGAATGCCAAAAATCTGAAGAAAATGAGATTCATCACATCCATTCAGCAAGAACCCATTCTTCACTCTAGAGAAGTTATTAGCACCAGAAGGATACCTCTGGAAGGCTTTCCTCTCTTTTCTTCTGATACACCAGCAGATGTTGTTCTCAACTATATGGATATCTGCAAGCGTCAAGGTACGGTACCTGACTTCAACCCAAAAGAACTCCATCAACAAATTCCAGATGTTGCCTCTCTCAGATTAAAGAAAAGGAAGACTGCTGAAGACCCCTCTCAGAAGATGCAAAAATCATCTAAGACAACAGGTAAGTCTTCTGCTTCTAATCCTGATTCCATTACTGTTGTAGAAGCTGTAACTGTAGAAGTGTCTGAACAACCTTCTAACACTTTACACTCTAGCCAACCATCTTCTGATACCAACTCTGAACAAATGCATGATTCTGAACCAACCCAAAATATTAGTCCCATTCAAACTGAAGTTCTCACAACTTCTGCTGTTGCATCCATCCTATCCTCTTTAAATCCACCAGAAACAGAAACAGAAAATCATCAACCCCAAACTATTGCTGATTTTGACATACCAATTGATGACACTCCACCATCTGATATTGACTGCTCCCTTACAAATGAACCACAATCTGCCTTGAAAGCTGTACTTGACCTTGATCTTGAACACTACCAAGACTCAGATGCTGCCTCAATTTCCCATAACATTTCAACATCCCAAAATTCACCTTCTATCATAAACATTCCTGATTCACCCGAAGAAACTCTGACTGAAAATGACAATCCCCTTAGAACCACAATTGACTTTGAAGCACTTCAAAAACTGTCCTCTATGTCCAACAAAAGAGCTATTCCTGTTCCAAAACCCAAACCATCCAAATCCGACATTTCTACTTTACTACTGGCTTTTGAAACAGTTCTGAAATTAAAATTAGAAGATCTGAAGACTGCTTGTGCAGAGCTTACTGATCCTGCTGCATCTGATTTTCTATGGGCTGACCTCAGAAAATGGTTTACTGCTGAGTCCAAAAGACTCAAGGACATCTGCTATGATGTTGCTCATCAGAACTTCTGTGAGTACCTTCAAGCAGTAGTCTCAAATGTTGCACAAACTAAACCACTTCTGCTGGACAGCAAGCCCTGGAAAGAACCAGAACCTCTGGATAAGCTCTCAGCACTTCAGATGATTTTAGTATCCTCTGTCGAAGAAACTGCTAATAGTCCTGAAAATCAAGCTGCTCCACAAACTGAAGAACCTCTGGAAACAAATTTTGTGTTACAATCTCTGCAAGAATTGAAGAAAGAAAATCAACTAGTGAAGGAACGTCTAGACAAGCAAGAAGAAACAACTGCTGAAATGAAGACTCTACTCACCAAGCAAGTGGAATCTTCATCAGACATTAAATCTTTGCTGGAGACTTTAGTCACTAAGATGAACACCTGATTTTCTTCTCTCATGCTTTATTTTTTACTATTTTAATTTCTGGTTCTGCATAACTATTTGAACTTCTACTGGTTGTTTGCGTTTGCTTCTAAGTACTTTAACTCTACTGGTTTTGGTTTATAATTTTTTTTCTCTCTTGTTCTTTCTCCTTTTATCTTTTTGATTATGACAAAAAGGGGGAGAAACGAAAATGATTCTGATCCATAGCAGTTTACCATAATCTGCCTTTTACATATTCTGATAAAAGTATTTGAGTTGATATCTTAAAAAGAAACAGGTCAAGTAATCAACTCAGGGGGAGCTAAGGATCATAGAACATCTGAAAGAAATTTTTCTTCAAATCAAAGGGAGTACATTTAAACTCATTAAACTCTCTTCTTGTTAAATTAAAATGTTTTGTCATCATCAAAAAGGGGGAGATTGTTAGAACAAATGTGGTTCTGATCCTTTAAGTGTTTTGATGATAACAAAGTCTTTCATATTAAAAGTTCTAATTAATATACTTACTCTCGTGTAGAAGATAATATTGTTTGAGTAATCCATACAAGCTAAGGAGAACCTTTATAGAAGATACGCTCAAAGAAGAATCCAGCATTAAATGACATTTATTGGCTGCGCATATATTATTCATTATCTCTGATTTCCGCTTAGAAGATGCTGGTATCCTTTTTAAAAAAGCTTTAATTAAAGAATATGGTCTTTAATATGCAAAGACAAGTATCTCTTCTTATGGAAAGAAATTAAGGTATTAAAGTATATCCTAATTTGGTTCAAGATGTCTCCAACGGCTACTTTATCAAGAACTATATAAAGGACATCATTTGAAGAAATAAAGTGAGAACGCAACGCATTACAACGTATAACATATACTCAAGCAAATCATTTTATCTTGTTCTTATTGCTGTAACTATCACTTAGTGATACCTGCTTACCTAGAAGCATTTTAAGTTACGTCTTTATCATTCTTGTAACAATTATCTTTTTCCTTGAGTGACTAAGTTTAGTCAGAAGACTCAAGAAGACATTGACTATAGGTCTTTGTGTGTATTCTTATTGAATAGTGGATTAAGACCTCAGTAGAGGCAAAATCACCTTGGCGGGTGGACTGGATGTAGTTTGAGTTCAAACGAACCAGGATAAAGTAAAACGTGTCCTTAGAAGTTAATTTTAATTATACAGAAAACCCAATTCCAACCCCCCTTCCTTGTGTTTTGCCACCTTCATAAGTTACTTACTTCTTGAAGAAGATAAGTAACTTAAAAGAAAGAAAGTAAGGAGGAGGGAGCAGAAGTGAAGCAAGTTCACTTTAAAGATAAGTAAGAATGCATATGAATGATGAGAAGAGGAGGGAGGTGAAGGAAAATCCACCTCCCAGATATCTTACTAAAAGTAGCTGAAATGTTAGTATGGATGCATAAGACATAAAGAAAAAGGAAATGAAATGAGATGAGATGCAAAGACCAAAGTCAAAAGTGAATATGAATTGTAAATGGCATATGAAATGATGCAGAGTCATACAAAATGCATATGAATGATCATACAAAGATGAGATGCAAATGAAGCATGTTTAGAAGCATGAAAACACATGGATGTTCATGAAATGTAATGGATGCAAAACATAGAAAACGAATGAAGAAATGATCAAGAAATGTTCAAGCATGTCTTAAGATGTCTAAGATGTCATACAAACTCTTGAAATGTCATGGCAAGTTCATATGATGATGATATGCAAAGGAGAATGCAAATGAAGATGCACGATTAGGGTGTTAAGACAACATGAGATGCATAAGACCAAAACAAAAGCATCCAACATGATAAAAAATTGAAATCAAGCTCAAACAAACCCTAATCCCATATAAGATCACGCCCCAAAGGAGAAAGTCAGAAGCTTAACCTAGTGGAAGTTATGAAATTCCTAAGTTTGCTAGGGTTTTTGGGTGCTCCTAAAGGGAAAATGCAAAACAAATTGAAAATGCAAGATAAAATCATGAGATAAATAAACCAGAAACTACATGAAATATTTGAAACAATGCAACAAGAACCAAGTTCAAACTCATCATGGTTAGGCAGAAATGAATTTTTCAAGTTAGGGTTTAAAAAATGTGATTTTTATGAAAAAAATAACATTTAAATGTTTTAAAAATACTTTTTTAATGCAAAAAATAAAAATAAAAATGTTTTCAGGTAAAGAAAAATATTTGAAACAAAAATGCAAAGTTTGAGATTTTTGGAATGATTTTTGCTATTTTAAATAAAATGAACAAAAGAAATGAAATAAAATGAAAATAAAATGAATTTAAATGAAAGTCAAAGGATCCATAGGCTGAGACTCAAACTGAGGAGGAAAATGTTGACTGCGCGCATGATCTAAAGGCTGAGATTCAATCTGGCATTTTTATTAATTAATCCTAATTAATTAAATTAATTAAAAGATTAGGGTTAAGTGGATGCATCCTGGCCCTCCAAACGCGTGGTAAACACAATCTAATGGCCTATATTCAAACTGGGAGGATTAGCCCTAATCACAAACCCTAAGCATTTTCAGGTGACCGAAGCAAGCTCCGGTCATCTTCTCCGGTCACTCTTCCACCCCAACTCCCTCAAAACCCCATAAAAACGCATCAAACTCTCCAGAAATGATCAATGAACAACAACAAACATGAATCCAGCAACAAACAACATTTATATTTTAAGAATAACACGAATCAAAGCAAAACGGAAAAATACACAAAACTTTCAGAAGTTAAATACATGCTTGATTCTTAACCATTTTGAAAACTAAACACATCACAATGATCAGAGAGACATATAGAATCATTTAAGAACTTAAAATGGAAGTTCTGGAAAAATTGTTCTTGATGATACCTGAGATGAAGCTTTCTCAATATGAGCTATCTGGACCTCTCCTTGATGTTAATCCACCCCAATGAACTCCCTAAAGCTTCTGAAAGGCTTAGAACAAGTTTAAATGGCTTGGTTTTAGTGTTTCAGTTCTGAATATGCAAAAATCGTGTTTGTGTTTGGGCTTGTTTCAGGCCATGGCAAGGGGTGGGAAATGATCCTTGAGGTATGTGGAGTTGAATGGTGAAAGAAATTTTGAGTTTTGATGGCTGAGGAGTGAGTTTCGAAGAGAGGAAGGTTTATGGAATTTTTGGGCAATCTGAGTTGTGTTGTCTTTTTTGCTTGTGTGTGTTACGTTTTATGATCCTTATGCCATGAATAAACAAATGCAATGAGTCAGAAAGACTTTATAACACTGTGGGAATGGTATGGAGAAATTGGCCAAAAAGTCAATAGTTGGTGTACTACAAACATGGGCCATGGCAGAAGCTGTTATAGGGTTGCTTTGAGTTCAGCTGAGTTTGTGGAGCACCATATGATTGATTGTGATGAGCTGTGATGATTGAATGGTGAGATTGAAAAGGTTTTGCAAATTGACAACTTTGTGAAGTTTGAAGAAGTTGGTCATGAAATTGGTTGGTTCAAGGCTGCATCTTGGTCATGGCATGTTGTATGATGTTGCTATGATGCATTGAAGTGGATTAGAGGTAACACAAAGTCTTAAAAATCAGTTTTGCAAAAAACCCCTCTTTGAGAATTTTGTGAAAAATGGCTTATGGAAACTTGTGATCCAAGGCATGATTTTAGTCAAGCAATGTTGTGTTATCATGTAATGAAGCTTAGAAGTCAATTAGAGGTCATGAAATGGCTTGAAACTTGAATTTGCAAAAATCCCTCTTTGGCATGAACTTGAAAATTATAGGATTTTTGCCAACTTTGAAAGGTCATATCTTGAGTTCTAGGATGAATCAAGACATGTTCTTGTACTTTTTGAAAATGGGAAGACATAATCTACAACTTTCTTGCCCAAGAATTTTTCATTTGAAGCATTTTTGGTCATGAAAGAATAGGTTGAATATCTTTCCCAAAATGGAAAGTTTCCATTACAAGTCATTTCCAAAAATAGCAAGTTTGCATTTAGCTCAAAATTCTTCAATTTTATGAACTTCCAACCACTTATAAGATCAAATAAAGATCATAGAGACTCAAAATGATGATGATGACCCTTTGGTATCCTTGAGGGAGGCCTCAGATGCCCTGATTTTTACTTTACTTGCTCAAGAAGTTAACCATTGATCAAATGACTTCCATAGTGAATTTCTTCATAAAATTTGGTACACATGATCCTTATAACATATTAAGACCATTAGAAACAAGAATGACCAAAAATTTGGGATTAAGGCCTCTGAAACCAAAACCCTAATTTTAGGTCATCTGTGTAGGAAATCTTTTGTCTGCCTCTATGCCTTTGCCATGCTTTGTGATCCCTTGACTTTTATGGAGTTTGTGGAGTATATTAAGATCATGTAACACACATGAACCCTCTTGGTAAGATCCAACACCATTGGGATGGCTCATATCACTTCTTGAATTGCTCAGATTACAAACCCTAGATGCAGATGAAATGAGACTATGCAGTGACATGTAATGCTTATGTAAAATGCAAAAAATGAAAGATCACAAGCCATGGTATGAGAAAAATTGAGGGAAAATTTGGGGTGTTTACAGCTGCCCCTATTCAAGCATGAGTTAGCTGTGCAGGATGTACGCGTCTGACTTAACAGAAAAATAAGATAACTTGTGGTTGAATACCAAAGACAGTCCGAAATTTGTACTCACTGGGGAGAAGATTAAAATGGATATAAATTGTAAAAGGTAGTATAGTATGGGTATCAAATGAAACAACGGAGGACGACCTCCGGGAAGAGGACGACTGCTGGGGGTAAAACGGTAAGCAAAGCAATGACGGGGACGACCATCATGCTGGAAAATAAAGAAACTGCGATGGGGACGGTCATCGGGTAAGGAAATAAAATTCTCTGGGGATTGAGACAAGCATAGATGGTGTCGCAGTAAGAATCGGATACCAAGCTATTGATTGAGCTTGAATCGCAAAACATTTATGTTCACCACCGACTTTAATTTAATCCCAAGGGAAAAGGGAAAAAGATCGTAAAAACCCTAAATGAGGAGAAACTAGGTTCGGGGGTTGGTTATACCTAGGGAAGGTGTTAGCATCCTAAGCATCCTCAGTATCCTACGGGAACCTCTTGTTAATATTTGTATTTTTGTTGTTTATTGCTTGCTAAAATTAAGGGAACCTAAGGTTTTATTTCTAATGGTGCTCGCACAACATCGCATCGATGCCTACGTATCGGGTGTAGAATCAGAGCACTCGTAGTTCTCCTAAGGATTAACGAACACTTGGTTACGCTCAAGGTTCGTGGGGGAAGGTAAGTGTTATGGCAAACACTCACGTGAATTTAGGAAAGTCACAAAAATTTCTAAAATAAAAAGTCCTAATGGCTAAGGTCAAAAAGGTAACTAGGGATGGCTAAACTTCCTATGACATTGAGTCAACTGCAGGAGCTCTTTCCCTTTTGGATTTAAATGCAAAGAAGGTAAAGTAGATAAATGAGGGTGCAAGCTCCTAAGTCTAAGGCATAGGCTGCTACTTGCAAAAATGGACTGAATAAAGTAAATGGAAATGCAAGGTAAAAGGCTTAGTAACCAGGCTATGGCTCAATGTATGGATCGAGAATGCGGGGGTAGAAGACAAACGCGGTGCGTCCATTTGCTTAAGTTGAAAAGCTGTGAAGTGTAAGGAAATGTGCAGATGGCGATCGTAAAACGACCGACTTACGTGTGTGAGTGAAGTGTGTGGAGTTCACTTGGCGTTGAACCATGGATTTATTATCTTTGAAAAAAAATGTGCGCTTTCAATTTGTTTTAACAGGTATATGGTCATGATGCAAAATAAATATAAACATAGTATGCATACAACCAAGACAATCGGAAGATTAAATTTAAACTCTCACTAAAGGATCTAAAACTAAGTTAAACAAACTCTATCTTAAACTAAAAAAGAACTATATGAATATTTTTTGGATTTTTATAAAAATAAATGATTAATTAAGTATGTGCTAAAACAAAATAGAAAAGAAGGAATTGGATTTGAAATATTTTTTGTATTATTATTTTTTTATATGTGTCTATAATAATAAAGTAGAAAAAAAAGAAATTTGAAATTAAAATGTTTTTATTTACTTATTTATAAGTATGTAGATTTCTAAATAAAAAATAGAAAGGAAATTTTGAAATTGAAAGTTTTTATTTATTTTATGTAGATTTCTAACTAAAGACAATTTTAAAATTTAAAACTTATTTATTTATTTTGTATGTACATTTTTTAACTACTTATAATGATAATAATAGAGAAGAAAATTCTAAAATTAAAATATTTTTTATTATTTATATGTATTTAAAATGAGAAAATAAATTATCTAAAAATTAGTTTAAAAGAAATAATTGCATGGTAAGGTATATTTTTTAGATTTTTTTGAAGAAAAGGCTAATGGGCTGGTTAAAAGGAAACAGGGGGGTCTGGATAGAAAGGGGCCCATTGGGGCGACCCACCTAAGCAAGAACGAAACGGACCGGGTCCGACCCATGACCCGGTCTTGTTCTAAAGTGAGAGAGGAAAGAACATGACCTGAAACGCGTTTCCCTTCACAGCCCTCAGAAAAATTCCCAATTTCTCCCAAAATCAAAACCCTCAGAAATCAAACAAACTCAATTCACTCTCTCACCGAATCTCTCTCTCACGAAACTCTCTCACTCTCAATCGCGCTCACGAACTTCGTCTCTCTCTCTCAGCGGCGATGCAGTACGGCGAAGGGTACCGCGGTGGTTCGCGGTTCACGAGCTTGGCTAACGGCGGCGGGTGTTTTATGCGGTTTCCGGTGATATTTGATGGTGGTCGTCTGAGTTGATGTTGGATGAGCGGATGGGTCGGTGAGTTTGGTGGCTGGGGCTGGAAGATGGATGGTGTGAGGGTTCCGTCTGGATTGGTTTGCAATCGGATTCGCTCACGGCCTCGCGTTTTCGTCTTCGCTCAAACTCCTCACAGCGTGTGAATCGTACTCACGGATTCTCTCTCAGTTTCAATTCGCGACAGCTCTCGCTTACACGGTGGTTGCGCGGTTTATGGATTTCGGTTGTGTTTTTGGTGAATGGTTATGCGTTCAGAGAGAGGTTTTGCGTTCTGGTGGTTCGGCGAACGGTTGTGAGAGTGTTGAAGTTCAGAGCTGACAGTTTGTGAAAGGGTTAACGGCGGTTTGAGGTGATGATGGAGCGCTTGGTTTGCTCGCGGATTTAATTTCAACGGTGATTTGAAGGGCGAGTTTTTGAGTTCTCAGGTTTTACTTCTGTGATTTGGTTGCTCAGATTCTACTTTTTGCATTTTTTTGCTTTGAGGGTGGTGATGAAATTTTGTTTTATTTGGTGACAGATGAAAAAAAGAAAGTGTTGGTAAGTGTTTGCGGTTAAAAGATTCGGTGAAGGTGAATGAATCATTTGTTGCAGTGAGTTAAGTGAAGGTGAATGAAAATTAGGATGAGCCGAGTTATTGAAGAATTTTTTTTGTTTTGATTTGCAGATGCTTATTGAAAGATGAGAAGAGAGGTTCTGATTTTGTGCTCTTATCTTCCTGATTTTTGTATCAGCTTGGTGAAATTTGTGGAAACGGCTGGTTGTGGACAAAGATGTTCAGAGGTTCGTGTCTTTGAAGAGTTTTGGCGATGATGGATGGTTTTGTTCAAGGTTCGTGCGGCTCTGAATCTTAAGGTTTGTGTTTTGACAGTGTTTGGTGGTTGCGGCGATGTTTTACAATCTCTGTGATGAGGGTTTTGAGTATTGGCTGGGTTGGTGTTTTATGAGGTTTGCTGGAGTTTTCTGAGGAGGATTGTTGCAGGTGGCGGTGATGATGCGGTAGATGAAGCCTCGGTTTGACGATGGCTGGTCTATTTTGAAATGGTAGTTTGTGTTCTTGCGGTGGTTGCTCAGGTTTTGGTTATGCAGGCCAGTTATGAAGGGTGGAATAGATCGGTTGTTATGGTATTGTTGAAGGTCAGCGGTATGAGAGGATAAGTGCAGTGAGGATTGAAGGAGGGTTGGTTTTTTTGTTTGCAGCATAAGGATGAAGATGAGTTATGTGGTATCAGTTTCAGGTTGTAGAAAAATGTTTGATTTGAGTTTATGGTTTTGTAGTTTGGTGAAGGTTGAATGGTTTTTGTTCACTTTTTGGTTTCTTTGATTTCTGAAAATGGTTATTATTTTTCGCTTTTCCAGTTTCGTTTTGGGACATGAAGTTGTGACTGCAGTTTTTTTCATTTGTGATGGACATGTAGGTTATAGTGATAAAGCTGCTGCTGATTTGTGATGAAGTTTTGGATTTTTGAAGTTTTTTATGACTTTGTTTTTGTATATGCAGATTTGACTTGAAATGAAACTAAAAGGAAAAAACTAGCTATATGAACAAAAATGCTGGAAAAAAAAGTGAAGGAAAAGAGAACAATACCGACCCGAAAGTTATCGGGGTGAAGAATCCACAAGTAAGCCTCCTTCTTTTTGGTTGTTGTTTTTGCTGATTTTTTGAAGTTGTTCTTGGCTGAATTTTGGGGTTATTTGGTGCTGTTTTTTGATATAACAGTGGCTGTGCTGTGTTGTGTTTTGAGGGTGTTCTTGGTGTGTTTAGGGGGCTGTTTTGTGTGTAGTTGTGCTGCTCATTTTGAGTTGTTTCTGCTGAATTTTTGTAGTGTTTGAGAGCTGTTTGCAGTGTTCTAAGGGCTGAATTTGGTTGTTTTGAGAGCTGTTCAGTGGCTGATTTTTTTGAGATTTTGAGAGCAGTTTTTTTTTGTAGTGTTTGTGAATGTAACAGTGGCTTATATGACTTGGTTCATTTTTTTTTTAATTTGAAATTTTGTACTGATTACTTGTAGGTGAAGGGTGTTTTGAGAGAGGGAACAAATCTGATTTTGCAGCAGTAGTGGGAGGCTATAGCAGGTTGTTGGTGGCTGCATGGAGCTGTTGAGGGGCTGTATGGAGCAGGCTGTTTTGGCCTTGTGGTCCTGCTGAATTTTTGTATTTTTGTGCTGGGTTTTTGTACCATTTTTCTTTGTAATTGTAACATGGATATGGAATATGGCTATGTATATAAAATTATTATTTTTTTTAAGAAATTCTATTGTATAAATGCAACTTGTAACAATGTGATGAATTAAATTTTGAAGGAGATTTGAACTTGGGATGAATTGGAATGGAAATTGGAATAAAATGAAAAAAAAAAAACTTGAATTTAAAATTTAAAATAAATTAAAATAAATAAAAAAATATGGAAATTGGAAATAAATTAGAAATGAAATCTTAAACTAAAAATAAAATTAGAAATTGAAATTGAAATTAAATTAGAAATAGAAACTTAAAAAAAATGGATTAAAAGAAATAAACAATTAGAGATTACAATTAAATTAGAAATGGAGGCTAAACTAAAAAAGGGGTGAATTAAAAAAAAAAAAGTTAAAAATAAAATAACATTAAGAAATAAAAACTTTGAAAATTGAAAAATATAAATAAAATTACATTTAAAACTTTAAAATTGGAAATAAAATTACATCTTTTTTTTTTTAACAAAACTTTGAGAAAATAAAATAGAGATAGAAATTAAAATTGAAGTTAAAATCAAAAACACGAAAATGGATTAAAAGGTTAGAAATGAGAAATAGAAATTAAAATTAAACTAAAGAATAACTTGAAAATGAGTCGAAGGCAAACAGAAAATTAAATCTGGAATTTCCCTGCTAAATGCGATGAATGTATGATGCGAGCAGTTAGGGGTAAAATTTGGGGTGTGACAGTTGCCCCTATTTAAATAACTTTACCAGATGGCGTGAATGACGATAGACACTCAGGCGATCAGGGTGAAAGGTATTTAAATATAGAAATAACCGGAAATTTTTCCCCTAAATGCAATGTTATGCTGGACTACAAGCTATTTAACTCTGCAACTCTAATGTAATGAAATGATGATTATGGTATGAATGATTAGAATGAGATAAATCGACGACCACAAGCCGAAACTCACTGGGGATGACAGACACTGGGGATAAATAAACGAAAATGGGACATATTCAAAGTGATAAATCAACAGGTTCAAGTGTAACTGTCGACACTAAGAATAACAAAAGACGGGAACAAAAAGAAATCCAAATCGTTGGATCAACAAACACAGACAAAACAAAATAAAATTCAAAGCGACTGCACAGTGGCTCGATGCGACCAACTGACACCAAGAATACAAATAAGACAAGGAAATAAATCGAAATGGTTGACCAATGGCTCTATGCGACCAAATGACTTTGAGAAGTAAAAGGCAACATATTCAAAGTGAATGCGCAGCGGCTCGATGCGACCAACTGACACTAAGAATACGACAAAATAATCATTCATAGTGAATGTGCAGTGGCTCTATGCGACCAACTGTCACTGGAAACAATAAACGTAATATTCAAAGTGAAATGCGCAATAGGTCAGAAAAAACCGATTGACACTAAGAATGATGAAGACAAAGAAATCGAAATGAATGCGCAGTGGCACAAGGCGACCAACTGTCACTGGAAATGAAAATCATAATATTCGAAGTGAATGTGCAGCGGCTCGATGCGACCAACTGACACTAAGAATAATCAACAAAAATATCCAAATAGAATGTGCAGTGGCTCAATGCGACCAACTGTCACTGGAAATGAAAATCATAATATTCGAAGTGAATGCGCAGCGGCTCGATGCGACCAACTGACACTAAGAATAACAAAAGGCTTATTCAAGGTGAATGCGCAGCGGCTCGATGCGACCAACTGACACCAAGAATAATCAACAAAAATAAACATTCAAAGTGAATGCACAGCGGCTCGATGCGACCAACTGTCACTGAGAATGACAAAAGGCTTATTCAAGGTGAATGCGCAGCGGCTCGATGCGACCAACTGACACCATGAATAACAACAAAATACTCGAAGTGGAAGCACAATAGGTTCGAAACCTATTGACACTACAAAAGAAAGCCAAGATACACTCAAAGTGAATGCGCAACAAGTTAAAAAAACCGGTTGACACTAAGAATGATAAAGGCAAAGTAGTCAAAGTATTAAAATGGTAAATTTGCAGGTTCAAATGTAACTGCCGACACCGAGGATAAGGAAGGAAATCACAGTGATTTAGTAGCGGCTCCATGCGACCAGCTAACATTGGGGATAGAATGGAGATCACCCAAAGATGGATCAACGGCTCTACGCGACCGGCTAACGCAAAGAAGTAACAACAAAATATGTTGGAGTTTTCAAATAAGATAAAACATCCAACCTCTGGAAATTCCTTCAGGAACCATCAGGAGAAAGGTACAAGTATGTACAAAATCAAATGGACTTGGGTTCAAGCAAAAGGTTTCTGGGCCTGCTTAAAAAATTTGTGCCAATGACAAATGGACTTCAAGGAGATACTGGTGGTCATAAAGACAAATACCAATCACAATTAGAATTCCACGGGGGACACCAGCAATTACTGGGGACAAAAACATTGATAAACCAAACTTCGGGTACCAACAACAATGAATTCTCAAATTGAAAACTAATGATATCTGGACTTGGAGTTAGACAGACGACAACTGGGGAAAGACAAATGCTAATGTCAAATGCGCATGATTGAGCATGATGCGAATGATCATGGTATGCAAATGTTGACTCAAAAGAGACAAAGAGTTTGACAAGACTCAAAGAGGAGTAGGCTCTCAACACCAATACTTAGATGATCAATATGAAAAACACTGGGGAGATGTCTTCGAACTTGAAAATCATGCTTGGTCCAAGGATCCATCCAAGAGTGTTGTTAGTTTTGAACTTCTATGGAGATTTCTGTAATAATAGTATAAAAGTGTTGTCGCAAACCAGGACTTCTTGGGGAAACGAAAGGTTTTTCCAATTTTCCAAAGTCAAAGAAACTTGAAAGTTTTTCAGTATGTTTTAAAAAAAAAAAACATTTCCTTAAAAAAAACTTGTCATTTTCAGAGTTAAATTGTAATCAAGTGATGGCATTTTGCATAACAAAAGAAAATAAGAGGCTGAACAACAAAATTCATAGGCAAAGTTTGTATTTTATTCAAGAATGGTAGCTTGCCAATGGCAAAAACTCCATGGGAAATTACAATTTGAAAATGGCAATGGGGAAGGGTCTACATTGAATCCAACGACCACTACAATCCCTAATAACTAAGACTGCCCGACACCTTGCTTCCGACGAGAGCAATTGGATCGATCTTCCAGTATGATTCTTCAGTAATGGTAAACACCATCTGCTACAGTCAAATGCCTTTGTCCCTAACTTTTGCCTGGACCGCCCTTTCGGGTTTTCAATCCACCGGGACGCTCTTTTTTGCCTAAGCCGCCCTTTCGGGTTTTCAACTTAGAGAGCTCTTATTTTTTTCATTTTTATCCCTAACTTTTGCCTGGATCTCCTTCATAGGTTTTGATCCACCGGGATACCCATTTTTTGCATAGGTCGCCATTTCTGGTTTTCGACCTACCGGGTTTTATTTAGGCATAATATTTTTGACTGCATCAGAATTCACCGGGTGCTTCAGTTGTTCACCATCCATAGTTGTAAGGATTAAGGAACCTCCGGAGAATGCCACCTTCACAACATATGGGCCTTCATAGTTAGGACTCCATTTTCCACGCATGTCTTTGTGGACTGGCAAGATTTTCTTGAGTACAAGATCTCCTTCTTTGAATTCTCGGATACGGACTTTCTTGTCGAATGCTCTCTTGATGCGCTTCTGGTACAACTGGCCATGGCACATGGCGGTCATTCTCTTCTCATCAATGAGGTTCAGTTGGTCAAACCTGCTTTGGACCCACTCAGCTTCCTCCAGTTTGGTTTCCATCAAGATTCTCAAAGATGGTATCTCTACTTCAATAGGGAGAACTGCATCCATCCCATACACCAGAGAGAAAGGGGTTGCCCCTGTTGAAGTGCGAACTGATGTTCTTTATCCGTGTAAAGCATATGGTAACATCTCGTGCCAATCTTTGTAAGTTTTTACCATCTTCTGCAGAATCTTTTTGATGTTCTTATTTGCAGCTTCAACGGATCCATTCATCTTCGGACGATACGGAGAAGAGTTATGATGTTCAATCCTGAATGTCTCACACAGCTCTTTCATCGTCTTGTTGTTCAAATTGGTCCCATTATCTGTTATGATTCGGCTTGGGATTCCATAACGGCAGATAATTTGGTTCTTGATGAAACGGGCAACCACTTGCTTTGTCACATTGGCGTAGGAAGCTGCTTCTACCCATTTGGTGAAATAATCAATTGCGACCAAGATAAACCGGTGACCATTGGAAGCTTTAGGCTCAATTTCCCCTATCATGTCAATGCCCCACATTGAGAAAGGCCAAGGCGATGACAGAACATTCAAAAGTGCTGGAGGTACGTGCACCTTGTCGGCATAAATCTGGCATTTATGACACTTCCTGGCATATTTGAAACAATCTGATTCCATGGTCAACCAGAAGTATCCAGCTCTCAAAATCTTCCTGGACATGGCATGTCCATTGGCATGTGTTCCAAATGATCCTTCATGGATTTCCCTGATCAATAAGTCTGCTTCGCGCCTGTCCACACATTTGAGCAGAACCATATCATGATTTCTCTTGTAAAGCACATTGTTGCTGAGGAAAACTTTGGACGCCAATCTTCTTAAAGTCTTCTTGTCTAGATTTGTTGCGTCCGCTGGGTACTCTTGATTCTTCAAATAGTTCTTGATGTCGTAGAACCACGGTTTCTCATCAGTTTCTTCTTCGACCAGTAGACAGTAGGCTGGTGCAGTTCTTCGCTCGATTGTAATGAGTGGAGCTTCATTAAGAAATCTGACTTGAAACATAGATGCCAACATAGCCAAAGCATCTGCAATTTGATTTTCTGCCCTTGGAACATGATGAAAAGTGACTTCATCAAAGTATTTGATCAATTCCACAATGTGGGCCCGATATGGGATCAACTTCTCGTCACGGGTCTCCCATTCACCTTTGACTTGGTAGATTACTAAGGCTGAGTCTCCATACACTTCAAGGAACTTGATTCTGGTATCGATTGCAGCTTCGATACCTAAAACACACGCTTCATACTCAGCAATGTTGTTTGTACATTCAAAACACAATCTAGCCGTGAAGGGAGTATAACCGCCATCTGGGTTCATCAAGACAACCCCCACACCATGCCCCATGTAGTTAGAGGAACCATCAAACATCATCTTCCAACGAGACCCTGGCTCGGGACCCTCATCTGGACCTGGAACTTCACAGTCCTTTATCAACATAATGTCCTCGTCTGGGAAATCGAATTTCAAAGGTTCATAATCTTCGACAGGATGATCAGCAAGGTATTCAGATAAAACACTGCCTTTAATAGACTTCTGGGTTACATATTGGATGTCGTATTCGGATAACAACATGTGCCAACGGGCGAGTCTTCCAGTCAAAGCAGGCTTCTCAAAAATGTACTTTATTGGATCCATTTTCGAGATCAACAAAGTAGTGTGACAAATCATGTACTGCCTGAGGCATCTGGCCGCCCATGCCAAGGCACAACAAGTCTTCTCTAAGAGCGAATATCTGCTTTCACAGTCTGTGAACTTCTTGCTTAAGTAATAAATGGCGTGCTCCTTACGACCAGTTTCGTCTTGTTGGCCTAATACGCAACCCATAGATCCCTCGAGCACAGTCAGATACATAAAAAGAGGCTTCCCTGGAGTAGGTGGGATCAAGATAGGAGGTTCCTGTAGATAAACCTTAATCTTCTCAAAATCCAGTTGACAATCAGGACTCCACTCAATTGCTTGATTCTTCCGGAGTAACTTGAATAAAGGCTCACAAGTAGCAGTCATGTTGGAGATGAATCTGGAGATGTAGTTCAATCTTCCGAGGAAACCCCTGACTTGCTTTTCTGTTTTGGGAGCTGGCATTTCTTGAATTGCTCTGACCTTATCTGGATCTACTTCAATTCCTTGCTGACTAACAATAAAACCAAGTAATTTTCCTGATCGGACACCAAAAGTACACTTAGCTGGATTCAGACGCAGTTGGAACTTTCTGAGGCGCTCAAATAACTTCAAGAGATGATTCAAATGATCCTCCTCACTCAGTGATTTGGCAATCATATCATCCACATAAACTTCTATCTCTTTGTGCATCATATCATGGAAAAGGGTGACCATTGCCCTCTGATAAGTGGCTCCTGCATTTCTGAGACCGAATGGCATAACTTTGTAACAATAAGTGCCCCATGGTGTGATGAATGTAGTCTTTTCCATATCGTCAGGATCCATCTTGATCTGGTTGTATCCTGAAAACCCATCCATGAAGGAGAAAATAGCAAATTTAGCAGTGTTGTCAACCAAAGTATCAATATGCGGAAGAGGGAAATCGTCCTTCGGACTGGCTTTGTTCAAATCCCTATAGTCCACACACATTCTGACTTTGCCATCTTTTTTAGGGACTGGCACAATATTAGCTACCCACTCAGGGTACTTTGCAACTGCAAGGAATCCAGCATCAAACTGTCTTTTGACCTCTTCTCGAATCTTCAGAGCCATGTCTGGTCTTGTTCTTCGAAGCTTTTTCTTGACGGGAGGACAATCTGGTCGAAGAGGTAACTTGTGGACCACTATGTCTGTGTCTAAACCGGGCATATCCTGATATGACCATGCAAACACATCTACATACTCTCTGAGAAGCTTGACCAATATTTCTCTAACGTCTGCCCCAAGTGTTGTACCAATCTTAACTTCCTTCTGGTCTTCATCAGTGCCAAGATTGATGGTCTCTACCTGCTCCTTATGTGGCTGAAGATCTGTGTGCTCATACTCAACTAATCTTGCCAGTTCTTCAGGAATGTCACAATCTTCCTCACTTTCATCTTCCGCTTGGTAGATGGGCGAATCAAAGTTAAGAGAGAATGTAGAGTCATTGGATTCAACAGGGTTTTCATTTATTCTGCATATGATAATGATTTGCTTTTATTAAAAGTGGAAAATAGAGAAATGCAAGAGAAAAAAGCTTTTTTTTTATTGGTTTTGAAAGATTGCCATTTTCTTTTAAAAGTGAAAAGAGAAAAAAACAGTAAATGATCAAAATAAGAGTTTAACAAAATGCCTTCATTGATAATAACTTTAAAAATGAGAAGAGGCCCTACAAAATACTCCCATAGCCTTGGGCAGAGCTAGGGAACTTTGAAAACATTGAAAAAACAAACAAATTACTTTGATAATGGAAAAAACTATGGGATCTCGACTGCCTCCCAATTGTCCAAGGCTTCTTCACACTGATACACTAGATGATTCACATCTTCATCTTCAGAAACTCCATCAATTGCATTGACCTGATAACCAGCACTGGAAAACACCTCTTGAATGGTCTTCGGACGTCCTTTAGCAGAGGTTGACGCTCCTTCTTTCGCATGAGTTGGTTTGTAACCCAACCCGCAACGATCTAGCTTCTGTTTGACTTCGATGACATCACCCCAACCTTCATAGCTTCTTTCTTCAATGGTGGAAATGGTACTCTTCAGCGATGCAAAAGATGGGATACCCTTCCCTTTTGGTTCCTCTACTTCCAAAAGGACAGCATTGGCTATCTCAAGAGCTTGGAAAGAAGTTTCCAAAGCATCTTCATCAGCCTCAATATAGCTAAAGGATGAAAGGTTGCTAACCATGAGATCTTCTTCCCCAGACACGGTTACCAGCTTGTTATCGACCACAAACTTCATTTTCTGATGTAGGGTAGAAGTGACTGCCCCAGCGGCATGGATCCAAGGTCTTCCCAGCAAGCAGCTATAATTAGGATTGATGTCCATAACCTGGAGAGTGATTTTGAAGACCTGTGGCCCAATCAAGATTGGTAGGTCTACTTCTCCAATAACCGTCCTCCTTGACCCATCAAAAGCTTTTACAATCAGTGCGCTGGGCCTCATCTCTGCCCCTTGATAAGATAACTTAGCAAGTGTTCTTTTCGGCAAAACATTCAATGAAGATCCTATATCCACAAGAACTCTTGCTAAAGTATCCTCTTGACATTTCACAGATATGTGGAGAGCACGGTTATGGTCCAAGCCCTCCTTTGGAAGATCCTCCATACTGAAGCTGAGATTGTTACATGCAGTGATATTGGCAATGACTCCATCAAACTGATTCACTGTTATATCATGCGTAACATGAGCTTGAGCTAGCAACTTCTGAAGCGCACTTCGATGAGCCGGAGAATGCATAAGAAGTGATAGGATAGATATTTTGGAAGGCGTTTGATGTAGCTGATCAATAACCTTATAATCACTCTTCTTAATGACTCTGAGAAATTCTGCATCCTCTTCTCCCAAGACTACTTCTTTATCCTTGTTGGCAACAGCTGGAATGACTTCTTTAGGCGGAGCCGTATTGACTTGCTGAGTATAAACACGACCACTGCGAGTCAAACGACCTGCACCTGCTATGTCAGCACTTGCAACTTTTGAAACTCCCTGGCGACTAGCTTTATCAATCTTCTGATGAACTCTCCCTGTATCATACTTCCATGGAACTGCTTTAGTGTCTTCATAAAGGAAAGAGTTACTCCTTTGTTCAAATCTTGGCTCAGGTATATTGAAAATTGGCACCACAGATTCTGGAGTATTGAAGATAGGTTGAACTCCTGAAGATTCAGGCAGGTTGAATACTGGCACCCAGGTAGAATCAGATTCAGGCAAGTTGAAAATGGGTTCAATCATTGCCACTTCATTCTTCTTCATATGACCGCTCACTTGTACGACACCTTCATCAATCAAAACTTGAACATCTTTTAAGACCAATTCACATCCCTTTGGACTATCAACACAACCTTCACAATTCTTATGACAGCTCTTCAGTAATACCCGCCCCCACTAATTTTGCATGGAAGTCTCGAAGCGGGGTCTTGATCTCTGTGGCGTTGAGAATAAAACCTTCTTCTGACTCGTCAACAATGGCATTTATAGACCCGTGCTTGGGTAAAGGATTATCTTTGACATTCGGACCAGTATTCCCAAATGACAGAATGTTCTTCTCCATCAAATCTTTCACGATGTACTTCAAAGCATAACAACCCTCCAAATCGTGCCCCGGGGCACCTTCATGGAATAAACAGTGAGCATTTGAGTTGTAATTTGGTGGGAGCGGATTTGGTGGAGGACCCAAAGGCCTTGGGGTAACCAAACCTTTCTTCAGCAGCGAAGGATATAACTCAGTGTAAGTTATAGGGATTCGAGGGTTAGGAGGCCTTCCACCTGGTCTTCTGTTCTGAAAATTGGGATTTGGATGAGGAGCTGGAGTCCTCTGCTGGTAGGCTGAAGCATTGGGCGCTTGTTGATAGCCTGGATTGTTGAGCATCGGTTGATAAGGTGGAATCATTGGAGCCGCTTGCTGATACATCGGTACTGCTTGAGTTGGCCGACACATCTGGACTTGTGGATTAAATGACGGTTGAACCGCCGCTACATAAGGATGTTGGGCATACTGCTGTTGACGAGCATACTGCTGTTGAGCCATAGGTGAAGGTCTCTGCCAAAGCGGATTTCTTCTTTGACTTGCCATTATCGCATTTGTCTCACCCTCTTTCTTCTTGTGGAAATTACTGGTAAATTTCTTGCCAATATTTCCACTACCACTGCTGGAACTGCCAGATGCACCACTCATCTTTCCAATCTTCAAACCGAGTTCTACCTTGATTCCCACAGCCACTAAATCAGAGAAACTAGCAGTTATGCTTCCCACCATTCTCTCATAGAATTCTGGTCGCACAGTGTCAACAAACCAGTCAGCTAATTCTTTTTCAGTCAATGGGGGCTCTACTTGAGAAGCGGTCCCTCTCCACCTTTGAGCATATTCCTTAAATGATTCAGAATCTTTTTGTGACATACTCAACAGTTGCCTCCTATCGGGAGCAAGGTCCATGTTGTACTTGTATTGTTGGATGAAAGCATCTGCCAAGTCTTGGAAACTGCGAATCTTCGACTGGTCAAGCGTCAGATACCATTTAGAGGAGATTCCCTTCAGACTGTCCTGGAAGCAGTGGATCATTAGTTTATCATTGTCCACCTGCGCAGCCATTCTTCGATAGTACATCAAGAGATGGTTCTTAGGACAAGTTGCACCCTCATACATATCAAAGGTGGGTATCTTGAACTTTGGAGGTATTACCAATCCAGACACCAGACACATCTCTCTGGCAGCAGCCCCAAAGATCTGGTCACCTTCAATCGCTCTTAACCTTTTTTCAAGGGTATCAAAATTCTCCTGCATCTTCACATGTTTCTCATCTCCGTTTTCAGACATATCTGGTGCTTCATACCCCTGATGGTCATTAAAGTATGGTTGGGCACGGGTATGCACAATGTCTTGTGTAAAATTAGCAACTGCATGATTCTCTTCATTAGTCACAGGAACAGTTTGTTGAGCAGCAAACCCTTGAGGAGGAGGCACAAAACCTTGGAAAGGAAATACCATGCCCTGAGAGGGAGGTGCGAAACTTTGAGAAGCTAAGCCTTGGGACGGAGGGAAGAAACCCTGAGTAGCAAGTCCTTGGGAAGAAGGAATAACACTTTGAGAAGCAAACCCTTGTGAAGGAGGGAAGAAACCCTGAGCAGCAAGTCCTTGGGAAGAAGGAATAACACTTTGAGAAGCAAACCCTTGTGAAGGAGGGAAGAAACCCTGAGCAGCAAATCCTTGGGAAGAAGGTATAAAACTTTGAGAAGCAAACCCTTGTGAGGGAGGGAAGAAACCCTGAGTAGCCAGTCCTTGAGAAGAAGGAATAAAACCCTGAGCAGCAAATCCTTGGGAAGAAGGAATAAAACTTTGAGCAGCAAAGCCTTGGGAAGAAGGAATAACACTCTGAGAAGCAAAACCTTGAGAAGGAGGGAAAAATCCAGGAGGAAACCCAAAAGGAGGCCAGGTCACAGGGGTAGTGACTGATGACGTAGGCTCAGTCGTTGCAGTGACAATTTCTGACACCACAGTCTGCTGGGTATCCATCTTCGCTCGAATAACCTGCAACATTTCCATCATCTGACCCATATCTCCACAAATCTCAGTAAGCTCTTCGTTAACTCTGTCCATCTCTAGGTCTCTTTCAGCCATCCTCTTTCTGGCTTGAGCTCGAGTGTAGTACTTGCGTGAGAGCCTCAGTGTGAAAGCTGAATTGAGAGAAGATGACGGGAATGAGTTTTACATGAAAAAAATGCAAATGAAATGCCAAATGTATGAGTGCAATGTGAAAATTTATCCAAGGAACTTAAGAAACAATTTGCAAATACCAAGGAACACATAATAATCAAAAGGATATGATTTCATTAAATTCAAAAAAGTGATACAAAGTCTTGAGTACATCTTCAAAAATCCCAAACAAAGCTTAATAAAGACAAAGACAAAGTCCTAAGGAGATTCTCCTAAAAGCCTCAAGTTGAGCTTCTCGATTTGTGCCTTCATCTGAGCCCTTTCAAGCATAAGTTGATCCACGATCGACTTCCAAGAAGCGTCCCCCTGAGTGCTGGAGGAAAATAAATCCTCTTGTGCTTTCCTTTTCTTGTTGGAGAGCTCTTCTTCTTCCTTCATCTTCAGTTTTCTTCTAAGTTCTTCATTCTCACTACTGATGATCTGATGTCGATTCTTCCATGCATTCTTCTCTCGAAGCTCTTTTTCCAAATCAATCTTCAGCTTCTCTGCATCATCCATAAAGATCAGAATGTGTTTCTTGAAGATCACAGGATCCTGGCGAGGGTAAGGCATCTTCAGACTGATTGCCCTATCTCGTACCCATTGGAGATAGGGTTCCATAGAAACACAATTCGGCTTTCCCAAGCTACTCCTCCCCTTCCTATGGATGTACTTCCAAGCTTGCATAATTTGTTTCTTGAGCTCTGGTTCTTCGTCATCCTTAAAGAAAATTCCTTCCACTTCAACACTCTTAGGTTTGTCCCTCAACGGATACCCGAGTTGGCGGCGAGCCAAAACTGGATTATAGCTGATTCCTCCCTTAGTGCCAAGAAGAGGCACATTAGCAAAATCACCACAGCTATCAATAATCAATGCTCCATCATAAACACGATTGTACCAACTAATGTCAGAGTGGGTAAGAGACATGATCCTTTGTGACCACCACAAACCATCCTTAAGATTCCAAAATGAAGCTTACTTAGGCAAGTGCGAAATAAACCACTCGTACAACAATGATGCACAACAAGTAATCATCCCTCCCTTATGGAGATTCCTCAGATGGATGGAATGGTACGTGTCTCCGAGCAAAGTAGGGACCGGGTTCTTCTTCAGAAAGATCTTGATGGCGTTCAGGTCGACAAAGTCTTCAAAGTTTGGGAAAAGCAACACTTCATATATTAGCAGAATAAAGGTCGCCTCAAAAGCTTTCATATCCTTCACACTAACAAAATTCTTGGCCTTTTCTACCAAAAACTTTGTAGGGAATCCAAAAACCTTTCCTTCATAGGTCATATTTGCCTTGACCTCAGGAACACTCAAATATGTTGCCTTTGCAATCTCCGCTTCTTCAGGGTCCTTCTCTAGAATAGGGAATGGAAACTCATCCTTAACACGTGATCCCACCAGAACTGAATACTCTTCCAAAGTAGGCGCCAATTGGTAATCAGGGAACGTAAAACAGTGGTAGAGAGGATCATAAAACTGGAGCATCACAGAGAGCAGCCTTCCGTCCCACTCAGTCTTAAGTAAAGCTAAAAGTCTCCTATGCTTCTCCATGAAGGCTTCTTGATCCAAAACCAAATCTCTTAATTTCCTTAAGTCTTCGAGTTTGGGAGTTTTGAATGTGTACTTGACAGTCTTTCTTCTTCCAAAGTCCATGATGATACCTATGATATTTGCAAAGATAAAGTTTCTGAGTTCCTTGAATAAATGGTAAAAATGATGCTTCATGATGCGTGAATGCACAAACACAAACACAAACAAGGCTTAGGTTCAAAGCTTGCATGAGGTCGAAGGTTCAACCCTCCCAAAAAGGTATGTACTATGAGGTTATTTGTACCTGTACAACGGGTTCTAAAAGTTCCCAGAATCACTGTCCCATCTTTCGGATATTACCGACTTCCCAACTCGACTTGGTAATCAGTAATATTCTCAAGAGAGTCTCATCCGAGTGCAGTATCGCGTATCAACTATTTCGGATTTACACCCTCATAGTCATCGCACTACATCCCTAAAAAGGCCAAGTGGGGGTAATTGTTCTACGGTCCTCAGCATTAATGGCTCTCAGGTTGAATATAGTAATGTTTTCACGACTGAACTCGATCAACAAAACTACATCCGAGGAGGCCTCCACTGAGTGGTGGTGTCTCAAGTCAACTTGGTCGGGACTCAACTCCCTACAAGCCTTCTTGAATATACCACCGTCCTATCTTATTTGCACTCAAGTCCGGGTTAGGACTTATCTCACCACACATGGAACACCCAACAAAAATCCAAAATAATAACAAGCAATACAACAACAAATATACAAGGTGGGCTTAACCCTAAAAAAAAAGAGTCCCCAGTGAAGTCGCCATTTCTGTCGCGGTGAGAATCGGATACCAAGCTATTGATTGAGCTTGAATCGCAAAACATTTATGTTCACCACCGACTTTAATTTAATCCAAAGGGAAAAGGGAAAAAGATCGTAAAAACCCTAAATGAGGAGAAACTAGGTTCGGGGGTTGGTTATACCTAGGGAAGGTGTTAGCATCCTAAGCATCCGCAGTATCCTACGGGAACCTCTTGTTAATATTTGTATTTTTGTTTTTTATTGCTTGCTAAAATTAAGGGAACCTAAGGTTTTATTTCTAATGGTGCTCGCACAACATCGCATCGATGCCTACGTATCGGGTGTAGAATCAGAGCACTCGTAGTTCTCCTAAGGATTAACGAACACTTGGTTACGCTCAAGGTTCGCGGGGGAAGGTAAGTGTTATGGCAAACACTCACGTGACTTTAGGAAAGTCACAAAAAGTTCTAAAATAAAAAGTCCTAATGGCTAAGGTCAAAAAGGTAACTAGGGATGGCTAAACTTCCTATGACATTGAGTCAACTGCAGGAGCTCTTTCCCTTTTGGATTTAAATGCAAAGAAGGTAAAGTAGATAAATGAGGGTGCAAGCTCCTAAGTCTAAGGCATAGGCTGCTACTTGCAAAAATGGACTGAATAAAGTAAATGGAAATGCAAGGTAAAAGGCTTAGTAACCAGGCTATGGCTCAATGTATGGATCGAGAATGCGGGGGTAGAAGACAAACGCGGTGCGTCCATTTGCTTAAGTTGAAAAGCTGTGAAGTGTAAGGAAATGTGCAGATGGCGATCGTAAAACGACCGACTTACGTGTGTGAGTGAAGTGTGTGGAGTTCACTTGGCGTTGAACCATGGATTTATTATCTTTGAAAAAAAATGTGCGCTTTCAATTTGTTTTAACAGGTATATGGTCATGATGCAAAATAAATATAAACATAGTATGCATACAACCAAGACAATCGGAAGATTAAATTTAAACTCTCACTAAAGGATCTAAAACTAAGTTAAACAAACTCTATCTTAAACAAAAAAAGAACTATATGAATATTTTTTGGATTTTTATAAAAATAAATGATTAATTAAGTATGTGCTAAAACAAAATAGAAAAGAAGGAATTGGATTTGAAATATTTTTTGTATTATTATTTTTTTATATGTGTCTATAATAATAAAGTAGAAAAAAAAGAAATTTGAAATTAAAATGTTTTTATTTACTTATTTATAAGTATGTAGATTTATAAATAAAAAATAGAAAGGAAATTTTGAAATTGAAAGTTTTTATTTATTTTATGTAGATTTCTAACTAAAGACAATTTTAAAATTTAAAGCTTATTTATTTATTTTGTATGTACATTTTTTAACTACTTATAATGATAATAATAGAGAAGAAAATTCTAAAATTAAAATATTTTTTATTATTTATATGTATTTAAAATGAGAAAATAAATTATCTAAAAATTAGTTTAAAAGAAATAATTGCATGGTAAGGTATATTTTTTAGATTTTTTTGAAGAAAAGGCTAATGGGCTGGTTAAAAGGAAACAGGGGGGTCTGGATAGAAAGGGGCCCATTGGGGCGACCCACCTAAGCAAGAACGAAACGGACCGGGTCCGACCCATGACCCGGTCTTGTTCTAAAGTGAGAGAGGAAAGAACATGACCTGAAACGCGTTTCCCTTCACAGCCCTCAGAAAAATTCCCAATTTCTCCCAAAATCAAAACCCTCAGAAATCAAACAAACTCAATTCACTCTCTCACCGAATCTCTCTCTCACGAAACTCTCTCACTCTCAGCGGAGATGCGGTACGGCGAAGGGTACCGCGGTGGTTCGCGGTTCACGAGCTTGGCTAACGGCGGCGGGTGTTTTATGCGGTTTCCGGTGATATTTGATGGTGGTCGTCTGAGTTGATGTTGGATGAGCGGATGGGTCGGTGAGTTTGGTGGCTGGGGCTGGAAGATGGATGGTGTGAGGGTTCCGTCTGGATTGGTTTGCAATCGGATTCGCTCACGACCTCGCGTTTTCGTCTTCGCTCAAACTCCTCACAGCGTGTGAATCGTACTCACGGATTCTCTCTCAGTTTCAATTCGCGACAGCTCTCGCTTACACGGTGGTTGCGCGGTTTATGGATTTTGGTTGTGTTTTTGGTGAATGGTTATGCGTTCAGAGAGAGGTTTTGCGTTCTGGTGGTTCGGCGAACGGTTGTGAGAGGGTTGAAGTTCAGAGCTGACAGTTTGTGAAAGGGTTAACGGCGGTTTGAGGTGATGATGGAGCGCTTGGTTTACTCGCGGATTTAATTTCAACGGTGATTTGAAGGGCGAGTTTTTGAGTTCTCAGGTTTTACTTCTGTGATTTGGTTGCTCAGATTCTACTTTTTGCATTTTTTTGCTTTGAGGGTGGTGATGAAATTTTGTTTTATTTGGTGACAGATGAAAAAAAGAAAGTGTTGGTAAGTGTTTGCGGTTAAAAGATTCGGTGAAGGTGAATGAATCATTTGTTGCAGTGAGTTAAGTGAAGGTGAATGAAAATTAGGATGAGCCGAGTTATTGAAGAATTTTTTTTGTTTTGATTTGCAGATGCTTATTGAAAGATGAGAAGAGAGGTTCTGATTTTGTGCTCTTATCTTCCTGATTTTTGTATCAGCTTGGTGAAATTTGTGGAAACGGCTGGTTGTGGACAAAGATGTTCAGAGGTTCGTGTCTTTGAAGAGTTTTGGCGATGATGGATGGTTTTGTTCAAGGTTCGTGTGGCTCTGAATCTTAAGGTTTGTGTTTTGACAGTGTTTGGTGGTTGCGGCGATGTTTTACAATCTCTGTGATGAGGGTTTTGAGTATTGGCTAGGTTGGTGTTTTATGAAGTTTGCTGGAGTTTTCTGAGGAGGATTGTTGCAGGTGGCGGTGATGATGCGGTAGATGAAGCCTCGGTTTGACGATGGCTGGTCTATTTTGAAATGGTAGTTTGTGTTCTTGCGGTGGTTGCTCAGGTTTTGGTTATGCAGGCCAGTTATGAAGGGTGGAATAGTTCGGTTGTTATGGTATTGTTGAAGGTCAGCGGTATGAGAGGATAAGTGCAGTGAGGATTGAAGGAGGGTTGGTTTTTTTGTTTGCAGCATAAGGATGAAGATGAGTTATGTGGTATCAGTTTCAGGTTGTAGAAAAATGTTTGATTTGAGTTTATGGTTTTGTAGTTTGGTGAAGGTTGAATGGTTTTTGTTCACTTTTTGGTTTCTTTGATTTCTGAAAATGGTTATTATTTTTCGCTTTTCCAGTTTCGTTTTGGGACATGAAGTTGTGACTGCAGTTTTTTTCATTTGTGATGGACATGTAGGTTATAGTGATAAAGCTGCTGCTGATTTGTGATGAAGTTTTGGATTTTTGAAGTTTTTTATGACTTTGTTTTTGTATATGCAGATTTGACTTGAAATGAAACTAAAAGAAAAAAACTAGCTATATGAACAAAAATGCTGGAAAAAAAAGTGAAGGAAAAGAGAACAATACCGACCCGAAAGTTATCGGGGTGAAGAATCCACAAGTAAGCCTCCTTCTTTTTGGTTGTTGTTTTTGCTGATTTTTTGAAGTTGTTCTTGGCTGAATTTTGGGGTTATTTGGTGCTGTTTTTTGATATAACAGTGGATGTGTTGTGTTGTGTTTTGAGGGTGTTCTTGGTGTGTTTAGGGGGCTGTTTTGTGTGTAGTTGTGCTGCTCATTTTGAGTTGTTTCTGCTGAATTTTTGTAGTGTTTGAGAGCTGTTTGCAGTGTTCTAAGGGCTGAATTTGGTTGTTTTGAGAGCTGTTCAGTGGCTGATTTTTTTGAGATTTTGAGAGCAGTTTTTTTTTTGTAGTGTTTGTGAATGTAACAGTGGCTTATATGGCTTGGTTCATTTTTTTTTTAATTTGAAATTCTGTACTGATTACTTGTAGGTGAAGGGTGTTTTGAGAGAGGGAACAAATCTGATTTTGCAGCAGTAGTGGGAGGCTATAGCAGGTTGTTGGTGGCTGCATGGAGCTGTTGAGGGGCTGTATGGAGCAGGCTGTTTTGGCCTTGTGGTCCTGCTGAATTTTTGTATTTTTGTGCTGGGTTTTTGTACCATTTTTCTTTGTAATTGTAACATGGATATGGAATATGGCTATGTATATAAAACTATTATTTTTTTTAAGAAATTCTATTGTATAAATGCAACTTGTAACAATGTGATGAATTAAATTTTGAAGGAGATTTGAACTTGGGATGAATTGGAATGGAAATTGGGATAAAATGAAAAAAAAAAAAACTTGAATTTAAAATTTAAAATAAATTAAAATAAAAAATAAATATGGAAATTGGAAATAAATTAGAAATGAAATCTTAAACTAAAAATAAAATTAGAAATTGAAATTAAATTAGAAATAGAAACTTAAAAAAAATGGATTAAAAGAAATAAACAATTAGAGATTATAATTAAATTAGAAATGGAGGCTAAACTAAAAAAGGGGTGAATTAAAAAAAAAAAAGTTAAAAATAAAATCACATTAAGAAATAAAAACTTTGAAAATTGAAAAATATAAATAAAATTACATTTAAAACTTTAAAATTGGAAATAAAATTACATCTTTTTTTTTTTAACAAAACTTTGAGAATAAAATAGAGATAGAAATTAAAATTGAAGTTAAAATCAAAAACACGAAAATGGATTAAAAGGTTAGAAATGAGAAATAAAAATTAAAATCAAACTAAATAATAACTTGAAAATGAGTCGAAGGCAAATAGAAAATTAAATCTGGAATTTCCCTGCTAAATGCGATGAATGTATGATGCGAGCAGTTAGGGGTAAAATTTGGGGTGTGACAGATGGGGACGGCTATCAGGCTTGGAAAGTAAAGTAAACAACGATGGGGACGACCATCAGGTAAAAGCTGATGAAGGACGATCATCAGAAAAAGGAAAAGGGACTACGACGGGGAAAGCCATCAGGTTAAAGAATAAATGAAATATCTGATTAGGGACGGTCATCAAAGGTGAAGGAAGATCACCTAGCAGGGGACAGCCTGCTCTTTATTACGACATAGGACGAATGCCGGATAGAAAAGGTCAACGATGGGGACGGCCATCAGATAAGCATGATGAAGAACGATCATCAAGAGGTGAAGGACGATCACCTAGCAGGGTACGGCTGCTCTTGGGGATTATCGTGACATAGGACGAATGTCGGATAACAAGATCGACGATGGGGGTGGCCATCAGATAAATGATGAGGGGCGATCATCATAAGGTGAAGGACGATCACCTAGTAGGGGACGGCTGCTCTTTATCACGACATAGGACGAATGCCGGATAGGACAAATTTGTTTTGTTGGCGACTTACTAGGGAATGGTAAACACAGACGAGGTCTTACATCTTTAAAATAAAAGGTATAAGTGTTTGACAGTGTGTATAGACTAAAAATGTAGACGAGCACCTTTAGAACCACGATACGGACGAGTATCGGTAGAAACAAACGCTGACACGTGTTTAAGAGTGATGATACGAACGAGTATCAATCGGCTGAGCAAAGAACACGAACGAGTGTTGAATCTGCTGAGGGGTGATATATATAAGATACGGACGGTTGTCAATGACCTCTGTATAAGTATGTACAAGTATGATCTATTGGTGAAGTATATGCACGACACGGACGAGTGTCAAAAGATTGAGCAAGGGACACGGACGAGTGTTTGACTTGCTGGGGAAGTATGACACAGACGAGTGTTGAAAAGAGCATGTATAAATATAAACAGGTATCTATGTTTGAGAGTGTAAAGGGGGTGCTTTGGCTTTTATCTGCAGGGGATATGAGTTTTATATAATGCTGGTGAAGTGAATATGGTATTTGCAGGTGATTGGCTCTAACCTGGCTCATGATCATACAAATGTTTTATTTTTGCCGTAATGCTCTGTTTTAGACGGAATGCTACGCTTATTTTGGGGAAAAATGATGCGAAATGCTATGATTATGCAAATGAGAAAACCGATCCGAGATCCGGATCCTGCGGGGATAAAGATCTCTGGGCGATCTTCCTGGAGGGAGAACTCAGCTGGGGACAGAGATCATTGGCTGGTCTGTCTGGAGGGAGAAATCCGTCGGGGATGAGGAAGTTTCAGCAACTCCGTTGGGGACGTGTTTCAGGCATTGCTCTACTGGGGAGGCATTGGCAACTCTGTGGGGAAGCAAGTCCACCGACTCTGCTGAGGATGAGAGAATCCTGGCAATTCTGATGGGGAATAGAAAGTTCCTGACCACTTTGTTGGGGAGAAGACGTCAGGCATTGCTCGGGAGATCCTGCTTGGGGAGGAGATAACTTCTGGAAAGTAATATGCAGGGGATTGATGAATTCCTCAAGGGATCCTCTAGGGAGATAAAAACTTCTCGAGGAAATATTTCTTGTCAAAGAGTCATGTTGATGATGCGATTGCTGACTTAGCTGGGGATACTGTGCTTGATATGCCCCATGATGTGAAAGATTGTCTGCCTTGAACACCTGTAACTTGTTAAGACAAAGGAAAGTGCACAAGTGTCCCGAGGTATCCTCAACCGGATTCCGTCATAGGAGTTAGATTTGTCTGAGAGCAACATATTTCCTACAAGAATTTATTAAAAATGGCTCATATTTTTTCATGCAAGTATTGTATTATGAACTTTGGACATTTTGCAAACGAAATAGAAATGTACAAAACAAAGTGTGACTGAAAATTCTGATTTTATTGATGTGTGTGCTCTGAATAGGCAAGTACAATCAAAGAAGTGAATCCCCTGAAAGGAGGAGATTTCTGTAAATTGAGAAAATAAAAGTGTTGGAAATGTTGAAGATGACACTCTAGTGAGCTTCCTTGCTATGACCTGTATGACCTTGACATTTTTCTTCTCTTGCTTTCTGAAGAAGGTTGATTCTGACCGACGTTTTGTCCTTTCGAAGCTTGCCATGTTTTGATTGATACAGACGAATTCAGAATGCAGTTATTCGCTTATTCCCTGATTTTGCATGGATCGCCCTTTCGGGTTTTCAATCCACTGGGATACCCATTTTTCCTGAGCTATCCGATGTGGCTTTTCAACTAAGTGGCTGTACATTTTTTTTCTTTCAATTTTTCCCTTATTTTTGCCCGAGTCTCTTATTCTGTTTTTGACTCGCCGGGATCCCCTATTTTTTCCTGGACTTACATTCTGTTTTTTTTCAGCGGATCATTTTTTGCGAAGTATTTTTTTACTGCATCTGAATTCACAGGATACGGGAAGTCTTCACCATCCATGGTTGCGAGCATCAGTGCTCCACCCGAGAAGACTTTAGTTATCACATAGGGACCTTCATAGTTTGGTGTCCACTTGACCATGTGGTCTTTATGAGGAGGAAGAATCCTTTTTAGAACAAGCTCTCCCACTTGGTATTCCCGAGGTATGACTTTCTGATCGAAGGATTTCTTCATTCGCTTCTGATACAACTGCCCATGACAGACAGCTGCTAATCTCTTCTCTTCAATCAGACTCCGTTGATTATATCGAGATCGGACCCATTATGCTTCATCTAGTTTTACATCCATCATTACCCGTAAGGAGGGTAATTCAACTTTAACAGGTAGGACAACTTCCATACCATATACAAGTTGATAAGGTGTTGCCCCAATAGATGTTCTGATAGAGGTTCGGTACCCGTGCAAGGCAAATGGTAGCATCTCATGCCAGTCTTTGTAGGTGACTACCATCTTCTTCATAATCTTCTTGATATTCTTGTTAGCGGCCTCAACAGCGCCATTCATCTTCGGCCTGTAAGGAGAAGAGTTGTGATATTGAATCTTGAAATCCCGACAAAGTTCTGCCATCATCTTGTTGTTCAAATTGGAACCATTATCAGTAATGATTCGCTCGGGAATTCCATATCGACAGATGATATCTCTTTTCAGAAATCTGGTTACCACTTGCCTGGTGACATTTGCATATGAAGTTGCATCAACCCATTTGGTGAAGTAATCAATGGCTACAGGATGAATTTGTGACCATTTGAAGCAGTCGGTTCAATCTTTCCAATCATATCAATACCCCACATGGAGAAGGGCCAAGGTGAAGACATTACATTCAAAGGATTCAGAGGCACATGCACTTTATCCGCGTAGATCTGGCATTTGTGGCATTTTCTGGCATAGGCACAACAATCTGCATCCATTGTGATCCAATAGTAACCTGATCTTAAAAATTTCTTTTCCATTGCATGTCCTCCAGCATGGGTACCGAAAGAACCTTCATGTACTTCGTGCATCAATAGGTCTGCTTCCTTCTTGTCAACACATCTGAGCAAGACCATGTCGAAGTTTCGCTTGTACAAAGAACCATCAGTATTGAGGAAGAAACTACCGGCTAGCCTTCTTAATGTCTTCTTATATTTGACGATGCCCTAGGTGGGTACGTCTGAGTTTCCAAGAAGCATTTGATGTCATGGTACCAAGGCTTGTTATCGGTGACGATGTCTACAGAGAATACATATGCTATTATGTCCAGTCTGGATACCAAAATCCGAAGTACATGGTTATTTGCTTGTACTTTAATCATGGAAGAAATGGTAGCCAAAGCGTCTGCAAACAGATTCTCATCTCGAGGGATGTATCCAAGCTTAATTGTTGTGAAGAAGGTCAATAATCTCCTCGTATAGTCACGGTAGGGAATCAGATGCTCCTGATGAGTGTACCACTTGTCGTTGGTCTGATTGATTACCAAAGCTGAATCTCCGAATACATTCAAGGTTTTGATCTTGAGGTCAATGGCTTCCTCAAGACCCATGATACAAGCTTCGTATTCTGCTTGGTTGTTAGTGCAGGAAAAGGTGAGTTTTTCCGAGAAAGGCATGTGGACTCCCTTGGGTGTAATAAGTACTGTCCCAACTCCACGACCGTTGCAATTAACTGCCCCGTCAAACATCATAGTCCATGCTTCTTCTGGGTCAGGCCCTTCAGTGTGAACAGGCTATTCAAAGTCTTTTGCTTTCAAGAACATAATGTCTTCATCTGGGAAATCAAATCTCATAGGCTGGTAATCATCAATGGGTTGCTCATCCAGATAGTCAGACAATACACTGCGTTTGATGGCCTTTTGAGATGTGTATTGAATGTCATACTCTGTTAGAATCATTTGCCATCTTGCAACCCTTCCGGTAAGTGTTGGTGTTGCACTCCAAAATTTGCCCTCACCAAGACAAGAAATTGTGTACTAAGAGGTTCACAAGGTTCACAAGACATCTCATGAAGTTCACAAGGTTCACAATTAGTCAGAAGGTTTGACAATTCCCTCAGACAATGCATCCTCCTAAGCAGTGCATCTTAAACTAGGGTTTTGACTTTCATCAAGCTAAATGGACTTCCAAGACTTCAAGTGAGCTTCATAGCATCCCATATGTGTTCAAGAATCCCCATGTCAAGTTTCAAGACTTTTCTTAAAGGTTTGCTCAGTCAGACGATCAGATAGGCTAAAATCAGTCAAAGTAGTTAAAAAGTCAAACTGAGGTCAACTGTGGTCAAACCAAAGTCAAACTTCATTATTTTTTGCCCACATCAATTATATGAAGTAAAATTCATCATTTGATCAAGGGTTTATCATGATTCATCAAGGAAGTTTCAGATCATCAAGAATCAGGAGTTTCTAAATTAGGGTTTTCATAGGAAAAGTCAACTGAACTTTGACCAGCCATAACTTTCACATGCTTCATCAAAATTTTTCCATCCAAAGCTCATTTTGAAGGAAATTGAATACTCTACAACTTTGTGTCTTACAAGCCAAGCCCAAAAATGCTTCATTTGGAAGGTATGAGCTAAGACATTATAGGTCATTTCAAAAGTCAACAAAAAGTCAACATCTTCCAAAGAGCATAACTTGAAAATGGTAAAAGATATGGACATGAGACCAAAGAGGTTGGTTAGAGGACTCTTTAAGATTTCCAAAATGTCCAAGAACACCTTCATAGCATTAAAATTGAGGGATTTGTGCCCTTGCAAAGTTGGGAAATGTTTGAGAGGTTTATGAAGCAAATGGGGTCTTAGAACCAAATTTCTCCAAATGGGCTTGCTTTTTTATGATCCAAACACTTCCATGACATCATGCACGAATTAAAAAATATTTATTCATATTTTTATTCATTTTATTTTATTTATTATGATTTTTTACATTAAAATCATTTTAAATCAAAATAAAATATAAAAGTGTGAATATTTGATTTGATTTTGGTTCTAGAAGGTCTTAATGGTTATTTAGAAGTGATTGAAACTATACAAATTCAGATCATACAAAAATAGCAATGATATATCCAAATTTTCAATATTTTAAAGGCATGTCTTTTTCAATCTCTAACTATCCAAAAGTCCAAAATATGATGTGGTTTTTTAACCTAATTTTGTTCTACTACATATAGAGAACTCATACAAACATAAAGAGAAAAAACATTAGCCTCCAAGAGCAAGAACCAAATTTCAAGAAATTCAGAAAAAAAAGTTATCCCCGTCATCATCATTATCAAGTTCATACAAAAATGCATGAACTGAATTGAAATTTTGAAGCTTTCTTTAGTTTTTTTAATTCCATTTATTCTTGATATTTTAATCATTTTTGTTTATCTAACGTTGTTTGTCTCATGTTATAGAAGCTTTCTGGGTTGATTATTCGAAGCTTCATGACCAAAACCGAATCCTACCATAGTTAGGGTTTCAAGCTCAAATTTGGGGTTTTTACAAATTTCGCAGGAAATTTCAGAGGTCAAGAGGTTTATTCATGAGGATTGCGTATAGCCTAGTGGCTAAGGTTGGAAACTGGAAGGTCAAGGGCGTGAGTTCAATTCCCACTCACAATATTTTGGGCAAAAACCTGCTTTTCTTTCATATTTTCCTTTAATTTCTCTAATTAACACATTTTCTAATTGATTTATCTTTTTAACCATGATTAACCTCAAAAATTTTCTCTAAATTAAATATTTTCCTATTTTCACTCGTTTTTATGTTATTCTTTATCCGCCTTATCATATAATATATGTTTTCCATGTTTAGTAACATAGGCACGCATGACCCAATGGTAAAGGTTCTCTAGAATTTGAAATTAAAAGGGCTTGGGTTCAAACCCTGGACATAACATTTTGGCAAAGAAACATGGGTTCTTCATCATTTTCTTTCTTTTCCTTAATTTATCTTTTAAACATGGTTAACCTATTATTTTTAATTAACTTTTTTTAACAAATCTTTTTTTTTTATTAAATTTAGATTAGCATTTTTTTATTAGTATTATTACTTTTATATTTAGGTTTATTAAAACCTCAAACTTTTTTTTTTATAAAAACCTTAATCAACCTTTAAATGTTTTTTAATTTAATTAATTCTCATAATTCATTTTTCTTAGATTTATTTAATTATTAGGCTATTTTAATATAAACTGTTTATATATTTTCTTTTGTAAAACTCAACCTTGAAAAATTTTGTTTTACTAACATGTTTTTTTTTCATTTTTATTATATAATAGGTATTTGTTACACTTATTCATATGCAGGCCCACAACCTAGTGGTAAGGAACTGAGGTTTGGAGCATTTTGATGAAGATACATGGGTGTCCCAGTGGCAAAGAACTGAATGAAGCAAAAAGGGCAAATCCCCAATATTTTGGGTATCTCTAACTTTATTTTTCCCTTTTTCATCAAATTATGTATTTTCTTTGAATTTCCTTATTTTTATTATTAAACAAATTTCTAAAAGATAAAACATAATCCTTTTTTTATTTTATTTTTAAAACTTACATTTTTATTATAAACCTTAATTATTTTTCATAAACCTTAATTTTTTCCCCTAAACCCTAATTTTATTAACCCTAATTTTTATTAACTTTAATATTTAACTTAATTAAATAATTAATATTTTTTATTATAAGTAATTATTATTTGTTTATTATTTTAATTGTTATAATTTTCTTCTAAAATTTTCTAAATCATTTATTTAACTTAAAAAATAATATTTTCTCTTAAATTGTTATTTTTCTTTATATTTTTACTAACCCCTTTTATTATTATTATTATTTCATTATTACTAACCATTTAAATTATTGCTTATTTATTTTCTATTTTATCGTTATTATTATTTTTCCGATTATATTGTAACTATCCCAAAGCTTTGTAATAGTTTAGGTTTATATTTTTGCTTTATTTTTATTATAAATATATTAACTGTGCGGTTAGTAACTATAGGGTGTGCATAACATGTTTGTGATTAAAATTAATTTAGAAAATTAATTAAATAAGATAAATATTTGAACATGAACACTCATACACGTAAGTCGATCTTTGATCGCCATCTTGCACTTTCTAAGGTTACTCCTCATGTTGCCTAATTATAAGGTCAAGTAAGGTGTCTTAAAGTAAAGTCCCTTTTCATTAAATATCATCAGGTCCCTTTAAGATTATAAGATCAAGTCCCTTCGATGTTGCCTACGGTAAATGATCTTGTCCCTTCGAATAAAAGATGATAAGTCCCTTCGCATTGCTAAGACACCTTACAGTTGCCTAAATTCAGATGTCCCTATACATGTCCCTTAACACATCCAAGGTAATGACTACCTATTCCTTAATAATAGGGATAATCTTACCATTGAAAGACATAAAGAACAGTAAATACTTAATATAGGGTAGGTTTCTCTTAATTACTTGCTCACACTTTTCAAAATACTTCATTACACTTCACATTTCAAACAAATTTTCAAAACAAAGTCTTTATATACATCCATACGAGGATCATTATAAAGCACTTAGAAAATTTTTAATCACACACTACACCTTTCTCAAAACAATTTAAAGTGAGCTAAGTAACTAAGAGCCCATGGATAACCATGGATATAAAGGGTGCTAACACCTTCCCTTTGTATAACCTACCCCCCGAACTCAAAATCTTTTTAAGGTCTTTCCTGTTCTTTTATGTCCTTTCCTTTTGGATAAAATAAAAGTCGGTGGCGACTCTTGCTATCCATAACATTTAACTAAAGTCAGTTCTCCCACCGTGTTACAGAACTGGCGACTCTGCTGGGGATTTAAGAAAAGAGGGGTACCCTTAGGAATTAGATCACTTTAAACTTGTTTGCCTTGTTTGCTTTATACTTATCTGTTGGGTGCTCTTATGTGTGAAAGATCCTAACCCGGATCTAGTGTACCTTAGGTAAATGGCAATAGACCAAGGAAACTGTACGGCGTATACCGATATGGTTGATCTGGTGGCCATAGTTAGTGTGACTTCTTGGTTGGTGCTTATGTTCCTTAAGCAAGTTGAGGATAATATGAGGCTGCCATATGTTGTTAATACACTAACTGACTTTTAGAACCCTAGTCATCCCATCTTGGCCTTTAGAAAGTAGTGAGATAACCGGCTTTGGTGAAGACTAAAGTTGGCTGATACTCGATACTACGCTCATTGAGATCCTAAACTTGGAGGGTTTTGGTTGGCAAGTAAGTTGCCTACTGAACAACCACCCTTGTGAAGGATCAATGATATTGAGATCCCTTAGAACCTGGTTACTTTATAGGATAGGATGAACCATCTAAACTTCAGGGGAGGTTACTTACCTTTAAACTTCATGCAAGCCTTCAAACCTATGGCTATTGTGTGACTTGTTTGTGTGTGCCACATGTTTGTGATTGAGCATAGCATCATAACATCATCATGCATCATAATCATAGCATTTTCACTAACCATTTCAAGGACCAAAGGATTTATCTTTGTTCTTTGTTGCAGGTCATGGCTTCTGCTCGTAGGAATACTATCCGGATCAACTTTGTAGGAATACCTCCTAAGCTTAAGGAATTGATCTCTCAAGTTTCTGAAAACTCCCGGTTCATCAAGAGACATGGTCACTTACTGGATCTAGTCACTTCAGGGTTCAATGAAGACATGATGAGTGTCATGTTTCAGTTCTTTGACCCTAAACATCATTGTTTCACATTCCCCGACTATCAGTTGGTACCTACAATGGAAGAGTTCTCCAAACTACTGGGTATACCTATCCTCGATCAAAGACCATTTACAGGCTTGGAAAAAGAGCCTAAACCTGAAGTCATTGATGCAGCCTTACATTTGAAGAAATCAGACATTGTCCTAGAAACAAGAAGTGGAGTTAAGGGTATTCTTGCTAAGGTATTGATTGAGAAAGCTCAAGTGTTCCTGAAGGCTATGAGTCATGATTATTTTGAGGAGATCTTAGCCCTATTGATTTATGGCTTAGTGTTGTTCCCAAATCCAACCAATTCATAGACGTACATGCCATCAACATATTTCTGACTCATAATCCAGTGCCTACATTACTTGGAGACGTCTTACACTCTCTTCATACCCGTACTACGAAGGCACAATGAACTCTGATGTGTTGTGTACCTCTATTGTCTAGGTGGTTTATTTCTCACCTTCCTCGATCAGTGATAAAGAATGAACAAGGGTTAAGGTGGTCTAAAAGGATCATGTCACTTTTTCATTCAGACATTCATTGGTGTTCTATATCTATGGAGAATGTTACTATCATTGACCGTTATGGGGAATTCCCCAATATGCCACTCCTTGGCATAAGAGGGGGCATTACCTACAATCCTTCTTTAGCTCTACATCAGTTTGGTTATGCTCGGAGCAATGGTCCTCATGACATGCTTATTCAAGGAATTGTGTTCGACTACGACAATGATCTGCAAGGTTACCGTCAAAGATTCATACGAGCTTGGGGTAAAGTGAACAAGGTTGACAGCAAGACTCTGGAACAAAAGTACTCCATTCCTATGGAACCTTACCTCAGATGGGTGCGATCTCGTGCTCAAACTCTTATGATGCTATATCCTGTTATTCTACCAGTTACTATGGAACCTGTTGCAGAAGGAGATACTCCTTATACCATCTTTCATCCAGGCATGCCCACTAACCTGGAAGAATTGCAGAAATCCTGGATCCAACTGAAGGAACAAAGAAATACCTTCGAAGCTCAATTCAGGATTAGCCAAGAAAAAGTGTTGGAGCTGACCAAGCAACTTCACGAGGAGCGGAACCTCAACACATACCTCCATACAAAGAGGAAATGTCCATGGGAGACTTAAAACCCCATTTTTGTACTTATTTCCCTTCATTGTAAGCCCAAGGGGCAAAATAATTTTAACATTTACTAATAAAAGTTTACTTTCTGGTTGTTTAAACAAATTTAAATCCTGCGGTCCTTGAAAACATTACATATGTATCTACATACCCTATCATTACATGACAGGTTGTCACAACAGGTTTCTCATCTTCTCGCTGTTTATTTCAGCAGAAATGGCTCTCGAACAATCTATCAAAGATATTCAAGCTCAGAATACTCAGTTTTAAGAAGTGATTCTGAATTTGTCCAAGGGGCAAGAGGAGTTGAAAGCACTCCTCTATAAGGACATGAAGAAGAAGAATCCTGAGGACAACAAAGATGATCAGCTGAAACAACTACAAGTTGAGATGGCAGAGATGAGGATCCAGATGAATGGCCAAATGGTACTTATCCAGAGTTTGGCCCAGGGGCAAGAAGAGTTGAGAAGCTTTGTCAATAAGCTTCGATATAACGGAGGTGGGAATCTAATCATCAGTCAACCTTCGTTGAAACAAGCCGAATTGGTTGAAAGGAAGATAATGATAAAAGAAGGAAAGAGACAAGCTACTCCTGATCATCCTTCAATTGAAGAAAGAAGACCTTGTAAGGTTAATCCACTTCGATACAAGGAATGTAGAAGACAATTCATCCGGTTCAGCACACCAATGTCACAAGTTTTGCAATGCCTGTTGGAGATGAAGCTGATTTCCTTGGAAAATTCTCCTAAAAATCCTAATACCTCTTCTCCTCGCTATAATCCCAAAGGAAGGTGTATGTACCACACCGACTGTCCCGGACACGACACTAATAACTGTTGGGCATTGAAGAATAAGATTCAAGACCTAATTGACGAAGGAATACTCGAGGTTACGCCAGAAGGCCAGGTTGAGTTCTTCTATCGTCCATCAAGCATCAAAGTTTCCAGATAACTAGAGTGACGAGTTTATAGGAAGAGACTTTGAGAACATTTGAATTTTCATTTGTAATTTCTTTTGTTTGTTTAAACACTTACTATTATGTTAAACTTTTGTTTTAATTAATGCATTGCATATGTTTGTCTTGAATTAATCCATTTGTTTCACTAAATTTTGAACTATGCTTCATATTTCTATTTTGTGATATTTAACTCCTGATAAAGCTATAAGCCTGTAGAGGGAGGATGACGAAAATAATACCATAATATTAGGCAGTATGCTTTTGAACAGACTATGCTGACGATGTACAAGCATTGTTTCAATTCCTAAACAGTGGAGATATAAGGAAGTTAATCCCTAGTCAACCCTTTTGAGCCTATGAAGTAGGAGTTTTTATTCTCGCACAAATTAAAACCCTTATTCATAACCCGGGGCAGGGTAGTTACTCGGTTAACTCATATATGCCAATTATCTGTGTTGTACACAACTAATGATGGTTCTCTGTAATCATTAAACCTGACAGTCAATATCCAGCAAAAGAAAAACCCACTAAGTCAAAACCTATGAAGGAGACTTAGTAAAAACAAATTGAGAAATTCCGTTGACTGTAATTTTGAAACAAACAGTTCAGGCAAAAAGAAGATATAACAAAGTCAAAAGAAAAAAGAGGTCACTATGAATCCTCAACAAAGAAAGATGACTGAATGTTCAAATAAATTTTTGGTTTCTGAACCATCACAAATGTCAGTGTTACAATTCCAAACTCCTTTGAGCCTCAATGCATAAGTTAACTGAGCATAGGACTGAAGAACATCATGGAGATTGGGTTGGGTACAAATAAAATTTGAGCCTTTATCCTTTGTTTCTTAAACCGTGAATCAGACCACGTTACAACCCTTTAAAAGTCCTAACTGAAGCATGGTTAGTTCGAAAGCGTACTGCTACAAAAAGGTATCTTGACTCCTTTAGGGCTTATTATAAAACTTGAGTTAATATCACAATTTTCACAAAAAACTGTTTTTCTAAAATAACTCTTTTTCAAAACTTCAAGACATACATAAGCATTGCATTTTTGAATATATTTGTTTGCATATACCTGAGTGTTTGATAAACAGAGAAACTTATAGGATGAATGTTCAATAAACCAAAGTCCTTCCGATAAACAAAGTTGCTTCCTGGATCAAAGTCCATGTATACAAAGGGGCATAGTCGTTATCTCCCAATCAAGGGGGCAGACCATGATACGTCCTAACTCATTTGGGGCAATCAGGACAAGATTCAACTATGTTTAAGTAGCTAGGGTAAGATCTCCTCATCTATCTAAGTTACCAAGGGTAACATTACAGAGTTCATAATGCCAGGGGCATAGTCACCGTTTCCCAATCAAGGGGCATACTAACTTACTGTTCAATTCATTCGGGGCAATCAGGTCCAGATTCAACAATGCTTAATAGTCAGGGGCAGCTCTCCTCATGTATTTGAATTACCAAGGGTAACATTATAAAGTTCATGATGTCAGGGGCATATTATTGTGGGGAATTCTACTTATTTCTCTTGAGGTAACTACATTCAGATACTTCCATTATGGGACAATTCATCCTTAACCAAGGGGCAATGCTTTCTTTTCAAATCTAATACCCTAAGCGTATATGGTCCATCACAATATGAAGACACGTTCCTCTCATTGTATTACCTTGATATTGGATTCTCAGCAGAAGCCATTGTGGAAATTAATTATCTACGCCAGTAGTATCAGATGGTGTCAGTATCATGTCTTCAGATCCAGCTATGAGGATTTCTGGGAAGGTATTCAGGAAAGTTAAGAATCTCAGGAGCTCTAAATCCAATTGGTTATACACTCTCAAAGTTGAAACAATTCTGTTTTCGAGTTCAGCTTTACTTTTCCCTCTTTATTCAGGATTACTTTTCCTCTTTTACTAAAGCGAAAAACGTTTATTGGTTATGTTTGAATGTATATATGCTTTGAATATGATTGATGCTTACCAGAAATGCATGAAATGTAGTAATAGTATTTACTAAGGACGAACGAGGGTAGTAGTTCAACGAAGCTTCGCCGGTTCATCCCCACAAGACAACTACAAATCCCCAGTATAGCAAATCTTCGAGTTACATCTCCCCTGAATTTATGTCCATCTCTTTTATCCTCAATCGGGATACTCGGGAACTTATCCCTTCAATGGAAGTACGACGAACGAAGACGGGAGGTTATGAATACTATATTATCAAACGAGACGGGAAAGAGTTCCTCATATTCTTCAGCAACGAATCGGGATTTATTTTCCCTAGCCATCAGTTGTTATACGAAGATATCCAGACGCTTCAGGCTACATGATTCATACATACATCATTTACATCATACCATAGCATAACCATAAATGCATAATACATTTACTTAGGTGCATCATACCATGCATGCATACATATTGCATAAACTAACATTCTCCTTGCAGGATAGTTATATGCAGATAAATCAATATCAACAATTCACAACAGGTCAGAAATGATCCATACATTACTCAAGATGTCCTCGGAGAGTAGGCAAACGGTCTGTAAGAAGATCCATTCCCTAATCTAGGATATTTCCAGAATATTTCATCTATCTGGCCTTGAATAGCAGGAAAACGATCTGTACAAAGATCCATTCCCTGGTTCAAGATATTATTCAGAAGAACTAATCCTGACGTTCTTTTGGCCCTTGAATAGCAGGAAAACGATCTGTACAAAGATCCATTCCCTGGTTCAAGATATTATTCAGAAGAACTAATCCTGACGTTCTTTTGGCCCTTGGATAGCAGGTAAACGGTCTGTACAAATATCCATTCCCTAGTCCAGGATATTTTCAGGAGACTTAATCCTGACACTCTTTTGTCCTCGGAGAGTAGGCAAACGGTCTGTACAAAGATCCATTCCCTAGTCCAGGATATTTTCAGGAGATTTAATCCTGACACTCTTTTGTCCTTGGATATTAGGCAAACGGTCTGTACAAAGATCCATTCCCTAGTCCAGGATATTTTCAAAAACATTACTCAAGATGTCCTTGGATATTAGGCAAACGATCTGTACAAAGATCCATTCCCTAGTCCAGGATATTTTCAGAAGATTTAATCTATTTGTTCTTGGATAGTAGGCAAACGGTCTGTACACAGATCCATTCCCTAGTCCAGGATATTTTCAGGAGATTTAATCCTGATACTCTTTTGTCCTTGGATATTAGGCAAACGGTCTATACAAAGATCCATTCCCTAGTCCAGGATATTTTCAGGAGATTTAACCCTGATACTATTTTGTCCTTGGATAATAGGCAAACGGTTTGTACAAAGATCCATTCCCTAGTCCAGGATATTTTCAGGAGATTTAATCCAGATACTCTTTTGTCCTTGGATATTAGGCAAACGGTCTGTACAAAGATCCATTCCCTAGTCCAGGATATTTTCAGGAGGTTTCATCCTGATATTCTTTTGTTCTTGGATAGTAGGCAAACGGTCTATACGAAGATCTATTCCCTAGTCCAGGATATTTTCCGAAGATTTAATCTATTTGTTCTTGGATATTAGGAAAACGGTCTATACAAAGATCCATTCCCTAGTCCAGGATATTTTCAGGAGATTTAATCCTGATACTCTTTTGACCTTGGATAATTGGCAAACGGTCTGTGCAAAGATCCATTCCCTAGTCCAGGATATTTTCCGAAGAGATAATCGTCACGAAGATTTATTTCTACTGGTCTATTCAACAATTCAAAACAGTTCAGAGACGATCTATACGAAGGTCTAGTGCTGATACTTAATTCAGAAAGAAATCGCCACGAAGATTTAGTTCTGACACTTAAATTAAAAGTATGTTCTTAGATACGATTCAGAGACGACCTATGCGAAGTCCTAGTACTGATATCCAGTATCAACATCAAGATATTATCACCTCCTGATATTATGGATGACATCTATAAGCCCATCTCAAGTTCTTCCAAGTGGCATCTTCAAGCCCACTCAAGCATATACAATTAATCATCAGTGTTACTTTATGCACCGGCGAGTGCAAATTTTTGGGCTTTTGTGTTCAATCCCCTTCAACCTTCCAAGTCACGAATGACACATATACCAATCTAACCCCTCAGGTTTCAGAAAATTGAACAGGGGCAGCTGTTGCACCCCAAAATTTGCCCTCACAAAGACAAGACATTGTTTACTAAGAGGTTCACAAGGTTCACAAGACATCTCATGAAGTTCACAAGGTTCACAATTAGTCAGAAGGTTTGACAATTCCCTCAGACAATGCATCCTCCTAAGCAGTGCATCTTAAACTAGGGTTTTGACTTTCATCAAGATAAATGGACTTCCAAGACTTAAAGTGAGCTTCATAGCATCCCATATGTGTTCAAGAATCCCCATGTCAAGTTTCAAGACTTTTCTCAAAGGTTTGCTCAGTCAGACGATCAGATAGACTAAAATTAGTCAAAGTAGTTAAAAAGTCAAACTGAGGTCAACTGTGGTCAAACCAAAGTCAAACTTCATGATTTTTTGCCCACATCAAGTATATGAAGTAAAATTCATCATTTGATCAAGGGTTGATCATGATTCATCAAGGAAGTTTCAGATCATCAAGAATCAGGAGTTTCTAAATTAGGGTTTTCATAGGAAAAGTCAACTGAACTTTGACCAGCCATAACTTTCACATGCTTCATCAAGAATTTTCCATCCAAAGCTCATTTTGAAGGAAATTGAATTCTCTACAACTTTGTGTCTCACAATCCAAGCCCAAAAATGCTTCATTTGGAAGGTATGAGCTAAGACATTATAGGTCATTTCAAAAGTCAACAAAACGTCAACATCTTCCAAAGAGCATAACTTGAAAATGGTAAAAATATGGACATGAGACCAAATAGATTGGTTATAGGACTCTTTAATCTTTCCAAAATGTCCAAGAACACCTTCATAGCATTAAAATTGAGGGATTTGTGCCCTTGCAAAGTTGGGAAATTTTTGAGAGGTTTATGAAGCAAATGGGGTCTTAGAACCAAATTTCTCCATATAGGCTTGCTTTTTTATGATCCAAACACTTCCATGACATCATGCACGAATTAAAAAATATTTATTCATATTTTTATTCATTTTATTTTATTTATTATGATTTTTTACATTAAAAATCATTTTAAATCAAAATAAAATATAAAAGTGTGAATATTTGATTTGATTTTGGTTCTAGAAGGTCTTAATGGTTATTTAGAAGTGATTGAAACTATACAAATTCAGATCATACAAAAATAGCAATGATATATCCAAATTTTCAATATTTTAAAGGCATATCTTTTTCAATCTCTAACTATCCAAAAGTCCAAAATATGATGTGGTTTTTTAACCTAATTTTGTTCTACTACATATAGAGAACTCATACAAACATAAAGAGAAAAAACATTAGCCTCCAAGAGCAAGAACCAAATTTCAAGAAATTCAGAAAAAAAAGCTATCCCCATCATCATCATTATCAAGTTCTTACAAAAATGCATGAACTGAATTGAAATTTTGAAGCTTTCTTTAGTTTTTTTAATTCCATTTATTCTTGATATTTTAATCATTTTTGTTTATCTAGCGTTGTTTGTCTCATGTTATAGAAGCTTTCTGGGTTGATTATTCGAAGCTTCATTACCAAAACCGAATCCTACCATAGTTAGGGTTTCAAGCTCAAATTTGGGGTTTTTACAAATTTTGAAGGAAATTTCAGAGGTCAAGAGGTTTATTCATGAGGATTGTGTATAGCCTAGTGGCTAAGGTTGGAAACTAAAAGGTCAAGGGCGTGAGTTCAATTCCCACTCACAACATTTTGGGCAAAAACCTGCTTTTCTTCCATATTTTCCTTTAATTTCTCTAATTAACACATTTTTCTCTAAAGTAAATATTTTCCTATTTTCACTTGTTTTTATGTTATTCTTTATCCGCCTTATCATATAATATATGTTTTCCATGTTTAGTAACACAGGCACGCATGACCCAATGGTAAAGGTTCTCTAGAGGTTGAAATTAAAAGGGCTTGGGTTCAAACCCTGGACATAACATTTTGGCAAAGAAACATGGGTTCTTCATCATTTTCTTTCTTTTCCTTAATTTATCTTTTAAACATGGTTAACCTATTATTTTTAATTAACTTTTCTTAACAAATCTTTTTTTTATTAAATTTAGGTTAGCATTTTTTTATTAGTATTATTACTTTGATATTTAGGTTTATTAAAACCTCAAACTTTTTTTTTATAAAAACCTTAATCAACCTTTAAATGTTTTTTAATTTAATTAATTCTCATTATTCATTTTTCTTAGATTTATTTAATTATTAGGCTATTTTAATAGAAACTGTTTATATATTTTCTTTTGTAAAACTCTACCTTGGAAAATTTTGTTTTACTAACATGTTTTTTTTCATTTTTATTATATAATAGGTATTTGTTACACTTATTCATATGTAGGCCCACAACCTAGTGGTAAGGAACTGAGGTTTGGAGCATTTTGATGAAGAAACATGGGTGTTCCAGTGACAAAGAACTCAATGAAGCAAAAAGGGCAAACCCCCAATATTTTGGGTATCTCTAACTTTATTTTTCCCTTTTTCATCAAATTATGTATTTTCTTTGAATTTCCTTATTATTATTATTAAACTAATTTCTAAAAGATAAAACATAATCCTTTTTTTATTTTATTTTTAAAACTTACATTTTTATTATAAACCTTAATTTTTTTTCATAAACCATAATTTTTTCCCTAAATCCTAATTTTATTAACCCTAATTTTTATTAACTTTAATATTTAACTTAATTAAATAATTAATATTTTTTATTATAAGTAATTATTATTTGTTTATTATTATAATTGTTATAATTTTCTTCTAAAATTTTCTAAATCATTTATTTAACTTAAAAAATAATATTTTCTCTTAAATTGTTATTTTTCTTTATATTTTTATTAACCCCTTTTATTATTATTATTATTTCATTATTACTAACCATTTAAATTATTGCTTATTTATTTTCTATTTTATCGTTATTATTATTTTTCCGATTATATTGTAACTATCCCAAAGCTTTGTAATAGTTTAGGTTTATATTTTTGCTTTATTTTTATTGTAAATATATTAAATGTGTGGTTAGTAACTATAGGGTGTGCATAACATGTTTGTGATTAAAATTAATTTAGAAAATTAATTAAATAAGATAAATATTTGAACATGAACACTCATACACGTAAGTCGATCTTTGATCGCCATCTTGCACTTTCTAAGGTTACTCCTCATGTTGCCTAATTATAAGGTCAAGTAAGGTGTCTTAAAGCAAAGTCCCTTTTCATTAAATATCATCAAGTCCCTTTAAGAATATAAGATCAAGTCCCTTCGATGTTGCCTACGGTAAATGATCTTGACCCTTCGAATAAAAGATGATAAGTCCCTTCGCATTGCTAAGACACCTTACAATTTCCTGAATTCAGATGTCCCTATACATGTCCCTTAACACATCCAAGGTAATGACAACCTATTCCTTAATAATAGGGATAATCTTACCATTGAAAGACATAAAGAACAGTAAATACTTAATATAGGGTAGGTTTCTCTTAATTACTTGCTCACACTTTTCAAAATACTTCATTACACTTCACATTTCAAACAAATTTTCAAAACAAAGTCTTTATATACATCCATACGAGGATCATTATAAAGCACTTAGAAAATTTTTAATCACACACTAAACCTTTCTCAAAACAATTTAAAGTGAGCTAAGTAACTAAGAGCCCATGGATAACCATAGATATAAAGGGTGCTAACACCTTCCCTTTGTATAACCTACCCCCCGAAATCAAAATCTTTTTAAGGTCTTTCGTGTTCTTTTATGTCCTTTCCTTTTGGATAAAATAAAAGTCGGTGGCGACTCTTGCTATCCGCAACATTTAACTAAAGTCAGTTCTCCCATCGTGTTACAGTTGGCTTCTCAAATATCTACTTGAATGGGTCCATCTTTAAGATCAACAAGGTAGTATGAGTCAACATATACTGTCTTAGTCTGCGAGCAGCCCACGCTAAAGCACAACAAGTTTTCTCGAGCAGTGAATAATGTTGTTCACAGTCGGTAAACTTTTGGCTTAGGTAGTATATTGCATACTCTTTTCGACCAGACTCGTCATGCTGGCCTAACACACACCCCATTGAGTCTTCTAATACTATCAGGTACATGATTAGACGTCTTCCTTCGATTGAAGGCATGTGAATTGGAGGCTCTTGCAAATATTCTTTGATCTTGTCAAAAGCTCTTTGACAATCATCATTCCACCTGACTGTTTGCTCTTTTCTTAACAGCTTGAACAAGGGTTCACAGGTTGCAGTGAGATGAGATATGAACCTTGAGATGTAGTTCAATCTACCTAAGAACCCTCGAACTTCTTTTCTCAGTCTTAGGCGCGGGCATTTCCTGAATAGCTTTAACTTTGTCGGGATCAACCTCAATTCCCTTTTCACTTACAATAAAGCCTAGCAGCTTACCAGAACGTACCCCGAATGTGCATTTGTAGGGGTTCAACTTCAACTGATACTTTCTCAGACGCTTGAACAATTTTAGTAGATTCATCAGATGATCTTCCTCAGTAAGGGACTTTGCAATCATATCATCCACATAGCACTCGATTTCTTTGTGGATCATATCATGGAATAATGTTACCATAACCCGTCGATATGTTGCACCGGCGTTCTTCAGACCGAACGACATTACCTTGTAACAGAACGTGCCCCAAGGTGTGATGAAAGTTGTATTCTCCATGTCTTCAGGTGATATCTTAATCTGATTATATCCCGAAAATATGTCCATGAAGGAAAATACCAAGAAGTGAGTTGTGTTATCCACTAATACATCAATGTGAGGTAATGGGAAATCATCCTTCGGGCTAGCTCTGTTCAGATCCCGGTAATCTACACACATACGCACCTTTCCATCCTTCTTAGGTACGGGTACAATGTTAGAAACCCACGGCGGGTAACTAGTTACAATGAGAAAACCAGCATCCCACTGCTTTTGTACTTCTTCTTTAATCTTAATGGCCATATCTGGGCGAGTACGGCGTAATTTTTGTTTGATCGGCGGAAAATCTTCTTTCAGTGGAAATCTGTGCATGACAATATCCGTATATGACCAGGCATATCTTGATAAGACCAAGCAAAGACGTCAACATATTCCCGAAGCATACTGATGAGTTGTTCTTTAATTAAAGCTTGCAGACTGGCCCCAATCTTTACCTCCTTCACATCTTCTTTGGTACCAAGATTGATAGTTTCAACCTCCTCCTGATGAGGAGCAATCACTTTTTCCTCTTGTCTTAACAACCGGGCCAACTCTTCATGCAAATCATAGTTTTCATCAACTCCTTCATCTGCTTGATTAATCGGTTTGTCGAAGTCATACGAGGTCATATCAGTGTCGTTGCCGGTGCAATCTGGAGGATTATCTTCTCAAGGGTTGAGATTTGTTCATTTTAGTGATTTATTTTAATCTTGTTTATAAAAAGTGTGAATGGAGTTATTATTGAAAAACATTGCCATTTAATGCTTTGTGCGAAAATAACAAAAATGAAAGACAATGAGCGAAAAAATATCGTTTGCAAAAGATGTCCATTTGTTCATTAATCATTCATTTGCACAAAATACAAATATGGCCCTATTACAAAATGAGTCCTGACACCTTGGGAAAGATGCAGGACTTGATGCATGCTTAAACAGGAAATAATAATTACTCTGCAGAAGTAATCCTTATAATTTCCTGGGAAGACCAGTTAAGGACTTACTGGCCTGGGACCCTTGGACGAATCCAGCTCTCCAGGTTGAAGTCACTTTCAGCCTCGTCTTCCACATTGTTGATTGCATCCGGGGTTAGCATTCCCCCACTTATAAACTTGGGAGCTTCAACAACCTCCTCTTGGACCTGTCGGGATGGTTTGTAACACAACCCGAATTTGTCTTCCTTGACTTGAACTTGCAGCAACTTGCCCCAGCCCTGGGCATTTCCGTCTTCAACAACCTTTAGAGCTTGCTTATAAGAGGAGATTGGAGTACTAGACACTTCAACTGTTGCTTCATTGACATTGAGCTTGTAAGTAGCTAGATGACTAACGAAAATATCCTCTTCCCCACAGATTGTGATGACTTGACCCTCCCATTCGTATTTCAGCTTCTGGTGAAGGGTCGACGTTACAGTGCCAGCGGCATGGATCCATGGCCGACCCAACAAATAACTATATGCAGGATGAATGTCCATTATGTAGAAGATAGTTTTGAAGATCTGTGGGCCAATCACCACAGGCAGCTCGATTTCCCCAAGAACCGATCTTTTAGAACCGTCAAAGGCTCTCACTACCAGGTTACTTGGACGCAGTGTCATACCATCATATTCCATCTTAACCAAGGCTTTATTTGGAAGAACATTGAGAGAAGACCCATTGTCAACCAAGACATGAGAGAGAACAACACCCTTACACTCCAAGGTGATATATAAAGCCTTATTATAGTTACGGCCCTTCGTAGTTAGATCAGCATCAGTGAAACCTAGCCCATGGCTAGTATTGACATTTGAAACCATTTTTTCTAGCTGATTAACTGTAATCTCTTCTGGAACGTAAGCTACGTGCAGAACTTTGAGAAGTGCATTCCTATAGGCTTCGGAACACATTAGCAGTGATAGAATAGAGATTTTGGAGGGGTCTGATGGAGCTGGTCCACAACCTTATAGTCACTCTTCTTGATTATTCTCATGAACTCGTCTACATCTTGGTCAAAGGATGTCTTCTGAGTTTCCTTGGTAATAGGCTCTTCAGGCATCACACTATTGCCCTTTTCCTTGGTAGTAGCTTCTGCTTCAGCATTAGTTCTTGGGAATTGTGAGGCAAAGTGACGTTCGCTTCGAGTGAAGCCTCCGCCTCCCCCCACATTATCAATCTGTGATGTAAAAGTGTCAAGAGTGACTTTCTTTCCGTTGCAATATAATCTGAGCCATAGTGACAAGGCACGACACTGCTGCTGTCATATTGAACTGGTCTTGGTACTGTGATAGTAATCAGACTGATTGATGCGGAAGAAAGAATTGAGATAGTCTGAGGTTCATAATAAATCGTGATAGGAGGTCTAACCGGAGATGGTGCTGGTGATGAAGGTTGCTGATGTTGATGGAGATGTTAAGGTGAGTTGTTGAAAGAATATGGAATGTGGATCGTTGCCGGATCGTAGTAAATGGTAACTGTGGAAATGTCTTCATTGATGGATGTTGTTGTTGTAGAAGGATGTGTTAAACTGATGTTTGTTGAAGTTGAAGAAAGGATGGTTGTTGATGTTGTAGAAGAATCTGTTGAATGATTGTTGTTGAAGTTGTAGGAGTGATATTTGTTACATCTGATGGAATGACATGTGCTGGAGTTGTCGGAGGAATGGTTGTTGATGTTGTAGGAGTTATGGTTGTTGAAGTGATCTGTAAGGTGCCTTCATTGATAAGATTGTTGATACCGGTCTTCAAATCTGCACAACCGTTGATAGAAGTCTTGCAAGCTTCACAATGAGCCTCACAAGCTGGGAACACTTGGCATTTCAAAAGCTGGGCTTTAACCTCGGCCAGAGGTGTTTGAATGCTTGCAACATAGTCAATTAAGCTCACTGGTTGATCTTCTTCAATGGCATTTATCCTAGGCCCACCATGGCTAGGCATAGGGTTCTTGGTAACACTTGGAGAGGGTGCAAAGTTGACCGCCTTAGAATCAATCAAATCCTGAACCTTCATGTGCAAGGCTCTGCACTTCTCTGTAGTATGGCCAAGTGCATTTGAGTGGAAGGCACAACAGGCATTAACATCATAGTTTCTTGGAAGGTTCTGGGGATCTGGTGGGGCCAGAGTCCTCAATTCAATCAAGTTGAGCTTTAATAATTGTGGAAGTAATGCAACATAGGGCATCGGAATGGGATCGATAACCCTGTTGATTTGTGCAGTACTTTGTTGAAACGGACGTTGTTGTTGATTGTTATTGTTGTAAGATCTCTGTTGAGGAAATTGTTGTTGTGGTGGGAAGTGTTGTGGTTATGGAGGATACTATTATTGAGGTGCTGGAACTGGAATGGTGATAGCAGCCACTGATCTTGGCATGTATTGAGGCCTTCCTCTGCCCATGTGTACTGAGTTGGTCTCACCTGTCGTACGAGGTCCTGCAAAAGGTTTCCTTGTATTGCTGGAACTAGCACCATTATCTGAATATTTTCCCATCTTCAGAAGACTCTCAATTCTCTCACCAGCTATAACTACATCCGCAAAGCTGGTGGACTAGAAAGCAACAAGTTTGTCAATGTAAGTTCCTTGCAACGTGTTCATAAACATGTCGGTCATCTCTCTTTCAGACATTGGAGGCTGGACAGCAGCAGCAAGCTGTCTCCATCTTTGGGCATACTCCCGGAAGCTTTCTCTTGAAGACTATGACATACCCATTAGGAGGGTCATGTTGGGAGCCATGTCCAGGTTATATTGATATTGGCGTATGAAAGCTTCGGCCAAATCCTTCCAGTTTCTGATTGTTGCTCTGGATAGATAAGAATACCATTCACGGGATGCCCCGGTCAGACTATCTTCGAAGTAGGACATCCACAACTTTTCGTCCATGGTGTAAGCTTCCAGTCTCCCCGGAAAGGACTGTAGGTGAGTACATGGACATGAGGTACCATTATATCTCTCAAAGCAAGGAGGCTTGAATTTGTGAGGAATCATGACTCCCTCAACTAAACCCATGTCCATTACATCAAATCCCAAAGAGTTTTGGGACTCCAGAGATCTTAGTATTTCTTCTATTTCATCCAGACGACGATCATATGCTTCATCCCCAACACCTATTAATGTAAATTGTTCCTCTTGAGGGTCCTCTTGCAAGGCATGACCTCCGGTGTTTCCTTGAGTATTCCTGATAGCATTGACTTCGGGATTGAGGTGAGGCCCAAACTCTGGCGCATCTGTTTGTGGTTGCCCGTGATCATTGTTACTACTACCTCCTGTACCTAGATGATTCTCTTATGGAGTCTGTCGCTCGACCAACTCTCTTAATCTTTCTTGACTTTGGGCCAACCCAGTCATTACTGCCATGAACTGGTTCATCTGAGCCCTCATCTCAGTCCTCTCATTAGCCATCTGAGTTCTCACGTCAGTCAAATCTTGCTGAACTTGGTCCATCTGTAAGCTCAGAAGGTTGTTTCTGGTTGGATACCGATGAACTCTGTTGATGGGGAAAACCCTCCTACGAGAAATGTTTCCTGAAACAACAGCAAAGTGAGGAAACAACAACAAAAACACCTACAAAACAAAGAATGAGGTTAGTATGCAATGCAGTATGTCTATTTGTCTTCCAAGGGTATCTGGTTTGGTTATTTGGTTTTGACCTTCCAGACCTCTAAGAATGATGAAGATGTTGAAGAGAAATGAAGCCCAAAGGAAAATCCAATTAAACCATATATTACAAATGTAAAAGATACATAGTTTGTGATTACAAACAAGTTCCCATGGTGGGTCAAAATACAACAAAGTCGAGAAATACAACCAAATTATCATGAGAAATAAAATACAACCAAAATGAAATACAAGTACAAAGAAATCAAATATCCAGCCCAAAGTCATCCTCTTTAACTTCCTTTAGGAGAGCATCAGTCACTGGTCCAACCGGATGCTCTGTGATGGTCCTGATAAGAAGGTTCCTGGTGGCAATGGCACTGGTCAACTTCTGGTACTTGTCTTGGTTTTTTGATCTCTTCAACCCCGCCCGGAGTTTCAACTCGGAGATTTCCTTCTGTGCTGCTGATAAGGCTTCCTGACTCTTCTTCTCATTAGCTTCCAGCTGCTCTATCCTAGCCTGGGTCTTCTGATCTTTTTGCGAACGAGCCTCAATAATTCTGATCCATCTAGCCTGACTCTCTTCCAAGTAGTGCTCAGCTCTGGACTTCTGAATCTTGGCTTCTTTGCAATCATTCTTCAATACCAACTCCCATGCTCGGTTTTTTCTGATGTAGTCACTTGTCTTCTCAATCTTGGTCATATGCTCGATCCAGAGCTTTTCTAACCTCTCATTGTCCAGATGACTATCATTCCTCTCCCAGAGGGTCTTCTTTAGAGCTTCAAAAAGCTGAGTATTCCTCTCTCTCAACTTCTCAAACTCCTCTAAATTGACTGTAGCTACAGGCTCTACTGTTGATGGCCCTGGTGTAACACCCCAAATTTTCCCTCTCATGTTTAGCATCATCGTCATATCATAATCATCATAATCTTGTCATATCCTTACCATATTGCATAGAAAAATGAAGCATAGTACCCGCATGTTCAAGTATAAGGCATATGATCAATCATCAGGGAAATTCAAAGCTCACAAGGCATGTTCCAAGTTTGATATCATAGTCAGAGCCTGAAAAAGGGGATTGGGGATCAAAATCAGGTCAAAACGGTTGGCGTCGGGTTACTCCTGAGGTTTCCCACCAAAAGGAGGGAAAATTCAAAATTCACTGGCGTTAACCGGTTAACGCTTTGGTTAACTGGTTAACGCTTTGGTTAACCGGTTAACGGCTGCGAATTTTGAATTCCAGCAGCAAATTCAGCATGTGCTTTGTCTCCAAATTTCCAAATTTCTGATTTTTTATCCATTTGAATTAAAGAGAAGGATCTAGATCATTAATCCAAGTCTAATTCCATTGTTAAATCCTAATCACTTTATCAAACCACATTTTTTGGATCCCAAGCCTAAATTTTGGGCCCCAAACCTAAACCATATTTAATTCATTTCTCTCCAAACCAAGGGGGGGCTCTCTCATTTTTTTCATTCTTCATTCTGAATTTTCACTCTTCTCTCTCACTATTCTCTCATTTTCTCTCCCACATTTTCCAAATTCACTAAGAGTTCCTCTTTGAAGATCACATAACCTTGCCTTAAGGTGTGTAGAACTTGGATCTAGACCTCCATCCATAGCTTCTTGGCATCATTTTGCTGGTTTAATTGGTGATTCAGATCTAGTTTGGGATTTAGAAGTGCTTTTGGATCCAAAATTCTGCATCAAGACCCTTTGCTTGCATTTATTTTGCATGGAGTGTGAAGCTTTGCACCGGATCTTCAAAGTTCTCCGCGAGATCTCTCATTTTTAGCTCAAACAACAATTACCAAAGCATACCTCAGCTTTGTAGGTTGGTTAATTGCCGATCTAGCTCTATTTTAGCTTATTTGCATGCTTGTGCTTTAGATCCACCATGTGCTTGTGTATTTGTTTGTGTTTCTTGAATTGATTGGTTGATTTGTAACCGGATCCGTGCGCTAATGTTCATAAGCTTAATGATGTTAATTAATGTGAATTGATCCATTTATTTCATGCATAATTGATTGCTGGTCTGGTGTGTGATTATTTGGATAAGCTGGTTTTGAGCTGATTTTCTGCAGGAATTGTTCCTGTTTTGACAGTGTTAACCGGTTAACGCTTTGGTTAACCGGTTAACGCATCCCTTTTCTGTGTAAATTTCTGCAGGTTTGAACTGGTTAACCGGTTAACGCTTTGGTTAACCGGTTAACACTGAAGCAGAATGTCATTTTGGAGCTGTTTTGAGCTTGTTTGATCCCCTTACATGTTTTAATTTCCATGGATCAGTGTATGATCATTGAATATGATTGTTTAGGATGATTTGTTTACAGGTTGATGCATGCTTCCATGTTCTCGACACGTAAATGCTTGTGTGTGCAATTTGACATGTTGTATGATCTTTGTTGATGTGAGCTTTGAGCATGCCATTTCCATGATTTTATTGATGAACATATGTTGGATTTTGCTAACACTTGCAGGGGCTCATGGTAAGAGAAGTGTGGATGTTTATTCACATTTTAACTCTTCATCTTTCCTTTTTAAGTTGCTTTCTCTTTGTGCTTTTTGATGTGCCTTATGCCATCATGTGAGGCAACTCTTTTCTTCCCCCTTTAGGAGCAACTTATCTCCTTTAGAGGAGTAAGTTGCTTGCTATCTTTCCTCCTCTTCTTCTTGCTCCTCTTTGGTTCTTATTTTCTCTTAGGATAGTTGAAACCTCACTAACCTTAGGACCACTTTTTGCATGCTAACGTTAGGATTAGTCTTTCCCCATTTTAGACTTTTGCCTTTTTGCTCCTTTGGTTCTTTCTCTTCTCATCTCAAAAGAAAAACCTAAGAAACATTAATAAAGAAGTGACATCTTGTGTAATAGCCTTATTCCATGGGGCCTGTGTATTCATTCCATCTTGGAATAATGCATTTGTCTAGCATGATGCACAAGTCGGATCATGAGGTCATCTTCATCAAGAAAAAACCAAAAAAATGCTTCTTCATTTTTAACCACTAAAATACTTAATAAATTCAACAAGTCAATGAATTTAGGCCATTGCCCTTGGAAACAAGTCTTGGATAAGTTTTCCTTACTTGGTGTGCTTGTTCTATTATTCCATCTTGGAATGTAGTAACAAGTACACATTCCATGGAAGAGAGTTTGAGTTCATTCCCTTGTGCCACACCAATAAAAAACTCTCATAAAAAACATAAACAAGTAATAATCGTCTTTCCTTCGGGAATTCTTTTCTCATCTCCTTCGCTCTGTCTGCGAACTTGCTCCTACTTGTCATTTTGTAAGACGGTTACGCACTCGTCGTCCGAGTCTGCAACACCTGAGCATTGACATAGGCAGTTCAAGCCTTAATTCACAAGCAATCTTTTCCACACCTAGTTAGGGGAACTACGGCGTCTCTAATCCTCATGGCCAGATGAGGTACGTAGGCAGCGGGGTAAGGCCCGTTCGAGCATAATCTTTATTTTTCCCTACATTTTCCCTCTTTTTTTTCTTTTCTTATCTAGTTCAGTTCTCTTTTGCAGCAGCTTTCATTTCTTCACCCTTTGAAACAGTTTCTTCGCAAGCGTGGATCCTGTCGAGTACGGCGGGCGATCTGGGGTGCTAATACCTTCCCAGGTCGTAACCGACTCCCGAACTCAGATTTCTTTGGTTCGCATGACCTTTGTCCTTCCTTTCTTTTCTTCTGGTTTGTGCAGCATTACCATTCCCGTTCCTTCAGGATAAAAATGCCTGGCTGGCGTTTCTACCTCTTTCCGCGCCACTTTCGCGTTTGTACCAGGATGGAAATCCAGGGAGCGACAGTTGGCGACTCTGCTGGGGAAGTTCTAACCAGAGTTATCTCTGGTTCCCCTTGAGAGACAATCCTAATGCTTGTGTGTTTCAGTTTCATTGGGTGTTGATTGTTTGTTGCTGCGTGTTTATTTTACTATTGTTTATTTACTGTTTTATTTACAGCTTTATTTACAGTTTTCAGTATTTATATTCATGCATCATATTATACTGTACTGTCGGGTTGTGCTGTGCTGGTTTCCTTTTTTCTGTGGGATTGGGAACCGCTATTGAGAGATGAGCTCGTAACAGGCACTCGAGTGCACCCTAGGACTTAGAGTGGTTCCACTTTGGCTTCATGGCATCTTGCTATGTTGGTATTAGTGAGTTCCACGCCCAGACTGGCGACCTTCTTGGGAATGTATTGATATCGGAATCTTTCTGGATCATTATAGGACCTCGATAGTTATGTGCCTCTAGGGACCGATCATTGAGGACCTTTGTGGAAACATCCCTCTCCAGTGGTTACAGTGGCGGACCACATTTTATAGCAAACCCATTCGCACTTGAGGGCCCACTGGGAACTCGCATAGGATGGCCTGGTTCTTTTATAGGAACTCAGTCAAAGTATCTGGTTGTATGACAATAGTATTGTACCCTTCGGGATGAATGTACTATTGTTTCTCGATTCCAGCGCTTGCAGCTGGGAACTTATAAAGGATGCTTGTTTTCCCGGACTCACGCTGAGACCTCCCTGAGTAGTACATAATGCCAAACTGATTCCCTAATTTGGTCATGAGCCATTTCTTGGAAATGGTAAATGTATTATTGCTATTCGTCTTTGAGAGTCCGTGATGTTTGACCCGGAGCACACCTGTGAGATTGGGAGGGGTTTACAGGTTTGCAGGAACCCTCGACCTCATCATACCTCATTGCCAGTACAGTTCTATGATTTGATATGGCAGCATGGATTTGGATATTTGATTTGGGGCTTATTTAAGACTGAATTCTTGTTCATGGGGCTTTATTCAGAGAATCTTGGTTCTTGGTCACTTGGGTCCATTGTTCCGCGTCCAGACAGTCCCGGACGTTGATCATATGCCTGCATTGCATTCACATCGCATCATACTAGCATTAACTATTTGTGTTTCCATCTCAGGTTAGCATTTATTCTCCGTACCCAGTTCTGGTATTCATTGCCTCTCCAAATGACAAAAATCCAAGAGTTACCCAGAAAAAGAAATATGCATTACACTTTCCTGAATACTCCTCAAAAGAGTTTGAAAAGTCTGTTTCCAAAAAGTCATCTGGAGTATTTTCTTTCAAAATACCAGAATTGGGGCATATTAATGCCTGAACGTGGAAACATGAATAGTTACATTGCATGCATATAACGTGTTTGTTGTTTTGAAGGTATTTCTCCAGTGTTCTAATGTTCATGTCACTTTGTAGGCACTATAGCTCCCAAGAAGGTTCAGAGACAGTCAACGGTGCACAGATGCCCTACGAAGGTGAACAGAGAAAGAGCAATGGAGAAAATGCAAGCAGATCTGGCTGATTTGAGGACGAGAATGGACAATTTCATGACCCTCATGGCTGGGATGGGTCAAACTCAAGAGCGTTTGCGCGAAATGGTAGAGAACAATCAAGTTAGGAACAATAGGACAACAGACGGAGATAATCGCAATGGGGATGGCGCCTGTCATGTTGAAATCCCTGTGGTGCAACCAGGGGTCAATATTATCAATGATGGAGTGAATAATATGCAGATGGATGGGCAGGACGATCCATTTACTTTGTTGGATGAGGCGGAAGGCCAAGGGGTTGACATGAATAGAAGATTTAAAGAAATGGCTGAGCAAATTCGCGCCATTCAGTCTCAGAGTTCTCTAGGGTTTGACATCACTAATCTGGGCTTAGTGCCAGGGGTGAGAATTCCCTACAAGTTCAAGGTCCCTACTTTTAATAAGTACAACGAAACAGCTTGCCCGAAAACTCACCTTCAGTATTTCGTGGGAAGGATTGCTGCGTATACAGATGATGAGAAGCTGTGGATGTATTACTTCCAGGATAGTCTTGTAGGGGCTTCCTTGGAATGGTACATGAAGCTTAGCAGGGTCAATATACGAAGCTGGAAGGATTTAGCTAGGGCATTTGTGAAACAATATCAGTATAATTTGGATATGGCTCCAAATCGTACCCAGTTGCAGACAATGTCTCAGGGCGCTAAAAAAGGGTTCAAAGAATACGCCTAGAGGTGGCGTCAGCTTGCTGCTCGAGTGCAACCTCCCTTGTTAGAGAATGCAATGGCAGACATGTTTATGGGAACACTGCAGGGGGTGTTTATTGAGAGACTAGCGTCATGTTCAGCAACAAAGTTTAATGACATCGTGATAGCTTGAGAAAGGGTTGAAACTGTGCTGAAAATGGGGAAGATTCAGGATAGTAGCTCAAGCGGTGTGAGAAAAGATTTTAATGGACCTCCAAAAAGAAGGGGGAGAGACTAATGTTGTGTACGGTCGAGGTCGGGGCCGCGGATACAAAGGATCTTACGAGCAGGTGGCATCTGTCACCATCCCCACAGGTCCTGGGCAACAACAACAGGAACAGCCGCAACAAAATAATTATCAACAAAGACCCTATTAACAGAGGCAAGCTCGTCCAGCTAACATGGTACTTGAGGCAATCCCGATGACGTACACAACATTTCTCCAGAGATTGTTAGAATTGAATTTGGTTCAGTTGAGGACATTAGCACCACCTCCACCTGGAGAACTTCCAGTGGGGTATGATGCTAATGCAAGATGTGCATTTCATTCAGGAGCTCCCGGGCACTCAACAGAGAAGTGCAGGGCGTTACAGCATAAAGTCCAGGACTTGATTGATTCAAAGGCAATTAATTTCGCACTGCCTCCAAATTTTACATCGAACCCCATTCCAAATCATGGAGGGGCCAGGATAAACGCTATCGACAGTGGCGAAAGGTTGAATTTAATCTTGAATGTGGATGAAGTGAAGACTTCATTGCTAGTCGTGAAAGACAGATTGTTGAAAGGGCAGGTTTTTCCAGGTTGCAATGTTGGTTGTGAGGGCTGCATGAATTCCATTAATGGTTGTGGGGATTTGAAAGAAGGGCGACAGTGTTTGATCGACGAGGGGTCTTTACATTTCGATGGGGTTGACCATAGAAGTGATTGTGTGTCTACGGTAACAATTTATTTTGATCCTGCTGAAGCTCCCGTCCGAAGAGAGCCGGTGACTATCTATGTTCCAGAGGTGAGTCCAGTGACCATTACTGTTCCGGGACCAGTTCCTTATGCTGATGAAAAGGCCATCCCTTGGCACTATGGCTCGGATGTGTATGTAAAAGGTCAGAAAGTGAAAAGTCAAGTAGTAATAATTGACTCGACTGTTGTGAATGTTAGAGGAGTTAGGGGGGTTTACTCGGAGTGGGCGTCTCTTTGCTCCTCAAACTCTTAGGGGTGATCCCGAAGCTGAAGCTGTTGCAAAGGCTAAGGGTAAGCAGATAGCGATTGAAGAGGTGACAACTCCTGCTGATAATCAGAGCACTTTTGAAAAATAAGTCAAGGAGTTCATGAGAATAATTAAGAAAAACGACTATAAGGTGGTTGAACAGCTGAATCAGACCCCGTCCAAGATATTCATTTTGTCGTTGTTGATGTGTTCTCAAGCTCACCGAGAGGCTTTGCTAAAAGTTTTGCAAATGGCGTATGTACCACAGGAGATAATTGTTAGCCAGTTGGAGACTGTGGTAGGTAGTGTGAACGCCAGCCATGGGTTGGGATTCATAGATAGAGATCTCACTTTTGAGGGACGCAATCACAACAAAGTCTTACACATCACCATGGAGTGTAAGGGCGATGTTCTATCATACATCCTGGTAGATACAAGCTCTTCTCTTAATGTTCTTCCTAAAAAGGCCTTAATGAAGCTGAATATGGATGGCATCGTTTTGCGACCCAGCGATCTGATTGTGAAAGCCTTCGACGGGTCACGAAGATCTGTGTTTGGGGAGGTGGAGTTATCAGTGAAGATTGGGTCTCAGGTGTTCAAGAGTACATTCTATGTTATGGATATTCAACCCGCTTATAGTTGTTTGCTGGGCGTCCTTGGATTCATGCTGCTGGCGTAGTAACATCAGCGTTGCATCAGAATTTGAAGTATGTGGTAGACGACCAAGTTATTACTGTGTGCAGAGAAGAAGATATTTTCGTAAGCCATCTGTCAACTTTCAAGTATGTGGAAATGGATGGGGAGATCCATGAGAAACTTTGCCAAGCTTTTGAGAAGGTCAATGTCAGTCATTTGTCTCCAGTAATTCAGAGCAATGAGAAGGAAGGGACTCATATCTACTCCTACAAGCAAGCTAAGGAAGTAGTCCAATCTGGAAAGGACCAAGGCTGGGGCAAGATGTTAGAAGTGGAAAAGAAAGATGACAAGTTTGGTCTCGGATATCAACCTGGTCAGTCCAGTTGGTCTCAGAGCAGTATGCCTATAGCATTCACAAGCGTTGGAATGCTCGACTACAACATCGTTTGTGCAACGGACGTAGATGGGGATAGTGAATGCGACTTGGATAATTGGATTCACCCATGCGTACCTGGGGAGGAGCTCCAGAACTGGTCTGCTGAAGATTTCATTCAAGTTACTTGGCAGTCAAAGTAATTTCCTTGTTTCCATTTTATCATACTGCATGTCAAATCCTACACTCTGCCCAAGGTGCATGGATCCATTTGTAGGGCCACCATGTTTTAATACATTTTGCTTTTTCCATGAAATAAAGGACATTTTTCAAGCAAATTGTGTTCCATTTCTTTCGTTTTTAAGTTTTTCACAAAACAAATAAAATGGCAATGTTTTCTCTCCTGTGTTTTTGCATGTTTTCGTCTCTTGTGAAACCAACAGATTCTGAAATAAGCACATCATTTGTGCAGTGTTGATCATCCGGATTCTCGTGATAACGTTCCTGCTATGAATATGCATGACTTAGACAATCCTATCTACCAAGCTGATTAAGGGGTTGAGGAAGACTGTGAACTCCCAGAAGAATTGGTCAGGTTGTTGAAACAAGAGTAAAGGGTCATTCAGCCTCATCAGGAAGAAATAGAGATCATCAACATTGGGTCTGAGGATGTAAGGAAAGAGATAAAGATTGGGGCCAGTCTGCAGGTCGAGGTAAAGAAGGAGTTGATTGGTATGCTACGTGAATATGTGGATATCTTCTCCTGGTCGTATCAGGATATGCCAGGGTTGGATACTGACATCGTTGTGCACAAGCTACCACTAAAGGAAGAATGTCCTCCGGTAAAGAAAAAGCTGAGAAGCACTAGCCCTGATATGGCTATGAAGATCAAGGAGGAAGTTCAGAAGCACTGGGATGTCGGGTTCCTTGCGGTAACTAGTTACCCACCATGTGTAGCTAATATTGTGCCTGTACCAAAGAAAGATGGAAAGGTCCGGATGTGCTTCGATTATCGGGATCTAAATAGAGCAAGTCCAAAGGAATACTTTCCATTACCTCACATTGATGTGCTGGTAGATAACACCGCTCAGTTCTCGGTATTTTCTTTCATGGATGGCTTCTCCGGGTATAATCAGATCAAGATGGCACCGGAAGACATGGAAAAAACGACATTCATTACCCCATGGGGTACATTCTGTTATAAGGTTATGCCCTTTGGATTAAAGAATGTTGGGGCAACGTATCAACGGGCTATGGTAACCTTGTTCCACGATATGATACACAAGGAAATTAAGTGTTATGTGGACGACATGATTGCCAAGTCCCAGGACGAAGAAGAGCATCTTGTCAATCTCAAAAAGTTGTTTGATAGGTTGATAAAGTACTGATTGAGGTTGAATCCTAACAAGTGCACATTCGGAGTATGTTCCAGTAAATTGCTGGGTTTCATTGTTAGCCAGAGGGGGATCGAGGCAGATCCTACAAAAGTAAAAGCAATACAAGATATGCCTGCACCGAAAATAGAAAAAGAAGTGTGTGGGTTTTTAGGGAGATTGAACTACATATCTCGGTTTATATCTCATCTAACTGCCACATGCGAGCCAATATTCAAATTGTTAAGAAAAGAGCAAACGGTCAGGTGGAATGAGGACTGCCAAAGAGCCTTCAAAAAGATAAAATAATATCTACAGGAGCCACCGATCCTAATGCCTCCAGTTCCAGGACAGCCACTTATCATGTACTTGACTGTGTTAGAAGGGTCGATGGGGTGTGTTCTAGGCCAACATGACGAGTCTGGCCGAAAAGAGCATGTTATTTACTACCTTAGAAAAAAGTTTACCAACTGTGAATCCCGTTACTCACTGCTCGAGAAAACTTGTTGCGCTTTGGTATGGGCTGCTCACCGACTAAGATAGTACATGTTCACCCACACCACATTGCTAATCTCAAAAATGGACCCCGTCAAGTATATTTTCGAGAAATCAGCATTAACCGGAAGGGTTGCAAGGTGGAAAATGATCTTATCAGAGTATGACATACAATATACTTCCCAGAAAGCCATCAAGGGAAGTGTATTATCAGATTATCTTACACAGCAACCACTTGAAGATGACTATCAGCCGATGAAGTTTGATTTCCCTGATTAGGACATCGTGTACCTCAAGGAAAGAGATTGCGAGGAACCACTTCCGGAGGATGGGCCAGACCCTGAATCCAAATGGAAGTTGATGTTTGATGGGGAAATCAATATCAACGGACGTGGAGTTGGTGATGTTCTTATCACTCCTAAAGGTGTTCACTTTCCCTTCCCTGCCAGAATTACTTTTGGCTGCACCAACAATGAAGCGGAATACGAGGCGTGCATAATGGGAATAGAGGAGGCTATTAATCTTCGGATTAAGACCCTGGATATATTCGGAGATTCAGCCCTCGTTATCAACCAGATTATCGGCAAGTGGTATACACATCAAGAACACTTAATTCCTTATAGGGATTATGCCAGAAGACTGTTGATATTCTTCATAACAGTTAAGCTTCAGTATATACCACGAGATGAGAATCAATTTGCCGATGCATTGGCTACTCTTTCTTCATTCATCAAAGTTTTATGTTCGAACTATGTGCCCAGGATTGACATTTCCCGGCTTGACACACCAGCTTATGCTTTCTCTGTAGACGCAGTGTCTGATGAGAAACCTTGGTACTTTGATATTAAGCTTTTCCTGGAAAATCAAGAATACCCAGCTGGGGCATCATCCAATGACAAGAAAACCTTGAGACGACTTGCTGCCAGCTTCTTAAACGCAGACGGGGTTTTGTATAAGAGGAACTTTGACATGGTCTTGCTTAGATGCGTGGATAGACACAAAGCAGACTTGTTAGTGCAGGAAGTCCACGAGGGATCTTTTGGTACTCATGCAGGAGGGTGTGAAATGGCTAAGAAGTTATTGAGATCATTATACTATTGGCTAACAATGGATGCAGATTGTTGTTCGTACGCCCGTAAGTGCCACAAGTGCCAAATTTATGCAGACAAGGTGCATGTTCCTCCTAGCCCACTCAACGTCATGTCATCTCCTTAGCCCTTTTCTATGCGGGGCATTGACATGATCGGGAAGATAGCACCTACTACTTCAAACAGTCATCATTTCATATTGGTTGCGATTGATTATTTCACCAAATGGGTTGAAGTAGCGTCTTATGCCAATGTCACTCGCCAGGTGGTGGCCAGATTTTTAAAAAGATACATCATTTGCAGATACGGAGTGCCCGAGCGAATCATTACTGATAATGGTTCCAATCTAAATAACAAGATGATGGCAGAACTGTGCCGAGACTTCAAGATTCAACATCATAAATCTTCTCCTTACCGACCAAAGATGAATGGTGCGGTAGAGGCGGCTAACAAGAATATTAAGAAGATTGTGCAGAAGATGGTTGTCACTTACAAATATTGGCATGAGATGTTACCATTCGCACTACATGGGTACCGAATGTCAGTCAGGATGTCAACAGGGGCAACTCCTTTCTCCTTGGTGTATGGCATGGAGGCAGTCTTGCCTGTTGAGGTAGAAATTCCTTCATTGCGTGTGATGATGGATGTGAAGCTTAATGAGGCTGAATGGGTACGTGCCTGATATAATCAGTTGTGTCAAATTGAGGAAAAGAGATTAGCGGCTATCTATCATGGTCATCTTTATCATGGGAGAATGAAGCAAGCATTCGACCAATGAGTACGTACTCGGGAGTATCAAGTAGGCGAGCTTGTACTCAAGAGGATCATTCCTCCAATTTCAGATCACAGGGGCAAGTGGACTCCGAACTATGAAGGCCCATTCATAGTGAAGAAAGTTTTCTCAGGTGGAGCACTGATGCTCACTACTATGGATGGAGAAGATTTCCAGTCTCCTGTTAACTCGGACGCAGTTAAAAAATACTTCGCATAAAAGACCCGCTGGACACAAAAACATAACTAAAGTCCAGGCAAGAAAAGGGCATTCCGGCGAGCTAAAATCAGAATAAAGAGCTCGGGCAAAAATTAGGGAAAATAAATAAAAAAATGTACACCCGCTGAGTTGAAAATCCACATCGGACAGCTCAGGCAAAAAAGGGTATCCCGGTCGATTGAAAACCCGAAAGGGCGATCCACGCAAAACAAAGGAAAAAGCGAACGACTGCGGTCCGGGTAATCTGAACCAAATCACTATTTCATGCAGTCTGACAATATCAGAAGAATAGGAATCAGTCCCCTCATCTTCTTCAGAAAGCAAAGGCAAGAACAGAAAGTCTTGAAGACATGTTGGTCATAGCAGGAAGGAAACTCATTGGAATGTCGTGTACATTTCCATTAGGATAGTTTCTTTTCTCAATTTTTACGGTGGCTACCTCTTTCCAGGTAGTTACTTCCTGATGTAAAACTTTGCATATTCAGGGGCCATTCAATGAATGAATATTCAGTCAAAAGTCGTGGTGTTGTGTTTACGTTTTTTGCAAAAATGTCCTGAATATTTTGCAAAAAAAGAGCATTGCATATGAAACATGTTGATTTTTCTGGAAAAAAATTGACATTGCAGGGAAACAGTTAAAATTATCTTTGGGTGTCGGGTGACAATGGATGAACAGATCATACCATGCAAATCCCCCGGGCACCTGTGTGTATACTATTGTTGCAGGTTTTGTAGGGAGATGTTGCACTTCCCCAAGTAGAGAATGCTCCCCAGCTGTGCTAGAGTAAATTGGAACCCCTAGCAGAATTTCAAATCTAATCAAAGATGGTGTCCTCCCCAAGCGGTGGTTGTTCTTCACCAGAAAGACCTGATTATCTCCAATAGAGTTCAGATGGAACCTTCCCTAGCTGAGCTAGAGCAAGTCGAATCCTCAGCGGATTTTCAAACCCAATTAAAGAGGTTTGTCCCCAATCAGAGTCTTTATGTCGGAATGGGCTATTCTCAGCAGGAAGATGAATGCCTAATTCTCCACAGAGTTGTAGCTTCCAGAACTCTTTCATTAGCGAGGGTCGTTTGACCATGTATCCCCGGACGGGTCGGAAGTTCGTCTTTTCCTCGTAGAGTTTCATGTTTGGAAGTTGTGACCATCATCGAAATACCCCTCAGTAAGTCACTGGCGAATCCGCCAATTTATTTTTGGCCAATGGGACAAGGTAATGCAAACATTGGTTCACATTTCATTCCTCAATCAAGTATCGCCAGGATATATTGATTATTTCCCCAGCGAAATTCCAAGGCTAATCGAAGAGCTTCTATCCCCAAGCGGATTATCTTTCCACAAGTGAAATTATCCCCAGCGAGCAGATGTGCGCATGGTTTCCCCACAGGGCAGAATTTTCAGAATTCTCTCCCCAGCCGGGGTCTTGACCAAGCCGCTTCCTTAGCCGGGTAGGAAGTTTGTCTTTTCCCCGCAGAGTTCACGATTGTGACTTGCTCCCATCATCGGAATATTCCCCAGAGAAGTCGCCATTATTTAGCCTTTGTGAGGATACCAACCTTCGTTCATCTCCCCAGTCAGAGTTAACATCGTCAAAGCCTGTTGACTAGGCTCCCTGCATAGTCGTGATTGTTGTTGCCAATCAGGGCACTTTATTTGTTTCTTAGTTGTGCGTCTGCAATCCCTAGCATTAGTCTGTGTTTGATGGTTGACATCCGCTGGATGTTCGTCTGCTTTCCCAGCACTCGCTCGTTTGTGAAATATTCTTCGTTCGATTCTCCCCGGCAGAGTTGTGTTTCTTACTGGGCATTCGTTGCTCGTATGCTTCCCAGCAGTAGTCTGTGTGTGACATTTGTTTGATGCTCGTCTGCAATCCTCGACACTCGTCTGTGTGTGACATCTGTTTGATGCTCGTCTGCAATCCTCGACACTCATATATGTGTGACATATGGTTAATGCTTGTTTGCAATCCTTGGCCCTCGTATGTGTGTGACATCTGTTTGATGCTCGTACGCACGCCCTATCACTCGTCCGTGTTTGAAATTTGTTGATGCTCGTAAGCTTTCCCCAGCACTTGTATGTGTGTGACATTTGTTTGATGCTCGTCTGCAATCCTCGTCACTCATCTGTGTGTGACATTTATTTGATGCTCGTCTGCAATCCTTAGCACTCGTCTGTGTGTGACATCTGTTTGATGCTCGTCTGCAATCCTCGACACTCGTCTGTGTGTGACATCTGCTGATGCTCATAAGCTTTCCCCACCAGTCGCCTATGTCTGACATATGTTTAATGCTCGTCTGCAATCCTCGGCACTCGTATGTTTGTGACATCTGTTTAATGCTCGTCAGCAATCCTTGGAACTTGTCTATGTGTGACATCGGTTTGATGCTTGTCTGCACTCCTCGGCACCCGTCTGTGTTTGATACTCATTTAATGCTCGTATGCTTTCCCCAACAGTCGCCTGTGGGTGATAGATGTTGGTGCTCGTCTGCAATCCCCAACACTCGTCCGTGTTTGAAAATTTGTTTGAGGCTCATATGCATTCTCCAGCACTCGTCTGTGTTTGATATCTTTTTGAAGCTCGTTTGCATTGTTGGATACTCGTTTGTATCAAATCCCCACTCGTCTGTCTTACTACTTCAAATGCCCGTCTATGTTGGATCTCTAGTATTCATCTGTATCAGTGGCCGATATTCGTCTATATCATCGCCTGAAGCGCTCGTTTGTGTTTCTTAGATTATCGTCTGATATTCGTTTGTATCATTGACTTATGGCACTCGTCTGTGTTCTCTTGATTATCATCGAATACTCGTCTGTGTTGAAGAGGTTTGAAGTCCTGACGGTGGGATTAAACGTCAAAATGGTTACCGGTCCTGGCGTAACAGGTTATCCAAAGGAGGTTCGTCTGTGTCAGAGACCCTTATTTGCGCAAGATTTGGGGAGAGGGTTCGTCAAATCCTAATGTTGCACCTGGCGTAACAGGTTTGCTCAAAGAAGACTCGTTTGTCTTAGAACATATATCCACGAATAATATATGAGGAGGGTTCGTCTATCCTGATTATGCATGTCTATCCCACAGACTAAAGTGCATCACCGGTCCTGGCGTAACAGGTTTATCCGAAGGAGATTCGTCTGTCTCAAGTCATATGTTTTAGTAAAATGTATGAAGAAGGCTCGTATGTCCATTTCCTGGCATAATAGATTTTGTTTGAAAAGGGCTCGTATGTCCAGTTCCTGGCATAACAGGATTGCTCGAAAGAGACCCGTCTGTCTAGGTTTTTCTATCCGAAGTAACAGTTCAGGTTGGAAGGACCTCATCTGCTTCGTCCCCGGTTCAGTCGCCAAAGCATCATTTTGTTGGGGTTATTTCCCATTGCTTGCATTCTCCAGCAGAGTGCAAATTTCAGGTCTTCTTGGTATTCAATCACAGTTTATCTTGAACGGTCGATAGTCGTGCTACCGTCCTTTTCAAATTAACAGTTGCTTGAATAAGGGCAGCTGTAACACCCCAAATTTTCCCTCTCCTGTTTAGCATCATCATCATATCATAATCATCATAAGCATGTCATATCCTTACCATATTTCATAGAAAAATGAAGCATAGTACCCGAATGTTCCAGCATAAGGCATATGATCAATCATCAGGGAAATTCAAAGCTCACAAGGCATGTTCCAAGTTTGATATCATAGTCAGAGCTTAAAAAAGGGGATTGGGGATCAAAATCAGGTCAAAACGGTTGGCGCCGGATTATTCCTGAGGTTTCCCACCAAAACGAGGGAAAATTCAAAAATCACTGGCGTTAACTGGTTAACGCTTTGGTTAACCGGTTAACGGCTGCGATTTTTGAATTCCAGCAGCAAATTCAGAATGTGCTTTGGCTCCAAATTTCCAAATTTCTGATTTTTTATCCATTTGAATTAAAGAGAAGGATCTAGATCATTAATCCAAGCCTAATTCCATTGCTAAATCCTAATCACTTTACCAAACCACATTTTTTGGATCCCAAGCCTAAATTTTGGGCCCCAAACCTAAACTATATTTAATCCATTTCTCTCCAAACCAAGGGGGGCTCTCTCATTTTTTTCATTCTTCATTCTGAATTTTCACTCTTCTCTCTCACTCTTCTCTCATTTTCTCTCCCACATTTTCCAAATTCACTAAGAGTTCCTCTTTGAATATCACATAACCTTGCCTTAAGGTGTGTAGATCTTGGAACTATACCTTCATCCATAGCTTATTGGCATCATTTTCCTGGTTTAATTGGTGATTCAGATCTGGTTTGGGATTTAGAAGTGCTTTTGGATCCAAAATTCTGCATCAAGACCCTTTGCTTGCATTTATTTTGCATGGAGTGTGAAGCTTTGCACCGGATCTTCAAAGTTCTCCGCGAGATCTCTCATTTCCAGCTCAAACAACAATTACAAAATCATACCTCGGCTTTGTAGGTTGGTTAATTGCAGATCTAGCTCTGTTTTAGCTTATTTGCATGCTTGTGCTTTAGATCTGCCATGTGCTTGCGTATTTGTTTGTGTTGCTTGAATTGATTGGTTGATTTGTAACCGGATCCGTGCGCTAATGTTCATGAGCTTAATGATGTTAATTAATGTGAATTGATCCATTTATTTCATGCATAATTGATTGTTTGTCTGGTGTGTGATTATTTGGATAAGCTGGTTTTGAGCTTATTTTTTGCAGGAATTGTTCTTGTTTTGACAGTGTTAACCGGTTAACGCTTTGGTTAACAGGTTAACGCATCCCTTTTCTGTGTAAATTTCTGCAGGTTTGAACTGGTTAACCGGTTAACGCTTTGGTTAACCGGTTAACACTGAAGCAGAATGCCATTTTGGAGTTGTTTTGAGCTTGTTTGATCCCCTTACATGTTTTAATTGCCATGGATCAGTGTATGATCATTGAATATGGTTCTTTAGGGTTATTTTCTTGCTGGTTGATGCATGCTTCCATGTTCTCGACACGTAAATGCTTGTGTGTGCAATTTGACATGTTGTATGATCTTTGTTGATGTGAGCTTTGAGCATGCCATTTCCATGATTATATTGATGAACATATGTTGGATTTTGCTAACACTTGCAGGGGCTCATGGTAAGAGAAGTATGGATGTTTATTCACATTTCAACTCTTCATCTTTCCTTTTTAAGTTAATTTCTCTTCGTGCTTCTTGATGTGCCTTATGCCATCATGTGAGGCAACTTTTTTCTTCCCCCTTTAGGAGGAACTTATCTCCTTAGAGGAGTAAGTTGCTTGCTATCTTTCCTCCTCTTCTTCTTGCTCCTCTTTGGTTCTTATTTTCTCTTAGGATAGTTGAAACCTTATTGACCTTAGGACCACTTTTTGCATGCTAACATTAGGATCAGTCTTTCCCCATTTTAGACTTTTGCCTTTTTGCTCCTTTGGTTCTTTCTCTTCTCATCTCAAAACAAAAACCTAAAAAACATTAATAAAGAAAGAAGTGACTTCTTGTGTAATAGCCTTATTCCATGGGGCCCATGTATTCATTCCATCTTGGAATAATGCATTTGTCTAGCATGATGCACAAGTCAGATCATGAGGTCATCTTCATCAAGAAAAACCCAGAAAAATACTTCTTCATTTTTAACCACTAAAATACTTAATAAATTCAACAAGTCAATGAATTTAGGCCTTTGCCCTTGGAAACAAGTCTTGGATAAGTTCTCCTTACTTGGTGTGCTTGTTCTATTATTCCATCTGGAAATGTAGTAACAAGTACACATTCCATGGAAGAGAGTTTGAGTTCATTCCCTTGTGCCACACCAATAAAAAACTCTCATAAAATACACAAACAAGCAATAATCGTCTTTCCTTTGGGAATTCTTTTCTCATCTCCTTCGCTCCGTCCGCGAATTTGCTCCTACTTGTCATTTTGCAAGACGGTTACGCACTCGTCGTCTGAGTCTGCAACACCTGAGCATTGATATAGGCAGTTCAAGCCTTAATTCACAAGCAAGCTTTTCCACCCCTAGTTAGGGGAACTACGGCGTCTCTGTTACTCATGTCCAGATGAGGTACGTAGGCAGCGGGGTAGGGCCCGTTCCTGCATAATCTTTATTTTTCCCAACATTTTCCCCTTTTTTTTTCTTTTCTTATCCAGTTCAGTTCTCTTTTGCAGCAACTTTCATTTCTTCATCCTTTGAAACAGTTTTTTCGCAAGCGTGGATCCCGTCGAGTACGGCGGACGATCTGGGGTGCTAATACCTTCCCAGGTCGTAACCGACTCCCGAACTCAGATTTCTTTGGTTCGTGGGACCTTTGTCCTTCCTTTCTTTTCTTCTGGTTTGTGCAGCATTACCATTCCCATTCCTTCGGGATAAAAATGCCTGGCTGGCGACTCTACCTCTTTCGGCTCCACTTTCGCGTTTGTACCAGGATGGAAATCCAGGGAGCGACAACTGGCACATCTTCCAGGGTGAATGGCATGCGGGTGATCTGTCCTCTGATGCGAGACCAATCAATGTACTGAGCTGAAGCTATGTTGTTGCACTTGCCAAGAATAGTAGTCCCTTTTGTCTGTATGTTATCCCAAGCCCAGGCTGCTTGTCGGATGATGGCATGATTATTATGAACATCAGAGTAAAGGGTCTCTTCTAAATCCTTCTCTTTGGGTGGATGTACCAAGGCATACCCTAATTGACTTTTGAAAAGCAAAGGATTGTAGTTGATGCAACCCTTTACTCCAATAAGAGGTATATTGGGATACTTCCCACAACTTATAATTATGTCTCTGCCCTTGGTGCTCTGAGTACACCACCTGATGTCTTCTGAAGTAAGGGAAATCATTCTCTTAGCCCAGTTTCTTTACTGATGAGGATTCAAGAAAGCTTATGTCTTTGGCAAGTGCCTCAGTAACCAACAGTAGAAGAGAGGTGCACAACATCTGACTAATCTTCCCATCTGCTTCTCATTTCTCTGATGCACTGAGTAATAGAAATCCCCTAGCAAGGTAGGAACCGGATTCTTCAGTAGGAAGAGATGGATAGCACCCTTTATTACAAACTTAGGCTCGTCTGCAAACAAGATGATTCTATATATACTAAGAGCCAGGAGAGCACAAACAGTTTCCCACTTTCCAACTGCAGCATGACGGGTGGCCTGAGTGATCAAGAAGTCCAAATGGAGGCCTGGGATTCCAGCCTTGGTGGTCATATACTGATCAATGAGGGTGGCTTCCAAGTGCAAAGCCTTAGCTATGTCTTCATTCCTAGGAGCATTCATCTCAGGGTTGAAAGGGATTCCCCTCCTAATAGGGACACCCAACAACATGGAAAATTCTTCCAACAAAGGACCCATCTGAAAGTCTGGGAATGTGAAACATCTGAGAGGAGGGTCATAGAACTGAAGGCAAGTGTGAATCATGCTCCTCTGTGATGCATCCAAGTCCATGATCATGTCCATAATACCACCATAATGTTCCCTGAATAAAGGGACATGATCAGGAGTGATAAGTGCCTGAATTTGCCTAATGCCTGCTAGGGAGGGCTCGAAGAAATGGTATGTGATTTTTCTCTTCCTGGTCGAGTCCACACTGACAATGGGTGCTGATGAGGGTACCTGGAGAGGATAACAGCTGAAGAAAATATCTGATGAAGATAACTGATGAAGATGGCTGAGCAGAAGAACAGTCAAAACCAAACCAAAGATGATGTGGATACCTTGTAAAACAAATAGACAAATGTTAAAATGATGCATAATGATGTATGCAGAATGATATGCAAGGGTTTGTGATCAGGTGTTCGATTTGTTATCTATTTTTATAGGGTCCATGTGTGATCATAAGTCCAGATGAAGGCTAGAAAACCAATAACCAAGTGGGGGACTCAAATAAAGAGTCACAAGTTCAGGGTTTCATAGAATAAGTCCAAAATAGTGTGACCTTAAAAACAATATCAGTAACAGGGTATGATGAGGCCAAGGGTTCCTGCAAACCTGTAAACATCCTAACCCACTCACATGTATTGTTCTAGAACATGGATCCTCAGACTTGGATTTTATATGAGAAGTGTAAGCACTTCTAACCCGGAGGTATAGTGTTTACATTAATCATAAAGAATCCTCCTCTAATTCACCTCATATGCTAAAGGTCATCTAAAAAGATCATCAAGACTTAGTAGGCTTCCCAGATAGCCCTAGCACTACAGGAAATCCGTAGCACAGAGTTCTCAAGAAGAAACCCATGTCTGAATCGTGTTTCATATTCTCGCACCAGACCGAAATGGAATGGGAAAGAATATGAAGCCACTCTAATCCAATGTGTCACTCAGGATCCTAGTGTGGAACCTTACTCACTGAGATACCCCTCCCACCAAGGCAAAACAACAAATTCAGCACATGATATGATAATAATAATAATAATAATATGAAATTCATAAAACAGTAAATGAAAGCGATAAATAAATGCAGTAAATAAAGTTGTACAGAAAGCAATAAATAAAGAAATAAACAAAAACACACATAACACCCCCACAAACACAAATCAAACAAGCGCTAGGAGAAAACCACAAAAAGAACCAGAAGCCCTAGTTGCAAGTTAAATCCCCAGCAGAGTCGCCAAGTTGTCGCTCCCGAAAAAGACACTAAGTCCCACGGTGCAAACGTAAACGGTCGGCGAAAGAGAAAATGAGGTTGAAAAGAATAGAGTCGCCAGCTAGGCATTTTTATCCCGAAGGAAAGGTAATGCTGCATAAAACTAGAAAGAGATGGATAAGACAGTTGCAAACCAGAGAAACTGAGAAAGGGGGTTGTTTACGACCTGGGAAGGTATTAGCACCCAGATCGTCCGTCGTACTCGACGGGATCCACGCTTACAAGATTGTGTTTAAAAGGGTAGGTGTATATGCTATCGGTGTGCAAAAGCTAAGGAAAGAAAATATAGGTGTCAGTGCAAACGATGAATTGCTCAGGAACTGAGGCTTTAGAAAGAATGCTGAATGAGGGGGAAGACACATAGACTTTTGTTCGATAACTGTTAATTTATGCCTACGCATCCTCTCGTGCAATGAGGAAGTCAGAACACCGTAGTTCGACTCAAAGAGACTGAAAATAAAATTGACTGTGAATTGCTTGCTTGTCTATGCTCAAGTGTATGACTCGTCTGGCTCGAGTGCTAACTGTCTTGCATTAGACGGAAGAAGCAAGTTCTCGTTTGTGAATGAGTGTGATGAGAAAAGAATACCGGAGGAGACGATTATTGTTTGTTTTTGTGTTTTTCAGTTTTGTTATTGTTTTTGGTGTTTTGCATAAGTTAATGAGCTTAAGCCTAAATCAAGGGCTTGTAAACTCATTATATCCTCCCTAATTAGGGATAATGAGCCTACTTAAGTATGAGATAAGCATCTCAACTTAATTGTCATGATGATGTAGGATTAAGATCATTAACCTACTTGTGATTATTTAGATGTTTTTTGGGTTTTTGTTTAGTGTTAAGTAAAGAGTTTAATCTCTAATCACAGATTAATGAACTCATTACACCATCCTAATAGAAGGATAATAGATGAGGACACTTAAGCTGAGGAAGACACCTCAACTTAATCCATGGTTAGGGATTAAATTCATTATATAACAAGCCTTTATTAAAGATGGATTATAATTAAAGTGATGAGATTAAGAAGTGGATTTTATGGTTTTTAAGACAACTTGAGGGGGACTTGTCCATTAAACACTAGGGTTAGTCCCTCTTAACCATAAGGAAGAGATAGAACCCTAATGTAAGGCCCAAGTTACAAGATAAAGTCTTAGTGATTATTAATGTGTTTTGATTAAGAGGTGTAAACAAATTAAAGTTTTAACACTAAGGATTAAAGTTATACACTCCATCCTAAGATAAGGATGTAGGCATAACCCTAATTCCAAAGTCCTAAAGCTTTAAGAGTTTAGTCTCTGATTAAGAGATGAGAAGAGAGACTCAAGGAGACTCAAAGGTAAAAAGCTAGGGGGGACTATATACAACCCTAAAAGTTATCATGCTTGGATATCCTATGGTTTGTGAGGCTTAAGAGGAAGGATCTTCAAGGCCACCAAGGAAGAAACAGATGAAAAGAGAAAGAAGAAGAAGAATAAGTTACTTACTTCCTGAAGAAGATAAGTATTAAAAGAAAGAAAGTAAGGAGGAGGGAGCATAAGTGAAGAAATTTCACTTCTAAGACAAGTAAGAAGGCATATGAATGATTAGAAGAGGTGGGAGGTGAAGGCAAATCCACCTCCCATATATCTTACCAAAAGTACCTGAAATGTTAGTATGGATGCATAAGACATAAAGCAAAAGGAAATGAGATGAAATGAGATGCAAAGACCAAAGTCAAAAGTGAATATGCATTGTAAATGGCATATGAAATGATGCAAAGTCATACAAAATTCATATGAATGACCAAACAAAGATGAGATGCAAAGGAAGCATGTTTAGAAGCATGAAAACACATGGATGTTCATGAAATGTAATGGATGCAAAACATAGAAAATGAATGAAGAAATGATCAAGAAATGTTCAAGCATGTCTTAAGATGTCTAAGATGTCATACAAATTCTTGAAATGTAATGGCAAGTTCATATGACGATGATATGCAAAGGTGAATGCAAATGAAGATGCAAGATTAGGGTTTTAAGACAACATGAGATGCATAAGACCAAAACAGAAGCATCCAAAATGATAAAAAAATTGAAATCAAGCTCAAACAAACCCTAATCCTATATAAGATCACACCCCAAAGGACAAAGTCAGAAGCTTAACCTAGTGGAAGTTATGAAACTCCTAAGTTTGCTAGGGTTTTTGGGTGCTCCTAAAGGGAAAATGCAAATCAAATTGAAAATGCAAGATAAAATCATGAGATATATAAACTAGAAACTACATGCAATATGTGAAACAATGCAAGAAGATCCAAGTTCAAACTCATCATGGTTAGGTTGAAATGAATTTTTCAAGTTAGGGTTTAAAAAATGTGATTTTTAAGAACCCTAATTCAAAGAAAATTGTGAATTCAAAAATTTTTCTAAATGTTTAAGAATGCTTCATGATTTTTTGGTGATTTTTAGAAACCTAAATGCATTTTTAATTAATTAAAATCGATTAATTAATTAAAAATAACATTTAAATGTTTTAAAAATACTTTTTTAATTCAAAAAATAAAAATAAAAATGTTTTCAGGTAAAGAAAAATATTTGAAACAAAAATGCAAAGTTTGAGATTTTTTGAATGATTTTTGCTATTTTAAATAAAATAAACAAAAGAAATGAAATAAAATGAAAATAAAATGAATTTAAATGAAAGTCAAAGGATCCAGAGGCTGAGATTCAAACTGGGGAGGGAAATGTTGACTGCGCGCGTGATCTAAAGGCTGAGATTCAATCTGGCATTTTTATTAATTAAGTGTTCTCATATATCACATTTCTATTAGGATGGTGTAATGAGTTCACTAATCTGTGATTAGAGATTAAACTCATTACTTAAAACTAAAAAAAAATCCAAAAACATCTAAGTAATCACAAGTAGGTTAATGATCTTAATCCTACATCATCATGGCAATTAAGTTGAGATGCTTATCTCATACTTAAGTATGCTCATTATCCCTAATCAGGGAGGATATAATGAGTTTACAAACCCTTGATTTAGGCTGAAGCTCATAATCCTATGCAAAACACCATAAACAATAAAAAACTGAAAACACAAAAAATAAACAATAATCGTCTCCTTCGGGATTCTTTTCTCATCACACTCATTCACAAACGAGAACCTGCTTCTTCCATCTAATGCAAGACAGTTAGCACTCGAGCCAGACGAGTCATACACTTGAGCATAGACAACTAAGCAGTTCACAGTCAAATCATCTAGTCTCTTTGAGTCAAACTACGGTGTTCTGACTTCCTCATTGCACGAGAGGATACGTAGGCATAACTTAATAGTTATCAAACAAAAGTCTCTGTGTCTTCCCCCTCTTTCAGCATTCTTTTCTAAAGCCTCAGTTCCTGAGCAATTCACCTTTTTGCACTGACACTTGTACTTTCATTTCTTAGCTTTTGCACACAAATAGCACATGCACTTACCCCTTTTAAACACAATCTTGTAAGCATGGATCCCATCGAGTACGATGGATGATCTGGGTGATAATACCTTCCCAGGTCGTAACCAACCCCCTTTCTCAGTTTCTCTGGTTCGCAACCGTCTTATCCATCTCTTTCCAGGTTTATGCAGCATTACCTTTCCTTCGGGATAAAAATGCATAGCTGTCGACTCTATTCAATTCAACCTCATTTCTCTTTCGCCGACCGTTCGCATTTGCACCGGGATGAAAATCTTTGGGAGCGACAGCAATCATCATTCCAAATGATAGCCTGATTCTTCCTCAAAAGTTTGAAAATAGGCTCACACGTGGTTGTTAGGTGAGAGATGAACCATGCAATGTAGTTCAGCCTCCCTAAGAAGCCACGTACATCCTTCTCTGTTCTCGGCTCAGGCATCTCCTGGATTGCTTTCACCTTCGCAGGGTTGACCTCAATCCCCTTCTCACTAACAATAAAGCCCAGCAGCTTTCCGGAACGCACTCCAAATATGGATTTGTTCGGATTCAATCTCAATCTGAACATCCAAAGCCTATCAAACAGCTTGGCTAGGTTGACTAGATGTTCTTCTTCTGTCTGTGACTTTGCGATCATATCATCGACATAGACCTCAATCTTGTGGTGAATCATGTCATGGAATAGAGTCACCATTTCCTGTTGGTATGTAGCTCCAACATTTTTCAAGCTAATCGACATTACTTTGTAACAGAAGGTGCCCCATGGGGTGATGAAAGTAGTCTTCTCCATGTCATTTGGCGTCATCTTGATCTGATTGTAGCCTAAGAAACCATCCATAAAGGAAAACACAGAAAATTGGGCAGTGTTGTCAACTAGCACGTGAATATGTGGCAACGAGAAGTCATCTTTGGGGCTAGCCCAATTCAGGTCTCAATAATCCACGCACATTATGACCTTGCCATCCTATTTAGGAACTGGCACAATATTTGCAACCTATGGAGGATAACTTGTCACAGCCAAGAATCCGGTGACAAAATGCTTTTGCACCTCTTCTTTGATTTTGATAGCCATGTCGGGTCGAGTTCTCCTCAGTTTCTGCTTCATCGGTGGGCAGTCTTCTCTGAGTGGCAGCTTGTGCACTACGATATCGGTGTCCAACCCTAGCATGTCCTGGTAAGACCAGGAAAAGATGTCAACATATTCTCGGAGCAAGGAAATCAAACAACTCTTAACAGATTCTTCCAAAGCAACCCCGATCTTGACCTCTTTTTTGTCCTCTTTTGTACCCAGATTCACCATTTCAATGGCCTCTTCATGTTGTTGAATCACCCTCTCCTCTTGCTTAAGCATTCTGGATAATTCTTCGGGTAATTCACAATCTTCTTAACCTTCCTCGTCAGCTAGGTAAATTGGATTGTTGAAGTCATATTGAGCCATAGAAGAGTCATCACTGATGAGACCCGATGAGGTACATCTGCATGAATGATGATTCATGCTAGATTTAGAAAGAGTGGGAGACATGGAAAAAAGTTGCCATTTATTTTTAAAACCAAAAATAAAATGAAAGACAGGGAAAACCATGAATTAATGCTAAAATGTCCACTTTATTAATGATGATGTTATTACATTATGAAATGATGAACCCTTACAATGAGCTACTATGCCCCGGGCAAGGCATAAAGATTTCATACAAAAGAATAGAAACACAAGGCTATTACTCTTCTGGTTGAGTGACAAAGATGATTGCTTCGGCCGACCAGTTGCTAAGTTGTACACCTGGGACGCAAGGATTTATCCATTCATCTAGTTCACAATCACTATCAACCGTCTCATCTTGCACTACACAGAAGGTAGCATGGTCAACCCACCCTGCATTGGTGAAGGTAATCGGGCCTTTCCGACCTCTAGAGCTCTGATCTGGCATCGAATGGCCAGGATTATTGCCAATCCCAAACATATCTTTCTTCTCTGGTACTTCAATCATTTTGCCTCAGCCCTCATTCATGCCTAATTCCACAACCTCCAAGGCTTGCTTGTAGGATGTTATGGATGTTCCTTCCTTCTTATCCTCTGACAAGGAAGCTGATGATGACGTACCCTTGGTTCTGACGGGCTCGAAGGCTTGACAAGGATTCTCTACAATCTCTCAGTCCATATCTATATATTTGAACGAAGCCAGATGACTGATGAAGATATCTTCTTCCCCGCACACTATAACGATATGTCCTTCCCAGACAAATTTGAGCTTCTGGTGGAGGGTTGAAGACACAACCCCTGCTGTATCCAGTGTCGTCCCAGCAAACAACTATAGGCTGGTTGGATATCTATAACATAAAAGGTAGTATTGAAAACATGTGGACCTACCTTGATTGGTAGTTCCACCTCTCCAAAGACATACCTTTTTGAGCCATCAAATGCACTGACCACCAAGTCGCTCGGCCTAAGCACAACCCCGTCATAATCTGGCTTGATCAGTGCTTTCTTAGGAAGTACATGAGAGAGCACAACTCCTTTACATTCCATAGAAATGTGTAGAGCTCGATTATGGCTGCGTCCCTCAATGGTCAAATCCATATCCGTAAACCCCAAACCATGGTTGGCGTTCACACTTGACACCACCGTCTCAAGCTGGTTTACTGATATGTCTTGCGGCATGTAGGTGTTGTTCAAAATATTCGGCAGAGCTTTTAGGTGTGAGTCTGAACACATCAACAAGGACAAGATTGAAATCTTAGAGGGATTCTGCTACAAGTGATCAACTATTTTGTAATCGCTCTTTTTAATGATTCTCAGAAATTCTTCTGCCTCTTTGTTAAAGGTGATATCATGATCCAGAGTTGGCACTGGAGCATCACTTGTCGCGGGTTTCTTTCCCTTGGCTTTGTCTTGAGCCTCTGTGTTGTCCCTTGGTGGCACCATTTTGTTTCTTAGCGTTTCTGGTGCAAATAGTCTCCCGCTCGTTGTGAAACCTTCAACTCCAACATTTTCAACTTGGTGTTGAACTGAGCTGGAAGAGGTCAAATCTTGCTTCTGGCCATTATAATAAAGTTCCGCCCATAGGACCATGGGACGACTCTTTCTCTTTGGTACGGAATTGGTCCAGGGGTGATAAAGGTTACATGTGCCACTTTAGCTGGTGCTGGAACTTGTACCGGATTATAGTAGATAGTCATAGTCGAGACTTCGTCCTCCTTCACGATTCTATCAAACTAGATATTACCCTTGTCAATCATTCTTTGTATCCTCGATTTTAATCGGTCACAACCATTGACGGAATCCTCACAATCTGAACAACCCTCTTCGCCGCCCGGAAATATATCCTTCTTGGCTAGACAACTCTTCACGGATAACAACAAAGTCTTCAAGGCCTTGACATCATATATCATATTCAAGCCTTCCCCACTATTAATAGCTCCTACGGTCCTTCCATGCGGAGGAATGGGGTTCTGCAGCACGTTTGGGGTTGGATCGAAATTGATTACCTTGGAGTCTATCAAATCATATACCTTGTGTTTAAGGGCTTTACAATTTTCAGTATTGTGGTCTGGATCCTCGGAATGGAACTCGCAGTGAGCATTAGCATCATAGCCCTCGAGAATCTTCCTCGGTCTTGGAGGTTGCAAGGTTCTCAACTGGATCATTTGAAGTTGAAGAAGATTTTGCAAAATCTGGGAATAGGACATCGGTGGAGCCTCAAAGTTTCTATCAACCATATTTGCCCTTGGTTGGTATCCCTGTCGGGACCCTCTTTGTTGTTGTTGAGGATGTTGATTTGTGGGAGCAGAAATGGTAACAAGAGTTGTTTGATGATAGGAGTTCTGATTCCCCCTCTTTCTTTGGTTGTACACGGCCCCAACTTCACCTTCTCTTGGCTTCGCGAAAGGTTTCTTGACCCCATAGGTCGATGCTCCGCTACTATGAATGTTCCCCTACTTCATCCAACTCTCAATTCTTTCGCCAGTTAAGATGATGTCAGAAACACCACTAGATGAACAACCCGCTAATCTTTCCATGAAGTGCCCAGGGAGAGTCACCATGAAAGGTCAACCATTTCTCTCTCTAGTAGTGGGGGTTTAACTCTAGTTGAGACTTTGCGCCACCTCTGCACATATTCTTTGAAGATTTCGGAGTTCTTTTGAGACAAGCTTTGCAGTTGGGTCCGACTTGGGGCCATGTAGATATTATATTGGTACTGCTTGAGGAAAGCTTCCCCGAGCTTTTTCCAATTACGAACAGAGGTCCTCTCCAATTTCATGTACCATTCCAGTTAGCCCCCGGATAGACTGTCCTGGAAATAGTACATCCAAGGCTTCTCATATTTGGTGTGCGCGGAAATCTTGCAGTAAAAAGCTTGCAAATGAGTTTTTGGGCAAGAATTTCCATTGTATTTGTCGAAACCCGAAGGCTTAAACTTTGGAGGGATGACCACCCCTTGGACCATGCCCATGTAAGAAACATCAATTCCTAGAGTATCCCTGCATTCCAAAGCTCTAACTTTCTTAGCCAACATCTGAAAGTCTTGATTATTAGCTACGGTACCAAATCCCGTGTCTTCATTGACCAAGGTGAACTAATCTTCCTGACGGTCTTCCACATGAACAAGAATATGGCCACCACCCTATGGAGTTGGAGGCCCGTTACCTTTAGGTGGAATAATAATGTTGTTGATTAGATTGCCCTGAGCATCCAAAGTGACAACTTGAGGGTCCGTCTGTGGTTGATCAAGTCTGAGAACATCAACTCTTAGCTCCTGCTACCCCTGGGCCATGCCCTACATCATAGTCATAAACTCGGCCATCCTGGTGTAGAACTCATTCAGCTCAGTCTGTACTGTATCCATGATGTTTCTCTGGTTGCAGCGAGTAGCGTACCGGTGCAGAGGACTATCGTGTCGAAGGGGACGGGTTTTTACGACTCTCGTAATCTTTCCTGAATAAATAGATAAGTTAAGAAATCCAGATAACCTGCAAGAAAAAATGCAAATGATATGAATGCATGCAATATTGTGTTCTTTTCATTCTCAAGGGTTTTACATTCCCATTTCGGTATTTAGAGAATTCAGATAGCCTTTGAAAATTCGGATTTTAGGGAAGAAGACCCCGCGTGAAACTCAAATCACATAACTGTGGAGAAATGGTTCTTAAAACCCCATGTCAGTGCAAGGATAACAACTAGAGATTCCAACCAAGTCAAATATCATAAACTGAAATCTGAAGATAACAAATTCCCCGAAGGGTGCCAATTCATACAGAAATAGAATAGCAAATCACAAAGTAAAAAAAGGAATCCCACATCAGGCCTGTGGGTAGTCCTAATACAAGCAAATGAAACTAGGCTCTATGAAGTTCCATGTCCTTTAGCCTCCAGCTAAGATGCTTGACCACCTGGAATAGCTGAGCTATATCTGGATGACCTGGCTCCTAGCTGAGCTTCTGAATAAGGAGATCCCTCTGATTAAAGGAAGCATGCAGTTCATTGATCTGTTGCAGGAGCACTTCTTCATTCTCTTTGCTAGGACATGGCTCAGTCTTGACTTTCTTGACGTCGGCCCAGAGTTTTAGCTCTTCTACCTCTTCCTGGATATCTTCAATTAATCGTTGACCTTTGGCTATCTTCTGAAGGTAATCTCTACGTTGCCCGTGGGCTTTCTGAAGTAGTTCTCCCTATTCATCCAGGAGGTCTTGGAGGTTTTTGATCTTCAGCTTGTATTCAACTTCTACCTCCTTTTGCTTTTTCTGATTAACATCCCATTTTTCTTGCCCAAGAGCCACAGATTCATTGGCTTCGTCTAAATACTTCTTGTCCTTCCAACATTGATCTGCCTTGTGGGTTTCAGCCAACCTCCTCTTTATAGAGTAGAGCTCCCTTTCTTTGAAGTCCTTTTGCTTGATCCGGGTTATCTCTTTAGCTTTATGAGCTCTCTCCTCCAGCTTCTTCTTGTTGATCATCAGATTTTTACAAGCATTGTTGGCCTCCAGATTTTGAGCTCTAATTTGTTGGACCAAGGCTTCCAACTTCTGATAATCTTCCAATGGCACAGTAGCAGGAGACAAAGCTAGTTCAGAAAAGGGGATTAAGACCACTTGGGCTTTCTCCTTGATCCAAGCGTCATACTCGGGGAACATCTAGTTATTGCTTCTGCCTAGACATGCTACTCCTTTTCTTCTGATAAGCTTCCAGGAACCTTCAGCTTATCTGACCAAGGGAAGGTTATCTTTCACCAGGAAGTAGAAGGTTTGGAATAATTCTGATTCTTCGGTAACATCTTTGAGTTCATATCCCAACTATCTTCTCAAAATGATGGGGTTGTAACTGATGCCTCCAGCTACTCCTAATAATTGTAAATTGAGATAACTTCTACAATTGGTGATAAATTTCTTCCCCTTCAGCCTCAGGGTAAACTATTTGATGTCTTTAGCAGAAAACATGCTCAATTTCTGGGCCCAGATTACATCGGGATTAGTGAAGACCTCAGTAGTGGGTAGGTGTCTCATGAACCAATTGTAGAATATAGGAGCACAACACCGGAATAGACCACCCTGTTTCTTCTCATTTTTATAATGCACTGAATAGTACAAGTCACGCAGAAGAGTGGGGACAAGATTCTTCAGTACAAACAAGTGGATTGCATTCATATCCACAAATTTATCCATGTCAGCAAACATGATGATCTCATAGATGGACAAGGTTAAGATAGCGCAAACCGAATCCCATCGAGAAGCCACAGTAAGTTCCCCAGCTCTTCTAACCAGAAAGTCGAGCGAAAATCTGAGTACCCCGACTTTGGTAGCAGTCAAGTTAGCCTCCACTTCAGATGAGCTCAAATAAAGAGCTTTGGCAATGTCAAGATAAGTTGGTCTGGTCATCTCTGAATTAAAAGGGATTTGATCTTTGAGCGGGACACCCAAAATCACACCATACTCTTCAAGAAGAGGCCCTAACTAGAAGTCATGAAAAGTGAAGCATCGGAGCTGAGGATCGTAGTACTACAACAAGGTATGAATTGCACTCCTCTGGGAACTATCCAGGTTGAGTACCAGATCCAGAATATCCCCATAATTCTCTTTGAAGTATCCCACATGACCCGGGGTATTAAGAGACACCATTTGGTTAAGCAGATCCACTTTGGTATCAAAAAACTTGTAGTGCACATTCTTCTTTCTGATATCTTCCATTTCTGAAGCAGAAGTCCAACCGGGGACTAGGAATAATATCCACCCTGAGAAATGAAAAAGAACACAAATGATTAAAGATGTGATGATGCTTATGCAAGGCAAGGCATGTGATCAATGACGTGTATGTGTTGTGCAGATCATATAATCAAGTGTCTGTGCAGGGTCACAATGGCGATCACGGTAACAACTTCTCTGAACAGAAATCCCGGATCTCAGAACCAAGGAACCATAAAACCAGATCATAATACTGAACAATACCGGAAAAATGGGTATATTGGAAGTTTTAGGATTCCTGCAAACCTGTAAACCCCTCCCATCTCACGGGTGTGCTACTCGAGTCAACATCACAAACTCTCTAAGCCGAATAGCAATAATACGTTCACCATTTCCGAGAAATGGCACATGACTAAATCAGGGAATCTATTTGGCATTATACTACTCATAGAGGTCTCAGCTGAGTCCAAGGAAACAAGCTTCTCTAATAAGTCCCCAGCTTCAAGCACTGAATCGAGCAACAATAGTACATTCAGCCCTTGGGATACAGTACTATCGTCATACGGACAATTTACTTTAACTGGATTCCTATGAGAGAACTGGGCCATCCTATACGAGGTCCCAGCGGGCCCTCGGATGCGAGTGGGTTTGCCAACAAATATGGTCTGCCACAGTCATCATTGAAGAGGGTTATTTTCACTAAGGTCCTCAATGATCTGTCACCAGATGCACATAACTATCGAGGTCGTACCCTAAAGTGGAGGAGATCCCCACACAGAATAGTCCAAGACAGTCTCGGTCTGGGTATGGAACACAACGCCACTCATCATGTTACCATGTGAGTACAATGTCTGTCCACGCTAGTCCTAGGGTGCACTCAAGTCGGGTAGTTGGCTTATCTCACAGTAACTCCCACCCACAGAAAAAACCAAACCAGCACACACAGTCCAATATATATGATGCATGGAAAATAAATACTGAAAGTAGTAAATAAATGCTATAAAGTAAAAAAAAAACTCTAAGCAACAGTAAATAAACACACAGCGGCACACAAATAAACACCCAACGAAACCAAAACAAACAAGCGCTAGGATTGACTCTCAAGGGAAAACCATAGATTCTGGGTTTGGTCCCCAGCAGAGTCGCCAGTTGTCGCTCCCGGGATTTTAATCCTAGTACAAACGCGAAAGTGGCGCGGAAAAGGTAGAGTCGATATCCAAGCATTTTTATCCCAAATGAATGGTAAAGTTAATGTTGCTCAAATCAAAGAGAAAAGGAAAGGACGAGGTCCTGCGAACCAAAGATTTGGGTTCGGGAGTCGGTTACGATCTAGGAAGGTATTAGCACCACATACCGTCTGCCTTACCCGACGGGACCCATGCTTGCTTGTTTTGTTTCAAAGGGTGAGAAATAAAATGCTGCTGAATAAAAACCGCTACTGGAATAGAGGTGAGAAAGGGAACTGGAAAAGAGATCGAAATGGGAAAATTTAGAGAAAATAAAGAGTGTGCTCGAACGGGCCCTACCCCGCTGCCTACGTACCTCATTGGGAAAATGAGGATCAGAGTCGACGTAGTTTGCCTAACTAAGGCGGAAACTCTGTTTGTGTTTTTAATAGCTTGAACTGCTTATGTCGATGCTCAGGTGTTGCAGGCTCGTCTGGTACAAGTGCGTAACCGTCTTGAAAATGAGGCAAGTCGTAGCAAGTACGCGTTGAGAGTGAGTGAGGTGAGAGAAGAAACCCTGAAGGAAAAGACGAGTGTTGTTTGTTTACTGTCTTTTAAAGAAGTATTTTCTGAGATTCTTGTTTGTGAAACATTCTCATACTAATACTTGTTCAACGTGGTAAATGCCTTACACCTCGCCCCGAAATGGGACGTGCATAAGTAACCCACGGAAAAGTCTCATAGTGTACGAGAAGATCAACCTTTATTAGGTGTTTTTTACTTTACTTTGAGATGAGAAAGAAAGCAAAGAGAACCAAAGGTAAAAGTCTAAAGGGAGACTAATAATCCTAAGTATTGTCATACATGGATGAACCTAGGTTAGTGTGGTTTCCATTCTATCCTAATGAGAAAAAGGAAAAGAAGAAAAGGGACTAGAAATAAACTTACTTCCTAAGGAAGCTAAGTTTTTTCTAAAGGGGATTTAGCATGGAGTTATACAAACTAAGCACAAAAATGCAAAAGCGAACACACTTAGAAAGCGTAACAAAAATAAAAGGAAGATTTTATGAATAAACTTACCTCCACCTCCCTTCAAAACAAAAGTTAGTAGGATAAAGCAATGCGATAAAAGGAATGAAAGTAAACAAGTACCAACATACCTAATGCATCTAGGACCTAATCTAGACTCAATCCTAAGTCCAAGGGACCTAAAAACTATGCAAAGCCAAAATTCAGCAGCTACTACAGCTCCTATAGCACAAATAGCTACTAAATGCAATGCAAAATACAAACAGTCTATTACAGCTACCAGACAACATGAAAAATAGGTGTAAAAACCCAAAACAGAATGAATGCAGCATGTTTTTACAGCTCCTGCTTCAAAATGCAGCTATGAAAACAATGCGGATTTCATTATTTTTAACAATGTAAAACTTGAGTTTTAATGTAAATCATGCAATGCAAAAGCTTATGACAAATTAATGCAACATGCAATGAATTATTAACAATGCAATACGAAATCATCATGCAATTAATGGATGCAAATTAAATGATTTATGTTATTTTTTTACATTATGCAATTTCTCAATTATGCACATGATTGAACCAACACATGAACGGATTTCGAATGCAATGCAAAAAACAAAAGTGTGCACATTTATTAAAATGCTATGAAGTGATGCTAAGTCATGTAAACATGATCACAAAATGCTATGAACATATATGCAACGTTTATGCACAAAAAAGGAAACTAACGAAACATGTGTCGAAAGCTACCAAAACTACACAAACTTGTGCTAAACCAGCTCCTAATAATTCCCTAAAATCAAAATCTATCAACCTATAATGATAAAAGGATGAGTGATGCACAAACATGCAAGGAAACAAACCAAAAAGGCAAGTCAACACAACGTTAACCGGTTAACGCCCTGGGTTAACCAGTTAACGACTTTAAAAAATTAAATCCAGGGGAAAAACAACGTGTTAACCGGTTAACCCTGGGTGTTAACCAGTTAACACTGAACTAGAATGCAAAAACAGTGATGATAAAAGCACTTCTAGCCATTAACCTACTTCAAAAAGTCCCTAATACAAACATGAACATGCTAGCACAAAATTGCTACTTAAATATGGTCTTCTAACACCTATTAGCACTAAGAACGAGCTACGATTCTAGATACTAACAGTTAAACCAAACAAAGAAACATAATCACAAAAAAAATAAATGAATCAAAGAATGCCTTTCAGTGAGATTAAGAGAAATAAATTAAATCGAGAACGGTTTTGGATCCACCAACCTACAAAGCGGGGGCTTGCTTTGGTGATTGTTGCGAGTTGATCGATGCACACACGAAGAGAATACCAGAGGTTCCAAGCTTCGATCCGCGAGAATGCAAAATAAATGCAATTAATCCAAAACGCTACCGAACGGTGAAATAAACACCGTAACCGTGTCGAATCTTTGATTATTCTCTGAAATGGTGAAGAGGATGAAGGTTAGGCTTCCGATATTTCGAGTTTCGAGGTGAAACTTGGAAGATCTTGGTGATGAAGCTTTGGTGAAAGGTTGAAGATGAGAGAAAAATTGAGAAAAATGAGAGAAAGATGAAGTGAAATTGTGAAAATGAGGTTGAAGTTGCAAAATGAGGGTCAGAAATTATGAGGTTTGGAGTGAAGTGAGCTTATATAAAAGCTAGGTTTGGAATTTGGTTAGGAACTAGGTTAGGAGCTAGCTTAGGAGTTAGTTAGAGTTGGTTAGGGTTTCTAGAATATTCCTTGGAATATTCCGTAGGAAAGTGGCAGAATGGTCTAGAAAGTGGTGGAAAATACTAGAACTTGGTAGAAACACAAAACAAAGAGGAAAGTGGAAAGGAAGAAGGAAGCACCAACTACTTTTTGAAATTTTTTTCCAAAATTTCGCATGCGTTAACCGGTTAATGGATGAAAAAATTGAATTTCCCCCCTTTTGGTGGGAAAGCCTTAAGATGCATCTCCACCACCCGTTCTAATACAGATTCAACCTTGGGTTCTGATATTAGATTTTGCCACTGAGTGAACCCTGATCACATGCCTCGCACGCCGACCGATGTTGCATGAATTTTTTTATTTATTTATTATTTGTTGGCGGATATGCTATGCGCTATGATAAATGCCATGAAAATTAGAGGGAAAATTTTGGGTTATTACACTAGGCCACCTATTAGGATTGGATGGTGTACATTTCGAATAATCCTACAGAAATTTGCAAACATGAAAGTTGCCCCATTAACCCTTCTGGAAGTAAAAGCACAAAGCATGATGAATAATTCATCTCTCGAGACATTGTTATCACTTTCGTTTTTTCCAAACAATGTGTAGGCCAGAATCATATGGAAATACCTAATAGCTGGGTTGTGGATCTCAGTGGACAAACTAGGGTGTAAATCATGGTCAGTTCGTCCTGAGATACTACTCCAAAAGCGGTATAGCTCATCCTGCACAAGCCCGTTCTCCTGTGCTTCCGAGAAAACAGTAGGGCCATCTGGGAAATCTAAAAGGTTAGCCATCTCATGAATGTTAAACTCATAGGGATATCCAAATAGTCTGAATGATATCCTCCCTCTTGTAAAACATTTTCCATAGTTAGGATCATAAACCAGTGAACTCAGGAATTCTAGAGTCAGCTTAAAATAAGTTTTATGTTTCTTAGCTGCAAATCCTTCCCAACCTATCTAATTAAACAAGTAGTCAATGCTTGCACCTATGCCTAAAGCTTTCATGGTAGGTCCATGGGTAAATGGACTCTGAGCTAAGGCTTCATAATGGTGCCTCTGGGTGCCATCTTTAAAGTCCACAGTCATTTCTCTGATCATAAAGTGGCACATTTCCCAAATAAGTACAAGATTTACTTTTATGCATCTCTCAAGTACCATCTCTAAGCTCGATAGACATCCTTAGAAACTTTGTCCGCATACGGAGAAGTCCTCCATAAACACTTACATGATGTCGTCTATGAAATTTGCAAAAATTGCCATCATACATCGTTGCAATGTTGCTGGATCGTTACACAAACCGAATGACATACGACGGTAAGAAAATGTTTCATAGGGGCATGTGAAGGTGGTTTTCTCTTGGTCATCAGGATGAATAGGAATTTGGAAGAATCCAAAGTAACAGTCTAGGTATCGAAAATATGAATGTTTGGCTAATCTTTCCAACATTTGATCGATGAAGGGTAAAAGAAAATGGTCTTTCCGGGTAGCTTTGTTAGTTTTCGGTAATCGATACACATCATGTTCCTGGTCACTACTCTTTGTGTTATGGATTCACCTTTTGAGTTTTTAATTGTAATGCCTCCCTTCTTTGGTACGACATGCACTGGGCTAACCCATTGACTGTCAGATATTGGATATATAATTTCGGCGTCTAGTAACTTTTTACTTCATCTTTGACTATGGTACTTAGAATCGGATTAATCCTTCTTTGAGGTTCTCTAGAGGTCTTACAATTCTCCTATATCATAATGTGGTGCATACATATTGAAGGACTTATTCCTTTCAGGTCGGATACATTGTAGCATAACTCAGTTGGATATTTTCTTAAGACGTCTAATAGTTTTTCGGTTTCAAGTTGTCCTAAGTCTGCATTTACTAGAACAAGTTTTTTGATTTCTGTATCTAAGAATTCGTATCTAAGATTGTTAGGTAATACCTTGAGTTCTAGGGCGGGTTCTTTTGGGCATGGCATATGGTCTGGTGTAAGAGCTAGGCATTAATTTAGATTGTCGTCCTTATAAGGTTCTTTCCAATTATCATCTTCAAGGATTGAAGGGGATGGGATTTTCATTATATCATAATAGGCAGTCTCTTCTTTTTCCTTTTCCCTTTTGCATTCGTCAATGACGTCTATTAGGTGAAAGGTATCGTCTACGGCTTGAGCTTGGAGGAATTGGGTTTAAATGAATTTGACTTTCTCTTTTCCTACTTCGAATGTTATCCTGCCTTTCTTCACGACTATGATAGCTCCAGTTGTGGCTAGGAATGGCCTTCCTATTATGATAGGGGTCGTAGCATCTTCCTTGATGTCCATGATTATGAAATCATTTAGGATGTAGAATTGACATATTCGTACAGGAACATTTTCTAGAATACCAACCGAGAATTTTACTGAGCGATCGGCTATTTGAACTGACATCTTGGTTGGTCTTAGTTGTCCCATATCGAGCTTTTTTCAAATTAATAACATCATAACACTTATATTGGCCCCTAAATCGCATAGAGCTTTGTCTATGAAGAACTTTCCTATCATACAGGGAATAGAGAAACTTCTTGGATCCTTCAGTTTAGGAGGCATGTTATTCTGTATAATAGCGCTACACTCAACAGTAAGTGTAACTGTTTCATTCTCCTTGATTTTCTTTTTGTTAGATAAGATCTCTTATAGAAATTTAGCATATGAGGGCATCTGAGTAATAGCTTTTGTAAGGGTTATCATAATGTTTAACTATTTCAGAAGCTCTACAAATTTATTAAATTGTCCTATAGTTTTAGAATTTGTTAACCGTTGGGGGTACGAAATTGGTGGTTTATACGGTGGTGGAGGTACATAAGACTTTTCCTTTCCTCGGCTTTTTGTTCATTGACTTCCTTTTCCTATGGTTTATCATTCTACTTAGTTGATTTTTCAGGCTTTTGGTACATGGTTGGGTTTTCGGTTCTAGGATCGGCTGGTTCGTCCAATTCTTTTTTGCTTTTTAGTATAACTGCATTTGTATGACCTTTAGGATTTGGTTGTGTCTGTCTAGGAAACGTTCCAGCTGGGGAAATAGTGGATGCTTGTTGTTGGGCTATTTGAGAAATTTGAGTTTCTAGCATCTTGTTGTGAGTAGCTAAAGAATCTACTTTGGTCACCAATTGTTTGATTTGCTCACTAGTATGGATGTTCTGGTTCAGGAATTCTTTATTTGTTTGAGTCTATGTGACTATGAAGTTTTCCATCATCGGTTCAAGGTTGGATTTCCTATGAGTATTTGGATTGGGTGCGGTAGCTTTTTGGTATCTTGGTGGTACAATTGGTGCTTGGTTAGGCGCATACAAGGCACTATTGTTCTTATAAGAGAAATTTGGATGATTCTTCTTTCCTGGATTATAGGTATTGGAATATGAATTTCCTTGAGCATAGTTCACCTGATCTGTGGTTAATCCGACAAGAAGTTTATATTCTGATAGTATGTGTCCTATGATTCCACAAATCTCGCAATTTGGAGTTACAACAACCACAATGGCTGGTGGTGTTATGGTCAAGTTATCGATCTTCTGGTCTATGGCATCCATCTTAGCATTTATGTTATTTAAGTTGTTTACTTCATACATTCCTCCCTTAGTTTGGTTCTTCTCTACAGGTGTTCTTTCACCTCCCCATTGGCAATGGTTCTAAGCCATGTTCTCAATGAGGTTGTAGGCTTCATCATATGGTTTATCCACAAGAGCATCACCTGTGACAGCGTCTACTGTCATTCGCGTGTTGTACAGAAGTCCATAGAAGGTAATCATGGTTACCCAATTTTCAAATCCATGGTGTGGACATAGTATCAATAGGTCCTTGTATCTTTCCCATGCTTCATAAAGTGATTCGGCATCGTTCTGTCGAAATCCGTTAATCTGAGCTCTCAGCATAGTTGTCTTGCTTGGTGGGAAATATCTTGATAGAAAGACATTCTTCAATTCTGCCCATGTTTTAACAGACTTGGCTGGTAGAGATTGTAACCATTCCCAAGCTCTATCTCTTAAAGAGAATGGAAAAAGTCTCAATCTTATTGCATCTTGAGTTACACAATTTGTTTTCACGGTATCTGTGTATTGCACAAACTTCGTCAGATGTTCATTAGGGTCGTCCGTTAGATTTCCAAAAAACTGGTTTTGTTGTACAACTTGCAATAGTGAAGGTTTCAGTTCAAAATCATTTCAGGTCATGGCTGGTGTGGCAATACTATTATGCGGTTCTTGTTGAGTTGGAGTCGCATAGGACTTGAATGAACGTCGTGGTGGTGCTCCATTTTCTTCAGCCATGATTGGTTCTTCAATTGGTTATGGTAATATTTCTTTAGGTAAAAGGGTTTCATTAGTTTCGGTTCGGCGTCTCGAGCTTAAGAAATGCTCAACTTCATCGATTTGGGGTTCTAACTTTATGCCTCGGGAGCGAGTACTGGGCATACAATTGATAAAGGGTAATTTTTGTTGCCTTAGTCTAGACAGCGCAACAACGAATTGCACAATTGACTTAATCTAAGTCCCCGACAATGGCGCCAAAAACTTGATCGCGACTTTCTGAGTCTAAAGATTCTAACTGCAATTATACAGCCTAATCGTGTAGTAATAAAAGATATCGATCCAACAGAGACTCGATAATCAACCTAGCATTATCGGGTGTTACTATGTTTAGCTAAGGCGGGTGATATTTTAGGTTTAAAGGGTGAGAAATTAATAATTAAGGGTTATATTAAATTATAATGATGATATTGGTATGTAATTGGTACTCCTTCGCGAATTCGATAAAGGGTCGGCTTATTAAGGTTTGTCAAGTTATCTTTTTATAGAAACTGTCGGTTTAAAAGTCGTTGACTCACACTCTCGTGGTCTTGCCTGTTACTATACTCCCAAGTTCAATTGAGCGCTCTCGCTGTGTCAATTCAAGTTAGAAATACTTTTTGGAAACCTAAAGGTTCTAATTGGTTTTAAAGCGCTTCCGCTGTATTTAAAAACAATGCTCGATTTTAGCAATCTGGTTACAATCTTACACTCACGTGGTCTTAATTCTAACCTATTATACTTTCTTAACAAAAGTTGTTTTATAAATAAGAAATCAAAACTAGAAAGTAAGTCGATTAAAGGTTTTAGCCTAGGTCTATTGAAGTCATTCCGGTTATACAATCACATACTGATTAAACGGTTTAGCCAGACATATTAAATAAATGCAAAGAAAGATAAAAGAAGAAGTGCATAAAAAATAAATAACATAATAATTAAATGGTAAAGCATTAAAGTAGGAAACCTGGTTGAAGTACTCTTGATCAATCAATCTTATAGAAACTTAAACTAAAACCAAAATGTAGTGGCTAGAAAGAAAATAAATGTTGATAGATTCCTAAGAAAGGAGACAATCACTTTGGTTTGATAATGGAAATAAAGTAAATACTGAAAAGAAAATACTAGAAAGCTCTGAATAGAAAATTATGGCTTCGATCGGAAATTTGGTAGCAATTCAATGGTAAATGAAGCTCCCTTTGGAATTGGTAGAAGCTTCTTTTTATAGCTTCTATAACTTAAGTTTGTTGAGAATGATACGGAATCATATTTGTTGGGCCTTGACCACTTGAGTTGGACTACGGTTGAGTAGGGTTGAGGAAAAATCTCTACTGAATAAGAAAAACGCGTTAACGGCTCTCTGGAATTTGACTGAATTGAGGCGTATTTAGGTTTCTGATACAAGCATTGTGACGATCGTCTTGGGCTCATGACACTCGACTAGGATGTGGGACGGTCTTCTTGATTCTATGACGTTCGTCCTACAGTAAAAAACCAAAATCTTCATTTCTTCTGCAGTTTTGCCTCATTTCTTGTGCTAGAAGTCTTGTTTTTGTCTCATTTTCATTCTTTTCTTCTACAAGTCAAGTGTAACTGAATATCTGCAAAATAAACACAAACTTCGCATAATATTTCAAGAAATAAAGAAATTAATAACTTAAATGATCGGAAATTATACTAAATAATCGATACAAATTCGTGTTATCACTTCCTGTCGAGCTGGAGGTGTCGTCCACGAAGATCGTCCATTTGTTGGTGCTGCTAGTCGGGGTCGGGTGGTATGTCATCTCGGTGACGAAGTCGGCCAAGACTTGCGACTTTAAGGATTTTTTTCTTTCATATTAGATGTCAAACTCCGACAGTTCCAAAGACCATTTCAACATCCTCTCGGCCATGTTTGGTCGTCCGAGTAGCTGTTTTATGGGATGTTCTGTTCGGACTTTAATTGTGTGGGCGAGGAAGTAATGTCGCAATCTTTTGGCTGCGTTTATCAGGGCCAGAGCGACCTTTTCGATCTGCTAGAAACTAAGTTCGGGGCCTTGAAAGTGTTTTCTTGTGAAGTAAATGGATTTTTGCCTGTCGGTCGTTTCACGAATGAAGGTCGCGCTGACCGCCTCAGTGACAATGGACAGGTATAGGTATAATTTTTCCTTTTCCTGAGGTCACGACAATACTAGCGGTTCGGAGTGCACCCTCTTAAGGTGGAGAAAAGCTTGTTCGCACTCCTCGGTCCATTCGAAGGTGGCTTCTTTCCGTGGCAACTTGAAGAAAAGGGAGTGCATGTTGTGCGGACTTGGCGACGAAATGAGATAAGGAGGCGAGCATCACGTTGAGGTATTGCATGGATTTCTTCGAACTAGGTGTCGAGAATTCCGAAAAAACTCCCGAAATTTGTCTGGGTTGGCTTCGATCCCTCGTTCGGTGAGGTAGAAGCCGAGGAATTTCCATGCCCATACTTCGAAGGTTCACTTTTCTGGGTTGAACCTCATTTTGCATTTCCTCGCTTGTTCGAAGACCTTTCGTAGGTGTTTGGCATGTTCGAGCTCCTCGTGTGATTTGAAGATCATGTCATCCATATAGACCTTGAGCATGTTCCCAATTTTTCCTCGGAAGACTTTGTTCATCATGCGTTGGTATGTAGCTCTGGCGTTCTTCAGCCTGAAAGGCATAATGTTGTAGTAGTAATTGTCTGTCAGGGTCATGAAGGTTGTATGTCGCTTGTCTGTCTCCGACATATAAATTTGGATGTACCCGCTGTATGCATCTATGAAGGACAAGATTTTGAAACCTGCAGAATTGTATACCATTTTATCAATGTTAGGTAAGGGGAAAGCATCTTTGGCACATGCCCTATTGAGATCGGTATAATCAACACACATTCGCCATTTTCCATTATTTTTCTTGACAAGGACTACATTAGAGATTCAGGTTGTGTAATGGGCTTCAAAAATAAAATTTTCCTCTAAGATGTCTTTTACAGCCTGCTCGGCATCCCCTGCTTTCTTGAGATACTGCTTGCGCCTACGCTGTGCTATAACCCTAACGACTGAATCTATGGCTAGTTGATGACAGGCGTCCTCAGGGTCGAGACCGGGCATCTCAGCAGCGCTCCATGTAAATAGGTTTGCATTCTATCTTAGTTAGGTTGAGAGTTTTTCCCTTGTCACCGACTGGAGTCCAGTGCCAATATTCACAGCTCTGTCGGGGTCGTCACCGAGAGGAACGAGCTTGAATTCACCATTGGGAATTGGGCGCACTGGGTAGACTGGGCTTGCCCGTTGGTGGTGGAATGGTCTTCATTATTGTCTTTGTTGAGATGAATGTCAAGGTCTATGGAATTGACATGTGAGGAAGGTGTTCACTCCTCAGTTCGAGGCTTCTTGTTGCCCTTGGATGTATTGATCATGACTTGTCCTTTGACTGATGCGTCGTAACACGTTCAAGTTTCCTCGATGTCCCCATGAATTATGACCATGTTGTAACACCCTAAAATGTTCCCTCTCATTTTCATGTCATGTAGCATATCACATTGCATACATAGTTCCACATCATGGCATAAAGATTTGAATCATAACATCCATAGCTAAGGCATGGGGTTTGTGATCAATGACTGAGGAAATTGATGATCATCCAAAAGCAATAAAAGGGTCACATGGCCTCTCAACATTGTTCAAAGTGTTCATAACATCCCACAAGATCTCATTTGGTTCCCCAAGCCATAAAAAGGGGTGGATTGATCAAAGAATTCAAGCAGTGCAACATCTCCTAACAAAAGGGGATGAAATTAGGGTTTCTGATTAAAGAGGCTAACCAGAAAATTTTTGGTTCAAACTTGGTCTCATTTTTTTCCATGTGATGTCAAGTGTCTAGGGTTGAAAAATTATCCATTGAATCATTTCAAAGGGTCTTCAATTGGTCAGTTACTTAAAAATCATGAAATTGGGGAAAAGTCAATTGTGCTAAAGAAAAAGTCAACTCCTGACTTTTTGAGGTCAAAATCATGAAATTAAGGTTACAAGGAGTCCATGGACAAAAATTTTTCAAGAAATGATGGAGGGATCATTAAAAATCAAGACTTACCATTTTTGGAAAATTAGGGTTTCCAAAAATGGCAAGTTTTGGCCATTTTTCAGCAAAGTTCAAGAGAGGCATTCTCCCAAAATAAAAAAGTCAAATAAAAATTCCACTTGGTATGTTTGAAAGAGGGCATCATAAGCTTCAAATACATAGGTGGATCATGTTCATGGGATTAAAATTGAAGAAGTTATGATCAAGTAAAGTTTGATCAAACTAGGGCAAACTAGGGCAAAAACCAAGTCATGCCTTGCATCCAGCGCGCGCCAGGCAAGATATTTCTTCAAACATGTGGTGGGAAAGAAGTAGGCCTCAATTAATCCATCAAGATGACCTCAAATTAAATTTTTTCCAACATCAAATTTGTTCATTGTTGCATTATCTACAACTTTCATGTTGGAGGATTTTTCATAAGATCAATAGTTTGAGAATTAGGAAGGGTTGAAGTCATGTCCCAAACCTAGTCAGTCACAAGCATTTATGCCCAGGAAAATTCATTATATGCAAGCCCATTATGCAACATTATGTCACATGGTTCAATGATCATTTTGAGCAACTTAGAGGTTTTGTTTCATCATGAGTTCAACATCAAACATGTTGTATGTAACATTACCTTCAATTTGAGTATAAGAATTCCATGGCTGGTTGCTTGAGCATGAAGAAACTCCTTATAGAAGATCAATACATGCCACATGATTTCTTGGGAATTAAGGCAATGTTTCTCACACTTCATCCAACTCAGTTCAGTGTTTTTTCTCTATCTCATCATGCTTCTGTTCAACATATATATCACACTTAGAGTGTAAGCAATCTCATGTTGCATGATCACTTCAATTGCCATGCACTCTTTGAGATCAAACCAAATGACAAAATTTCAAACATGATTAAGTATGTTGCATTGCTTTGATCCATTCATTTTCATTGCATTCCACCACTCCTCATCATAAGTAACTTGGACACTATCATACACAAGCAAACCCGAGCTAACTGAATTCAGTTATACCATTGATCCACACACCCTTAATTTTGGTCATTTCACATAGAGTTAGTTATAACTAATTGTGCATATATAAGGATGATACATAATTGAATCACACTAGACACTTCATTTGCTCAAAATCACACCAAAAACTTCATCATTCTCTCTGATTTTTGCTCTGGTTTTGTGAAGAAGTTGCATTGGTTTTTGCTTCGAGCTAGCTTCATCGTCATCAATCTTACATCCAGCTTCCTCAATTCATCATCCTCATCATCTTATGCACCATCTCCATAGCTCAATTGGATTGAATCTCCAAGAATCCACTTTTGCAGCATCTCTTCATTTTCTTCAATTTAGCAAGAAATCAAGCCTTGTAGAGTGTTTATTTCATTCATCAAGTATCAAGAACTAGCATAAAGCATATATGGATCCTACTCTCTGGTTTTCCTCAACAAAATAAATCATTGCATCTTAGGTTTTCACCTCAATAATCATGGATTGATTTCATGCTTTTCTTGTTTGTTTTGTGTTGCTTTAAGCTTGATAGCAGCAATGGTTGATCTGGCTAGTTGATAGGCATGGTAGATGCATAGATTCAGTTTCCAGGTGAAATGTTTTTGGCTTCGATTTGGCTTGTTTGGGAATGAAAAATGAAAACAAGACATTGATTTGTAACCTATTCAATGAGACAAACACGTTGGTGTTCTTAGATTGCATTTTCATTAGGTTTTGGATTTTCCCTAACTAGAGGTCAATGGAGAAGACAACCGGAGGTCACCTCCGGTGACCTGAACAGTAGCCCTAACTTTTTCTCAACTTTAAAACACATCCCTAAAATCTTTCTAATCTAACATTCCATGAGGTGTCAACGCAATAATGAGGAGGTTGCACCTCACGTGGCTTCATGAGTGAGTGCTGAGAGATCACTTGCGTGTTATCCACATTGGATATGTGTACTTGGACTTGTATTGTGTGCGTTAGATCAATCTAGTGGTCTTGATCAAAGTCAATGTTGACTGAATTCCACCATAGAGTCAGTGTACTCAACGTATTTTGGTTTGGGCCTCTGAGTGCTATTCAAACCTCCCTTTCAATTGAGCCCATTGTTTTTAACTGAAATCCATTATTTTATGCACCTCCTTCCATTTTATTCTTCCTTTAATTTTCTTTTCTTTTTTCAATTTCAATTTTATAAAAATAACAAAACTCGTCCAAAAATCATGAAATAATTCACACCTTATCCTTGACATTTTCCCAATTTTTTCATATTTTTTATCCCATTTTCCACTAATATTTGAATCAGAATTAATTTCCCATTGTATTTCTTTTTGGTTTTTCTTATTCTTGACTAATTTATTTTCCCCATTTTATTTCTTCCAAATAAAAAATGGTATTGATACCATTATTTTTGTGCTAATCAGAGGACACCTTAAGGTCCTTTTTATCACATTTTTTAGGTCATTTTTGGACCATTTTGAATATATTCTTTGGTCACCATCATTCAAAACCCTAATCCAAATTGTGCCATTTTTTTATTGAGTTAAATTCCATTTTTTGTGAGATCTTTTGAAGGTTTGTTACCCCTTGGTTGGTGACCCTAAATCTCAAGTTTCATATTTTTTTCAGGTCTTTAAGTATTTTTCTTGTACCTTGTTTTACAAGTCATCCTTTGGTCCTTACTTCTTCATCCTTCAAATGTTATTTTGAGAAAGCAATCATGTCATGCCTTAGAACCTCTTCCATTGAGTTCATTTGTTTCCTTTGAACTTTTATAAGTCATTTTTATCCATCATAGGTCTAGCACCTTGAATTTTTTGGGTTATTTGGTTCTTAAGAGTCATACGTGTTCATGTATGCTTACTTTTCCCTAATCCATATTCTTCCTTCATCTTAACAGTTCAAAATCATTTTGTAAGTATGGTATCCAATTTATACCTTGCTTATACATCTTATAAGTGTCCCACATCCATTTTTACATGGTCATTGTAAGTCTTAAGTCCTTTTGCTTCATTTGGTATCCTTTTGCACTTAAAAACCACAAAATCAAACTTTTAGTTCCTTAACCCTAATGTGTTTCATGTATGTTCTCTTGTGGTTAATTTGGGAGTTTAATCTTCATCTTAACTTTTCATTAAGCCCCTGTTTTTTGTATGGAGAGTTCATCCTTTGGTGTTCATGTTTGATGTTTCTTCTAAATCTTTTCCTTCTTAAAAGATCATATGTCCATTTCATCTTATTCTTTATTCACTCAACCTTATATTTCAATCTCTTTCACTTGAATCTCTTTTCTCATATCTTCACCCACATTTTTAGAAACTTCTAATTAGTGTAGGGTTCTGGTTTTAACATTCATCCTTGACTTCATTAAAGTTTACTTTGCATAATCATTCAAATTTCTCCATCTAATTTCTCTTTGAATCTTATTAGGGTTTGGTAACTCATTAAGGCATAGATTGTAGTTGTTAGATTTCATAACATTAGAGTGCTTTAATAGGGTTTAGCTACTGACTTTAGGAGCTTGTTATCCTATAGGATCCTCTAGATCTAGGTCTTAACCTTAGGAAGTCCTTAATGCTTTTCCTTAGCTAGTGAGAGCTAGTTTGGGATTTTGCCATGCTTTATGTTTTCAATATGCATTATGAAACTAATCTTTGTTTTGTAGGGAGGTTGAGGTAAGCCCTTGGTTATATAACTTCTTCCTCATGTTCTCTATGCTTTCTAAGTTTGTTTGCCTTAGCACTTTGTGCTTTGCTTGTATAGGCTTCCCCCTTTAGACACAACCTAACTTCCTTAGGAAGTAAGTTGAGTTCTAATTCTCTTTGATTCATTTCCTTTTCTTCATTAGGATTACTAAACCCCTCAAACCATTAGGATCTCTTTTTGCATGAAATAAACAACTTAGGGTTGGTCTTAGTTCCCTTAGTTTTTCCCTTTCTCGATTTGAGTCTCTCTTCTCATCTCATAAAGAAAACAATTAAAAAAACACCTAAATAAAGGTTGAGCTTTCTCGTACGCCAGGAGACTTTGCCGTGGGTTACTTATACACGTCCCATTTGGGGGAGAGGTGTAAGGCATCTACCATGATGAACAAATCTTAGTATGAGAATGTTTCACAAACAACAAACTAAAAACACTTCTTCTAAATGACGGCAAACAAACAACATATGTCTTTCCTATGGGAATTCTTTTCTCATCTCATTCACTTATGACGAGAACTTGCTACGACTTATCTCATTTGCAAGACGATAAATGCACTCGTTCAAGGCGATCCTACAACACCTAAGCATAGACATAAGAAGTTCATTCTCATAAAAAACACAACAAAGTTCCCACCTTAGTTAGGTGAACTACGTCGACTCTGATCCACATTTTCCCGATGACGTACGTAGACAGCGGGGTAGGGCCCATTCGAACACATTCTTTATTTTCCCTACATTTCCCCCTTTTCGATCTCTTCTTCTAGTTCCCTTTCTCATTTCCATTCAAGTAAGTGGTTTTTATTTAGCAGCAGATTATTCCTTACCCTTTGAAACAGACTAACAAGCGTGGATCCCATCGGGTACTGCAGACGATCTGGGGTGCTAATACCTTCCCAGGTTGTAACCGACTCCCGAACCCAGATCTTTGGTTCGCAGGACCTTGTACTTTCCTTTTCTCTTTGGTTTGTGCACCATTACCTTTCCCATTCATTCGAGATAAAAAACACCTGGCTGGCGACTCTACCTTTTCCGTGTCACTTTCGTGTTTGTAATAGGATGAAAATCGCGGGAGCGATAGCTGACGACTTTGTTGGGGATCGAACCCAAAATCTCTGGTTTCCCTTTTGAGAGTTAATCCTGACGCCTATCTGTTTTTGTTTCTTTGGGTTTTTAGATGTTTGTTGATGTGTGCTTTAGTATAGCTTTACTGCTTTATTTATAGCTTTCATTTACAACATTTTTTACCGCTTTCAGTATTTATTATCCATGCATCATATATACTGGACTGTCTGTACTGGTTTGGCTTTTTTCTGTGGGATGGGAGTTACTGTGAGATAAGCCAAATATCTGGCTTGAGTGCACCCTAGGACTAGCATGGACATACATTGTACTTCCATGGTATTTCACCATGATGAGTGGCGATGTTTTCCATTCCCAGATTACGACCGTCTTAAAGCTATTATGTGTGGGGATTTACTCCACTTCATGGTACGACCTTGATAGTTATGTGCATCTGGTGACCTATTATTGAGGACCTTAGTGGAAACAACCCTCTCTAGTGATGATAGTGGAAGACCATATTTGTTGGCAAATACACTCTCATCCGAGGTCCCACTGGGAACTTGCATAGGATGGCCCGGTTCTCTCATAGGAACCCAGTTAAAGCAAACTGTTCGTATGACGATAGTACTATATCCTAAGGGTTGAATGTACTATTGTTTCTCGATTAAGTGCTTGAAGTTGGGGACTTATGAGGGATGTTTGTTTTCCCGGACTCCGCTAAGACCTTCCTGAGTAGTGCATAATTCCTAATCAATTCCCTGATTTGGTCATGAGCCATCTCTCGGAGATGGTGAACGTATTATCGCTGCTTGGCTTTGAGAGTCTGTGATGCTTGACCCATAGCACATACCCGTGAGATGGGAGGGGTTTACATGTTTGCAGGAATCCTAAAACTTCCAACATACCCATTTTTCCAGTATTGTTCAGTGTTATGATCTGGTTCTATGGTTCTTTGGTTCTGAGATCTGGGAGTTCTGTTCATAGAAATTGTTACTGTGATTGTCATAATGACCTTGTTATTGTGATTATTATTGTAACCCTGCACAGAAACTTGGTTATATGATCAGCACAACACAGACACGTCACTGATCACATGCCTTTCCTTTCATAAGCATCATCACATCATTAATTATTTGTGTTATTTTTTTTCATTATCAGGGTTGTAAACACCCCAAATTTGCCCTCACTAAGTTCACACCATGGCTTGTGATCTTTCATGTTTGCATTAGTTTAATCATACTGTAAACACCCCAAATTTTTCCTCACCCATTCACACCATGGCTTGTGATCTTTTCATATGCATAAGTTCAATCATAGCATCTCATATGGCACTTTTGATTCACTGCATTGATTCAAAGTCATTTGCATCTAGGGTTTGTGATCTGAGCAATCCAAGAGCTACCTGAACCACTCCAAAGGTCTCCAATCACCTCAAGATGTTCCATGTATGTTCAAGCATCATATTATATCCTCACAAGGTCAATAAAGTCAAAGAATCACAAGAATTGAGAAAGGCATGGAAGCAGAGCCAGGTTTAACTACATAGATGACCTAGAATTAGGGTTTTGGTTTCAGAGGCCATAACTCCAAATTTTTTGGTCATTCTTGTTTCTATTGGTCTCTATATGTTATGAGGATCATGCATATCAATTTTCATGAAGAAATTCCATGGGGAAGGCATCTGATCAAGAGATGACTTCTTGAGCAAGGCAGTGCAAAATGAGGGTATCTGAGGCCCCCAATGACCCAACCAAAGGGTGTTCTCCATCATTTTGAATGTGTATGATCTTTATTTGATCATAGAAGGTGTTAGAAGTTCACAAAATTGAAGAATTTCAAGCCATTTGCAAAGTTTCCTTTTTGGGAAAGTGACTTGTAATGAAAACTTGCCATTTTGGGAAAGTTTTTCAACCTTCTCTTTTTGATTCAAAAATGCTTCAAATGAGAAAACTTTGGTCATGAAAGTTGTAGAATGGATCCTCCCATTTTCAAAAAGTACAAGAACTCTTTCTAATTCATTTTGGATCAAAAGTTATGGCTTGCAAAAGTTGGGAAAAATCATGAAATTTCACTTATGCACCAAAGGAGGAAAGTTGCAAAACTTCATGCCAAGGCCAATTATGACTTCAAATCAACTTATAAGCATTACACAAACCTCACACATGACCCAAAACTCAGAATTGCACAAGAATTTCTCAAGTTTCATGCCATGGACTTCACAAATTTCAAAAGGGGCCAAAGGTTCACAAAATTGCAAAATAACCCAAAGCTTCTCATCCACTTGTGCCAGCTGCCAAGAGTGACTTCCATGAACCTCCTTGAAGCATGCTGATTCGAACCATGCCCTTGTACCATGACTGAACCAGCCCATACCTTCACTTACACAAAAGTTGACTTTATGCAATTTGAGCCATACCAATCAAGTTGAACCACACCAACTACTCTGACCAATCACAGCTTCACATACATGCCTCAAGGATCATTTCTCATACATTCTTGGAGCCTGAAACCACAGCATTACCATAGTTCCCAAAAACTCTCCCCCATGAATTTTCATTCGAAACTCAGCACTCAAGTCTCAAACATCAAAGAAAACTTCACAAAACATCTCACCATGATCCACTGATCATTTCCCAACCATCATTTGGTCCTGAAACCATCCCAAACAGAAACACGATTTTCCACTCTCTTTGACAGAACTTCATCAATCTCACAAGCTAGCCACAATAAACTCCAACTAAGTCTCAAAGCATCCTCAGGGAGATCATTGGAGGGACTTTGAAGCCAGAAAGCTGCCTGAAAGCTCCAAAGTTGAAAGTTCCATCTCAGGTAGCTCTCTCAAACTTTTTTCCAGGAATCTCTTTTTAAGTTATAGAATTGTTCCTCATGATCTCCTGATTACTCTGAGCTTTGTGGTTTTGAAAATGGTGAAGAAATGAGCATGAACCGAATCTCTGAAATTTTTGACCTAAAAAGAGATTGATTCGATTCATGCTTGTTTCTGAAAATAAATTGTTTTTGACCTTGGATTCTTGTTATGCAATGTTAGAGGATTGATTCTGGAGCTTTAGGGGTCTTGGGGAGGTGTTTTGAGTGTTTCAGGTGAGGGGGATGACCGGAGAAGACGACCGGAGCTTATCTCCGGTCGCCTGAAGTTAAGTAGGGCAAAACCTGTTTAATTAGTAACTTTGAATTCTAACCCTAGGATCAGGCTTCCCGCGCACACTTGGATGGACCAGATCATGTCATTAAACCCTAAAACCTGATTAATTAAATTAATTTAGTTTAATTAGTCAGTTTGAATATGAGCCACATGATCACGCGCGAATTAGTAACTTTGAACCATGGCCTTGGATTCTGATTACCACCAGTCTTGTTGACTTGCACGCGCAGCCCTTGGATCCTTCAACTTTGCATCTCAGCCACTGGTTTTGCTTACTTTTCATTTTTCTTTTATTTATTTCATATTTTATTTCATATATTTATTAAAAATATTAAAAATGGTTTAAAAAATCTGAAACTTTTTATCAAGCCTTTTATTAATTTTCAGAACCCAAAATTATTTTTATTTTTATTTTTTGCATTAAAAATCTTTTTTAAATCATTTAATTGTTTATTTTTAATTAGTTAATGGAAATTAATTAATTAAAAATGCATTTAGGTATTTAAAAATCACCAAAAAATTCACATTGCATTGAAAAACATTTAGAAACATTATCCATCTCTTCAAACAAATTTCTTTTTGGTCCTTGATGCATTTTGGCAATTTTCATTGGAATTAAAGTTGTTTAAAGGCAATATTTTTGTTCAAACTTAGAAAAATTCATTCTGCCTAACCATGAAGAGTTTGATGATGGTTCTTCTTGCATTGCATCCTTCATATCATGTAGTTTCTAGGGTAAAATTGGTTGGAATTTATCTTGCATTTTCAATTTGATGTGCATTTTTCCTTTTGAGGTACCTTGAAATCCTAATTGACTTAGAAAAATCATAACTTCCATTAGGTTTAGATTTAGGTCCCCTCCTTTGGGCAGTGAACTTGTGTAGGGTTAGGGTTCCTTTGATCCCATTTTCAATTTTTTATCATGCTATTTGCTTCTGGTTTTGAATTTTTGTGTTGCATGTTGTTCATAAACCCTAATTCTTGCTTTCATTTGCATCCATCTCTCATATGCTTGCATTCAAGAACTTGCCATGACATTTTGTGCATCCACATGACATATAAGACATCTTAGGACATATTAGAATCATGTTTGATCATTGCATCATCTATTTTCCATGTTTTGTATCCTTTGCATTACATAAACTTTCATGAACTTCCATGGTTCAAAGCATGCTTCATTTGCATCCACACCCTTGTATGATCATCCACAACTCTTGGCATGTGTTTGCATCATCAACATCATGTTTATGCTTCTGATTTTGGTTTGCATCATTGCATTTCATCTCATCTTCATTGCATTTCATTTCTTTTGCTAACTTTTCAGGTGGTAAGTTGTTTTTGGGAAGTGAATTTGCCTTCACTTCTCACAATCTCTTTCCATCTCTCTTATGCACCATTGCTGCATTTTATCTTTTGTATTTGAGTGAGCTTGCTCATTCATGCTATTTCTCACTTTCTTTCTTCAGGCAACTTGTCTTCTTAAGTGAAGCAAGTTGCCTTGCTTCTCTTTGTTCCTTTCTCCTTTCATCTGCTTCTTTCCTGGTGGCTTTTCTCCTGAAGATCTTTTGCAAACCTCATAAACCCTAGGAACAACCAAGCATGATCACAATTATGGTTTGATTAGTCCCCCATTAGTTTTACCTTTGTGTCATCTTTGAGTCTTCTCATCTCATCTCATAATCAAGGACTAAACCTTAAAGGTTTTAAGGCTTTGTGATTAAGCTTATGCCTGCATCCTTCTATTAGGATGGAGTGTATAACTTTAATCCTAAGTGTTAAACCCTTAATGTGTTTAAATCCTTTAATCAATTAATCTAATAATCACTAAGACATCAAGCTTGTAACTTGGGCCTTGCATTAGGGTTCTAATTCTTCCTTAACTGGTTAAGAAGGTCTAACCCTAGTGTTAATGGACAAGTCCTCCTCAAGTTCTCTTACAAACCATAAAAATCACTTCTTAACCTTACCATTAACTAAAATACATTTAATAAAGGCTTTGTTTTGTCATGAGGTTAATCCCTAATCATGGATTAAGTTGAGGAGCCTTCCTCAGCTTAAATGTTCTCATCTATTATCCTTCTATTAGGATGGTGTAATGAGTCCATTAAATCCTTGATTATGGCTTAAACTCATTACTTAACAATAAACAAAAAAACAACAAAAACATCTAAATAATCACAAGTAGGGTAATGATCTTAATCCTACATCATGGTGATTAAGTGTGAGGTGCTTACTTTACACTTAAGGTATTCTCATTACCCCTAATCAGAGGGAGGATGTGATGAGTTTACTAACCCTTGGTTTAGGCTTAAGCTCATTGTCTTATGACAAACTTCAAAAAGCAATAAAAGATTGAAAGCACAAAAACAAACAATAATCGTCTCCTCCGGGATTCTTTTCTCACCTCATTCACTCACAAACGAGAACTTGCTTCTTCCGTCTAATGCAAGACAGTTTGCACCTGAGCCAGACAGGTCATACACTTGAGCATAGACAAGTAAACAGTTCACAAGTCAATTTACCTTTCAGTCTCTTTGAGTCGAACTACGGTGTTCTGACTTCCTCATTGCACGAGAGGATACGTAGGCATAACTTAACAGTTATCGAACAAAAGTCTCTGTATATCCCCCTCCTCCAACATCATTCTTCAAGCCTCATAGTCATGAGCATTTTAATCATGTTCTTACACTGACACTTCTCTTATACACTTCACTTTCTTTTACACTGACACTTGCATTCTTTCCAGCTTTGATACACAGATTGCACTGACACTACCCCTTTTTAACACAAATCTTTTAAGCGTGGATCCCGTCGAGTATGACGGACAATCTGGGTGCTAATACCTTCCCATGTTGTAACCAACCCCCTTTCTCAGTCTCTCTGGTTCGCGACCGTCTTATCCATATCTTTTCTTAGGTTTATGCAGCATTACCTTTCCTCCGGGATAAAAATGCCTAGCTGGCGACTCTTGTCTTTCTAAGTTCACCCTTGTGTGTTCTCTCTCTTTTCCCCGACCGTTCGCGTCTGTACCCCATTTGACTTAGTCTCATTTGGTGGGAGCGACACATACCATCTCATATTGCATATTTTCTTCACTACATTAGTTCAAGGTCATATGCATCTAGGGTTTGTGATCTGAGTAATCCAAGGATCCATCTGAGCCACTCCAAAGGCTTTCACTCATTCCAAGAGGTTCCATGTGTATTCTACCATCATATTATATCCCTCAAAGATCAAGGAAGTCAAAAAATCACAAGAACATGGAAAGCATGGAGGCAGAGCTAGGGTTTCACTACACAGATGACCTGAAATTAGGGTTTTGGTTTCAGAGGCCATAATGCCAAATTCTTTGGTCATTATTGTTTCTAATAGTCTAAATATGTTATAAGGATCATGTGTACCAATTTTGATGAAGAAATTCATTGTGGAAGTCATTTGTTCATTGGGTAACTTCTTGAGCAAGTCAGAGCAAAATCAGGGCATCTGAGGCCCCCAACAATGGAACCAAAGTGGATTTTTCATCAAATTGAAGTTATATGATCTTTATTTGATCATTGAAGTACTTTGAAGTTCACAAAATTGAAGAAAATTGAGCTAAACCAAAAGTTGCCAAAAATGGAAATGACTTGTAATGGAAACTTTCCATTTTGGGAAAGTATTTCAACCTCCTCTTTCTCAACCAAAAATGCTTCAAATGAAAAATTGTTGGTCATGAAAGTTGTAGATTGGATCATTCCCTTTTCCAAAATTACAAATACAAGTTCTAATTCATTATGGAACTCAAGTTATGATCTTTCAAAGTTGGCAAAAATCCTATAATTTTCAAAAATACACCAAAGAGGGATTTTTGCAATACCACTTGCCAAGCCATTTTGTGACCTCTAATACACTTCTATGCATCATACCAACATAGTGCATTTCCTAAAAGTCAGAATTGGCCCAAGAATCTCAAGTTTCTATGCCTTGCACATCAAGAAATCACAAAAGGGGGAAAATGAACAAAACTTGCAAAAACTCATGTTGAGGCCAGACCTGCCCTTGTACAACCTCTGAACCAGCCCGTACCTCTTGTACAAGTTTTATTGACTTTTTGCAAGAGAACCCATACCAATCACCATAGGCCACAACAACTTCTCTGACCTATCAAAGCTTGTTATTTGGACCAAATGCAGCTCATAACACACATCACACAAGCCTAACATCTCAGAATCATCAAGCTCACAAAAATCACCCCAAAAGCAAAATCTTTTGAAACACTCAGCTCAGCCATCAAACTCTAAAACAAACTTCACCATTCATTCAGAAATGATCCATAGAGCATAAACCAACCATCAAACAAGCCTCAAAGCACCCAAAACTGAAATACGATTTCTGGCCAGTTGAAGTGCAACCACATAATCCAGCCATTCTAAGCTCCTTCCAAGCTTTGCAGCTTCATCATGAGGCCAAGGGGGTGAGTTTGCACAAGAGAAGAGGTCCAAAAGCTTCAAACTGAGAAAGCTCAAGCTCAGGTAACCTCAAGAACAAATTTTCCAGAAATGTAATTTTAGGTTATAGAAATATTCCTTATGCTTTGTTGATCATCGTGATGTATTTACTTTTGAAAATGAGTGAGAAATAAGCTTGTATTGAACCTCTGAAACTCTTCCCGTGAAATATGTTTTTGTTTGATTCATATGATTGATGAAGAATAAATTTGTTTTGAGGGTAGATTTAGGTTTAGGAAGGTGTGGGAAGTTGATCTGGAGCTTTAGAGCGTTTGAAACAACCTAGGGAAGAAGTTTAATTTTGAGCTCACCGGAGAAGATGACCGGAACACTGTTTCGGTCACCTGAGAGTCATTAAGAGGTTAATTAGGGTTTGGGGTTAGTTTGAAAGATAGCCGTAGGATCTTGTTTACCCGCAAGTTTGGATGGCCCGGATTGATCATTAAAACCCTAATTCTCATTTAATTAGTTAATTAGAATTAATTAAATAATTTAACTCAGAGTGAATCTCAGCCACTCATTTGCGCGATGGTCAACTAGGAATTCCCCAGTTCAAATCCTGTCTGTTGGATCAGCTGACTTTCTTTTATTTTCATTTATTTTCATTTTTATTGCATTTATTTTGTACAATTAATTTAAAATACTTAGAAATTTCCAAGAATATTTTTCTTCTGCATTTTGATTTCAAATATTTTTCTTCACCCAAAAACATTTTTATTTTTATTTTTTGCATTAAAAAAGCATTTTAAAAATATTTAAATGTTCATTTTAATTAATTAATGAAAATTAATTAATTAAAATACCATTTAGGTTTCTAAAAATCCCAAAAAAAATTCGCATTGCATCTTAGGACATTTAGAAACATTTTCAAACCATTCATACAAATTTCTTTTTGGTTTTGATTCAACTTTGACATTTTTCTTGAATTTAGGGTTCATAAAAATCCCTAGGAACAACCAAGCATGATCACAATTAGGGTTTGATTAGTCCCCCATTAGTTTTACCTTTGTGTCATCTTTGAGTCTTCTCATCTCATCTCATAATCAAGGACTAAACCTTAAAGGTTTTAAGGCTTTGTGATTAAGCTTATGCCTGCATCCTTCTATTAGGATGGAGTGTATAACTTTAATCCTAAGTGTTAAACCCTTAATGTGTTTAAATCCTTTAATCAATTCATCTAATAATCACTAAGACATCAAGCTTGTAACTTGGGCCTTGCATTAGGGTTCTAATTCTTCCTTAACTGGTTAAGAAGGTCTAACCCTAGTGTTAATGGACAAGTCCTCCTCAAGTTGTCTTACAAACCATAAAAATCACTTCTTAACCTTACCATTAACTAAAATAAATTTAATAAAGGCTTTGTTTTGTCATGAGGTTAATCCCTAATCATGGATTAAGTTGAGGAGCCTTCCTCAGCTTAAATGTTCTCATCTATTATCCTTCTATTAGGATGGTGTAATGAGTCCATTAAATCCTTGATTATGGCTTAAACTCATTACTTAACACTAAACAAAAAAACATCAAAAACATATAAATAATCACAAGTAGGGTAATGATCTTAATCCTACATCATGGTGATTAAGTGTGAGGTGCTTACTTTACACTTAAGGTATTCTCATTACCCCTAATCAGAGGGAGGATGTGATGAGTTTACTAACCCTTGGTTTAGGCTTAAGCTCATTGTCTTATGACAAACTTCAAAAAGCAATAAAAGATTGAAAGCACAAAAACAAACAATAATCGTCTCCTCCGGGATTCTTTTCTCACCTCATTTTCGCTCCCGATAGATGGGACCGGCCCAAATAAAGGTACAGACGCGAACGGTCGGCGAGAGAGACATTGAGAACACACAGCCGTGAAATCACTGGAGATGAAAAGAGTCGCCAGCTAGGCATTTTTATCCCGGAGGAAAGGTAATGCTGCATAGACCTAGAAAAAGATGGATAAGACGGTTGCGAACCAGAGAGACTAAGAAAGGGGGTTGGTTACAACCAGGGAAGGTATTAGCACCCAGATTGTCCGTCGTACTCGACGGGATCCACGCTTAAAAGATTTGTGTTTTAAAGGGGTAGTGTCAGTGCAATTTGTGTGTAAAATAGCTGGAAAAGAATGTGCAGGTGTCAGTGTAAAGGAAATGAGGTGTATAAATGAAGTGTTAGTGTAGGGACAGGAGTGAAATGCTCATGATAATGAGGCTAAGAGAATGATGTTGAAAGAGGGGGAATATACAGAGACTTTTGTTCGATAACTGTCAAGTTATGCCTACATATCCTCTCGTGCAATGAGGAAGTCAGAACACCGTAGTTCGACCCAAAGAGACTGAAAGGTGAATTGACTTGTGAACTGCTTGCTTGCCTATGCTCAAGTGTATGACCTGTCTGGCTCAGGTGCAAACTGTCTTGCATTAGACGGGAGAAGCGAGTTCTCGTTTATGAGTGAAGGTGATGAGAAAAGAATCCCGGAGGAGACGATTATTGTTTGTTTTTGGTGTTTTCAGTCTTTTATTGTTTTTTGGTGTTTGTCATAAGTTAATGAGCTTAAGCCTAAACCAATGGATTTAGTAAACTCATCACATCTTCCCTCTGATTAGGGGTAATGAGAATACCTTAAGTGTGAAGTCAGCTTCTCACACTTAAACACCTTTGATGCAGGATTAAGGCCATTAACCTACTTGTGATTATTTAGATGTTTTTGTTGTTTTTGTTTAGTGTTAAGTAATGAGGTTAAGCCATAATCAGGGATTAAACAGACTCATTACACCATCCTAATAGAAGGATAATAGATGAGAATGTTTAAGCTGAGGAAGGCTCCTCAACTTAATCCTTGATTAGGGATTAAACTCATGACAAAACAAAGCCTTTTGATTAAGTGGATTTTATTTAATGATATGATGATGAAGTGGTTTTTAAGGTTTGTAAGACAAACTTGAGGGGGACTTGTCCATTAACACTAGGGTTAGTCCTTCTTAACCAATTAAGGAAGAATTAGAACCCTAATGCAAGGCCCAAGTTACAAGCTTGATGTCTTGATAATTATTGAGTGGATTGGTTAAAGGATTTAAACACATTAAGGGTTTAACACTTAGGATTAAAGTTATATACTCCATCCTAATAGAAGGATGCGGGCATAAGCTTAATCACAAAGCCTTAAAGCCTTCAGGGTTTAGTCCCTGATTATGAGATGAGAAGAGAAGACTCAAGGAGACACAAAGGTAAAACTAAGTGGGGGGACTAATCAAAACCCTAATCATTGTCATACATGGTTGTTCCTAAGGTTTGTGAAGTTTTCAAGAAAGATCTTCAGAGGAACCACCAGGAAGCAGATGAAAAGATCAGGAGAAGCAAAGTAACTTGCTTCACTTAAGAAGTCAAGTCTCTTGAAGAAAGAAAGTAAGAAGAAGAAGAATGAGCAAGCTCAAACTCAAACACATACAAAAATGCAGCAAGGATGCATAAAAGAGATGAAGAGAAGTTATGAGAAGTGAAGGCAAATTCACTTCTCAAAATCACTTACCACCTGAAAAGTTAGAAAAGAGAATGCAATGCAATGCAAAATGAGATGAAATGGTATGATGAAAAACCAAACCAGAAGCACATACAAGATGTTAATGATGCTATGAGATGCTACAAACCAGAAACAACACATGTGGATGATCATACAAGCTTATGGATGCAAATGGAGCAAGTTAAGGCACATGAACATACATGAAAAGTTATGAGATGCATATGGCATACAACATGGCAAATGAAAGATGCAATGATCAAACATGCTTTCAATATGTCTTATGATGTTAGATGAATCACATGGATGCATAACATTCTATGGCAAGTCAAGGTATGAGTGCAAATGCAAGATGGATGCATATGAAAGCCCAAATTAGGGTTTATGAACAATACAACAAACACAAACCAAAATCAGAAGCAAACAACATTATAAAAAAAATTGAAAATGCACTCAAAGGACCCCTAATCCTATACTAACCCACTGCCCAAAGGAGAGGTCTCAACTCTTAACCTAACTCAAGATATGATTTTTCTAAGTTTTCTAGGGTTTTAGGGTTCCTTAACAAGAAAATTACCAAACAAATTGAAAATGAAAGATCAAATCATGGCCATTTAATCTCACAAACTACATGCTAAACACAATGCAATGCAAAAAGAATCAAGGTCCAACTCTTTAGGGTTAGGCAAAAATGATTTTTTAGAAGTTTGGATCAAAATAATGCATAAAAAAGATTTTTATTCCATGGAAAATTCTCAAAATGCATCAAGATCAAAAAAGAAATTTGGTTTGAGGGTTGGACAATGTTTCTAAATGTTTTTAAAGGTTTCATGAATTTTTTTTGTGATTTTTAAATACCTAAAAGTATTTTTAATTAATTAATTCTCATTAATTAATTAAAAAGAAAATTTTAAATATTTAAAAATACTTTTTTAATGCTAAAAATGAAAATAAAAATATTTTTGTGTTTTAAAAATTAATGAAACTCTTGGTAAAAAATTTCATAATTTTTAAATGGTTTTTACTATTTTAAATAAATTGTGCAAATTAAATGAGAAAAATTGAAATAAAAATCAAAATAAATGGAAGTATGCAGGATGGAAGGCTGAGATTGAATCTGGCAAGGAAAGGGTTGACTGTGCGCCAGATCTGATGGACCACATTCAAACTTGGTTAATCTGAATTATGAATTAATTAAATGTGATTAGGGTTTCTAATGGTGAATCTCAGCCACACACACGCGCGCGAAGTCAAACAAGTCAACTGATCCAACGCACGAAATTCAAACTGCCTTAATTACAGGATTAAAACCCTAATTATTTTCAGGTGGCCGGAGAAGACCTCCGGTCGTCTTCTCCGGTGGGAACCCCACCTGAAAATTTCTAAAACTCTCAAAACGTAACTAAAATGAAATCTAAAAACACAGAAATGATTCCCACAACCCAATGAGTCAAAACCCTAACACAAACAACATTTATATTTCATCAATCTCATGAATCGAAACAAAACATTTTTAGGTCAGGAAGTTTCAGAACATGATTAAACTCTTATTTCTTCACCATTTTCAAAACCAATGACATCAGAATGATCAGGAGAACATATAGAATCTATTTAGAACTTAAAAAAGGATTTCTGGAAAAAATGTTCTTGAGCTACCTGAGTTTCGAAGCTTTCAATCTTGCAACTTTCTGACCTCTCCTCTTGATGCAATCCACTCCCTTTGATCCCTTGATGATGTCTGGATGCTTAGAAGGAGTTTTTGTTGGCTAGTTTGGGAGATTGAACAAGTTCTGTTCAGTGAAGTGAAGGAATCGTGTTTTGGATTCAGGCTGTTTCAGGCAATGGTGAGGGGTTCTTTGTGATCAGGGTGATGAGTGGAGAAGGTTTGTGAAGTTTGTTTAAGTGTTTGTGGCCTGTATAAAGAGTTTCGAAGGCTTTGGCTTTGAGAGTGAAAAATGGGGAAGCTGAGTTCTTGCTGGTTTCAGGCTTATGTCTTGTTGGTTTGGGTTCAATGAAGCATGGTGAGATGATTAGTGGAGTTTGTTTGAGTGTTTATGGCCTGTGGAATGAGATTCAAAGGCTTTTGCTTGAGGGAGTGAAAATGGGAATGTTATGCTAAGGCTTCTTTCAGGCTGGCCTCTTGTGTGGTTTTGCTAGCATTTTGTTTGTATAAATTAATCCCATTGGTCAGAGGATGTGACTTGTGCTGCTGTGATAGGTGTAGCCACTTTTGCAAAATGTCCACTCTTGTGTAAGAGAAGCATGGGTCATGTTCTAGGCTAGTACAAGTGGTGTGGGCTGCGCAGCATGGTGTGAGGGAAAGGCTAGAATGGTTCAGCATCATAGGCAGCAAGTGGATGGAAGTGTGATGATGGTTTTGCAACTTGCTCACTTTTAGTTCACATGGAAATATCTTGCTCCCAAGGCCATGAAACATGAGAAACTCTTGGTCCATTCTGACTTTTAGGTCACATGTGATGTTTGTGTAATGGTTAGACATGAATTAGAAGTCACAAATGCCTTGGTACAAAGTTTTTGCAAGTTTCTCATTTGGTGCATATTTTGAAAATTAGTGATTTTTGCCAACTTTGACACACCATAACTTTTGATCCAAAATGAATTAGGTCATGTTCTTGTACTTTTTGAAAAGGGAAAGATCTAATCTACAACTTTCATGACCAAAGTTTTTCCATTTGAAGCATTTTTGGATCAAAAAGCAAGGGTTGAAAAGGTTGCATAAAATGACATTTCATTAAAAGTCAACCATGCCCAAAAAAGTCAACTTTGCAAAAACTTCAAATTCTTGAATTTTGTGAACTTCAACTTTCTTCCATGATCAAAAAAAGATCAAATACACTCAAAATGATGAAGATCACCCCTTGGTTGGGTCACTAGGGGCCTCAGATGCCCTGATTTTGCACTGACTTGTCCAGAAAGTCAACTCTTGATCAGATGACCTCCCCATGGAATTTCTTCATGAAAATTGATATGAATACTCCCTATACCATATAGAGACCAATAGAAACAAGAATGACCAAAAAAATTGGAGTTATGGCCTTTGAAACCAAAACCCTAATTTTAGGTCAACTGTGCAGTCAAACTTGGCTCTGCATCCATATCAATCCCAGTTCTTGTGATTCTTTGGTATTCTTGACTTTGAGAGGATATAATATGATGCTTGAACACACATGGACCCCTTTGAAGTGATTGATGACTTTTGGAGTGGCTCAAGAAGCTCTTGGATTGCTCAGATCACAAACCCTAGATGCAGATGACTTTGAATCCATGCAGTGAACCAAAATTGTGGTATGAGATATTATGATTGTGTTTATGCATATGAAATGATCACAAGCCATGGTGTGAATGGGTGAGGGCAAATTTGGGGTGTTTACAGCTGCCCCTATTCAAACATGAGTTAGCTGTGCAGGATGTAAGCAACGGCTTAACAGACAAACAAGATAACTTGTGGTTGAATACCAAAGACAGTCCGAAATTTGCACTCACAGAATGAAGAAGAAAAGGGATATAGATTGTAAAGGAAAATAAAGTATATCCTAAAGTGTGGGCGACGGAGGACGACCGTCGAGCAGAGGACGACTGCTGGGTAAAGAGCAATGACGGGGACGACCGACATGCTGGGAAAAGTGCGGAAAATAAAGCAATGACGGGGACGGCCGACATGCTGGGGAAAAAAAGAATTATGATGGGGACGGCCATCAAGATAAAGCTGTAAAATTCTCTGGGGATTAATGAAACATGACGGGGATGGCCATCAAGTTCATAAAGTAAAGTAATCAACGATGGGGACGACCATCGGGCTAAACTGATGAAGGACGATCATCAGGAAAAAGAAAAAGGGACCACGACGGTGACGGCCATCGGGTTAAAGAATAAATGAAATAAACAGATGATGAGGTACGGTCATCAAAGGTGAAGGACGATCACCTAGCAGGGGACGGCCGCTCTTGTTGGGGATAAGATGAGGGACGGTCATCTAAGGTGGAGGACGACCACCTGGCAGGGTACGGCTGCCGAAAATATCGCGACATAGGACGAATGCCGGATAAAAGGTCAACAATGGGGACGGCCATCGGATGAGCATGATGAAGGACGATCATCAAGAGGCGGAGGACGACCACCTAGCAGGGGACGACTGCTCTCAAGGTTTGTCATGACATAGGACGAATGCCAGATAACCCAAAATCAACAATGGGGACGGCCATTGGGTAAAATGATGAAGGACGATCATCAAAGGGTGGAGGACGACCACCTAGCAGGGGACGGCTGCTAAATATCAACGATGGGGACGGCCATCGGATGAGCATGATGGAGGACGACCATCAAGAGGTGGAGGACGACCACCTAGCAGGGTACGGCTGCTCTCAGGGTTTATCATGACACAGGACGAGTGTCAGATAAAAAGAAAATTTGCTTTGTTGGCGATCTACTGGGGAATAGTAAACACGGACGAGTGTTTACATCCAAGAAACAAAAGGTATAAGTGTTTAGATATTTTGTGTATAGATTAAAGATGCGGACGAGCATCCTTAAGACTATGATACGGACGAGTATCGGGTAGAAACAAATACTGACGCGTGTTCCGAGATGATGATACGGACGAGTATCAACTGGTTAACAAGGAACACGGACGAGTGTTGAATCTGAGAGGATTCTTCTGGGGAATAGTAGACACAGGCGAGTATCTATATTCAAGAAGACAAAAGTGTTTGACACAGTGTATGGATTAAAGATGCGGACGAGCATCCTTAAGATTATGATACGGACGAGTATCATGTAGGAACAAACTCTTGACGCATGTTCTGAGATGATGGTACGGACGAGTACCATCTGGTTAACAAAGAACACGGACGAATGTTGACTCTGAGGGGATTTGAGTGGTATATAAGATACGGACGAGTATCTGTACAAGAGTGATTGGTATATAGATGAGTGTTTAACTGTTGGGGAGAGCGACACGGACGAGTGTCAAAAGTGTGATAAGTATAAACAAGTATGTGATGTACAAAGTGTAGGCGACTGCGCTGGGGATATGACACAGACGGGTGTCAGAGGATTGTTATATGTAAGTGTATGTGAGTGCAAAGAGGACGTCTTTGGCTTTCTGCTGGGGTTATGACACAGACAGATGTCAAAAGGTATCTGTAATGCGGGTGGGTTTGTTTGTAAGGAGTGCTCGGGTGACTTTATTGGGGAATGATGACACGGGTGGGTGTCAAAGGTAGTATATATACTGGTGTTTGTGAATATGAGGCAACTGTTTTTGCTGGGGAATCTCTGCTGGGGATTTGGGAAGTATTCTGTATATTGACGGATTGTCACTATTCACAAGTATTGATTCAAAACATGGCTTATGATTATGCTATATGCTTGATTTTTGCCGTAATGCTCCGTGTTAGACGGAATGCTACGCTTTGTGGGTGAGTATGATGCGAATGCTATGATTATGCGAGGATACCAATCCGGGATTCGGATCCCGTCGCTGCGAAGATCTCTGATCGATCTGTTTGAAGGGGACATCCCAGCTGGGGGTGAGATCATTGGTAGATCTGTCATGAGATGTTAGTGTTTGGGGATTCAGGTCACTGATAGACCCATCCTTGTGCTGGGGACCCAGCTGGGGTTTGTAGAAGCTTTCTTTACTCTGTTGTGATTCTTCATGCGTTGCTCTTTTGGATAGAGGCTGAAGCTCTGTGGGGAGATGGTTCCCCAACTTTCGTACTCGGCTGAGGATGAAATGGCAACTCGGCTGGGGAGAAAGGGAGATCACTGAAAGATCTTCCTTGAGATTCTGTTGAGGAGGATACTTGACTCAGCCGGGGATAAGGGCGCCTTCCGGTACTGCCTTGTTGGAGAAATGATGCCTGGCAACCCTGGTGGGGATGGGTAATAAGTGGCAACTCGGGGAGAGACACTTTGGGTGCTAAGGCTGAGTGTTGATTTGTCGACTTGCTGGAGTGAAGCTTTCATGCCCCAAGTTGCGTTCTGGATTCCTGCAATCCTGAAAAGATGGAGAAACGCACAAGTAATCCCGAGGTATCCTTTACTGGATTCCGTCATAGGAGTTTAGACACTTCTGAGAGTAAGTATATTTCCTGCAAGCATGTGTTTTTACTTTTGAAGATAAACATCTGTATTCTATGCAATCAGTTTTTCTTAAGACATCAGACATTTTTGCAAATAAAATGTACAAGACGAAAACATGACTGAAAATCTGATTTTATTAATTCATATGCCCTGAATTGGCGAGATACAGTCAAAGGAACATATCCCCTGAAATGAGGAGATTGTTACAAATCGAGAAACAAAATGCTGGCAATGTTGATGACGCTTTAAGGAGCTTCCTCTTTTGCTACGACTCGTATGACTTTCGACGTTCTTCCCATCTTGCTTTCCGAAGGATGTTGATTCTGATTGAAGCTTGATCCTTTCGGAGCTTACCAAGTTGTAGGCGATACAGACGAACTCAGAATGCAGTTGTTCGCTTATTCCCTTATTTTGCATGGATCGCCCTTTCGGGTTTTCAATCCATCGGGATACCCATTTTTTCCTGAGCTGTCCAATGTGGCTTTTCAACTTAGCGGGTGTACATTTTTGTTTATTTTCCCTTATTTTTGCCCGAGTCTTTTATTCTGTTTTTGACTCGCCGGGATGCCCTATTTTTTCCTGGACCTACATTCTGTTTTTGTGTCCAGCGGGTCATTTTTATGCGAAGTATTTTTTAACTGCATCGGAATTTACAGGGGACGGGAAATCTTCACCATCCATGGTGCTGAGCATCAGTGCTCCACCAGAAAAAACTTTCTTTACCACAAATGGTCCTTCATAATTTGGAGTCCATTTGCCCCTGTGGTCTGTATGAGGAGGAAGGATTCTCTTCAGCACAAGATCTCCTACTTTGTATTCTCGGTGCCTGATTTTCTGATCGAAGGCTTTCTTCATTCTCTTCTGATACAACTGCCCATGACAGATCGCAGCCAATCTTTTCTCTTCAATCAGACTCAGTTGTTCGTATCGGGCCCGAACCCATTCTGCTTCACTCAGTTTAACATCCATTAGCACCCGCAGAGAGGGTAATTCAACTTCAACAGGTAGGACTGCTTCCATACCATACACAAGCTGATACGGTGTTGCCCCAGTGGATGTCCTGATTGACGTTCGGTACCCATGCAAGGCAAATGGTAGCATTTCATGCCAGTCTTTGTAGGTAACTACCATCTTCTGCACAATCTTCTTGATATTCTTATTAGCTGCCTCAACAGCGCCATTCATCTTTGGCCTGTAAGGAGAAGAATTGTGGTGTTGGATCCTGAAGTCCCGACACAGCTCTGCCATCATTTTATTATTCAAGTTGGAACCATTGTCAGTAATGATTCGCTCGGGAACTCCGTATCGACAGATGATATCTCTCTTCAGAAATCTGGCTACCACTTGCATGGTAACATTTGCATAGGATGCTGCTTCGACCCACTTGGTGAAATAGTCAATGGCAACCAGGATGAATCTGTGGCCATTCGAAGCAGTCGGTTCAATCTTGCCAATCATGTCAATGCCCCACATAGCAAAGGGCCAGGGTGAAGACATCACATTCAAGGGATTGGGAGGCACATGCACCTTATCCGCATAAATCTGGCATTTATGGCATTTTTTGGCGTAGGCACAACAGTCTGCATCCATTGTGATCCAGTAATAGCCTGATCTTAACAACTTCTTAGCCATGGCATGCCCTCCCGCATGGGTACTAAAGGATCCTTCGTGCACTTCATGCATTAACAAGTCTGCTTCTGTTCTATCAACGCATCTGAGAAGTACCATATCAAAGTTCCTCTTGTACAGGGAACCATCGGTGTTCAGGAAGAAACTACCAGCAAGCCTTCTCAGAGTCTTCTTATCATTGGATGATGCCCCAGGCGGGTATGCTTGATCCTCCAAGAAGCGCTTAATGTCATGGAACCAAGGCTTATCATCTTTAACAACATCTGCTGCGAACACATATGTTGGTCTGTCAAGTCTGGACACTGAGATTTGAGGTACGAAGTTGGCGGTCTGAACTTTGATCATGGACGAAATGGTAGCCAAGGCATCTGCAAATTGATTCTCGTCCCGAGGGATATACTCAAGCTTGACTGTTGTAAAGAAAGTCAATAACCTCCTTGTATAATCCCTGTAAGGTATCAGATGGTCCTGGTGGGTGTACCATTTGCCGTTGGTCTGATTGATTACCAGAGCTGAATCTCCGAATACGGTCAATGTCTTGATCCTGAGGTCAATGGCTTCCTCAAGACCCATAATGCAAGCATCGTATTCAGCTTCGTTGTTAGTGCAGTTGAAAGTAAGCTTTGCCGAGAAAGGCATGTGAACCCCTTTAGGTGTAATGAGTACTGCACCAACACCACGACCATTCATGTTAACAGCCCCATCAAACATCATAGTCCATTCTTCTTCCGGGTTGGGCCCTTCGGTGTGAACAGGCTCTTCATGATCTTTTGCTTTAATGAACATGATGTCTTCATCAGGGAAATCAAACCTCATAGGCTGGTAATCATCAATAGGTTGCTCAGCAAGATATTCAGACAATACACTACCCTTGATGGCTTTCTGCGAAGTGTACTGAATGTCATACTCTGTAAGGATCATTTGCCATATTGCAACCCGTCCGGTAAGAGCTGACTTCTCAAATATGTACTTAACTGGATCCATCTTTGAGATCAACAAAGTAGTGTGGGTCAACATATACTGTCTCAGTCGGCGAGCAGCCCACGCTAAAGCACAGCAAGTTTTCTCGAGCAGTGAATAACGTTGTTCACAGTCGGTAAACTTTTTGCTTAGGTAGTATATTGCATACTCTTTTCGACCAGACTCATCATGCTGGCCCAACACACACCCCATTGACTCTTCTAATACTGTTAAGTACATTATCAGAGGTCTTCCTTCAACTGGAGGCATAAGGATTGGAGGCTCTTGTAAGTATTCCTTGATCTTGTCAAAAGCCTTCTGGCAGTCTTCGTTCCACCTGACCGTCTGTTCTTTTCTCAACAGTTTGAACAAGGGTTCACAGGTTGCTGTAAGGTGAGATATGAACCTTGAGATGTAGTTCAATCGTCCTAAGAACCCTCGAACTTCCTTCTCTGTCTTCGGTGCAGGCATCTCTTGAATAGCTTTAACTTTATCAGGGTCTACTTCAATCCCTTTCTCGCTCACAATAAATCCCAGCAGCTTACCAGATCTCACCCCGAATGTGCATTTGTTGGGGTTCAACTTCAATTGGTACTTCCTCAGACGCTTGAACAGCTTCAGCAGATTTACCAAGTGGTCTTCTTCAGTAAGGGACTTGGCGATCATGTCATCCACGTAACACTCGATTTCTTTATGGATCATATCGTGGAATAATGTTACCATAGCCCGTTGATATGTCGCACCGGCATTCTTGAGCCCAAATGGCATTACCTTGTAGCAGAACGTGCCCCAAGGTGTGATGAAGGTTGTCTTCTCCATGTCTTCAGGTGACATTTTAATCTGATTGTATCCTGAAAATCCATCCATGAAGGAGAATACCGAGAACTGAGCCGTATTATCCACCAATACATCAATGTGAGATAATGGGAAATCATCTTTCGGACTGGCTCTGTTCAGATCCCGATTGTCAACACACATTCTTACTTTGCCGTCCTTCTTGGGCACAGGTACTATGTTAGAAACCCACGGTGGATAGCTAGTCACAGCAAGGAACCCGGCGTCCCATTGCTTTTGTACCTCTTCCTTGATTTTCATTGCCATGTTTGGGCGAGTACGGCGCAGCTTCTGTTTGACCGGCGGGCATTCTTCCCTCAAAGGCAGCTTGTGCACAACAATGTCGGTGTCCAACCCTGGCATGTCTTGATAAGACCAAGAAAACACGTCCACATACTCTTGAAGTAGGTCAATCAGTTGTCTCTTCACTGAGTCTTGTAAGCAGGCCCCGATTTTAACTTCTTTCACGTTCTCATCTGTACCAAGATTGATCGTTTCAACCTCCTCCTGGTGAGGCGTAATAACCTTTTCCTCTTGTCTTAACAACCTGGCTAGCTCTTCAGGAAGCTCATATTCTTCTTCAACCCCTTCATCAGCTTGATTGATTGGATTGTCAAAGTCATACGAAGTCATAGCCGTGCTGTTGTCGGTGCTGTCTGGAAGGCACACTCTGCAAGGGTTCGTTTGTTCATTTTAGTGATTTAATTTTAATCTTGTTTAGAAAAGTGAAATAAAGTTATCATTTTGAAAACACTGCCATTTATTTTTTGTACAAAAAGAAAAATGGAAAAAACGGTGAGCGGAAAAGAAAAAAGACTCATTTGCAAAAAGATGTCTGATATTTCATTGATTAATCTTGTTGCACAAAAAGTACATATGGCCCGATTACAAATTGAGTCTTGTCATCTTGGGCAAGATGCAAGACTTTGATGCATGCTATAAAAATACAGGAAATAATAATTACTCTGCATGAGTAACTCTTATAATTTCCTGGGAAGACCAGTTCGAGATACTGCTCCCCGGGATCTTTGGACGGATCCAACTCTCCAGGTTGCGGTCGCTTTCATCCTCGTCTTCCAAATTGTTGACAGCATCAGGGGTGAGCATCCCCCCACTAACAAAGTTGGGCTCCTTGGCAGCCTCTGCTTGATCTTGTTGAGTTGGTTTGTAACCCAACCCAAATCTATCCTCTTTCTTCTCCACTGGTAACAGCTTGCCCCAGCCTTGGGCATTTCCTTCTTCAACAACCTTCCGGGCTTGTTGGTATGATGTCATTGAGGTTCCAGGTACAGCAGATGTTTCATTTATGTTCAAGGCCTCGAACCCTTGACTCATTGTTTCATGGATCTCCCCATCCATCTCAATGTATTTATAGGTAGCCAGGTGGCTGACAAAAATATCCTCCTCTCCACAGATAGTAACGACTTGACCCTCCCACTCGAATTTTAACTTCTGGTGAAGGGTTGAGGTCACGGCGCCGGCGGCGTGAATCCATGGCCTACCCAATAGACAGCTGTAGGCAGGCTGTATATCCATCACGTAGAAGGTCGTTTTGAAAGTTTGCGGGCCAATCGTTATGGGCAACTCAATCTCTCCCAGAACCGATCTCTTAGAACCGTCAAAGGCTCTCACCACCAGGTTGCTGGGACGCAACGCCAATCCGTCATACTCTAGCTTCACAAGGGATTTTTTAGGTAAGACATTGAGGGATGACCCCGTGTCTACCAGCACATGGGAAAGGACTGCACCTTTACATTCCATGGTTATGTGCAAAGCCTTGTTATGGTTGCGGCCTTCCGTAGTCAAATCGGTGTTGGTGAACCCTAGTCCATGACTAGCATTAACATTTCCAACCACAGCTTCCAACTGATTGACGGTGATCTCTTCAGGCACATAAGCTGCGTGCAAGACTTTGAGTAGTGCATTCCGATGGGCCTCGGAGCACATAAGCAATGATAGGATTGAGATCTTGGAAGGCGTCTGGTGAAGCTGATCCACTATTTTGTAATCACTTTTCTTGATGATTCTCCTGAACTCATCAACTTCTTGGTCAAAGGGTGTTTTCAAAGCTTCTTTAACAATCTGCTCCTCCTGCACCAAGCTTTTTCCTTTTGCCTTGGCAGCAGCTTCTGCTTCGGCAGTGGGTCTTTGAATTTGTGGAGCAAAGAGATGCCCGCTTCGAGTGAAGCCTCCGCCTCCTCCCACATTGTCTATTTGTGGTGCATGGGTTGATGATTCAAAAGTGATCTTTTGTCCTTCGCAGTATAGATCAGAGCCGTAATGCCAGGGGATGGCATTACTGCTTTCATAAGGTACTGGCCCAGGCACTGTGATAGTGACTGGACTGATTGCAGCTGCGGAAGGAATTGTGATAGTCTGTGGATCGTAGTATATCGTGACTGGTGCTCTGATGGGAGTAGTACTTTGTGAGTTGTAGGCAGAGTTATTTTCAGGATCGTAATAAATCGTAACTGTTGAGACATCTTCATGGTTTGTTGCTGGTGTTGTAGGAGACATTGTTGGAAGGATGGGTGTTGTTATTGTAGGAAATTCAAAATAAAGTGGTGCTGATGTTGTAGAAGGAACATTTGTTGATATTTGGTCAGTTGAAATGACAGATGAAATACTTGTTGATGAAGCTGAAGAGTTGTCGGGAACAACGGTTGTTGCAGTTGTAGGAGATACTGGAATTGTTGCTGATGAGATTGCTGGATTTGTTGGAATTGATGTTGTTATTTGAAGCAGACCACTCTGGATGAGACCATCTATGCCATCCCTCAAGTTATCACACCCATTTACTGAAATGTTGCAGTAGGCGCACCCTAACTCACATCCCGGGAACATTTGACATTCGAGGAGTTGAGCCTTGATCTCTACCAACGGTGTCCGAATCTGACCCACACTGGTTATTAAATAAGACGGCTTGTCTTCTTCAATAGCATTGATTCTGGGACCTCCGTGGTGTGGCATAGGGTTCTTATTAACATTGGGTGGTGGTGCGAAATTCAGGGCCTTAGAGTCTACCAAATCTTGTACCTTCATGTGCAAGGCTCTGCACTTTTCTGTACTGTGGCCAGGTGCATTTGAGTGAAAAGCACATCTGGCGTTGGAGTCATAATTCCTGGGTAGACTATTAGGATCTGGAGGTGCCAACGTCCTTAGCTCAACTAGGTTGAGTTTCAGGAGTTGTGGCAGTAGTGTTGCATATGGCATAGGGATCGGATCGATCACCCTATTGGCCTGAGAGGGTCTCTGTTGGAACGGTCTTTGCTGGTTGTTGTTGGTGTTGTTGTAATTTCTCGAAGGATACTGAGCTTGCTGCTGGTACTGAGGTTGTTGTTGATAGTTTTGCTGCGGAGGTTGATAAGCTGGTTGTGGATGAGCTGGAGCGGGAATGGTGACTGCTGCCACAGACCTGTGAACATATTGGGGTCTGCCCCTGTTGGTGTGGATGGCATTGGTCTCGCCAGTTCTTCTTGGGCCTGCAAAAGGCTTCCTTGTATTGCTGGATGAGCTGGCACCGTTGTCAGAAATCTTGCCCATCTTCAACAGGCTCTCAATTCTTTCTCCAGCTATGACAACATCTGCAAAGCTAGTGGAAGAGAAAGCAGCTAGCCTGTCAATATATGTTCCTTGGAGGGTGTTCATAAACATATCTGCCATCTCCCTCTCGGACATAGGTGGCTGAACAGCAGCAGCCAATTGCCTCCATCTCTGGGCATATTCTCGGAAACTTTCCTTTGATGACTGTGACATTCCCATTAGGAGGGTCCTGTTGGGTGCCATATCTAAGTGTTACTGATACTGTCTGATAAAGGCCTCTGCCAGGTCCTTCCAACACCTGATAGTTGCTCTTGTCAGATGAGAGTACCATTCCCTTGACGCTCCAGTTAAGCTATCCTCGAAATAAAACATCCAGAGCTTCTCGTCCATGGTATAGGCCTTCAGCCTCCCTAGAAATGATTGTAAATGGGTCCGGGGGCATGAAGTCCCGTTGTACTTTTCAAAACAAGGAGGCTTGAACTTATGGGGAATCCTGACCCCGTCTACCAAGCCCATGTCCATAACATCAAATCCCAAAGAGTTTTGAGACTCTAAGGATCTTAATTTCTCAGCTATCTCATCCAGCCTTCTGTCATAAGCTTCCTCCCCAGCACCCATTACTGTGAACTGATCCTCCTGGGGGTCTTCTTGCAGCACTCTGCCTGCAGTGGCAGTCCCTTGAACATTTGCAGGGATGTTGACCTCTGGATGAAGATGGGGTCCAAATACCGGGGGATTGACATGAGGTTGGACCCTCTCATTGTTGCTTGTGCCAGCAGTCCCTATGTGTGGATCCTCTTGGTTCTGCCTTTCCACCATTGCTCTCAATCTTTCTTGGCTCTGAGCCATGTTGTTCATCACTTCCATAAACTGCGTCATCTGTGTTCTCATTTCCAATCTTTCGTTTGCCATCTGATTTCTGACCTCTGCAAGGTCCTGTTGTACCTGATCCATTTGTATGCCCGGAAGGTTGTTACGGGTTGGATATCGGTGTGGACGGTTGAGGGGAAATACCCGGCGTCGAGCAATAGTTCCTGAACATCACAACAGAGTTAGCAACAATAAAACAAAACCTACAAAACAAACAAAGGGTCAGCATGCAATGTAGTATGCTTATTTGTTCTCAAGGTATCCGGCTTGGCATTCAGTTTTGACCCTTCCAGACCCTTGAAGATGCTGTTTGATGTTGCTTTTGAAGTAAACTCGGATGGAACAAACTGATACATATATTACAAGGAAGCAAGTGATACATAGTTTGTTTACAAATACAAGCCCTCTGAGGGCTCAAAATACATTACAAGAAAATAAAAGTACATGGAATGAAAGCAACAACAAGCAAATAGTCAAACACCAAGACCAAACTCATCCTCCTGAACTTCCTTGAGAAGTGTTTCAGTCACAGGATCAGCTGGACGCTCCGTGAGATTCCTGATAAGGAGGTTCCGGGTAGTAACAGCTGCAGCTAGCTTCTTGTGTTGACTTTGGTCCTTTGACCTCTTCACTCCAGCTCTGATCTTCAGCTCTGATATCTCCCTCTGGGCTGCTGCCAGGGCTTCCTGCTGCTCTTTTGCATTAGCTTCCAGCTGCTCTATCTTGTCTTGGACCCTCTTATCTTCCAGAGTACGAGCTTCGGTGATCCTGACCCACCTAGCTTGACTCTCCTTCAGATACAAGTCAGTCCTGGCTTTCTGGAACTGGGCTTCTTTGCAAGCATTCTTCAGAATTTTTTCTCCAGCCCTAGACTTCTTAATGTAATCCTCAGACTTCTCAATTTTTGCCAGATGCTCTACTTTCAGCTTCTCCAACCTCTCAATGTCCAACCTACCATCACTCCTCTCCCGGAGGGTCTTCTGCAAAGCCTGAGTCAACTTCTCATTTCTTTCTTTCAGACCCTCAAACTCCTCCAAACTGACAGTGGCAGGGGGTGGTGCTGAAGATGATCCAGGCATATCCTCCATGGTAAAGGGCATTCCAGAGAATTGAGCCCTGGCATGGGACCATTCATGGTACTGTGCTGATGCTACATTGTTGCACTTCCCTAGAATGGTTACTCCTTTAGTTTGAACATTGTCCCAGGTCCAGGCTGCCTGCCTAACAATAGCCAGATTAGGCTTGTTCTCACAATAAAGAGTCTCAACCAAGTCTTGTGCCTTAGGAGTGTGGACCAGTGCATAGCCCAGTTGTCTTTTGAACAGTAGAGGGTTGTAATTAATGCTACCCTTAACTCCTATCAGGGGTACATTGGGGAAATTCCCACAACTGGTGATGATATCCCTGCCCTTTGTGCTTTGAGTGCACCACCTGATATCAGCTGAAGTCAGAGCAGTGAGTCTTCTAGCCCAGTTTCTTTGCTGATGAGGATTCAAAAATGCATTTGTTTTGGGTAAATGTCTGAGAAGCCAAGTATGGAATAAAGGAGCACAACACCTCACTAATCTCCCCCTCTGCTTTTCATTCCTCTGGTGCACTGAATAGTAGAGATCCCCCAATAAAGTGGGCACTGGGTTCCTCAGGATGAAAAGATGGATTGCATTCTTGCTAATGAATCTAGGCTCATCTGCAAATAATATAATCCCATATATGCTCAGGGCCAATAAAGCACAGACTGCTTTCCACTCTCCTAAAGAAACTTTCAGGGTAGCTTGAGAGATCAAGAAATCTAGATGCAAGCCAGAGATTCCAGCCTTAGAAGTCATATGCTGCCCAATCAGAACTGGTTCCAGATGCAAAGCCTTGGCTACCTCTTCATTACCAGGAAAGACCATCTCAGGGTTGAAAGGGACTCCACCCCTGATAGGTATACCAATCAATGATGAGTATTCTTCCAATAAAGGGCCCAGCTGAAAGTCTTGAAAAGTAAAACACCTCAGTGGGGGATCATAGAATTGAAGGCAAGTATGAATCAGGCTCCTCTGTGAAGGGTCCAGATCCATAACCACATCAAGTATATCTCCATAGTGTTCCCTGAATAGTGGTATATGGTCTGGAGTGATCAGGGTCTGAATCCTCCTGATGTCAGCTAACTCTGGCTGGAAGAAGTGGTAGGTGATGTTACTCTTTTTAGGTGCCATGATGTTGAGGATGAGTAGAGACAAGTGCTGATGATGCCACTGGAAAAAAAAGGGCCACTGATTGGCTAATGCAGGTGACTGAAGTAGACAGCTGATAGCTGAAACAGATGCTGATGAAGATAGGTCAATACTGATGATGGGGTCAAAACCAAGCCAAAAATGAAGATGGATACCCTGAAAAACAAATAAACAAATGTCAAAATGATGCAATGAGGATGTATGCAAATGATATGCAAGGGTTTGTGACTGAGCTGGATCTGATCAAATGCTCTGATATAAGTCCAAGGTATGTTCAAGAAATCCAGATGGAGGTCTATAAATCCAGTAACCAAGGTGGGGGACTCAAATAAAGAGTCACATGTCCAGGGTTTTAGAATCACAAGAACTGTTCCAACATGGAGTATTCTTAATCAAACAAAGTAACAAGGTATGTTGAGGCCAAGGGTACCTGCAAACCTGTAAACAGCCCAACCCCCTCACAGGTGGTGTTCTAAAACAAGGATCCTCAGACTTGGATCAGTTATGAGAAGTGTAAACACTTCTAACCCGGAGGTACAGTGTTTACAATAACCATAAAAGATCCTCCTCTAATTCACCTCAGTTTCTGAAGGTCAATACTAAAAGGTCATCCAGACTTAGCAGGCTTCCCAGATAGCCCTAGCATTGCAGGAAATCTGCAACACAGAGTTCTCAAGAAGAAACCCATATCTGAACCGTGTTTCATATTCCCGCACCAGACCGAGATGGAATGGGAAAGAATGTGAGCCACTCTAGCCTAGGTGTCACTCAGGTCCTAGGTATAGGACCTCAACTCTCAATAAAACACCCACCCACCAAAGCAAACAAACAGATCCAACCAGCAGCACAGTATGACAGTATAATATAATGCTAAGCTATAAAGAAAGCAGTAAAACAACTGTACATAAGGCAAAAATAAATACAAATATACAAACACAAATAACACATAACACACCAGTAAACACAAATCAATCAAGCGCTAGGAGGAACCCACAAAAAGAACCAGAAGCCCTGGTTGCAGTATAAGGTTCCCCAGCAGAGTCGCCAAGCTGTCGCTCCCGATAGATGGGACCGGCCCAAATAAAGGTACAGACGCGAACGGTCGGCGAGAGAGACAATGAGAACACACAGCCGTGAACTCACTGGAGATGAAAAGAGTCGCCAGCTAGGCATTTTTATCCCGGAGGAAAGGTAATGCTGCATAGACCTAGAAAAAGATGGATAAGACGGTTGCGAACTAGAGAGACTGAGAAAGGGGGTTGGTTACAACCTGGGAAGGTATTAGCACCCAGATTGTCCGTCGTACTCGACGGGATCCACGCTTAAAAGATTTGTGTTTTAAAGGGGTAGTGTCGGTGCAATTTGTGTGTAAAATAGCTGGAAAAGAATGTGCAGGTGTCAGTGTAAAGGAAATGAGGTGTATAAATGAAGTGTTAGTGTAGGGACAGGAGTGAAATGCTCATGATAATGAGGCTAAGAGAATGATGCTGAAAGAGGGGGAATATACAGAGACTTTTGTTCGATAACTGTCAAGTTATGCCTACGTATCCTCTCGTGCAATGAGGAAGTCAGAACATTGTAGTTCGACCCAAAGAGACTGAAAGGTGAATTGACTTGTGAACTGCTTGCTTGCCTATGCTCAAGTGTATGACCTGTCTGGCTCAGGTGCAAACTGTCTTGCATTAGACGGGAGAAGCGAGTTCTCGTTTATGAGTGAAGGTGATGAGAAAAGAATCCCGGAGGAGACGATTATTGTTTGTTTTTGGTGTTTTCAGTCTTTTATTGTTTTTTGGTGTTTGTCATAAGTTAATGAGCTTAAGCCTAAACCAATGGATTTAGTAAACTCATCACATCTTCCCTCTGATTAGGGGTAATGAGAATACCTTAAGTGTGAAGTCAGCTTCTCACACTTAAACACCTTTGATGCAGGATTAAGGTCATTAACCTACTTGTGATTATTTAGATGTTTTTGTTGTTTTTGTTTAGTGTTAAGTAATGAGGTTAAGCCATAATCAGGGATTAAACAGACTCATTACACCATCCAAATAGAAGGATAATAGATGAGAATGTTTAAGCTGAGGAAGGCTCCTCAACTTAATCCTTGATTAGGGATTAAACTCATGACAAAACAAAGCCTTTTGATTAAGTGGATTTTATTTAATGATATGATGATGAAGTGGTTTTTAAGGTTTGTAAGACAAACTTGAGGGGGACTTGTCCATTAACACTAGGGTTAGTCCTTCTTAACCAATTAAGGAAGAATTAGAACCCTAATGCAAGGCCCAAGTTACAAGCTTGATGTCTTGATAATTATTGAGTGGATTGGTTAAAGGATTTAAACACATTAAGGTTTTAACACTTAGGATTAAAGTTATACACTCCATCCTAATAGAAGGATGCAGGCATAAGCTTAATCACAAAGCCTTAAAGCCTTCAGGGTTTAGTCCCTGATTATGAGATGAGAAGAGAAGACTCAAGGAGACACAAAGGTAAAACTAAGTGGGGGGACTAATCAAAACCCTAATCATTGTCATACATGGTTGTTCCTAAGGTTTGTGAAGTTTTCAAGAAAGATCTTCAGAGGAACCACCAGGAAGCAGATGAAAAGATCAGGAGAAGCAAAGTAACTTGCTTCACTTAAGAAGTCAAGTCTCTTGAAGAAAGAAAGTAAGAAGAAGAAGAATGAGCAAGCTCAAACTCAAACACATACAAAAATGCAGCAAGGATGCATAAAAGAGATGAAGAGAAGTTATGAGAAGTGAAGGCAAATTCACTTCTCAAAATCACTTACCACCTGAAAAGTTAGAAAAGAGAATGCAATGCAATGCAAAATGAGATGAAATGGTATGATGAAAAACCAAACCAGAAGCACATACAAGATGTTAATGATGCTATGAGATGCTACAAACCAGAAACAACACATGTGGATGATCATACAAGCTTATGGATGCAAATGGAGCAAGTTAAGGCACATGAACATACATGAAAAGTTATGAGATGCATATGGCATACAACATGGCAAATGAAAGATGCAATGATCAAACATGCTTTCAATATGTCTTATGATGTTAGATGAATCACATGGATGCATAACATTCTATGGCAAGTCAAGGTATGAGTGCAAATGCAAGATGGATGCATATGAAAGCCCAAATTAGGGTTTATGAACAATACAACAAACACAAACCAAAATCAGAAGCAAACAACATTATAAAAAAAATTGAAAATGCACTCAAAGGACCCCTAATCCTATACTAACCCACTGCCCAAAGGAGACGTCTCAACTCTTAACCTAACTCAAGATATGATTTTTCTAATTTTTCTAGGGTTTTAGGGTTCCTTAACAAGAAAATTACCAAACAAATTGAAAATGAAAGATAAAATCATGGCCATTTAATCTCACAAACTACATGCTAAACACAATGCAATGCAAAAAGAATCAAGGTCCAACTCTTTAGGGTTAGGCAGAAATGATTTTTTAGAAGTTTGGATCAAAATAATGCATAAAAAAGATTTTTATTCCATGGAAAATTCTCAAAATGCATCAAGATCAAAAAAGAAATTTGGTTTGAGGGTTGGACAATGTTTCTAAATGTTTTTAAAGGTTTCATGAATTTTTTTTGTGATTTTTAAATACCTAAAAGTATTTTTAATTAATTAATTCTCATTAATTAATTAAAAAGAAAATTTTAAATATTTAAAAATACTTTTTTAATGCTAAAAATGAAAATAAAAATATTTTTGTGTTTTAAAAATTAATGAAACTCTTGGTAAAAAATTTCATAATTTTTAAATGGTTTTTACTATTTTAAATAAATTGTGCAAATTAAATGAGAAAAATTGAAATAAAAATCAAAATAAATGGAAGTATGCAGGATGGAAGGCTGAGATTGAATCTGGCAAGGAAAGGGTTGACTGCGCGCCAGATCTGATGGACCACATTCAAACTTGGTTAATCTGAATTATGAATTAATTAAATGTGATTAGGGTTTCTAATGGTGAATCTCAGCCACACACACGCGCGCGAAGTCAAACAAGTCAACTGATCCAACGCACGAAATTCAAATTGCCTTAATTACAGGATTAAAACCCTAATTATTTTCAGGTGGCCGGAGAAGACCTCCGGTCGTCTTCTCCGGTGGGAACCCCACCTGAAAATTTCTAAAACTCTCAAAACGTAACTAAAATGAAATCTAAAAACACAGAAATGATTCCCACAACCCAATGAGTCAAAACCCTAACACAAACAACATTTATATTTCATCAATCTCATGAATCGAAACAAAACATTTTTAGGTCAGGAAGTTTCAGAACATGATTAAACTCTTATTTCTTCACCATTTTCAAAACCAATGACATCAGAATGATCAGGAGAACATATAGAATCTATTTAGAACTTAAAAAAGGATTTCTGGAAAAAATGTTCTTGAGCTACCTGAGTTTCGAAGCTTTCAATCTTGCAACTTTCTGACCTCTCCTCTTGATGCAATCCACTCCCTTTGATCCCTTGATGATGTCTGGATGCTTAGAAGGAGTTTTTGTTGGCTAGTTTGGAAGATTGAACAAGTTCTGTTCAGTGAAGTGAAGGAATCGTGTTTTGGATTCAGGCTGTTTCAGGCAATGGTGAGGGGTTCTTTGTGATCAGGGTGATGAGTGGAGAAGGTTTGTGAAGTTTGTTTAAGTGTTTGTGGCCTGTATAAAGAGTTTCGAAGGCTTTGGCTTTGAGAGTGAAAAATGGGGAAGCTGAGTTCTTGCTGGTTTCAGGCTTATGTCTTGTTGGTTTGGGTTCAATGAAGCATGGTGAGATGATTAGTGGAGTTTGTTTGAGTGTTTATGGCCTGTGGAATGAGATTCGAAGGCTTTTGCTTGAGGGAGTGAAAATGGGAATGTGATGCTAAGGCTTCTTTCAGGCTGGCCTCTTGTGTGGTTTTGCTAGCATTTTGTTTGTATAAATTAATCCCATTGGTCAGAGGATGTGACTTGTGCTGCTGTGATAGGTGTAGCTACTTTTGCAAAATGTCCACTCTTGTGTAAGAGAAGCATGGGTCATGTTCTAGGCTAGTACAAGTGGTGTGGGCTGCGCAGCATGGTGTGAGGGAAAGGCTAGAATGGTTCAGCATCATAGGCAGCAAGTGGATGGAAGTGTGATGATGGTTTTGCAACTTGCTCACTTTTAGTTCACATGGAAATATCTTGCTCCCAAGGCCATGAAACATGAGAAACTCTTGGTCCATTCTGACTTTTAGGTCACATGTGATGTTTTTGTAATGGTTAGACATGAATTAGAAGTCACAAATGCCTTGGTACAAAGTTTTTGCAAGTTTCTCATTTGGTGCATATTTTGAAAATTAGTGATTTTTGCCAACTTTGACATACCATAACTTTTGATCCAAAATGAATTAGGTCATGTTCTTGTACTTTTTGAAAAGGGAAAGATCTAATCTACAACTTTCATGACCAAAGTTTTTCAATTTGAAGCATTTTTGGATCAAAAAGCAAGGGTTGAAAAGGTTGCATAAAATGACATTTCATTAAAAGTCAACCATGCCCAAAAAAGTCAACTTTGCAAAAACTTCAAATTCTTGAATTTTGTGAACTTCAACTTTCTTCCATGATCAAACAAAGATCAAATACACTCAAAATGATGAAGATCACCCCTTGGTTGGGTCACTAGGGGCCTCAGATGCCCTGATTTTGCACTGACTTGTCCAGAAAGTCAACTCTTGATCAGATGACCTCCCCATGGAATTTCTTCATGAAAATTGATATGCATACTCCCTATACCATATAGAGACCAATAGAAACAAGAATGACCAAAAAAATTGGAGTTATGGCCTTTGAAACCAAAACCCTAATTTTAGGTCAATTGTGCAGTCAAACTTGGCTCTGCATCCATATCAATCCCAGTTCTTGTGATTCTTTGGTATTCTTGACTTTGAGAGGATATAATATGATGCTTGAACACACATGGACCCCTTTGAAGTGATTGATGACTTTTGGAGTGGCTCAAGAAGCTCTTGGATTGCTCAGATCACAAACCCTAGATGCAGATGACTTTGAATCCATGCAGTGAACCAAAATTGTGGTATGAGATATTATGATTGTGTTTATGCATATGAAATGATCACAAGCCATGGTGTGAATGGGTGAGGGAAAATTTGGGGTGTTTACACTCATTCACTCACAAACTAGAACTTGTTTCTTCCGTCTAATGCAAGACAGTTTGCATCTGAGCCAGACAGGTCATACACTTGAGCATAGACAAGTAAGCAGTTCACAAGTCAATTTACCTTTCAGTCTCTTTGAGTCGAACTACGGTGTTCTGACTTCCTCATTGCACGAGAGGATACATAGGCATAACTTAACAGTTATCGAACAAAAGTCTCTGTATATCCCCCTCCTCCAACATCATTCTTCAAGCCTCATAGTCATGAGCATTTTACTCCTGTTCTTACACTGACACTTCTCTTATACACTTCACTTTCTTTTACACTGACACTTGCATTCTTTCCAGCTTTGATACACAGATTGCACTAACACTACCCCTTTTAAACACAAATCTTTTAAGCGTGGATCCCGTCGAGTACGACGGACAATCTGGGTGCTAATACCTTCCCAGATTGTAACCAACCCCCTTCCTCAGTCTCTCTGGTTCGCGACCGTCTTATCCATATCTTTTCTTAGGTTTATGCAGCATTACCTTTCCTCCGGGATAAAAATGCCTAGCTGGCGACTCTTGTCTTTCTGAGTTCACCCTTGTGTGTTCTCTCTCTTTTCGCCGACCGTTCGCGTTTGTACCCCATTTGACTTAGCCTCATTTGGTGGGAGCGACAGCTTGGCGACTCTGCTGGGGACCCTTATACTGTAACCAGGGCTTCTGGTTCTTTTTGTGGGTTCCTCCTAGCGCTTGTTTGATTTGTGTTTACTGGGGTGTTATGTGCTATGTGTGTTTATTTATTTTTCTTTATTTATTACTTTATGTACAGCTTTATTTATTTCTTTCTTTACAGTCTTACATATTTCATACTGTCATTATCATTGCTGGATCTGGTTTTCTGTTTTGGTGGGTGGGGTTTCATTGAGAGTTTGAGGTCCTATACCTGGGACCTGAGTGACACCTAGGCTAGAGTGGTTCATGTTCTTTCCCATTCCATTTCGGTCTGGTGTGGGAATATGAAACACGGTTCAGATTTGGGTTTCTTCTTGAGAACTCTGTGCTACAGATTTCCTGTAGTGCTAGGGCTATCTGGGAAGCCTGCTAATTCTGGATGACCTTTATTATGACCTTCAGAAACTGAGGTGAATTAGAGGAGGATTTTTTATGGTTATTGTAAACATTGTACCTCCGGGTTAGAAGTGTTTACACTTCTCATAACTGATCCAAGTCCGAGGATCATTGTTTTAGAACACTACCTGTGAGGGGGTTGGGCTGTTTGCAGGTTTGCATGTACACGTGGCCACATCATACCCTGTTACTTGTTTTGATTAAGAGTACCTCATTTTGGACAGTTCTTGTGATTTAACCCTGGACATGTGACTCTTTATTTGAGTCCCCCACCATGGTTACTGGATTTCTGAACCTCTATCTGGACTTCTTGAACATACACGGGCCTTATATCAAGACAGATAATCAGATCCAACTTGATCACAAACCCTTGCATATCATTTGCATACATCCTCATTACATCATTTAACATTTGTTTATTTGTTTTTCAGGGTATCCACATCATATCTGGTTTGGTTTTGACCTCTTCTTCTGCAAAGACCTCTGCTTCATCAGTTATCTGCTTCAGTTATCTTCATCATCACCAGCCTTAGCCTGTCAGTGGCTCATCTCCAGTATCAGTCTTGATCTTCATCAGCAGCTATCTTCATCAGCTTCAGCAACATTCATGGCTACTCCCAGGAAAAGCAATATATCATACCATTTCTTTGAGCCTATATTGACTGGTATCAGGCAGGTCCAGTCACTTATCACCCCTGACCACATGCCATTATTCAGAGAGCATTATGGAGGTATATTGGATATGGTTATGGACCTTGACCCCTCTCAGAGGAGCATGATCCACACATGCCTGCAGTTTTATGACCCTCCTTTGAGATGCTTCACATTCCCAGACTTTCAGCTAGGACCTCTACTGGAGGAGTTTTCATCATTGATTGGAGTACCTGTCAGGGGTGGTGTCCCCTTCAACCCAGAGATGCCATCTCCCAGCAATGGAGAAGTACCAAAAGCACTGTATTTGGAGCCTGCTTTGATTGAGCAAAATATGAAAACAAAAGCTGGGGTCCCTGGTTTGCACTTGGATTTCTTGATTTCTCAGGCCATCCTGAAGGCCTCATTGGGAGAATGGAGGGCAGTCTGTGCACTGTTAGCCCTCAGTATATATGGGGCTATACTGTTTGCAGATGAGCCTAAATTTTTTAGCAAGAATGCCATCCATCTGTTTCTTCTAAAGAACCCAATACCCACATTGCTGGGAGACTTTTATTATTCCATCCATCAGAGGAATGAGAAACAAAGGGGGAAGTTGGTAAGATGTTGTGCTCCTTTGTTTTACACCTGGCTGCTCAGACACCTGCCTAAGTCAGATGCCTTCTTGAATCCTCACCAACAGAAGAATTGGGCCAAGAGGCTCATTGCTTTGACTTCAGATGATATTAGATGGTGCACCCAGAGCGCCAAAGGCAAGGATATTATCAAGAGCTGTGGACAATACCCAAAGGGTTGCATCAACTACAATCCTTTGCTGTTTAAAAGACAACTGGGTTATGCTTTGGTTCACCCTCCTAGAGTGCAAGATTTAGCTGAGACCCTATATTGTGAAGTAAAGCCTAATTCAGCTATTGTCAGACAAGCATCCTGGGCTTGGGACAACATCCAGACAAAAGGGATGGCTATTCTTGGGAGGTGTAATAATGTTGCTTCAGCTCAATACTATGACTGGTCCCGTGCTAGAGCTCAAGTTACTGGAATGCCTTTCACCATTGAGGACATACCTGGATCTTCTACAGTACAGCCAGCAGCCACTGTCAGCCTGGAAGAATTTGAGAAGCTAAAGGAAAGGAATGAGAATTTGTCTCAAGCTCTGAAGAAGACCCTTTGGGAAAGGAGTGATGGTCGTCTGGACATTGAAAGGTTGGAGAAGCTTAGGGTGGAGCATCTGGCCAAGATTGAGAAAACAGAGGACTACATCAGAAAAGCAAGAGCTGGGGAACAAATATTGAAGAATGCCTGTAAAGAAGCCAAGATTCAGAAGGCTAGGACTAAGCTCTATCTGCAAGAGAGTCAGGCTAGGTGGGTCAGGATCACTGAAACCCGGACACAAGAAGATAAGAGAACTCAAGCCAAGATTGAGCAGTTAGTGGCCAATGAAAAGAAGCAGCAGGAAGCTTTGTTGGTAGCCCAGAAGGAGATTTCAGAGTTAAAACTCAGAGCTGGATTAAAGAGATCAAAGGACCAGGACAGGCACAAGAAGCTGACCACTGCCATTGCATCTAGGAACCTCCTCATTAGGACCATTACAGAGCATCCAGATGGTCCAGTGATTGAGGCACTTCTAAAGGAGGTTAAGGAGGATGAGTTTGGATTAGATGTTTGACTCCTTTGCTTGTTGTTCATTTCCATTTGATGTACTTTTCTTTTTGTTGTATTTTGACCCTCCAGGGGCATGCGTTGTAAAACAAACTATGTAATGCTCATCATTTGTAATATATTAGTTTGTTTTCATTGGGTTTTCTTTTCTCAACAACATCAAGCATCTTGCTCGAGGTCTGGAAAGGTCAAAACCAAGAACCAAGCCGGATACCATGGAAAACAAATAAGCATACTGCATTGCATACTAACTTTTGTTTGTTTTGTAGGTTTTGTTATTATTTATTTCTAACTTTGTTGTGGTCTCAGGAAATATTGCTCGCATAAGAGTGTTCCCTGTCAACCGTACACACCGGTACCCTACTCGCAACAGCCTTCCTGGTATCCAAATGGAGCAAGTACAGCAGGACCTGACAGAGGTCAGAACTCAGATGGCTAACGAAAGAGTGGAGATGAGGAACCAAATGACCCAATTCATGAATGTAATGACTGGCTTGGCCCAGAGCCAAGAAAGGTTAAGGGCATTGGTGGAAAGACAAACTCCTGAGGAACCTCATCCTGGAACTGGAGGAACTAGGAATAATGAAAGGGGTCAGCCTCATGTTAATCCACCTGTATTTGGACCTCATCTAGATCCGGAAGTCAACATCCCGGGAAATGTGCAAGGAAATACTACTAGGGGGAGAATCTTGCAAGAAGATCCCCAAGAGGAGCATTTTACTGTCATGGGAGCTGGAGACGAAGTCTATGATAGGAGGTTTGATGAAATTGCTGAGAAGTTGAGATCTTTGGAGTCTCAAAACTCTTTGGGCTTCGATGTAATGGATATGGGGTTAGTGGATGGGGTGAGAATTCCCCACAAATTCAAACCCCCGTGCTTTGAGAAATACAATAGAACCTCCTGTCCACGAACTCACCTACAGTCTTTTCTGGGGACGCTGAAAGCATATACCATGGATGAAAAGCTATGGATGTTCTACTTTGAAGACAGTTTGACTGGGGCTTCAAGGGAGTGGTATTCACACCTGACCAGAGCTACCATCAGGTGCTGGAAGGACTTGGCTGAAGCCTTCATCAGGCAGTATCAATACAATCTGGACATGGTTCCTAACAGGACCCTCCTAATGGGAATGTCTCAATCTTCCAGAGAAAGCTTCAGAGAATATGCCCAGAGGTGGAGACAGCTTGCTGCTACTGTCCAACCACCCATGTCGGAAAGAGAAATGGCCGATATGTTCATGAATACTCTGCAAGGAACATATATTGATAGATTGGATGCCTTTTCTTCTACCAGCTTTGCAGATGTTGTTATAGCTGGGGAAAGGATTGAAAGTCTGCTAAAAATGGGCAAAATTTCTGATAATGGTGCAAGTTCGTCTAGTAATTCCAGGAAGCCTTTTGTGGGACCACGAAGGACCGGAGAGACAAATGCCATTCATGCCAGCAGGGGCAGACCTCAGTATGTTCACAGATCAATAGCAGTTGTCACCATTCCAGCTCCGATTCCTCAGCAATCAGCATATCAACAACAACCACAACCACATTATCAACAGCAAGTTCAATATCCGACACAGAGAACCTACAACAACAACAATAGCAATCAGCAACAGCGACCCTTCCAGCAAAGACCATCACAGGCAAACAGGGTGATTGACCCTATCCCTATGCCTTATGCTGCCTTATTGCCACAACTCCTGAAGCTTAACTTGGTTGAGTTAAGGACATTGGCACCACCAGATCCCCTCAATCTCCCAAAGAATTATGATGTCGATGCCAGGTGTGCTTTCCACTCTAATGCACCTGGTCACAATACTGAGAAGTGCAGAGCATTGCAAATGAAAGTCCAAGATCTGGTGGATTCTAAAGCCCTCAACTTTGCACCTCCTCCGAATGTCAACAGAAATCCTATGCCTAATCATGGTGGGCCGAGGATCAATGCCATTGAGGAAGACAAACCATCTACCTTGATCACCAGTGTTGCACAAATTCGAACACCTTTGGTCGAAATTAAGGCTCAACTTCTAGAGTGCCAAGTGTTCCCCGGGTGTGAGCTCGGTTGTGGGTATTGCAACATTGTAGTCAACGGGTGTGAAAATTTGAGAAGCGGCATAGATGGTCTTATAAAGGATGGTATCCTTCAGATTTCAACAACGGCGCCTACAAATCCAGCAATTCCTTTTACAACAATTCCCGACTCTTCTACAACAACAGCAACAATCATTCCTACTGATTCCTCGATATCATCAGCAGTCACTCCATCCATCACTTCAACAAGTCATATTTCAACAACCATTTCTTCTACAACATCAGCATCCATTTTATTAGCAGGATCTTCTACAACACTAGCAGAAATTAATGAAGATGTCTCAGCAGTTACAATCTACTATGACCCATCAGAGGTTCCTCCCAGCAACAATTTCCAGTAACAAACCATGGCACCTCCTGCCAGGTCACCTGTCACAATTTACTATGATCCGCATACCATTACAGTACCCTCCTCTGCAGCAGTTAGTCCAGTCACCATTACGGTACCTGGACCCGTTCCTTATGAAAGCAGTAATGCCATACCTTGGCATTATGGCTCTGATCTCTACTTCAACAGGGAGATAATCACTCTGGATTCATCAACCTCTTCTCCACAAATTGATAATGTTGGGGGAGGCGGAGGATTCACTAGAAGCGGACGCCTTTTTGCCTCACAAACACAAAGACCTAATGTTGAAGCAGAAGCTGCTGCCAAGTTAAAAGGAAAGAGTGTGGTACCTGAAGAGCCAATTGTCAAAGAAACTCAGAAGACATCTTTTGAGCAAGATGTAGACGAGTTCATGAGAATCATAAAAAGAAGTGATTACAAGGTGGTGGATCAGCTTCACCAAACTCCCTAAAAAATCTCCATATTATCCCTGTTGATGTGTTCTGAATCTCACAGGAATGCATTATTGAAAGTCCTGCACGCAGCATACGTGCCAGAGGAGATTACTGTTAATCAGCTAGAAACTGTGGTGGCAAATGTCAACACCAGTCATGGACTGGGCTTTACCAATGCTGACTTAACGACTGAGGGACGTAACCACAACAAGGCCTTACATATCACCTTGGAATGCAAGGGTGCTGTTCTATCTCATGTACTGGTGGACACTGGGTCATCACTCAATGTTCTGCCAAAGAAAGCCTTAGTGAAGCTGGAGTATGATGGCTTGGCGCTGCGTCCAAGTAATTTGGTGGTGAGAGCATTTGATGTCTCTAAAAGATCAGTGCTTGGAGAGATTGATCTGCCTGTAATGATTGGCCCGCAGACCTTCAAGACTACCTTCTATGTGATATACATTCAGCCAGCCTACAGTTGTCTGTTGGGTAGACCCTGGATCCACGCCGCTGGCGCTGTTACGTATACCCTTCACCAGAAGTTGAAATTCGAGTGGGAAGGCCAGATAATCACCATCTGTGGGGAGGAAGACATCTTTGTTAGCCATCTGGCTACATATAAGTACATTGAAATGGATGGAGAAATCCATGAAACCATGAGCCAGGGGTTTGAGGCCCTGAACATTAATGAGGCATCTGCTGTACTGGGAACTTCCATGACGTCATATCAGCAAGCCCGGAAGGTTGTTGAGGAAGGTACCGCCCAAGGCTAGGGCAAGCTATTGCCCGTGGAAAAGAAAGAAAACAGATTTGGGTTGGGTTACAGACCAACTCAACAAGATCAATCAGAGGCTGCAAGAGAGCCCAATTTTGTCAGCGGGGGAATGCTCACCCCGGGTGCTGTGAACAATTTGGAAGACGAGGAAGAAGGCGACCGCAACCTGGAGAGCTGGATACGTCCAAGGATCTCGGGGAGCCAAGTCCTTAACTGGTCTTCCCAGGAAATTATAAGGGTTACTCCCGCAGAGTAATTATTATTTCCTGTATTCTAAAGCATGCATCAAGTCTTGCATCTTGCCCAAGATGTCAAGACTCATTTTGTAATCGGGCCATCTTGTAATTTTGTGCAAATGGATTAATCAATGAATATCGAACATCTTTTGCAAACAAGTCTCTTTTTTTTGCTCACTGTCTTTTCATTTTTCACTTTTGTACAAAACAATAAAATGGCAATGTTTTCAAAATAAATAACTTCATTTTCACTTTTTCTAAACAAGATTAAAATTGATCACTAAAATAAACCAATCTAAACCCTTGCAGAAATTGCCCTCCAAATTGCACCAACAACAACACCGCTATGACTTCGTATGACTTTGACAATCCAATCAATCAAGCTGATGAAGGGGTTGAAGAAGACTATGAGCTACCTGAAGAGCTAGCCAGGTTGTTAAGACAAGAGGAGAAGGTTATCACTCCTCATCAGGAGGAGATTGAAACGGTTAATCTTGGTACGGAAGAAGACGTGAAAGAAGTTAAGATCGGGGCCTGCCTGCAAGACTCAGTGAAAGAGCAACTGATTGACATGCTTCGGGAGTATGTGGATTTTTTTGCTTGGTCTTATCAGGATATGCCAGGGTTGGACACCGATATTGTCATGCACAAGCTGCCTTTGAAAGAAGATTTCCCGCCAGTGAAACAGAAGTTGCGCCGAACTCGCCCGGATATGGTAATGAAGATAAAAGAAGAGGTGCAAAAGTAGTGGGACGCCGGTTTCCTTGCTGTGACTAGTTATCCGCCGTGGGTTGCTAATATTGTGCATGTGCCTAAGAAAGACGGCAAGGTGAGGATGTGTGTGGACTACCGGGATCTGAACAGAGCCAGCCCGAAAGATGATTTCCCTTTACCTCACATTGATGTATTAGTTGATAATACGGCTCAGTTCTCGGTGTTCTCCTTCATGGATGGATTTTCAGGATATAATCAGATCAAGATGTCACCTGAGGGCATGGAGAATACAACTTTCATCACACCCTGGGGCACATTTTGTTATAAAGTGATGCCATTCGGACTGAAGAATGCGGGTGCCACCTATCAACGGGCTATGGTAACATTATTCAATGACATGATCCACAAAGAAATTGAATGTTACGTGGATGACATGATTGCCAAGTCCCTCACAGAGGAAGACCACCTGGTAAACCTATTGAAGCTATTCAAGCATTTGAGGAAGTACCAACTGAAGTTAAACCCCAACAAGTGCACATTCGGGGTGCGATCCGGTAAGCTGCTGGGATTTATTGTAAGTGAAAGAGGGATTGAAGTTGACCCTGACAAAGTCAAAGCCATTCAAGAAATGCCTGCACCGAAGACTGAAAAAAAGTTCGGGGGTTCTTAGGTAGATTGAACTACATTTCACGGTTCATATCTCACCTTACAGCAACCTGTGAGCCTTTGTTCAAGCTGTTAAGGAAAGAACAAACGGTCAGGTGGAACGAAGACTGCCAGAGGGCTTTTGACAAAATCAAGGAATACTTACAAGAGCCTCTGATCCTTATGCCTCCAGTCGAAGGAAGACCTCTAATCATGTACTTGACAATATTAGAAGAGTCAATGGGGTGTGTGCTGGGCCAGCATGACGAGTCTGGTCGAAAAGAGTATGTAATATACTACCTAAGCAAAACGTTTACCGACTGTGAACAAAGTTATTCACTGCTCGAGAAAACTTGTTGTGCTTTAGCGTGGGCTGCTCGCCGACTAAGGCAGTATATGTTGACCCACACTACTTTATTGATCTCAAAGATGGATCCAGTTAAGTACATTTTTGAGAAGCCAGCGCTTACCGGACGGGTTGCAAGATGTCAAATGATCCTTACAGAATATGACATTCATTACACATCTCAAAAAGCCATCAAGGGCAGTGTATTGTCTGATTATCTTGTTGAGCAACCCATTGATGATTACCAGCATATGAGATTTGACTTCCCTGATGAAGACATCATGTCCATAAAAGCAAAAGATCATGAAAGCCTATTCACACTGAAGGGCCTGACCCGGAAGAAGAATGGACTATGATGTTTGACGGGGCTGTTAATATGAATGGTCGTGGAGTTGGTGCAGTACTCATTACACCTAAAGGAGTTCACATGCCTTTCTCGGCAAAACTCACCTTCAACTGAACTAACAACGAAGCTGAATACGAAGCTTTTATTATGGGTCTTGAGGAAGCCGTTGACCTCAGGATCAAGACTTTGACTGTGTTCGGAGATTCAGCTCTGGTAATTAATCAAACCAACGGCAAATGGTACACCCACCAAGATCATCTGATACCTTATCGGGATTATACAAGGAGGTTATTGACTTTCTTCACAACGGTCAAGCTTGAGTATATCCCTCGAGACGAGAATCAGTTTGCGGATGCCATGGCTACCATTTCATCCATGATCAAAGTTCAAGCTGCCAACTTTGTGCCTCAAATTTCAGTGTCCAGACTTGACATACCAGCATATGTATTCTCAGTAGACCTTGCTAAAGATGATAAACCTTGGTTCCATGACATCAAATGCTTCTTGTAGGATCAAACCTACCCACCTGGGGCATCTTCCAATGATAAGAAGACTTTGAGAAGGCTAGCTGGTAGTTTCTTCCTGAATGCTGATGGTTCCTTGTACAAGAGAAACTTTGATATGGTACTTCTCAGATGCGTTGATAGGACAGAAGCAGACTTGTTGATGCACGAGGTGCACGAAGGATCCTTTGGTACCCATGCAGGAGGGCATGCTATGGCTAAAAAGCTGTTAAGATCAGGATATTACTGGATCACAATGGACGCCGACTGTTGTGCCTACGCCAGAAAATGCCATAAATGCCAGATTTATGCGGATAAAGTGCATGTGCCTCCGAATCCTCTGAATGTAATGTCTTCACCTTGGCCCTTTGCCATGTGGGGCATTAATATGATTGGCAAAATTGAACCGACTGCTTCAAATGGCCACAGATTCATCCTGGTAGCCATTGACTATTTTCCCAAGTGGGTTGAAGCAGCTTCATATGCAAACGTTACAAGGCAAGTGGTAGCCCGATTTCTGAAGAGAGATATCATTTGTCGGTATGGAGTTCCCGAGCGAATCATTACTGATAATGGTTCCAACTTAAACAATAAAATGATGGCAGAACTATGTTGGGACTTCAAGATTCAACACCACAACTCTTCTCCTTACAGGCCAAAGATGAATGGCGCTGCGGAAGCAGCTAACAAGAATATCAAGAAGATTGTGCAGAAGATGGTGGTCACCTATAAAGACTGGCATGAAATGCTACCATTTGCCTTGCATGGGTACCGTACATCAATCAGAACATCCACTGGGGCAACACCGTATCAGCTTGTTTATGGTATGGAGGCAGTCCTACCTGTTGAAGTTGAATTACCCTCCTTGCGGGTACTAATGGATGTCAAACTAAACGAAGCAGAATGGGTCCGATCTCGATACGAACAACTGAATCTGATTGAAGAGAAGAGATTAGCTGCAATCTGCCATGGCCAGCTATATCAGAAGAGGATGAAGAAAGCCTTCGATCAGAAAGTCAGGCTCCGAGAGTACCAAGTAGGAGATCTTGTGTTGAAAAGACTCCTCCCTCCTCATGCAGACCACAGGGGCAAGTGGACTCCGAATTATGATGGTCTGTTCATAGTGAAGAAAGTTTTCTCTGGTGGAGCACTGATGCTCAGTAATATGGATGGCGAAGACTTCCTGTCCCCTGTAAATTCAGATGCAGTTAGAAAATACTTCGCATAAAATGACCCGCTGGACATAAAAACAGAATATAAGTCCAGGCAAAAATAGGGCATCCCGGCGAGTCAAAAACAGAATAAAAGACTCGGGCAAAAATAAGGGAAAATAAACAAAAAAATGTACACCCGCTAAGTTGAAAAGACGCATTGGACAACTCAGGCGAAAATGGGTATCCCGGTGGATTGAAAACCCAAAAGGGCGATCCACGAAAAATAAGGGAATGAGCGAACAACTGCATTCTGAATTCGTCTGTATAACTTACAACGTGGCAAGCTGCGAAAGGTTCAAGCATCGGTCAGAACCAGCCTTCTTCAGAAAGCAAGATGAGAAGAATGTCAATGTCATACGAGTCATAGCAAAAGGGAAGCTCCTTGAAGCGTCATCGACATTGCCAGCATTTTCTTTTGTTTCTCAATTTGTAACCATCTCCTCATTTCATGGGATTTGTTCCTTTGACTGTACTTGCCAATTCGGGGCGCCCAAATTTATAAAATCAGTTTTTCAGCCATGTTTCGTCTCGTGCATTTTATTTTCGTTTGCAAAAATGTCCGATGTCATTAATATATTGATTGCATAAATACAGATGCGTCTTTCTTAAAATACGTGCTTACAGGAAATATATTGACTCCCGTGGGAGTCTAAACTCCTATAAGGGAATCCAGTAAGGGATACCTCGGGGTACTTGTGCGTCTTTTTGTCTTTACAGGATTGTAGATATCCGAAGCGCAACATGGGGCATGAAAGCTTCCCCCCCAGTAGGCTGCCAAATCATTGTTTCCTCAGCACACCTTCCAAACAGCACCAGAGATGCTTTCCCCCCATCAGAATTGTCAGGCATCACTCCTCCAACATTTCCTTCAAAGAGCAGCACCTGAAAGTGTTCATATCCCCAGCTGAGTTGTCAAGTATCATCCTCAGCAGGATCCCCACAGAAATCTCTAGGAAGATCTCTCAGTGATCTTTTTTCTTCCCCAGCCGAGTGTTAGACAGGGAACCATCTCCCCACAGAGTTTCAGCCTCTATCCGGAAGAGCAACGCCTGGAGATCTCACGACAGAGTAAAGAAAGCTTCTACAATCCCCAGCTGGGTCCCTCATTACTAAGATAGGTTTATCAGTGATCTATTTCCCCATGCAGATCCATATATGTCAGATCTACCAATGATCTCACCCCCTAGCTGGGATACCCACTTCAAGCAGCTCAACCGGAGATCTCCACAGTAACGGGATCCGAATCCCAAATCAGGTATCTTTACATAATCATAGCATTCGCATCATATTTTCCCACAAAGCGTAGCATTCCGTTTGATACAGAGCATTACGGCAAAAATCCAAACATATTGCATAATCATAAGCCATGTGTCGAACTGAACACTTGTAAATACTGACATTCCATCAGCAATATATAGAATATTTCAAAATTCCCCACCAGAGAGCCAAAGCATTTCCCTCACAAATACAGTTACATGCTCCTTTTGGCACTCATCCGTGTCGTCATTCCCCAGTAATGTCTCCCAAACAGATACTTATACATTACAAATGCTTCTTGACACTCGTCCGTGTCATACCCCCAGCAGAAAGCCAAAGCGTCCCCTTTGCACTCACGGCACAAATACACATATACACACTTCCTTGACGCCCGTCCGTGTCACCTTCCCCAGCACAGTTGCCTAAACACTTTGTAAACCAAATACTTGTTTATAATATACTTTTTCCGACACCCGTCCGTGTCGCACTCTCCCCAGCAAGTTAAACACTCGTATGTGTCTCACTCATCACTTTTCACTCATACCGATACTCGTCCGTACCTTGTATATGCCACTTATATCCCCTCAGATTCGACACTCGTCCGTGTTCTTTGTTAACTAGTTGGTACTCGTCCGTATCATCATCTCTGAACATGTGTCAAGCGTTTCTACTGATACTCGTCCGTATCATAGTCTTAAGGATGCTCGTCCGCATCTTTAATCTATACACCGTGTCAAACACTTGTGTCTTCTGGAGTTTAGACACTCGTCTGTGTCTACCCTTCCCCAGAAGAGTCCCAACAAATCTTAATAAACTATTTTCTTTCTATCTGACATTCATCCTATGTCATGATACCTTTTCGGCAGCCGTCCCCTGCTAGGTGATCGTCCTTCACCTTTTTGATGATCGTCCTTCATCACCCCCGGTGGAGTCTCTATTCATTGGAACCCCTTCCTATCCGACATTCGTCTTATGTCGTGATATTTTCAGCAGCCGTCCCCTGCTAGGTGATCGTCCTTCACCTCTTGATGATCTTCCTTCATCATTTTATCTGATGGTCGTCCCCATCGTTGATCTTGTTATCTGGCATTCGTCCTATGTCATGATAAATCAACAGAGCAGCTGTCCCCTGCTAGGTGATCGTCCTTCACCTCTTGATGATCGTCCTTCATCATGCTTATCCGATGGCCGTCCCCATCATCAACTTTTTCTATCCGGCGTACTTTCGGCAGCCGTCCCCTGCCCGGTGATCGTCCTTCACCTTAGATGATCGTCCCTCATCTTATCCCCAACAGAGCAGCCGTCCCCTGCTAGGTGATCGTCCTTCACCTCTGATGACCGTACCTCATCATTTATTTCATTTATGTGTTTAACCTGATGGTCGTCCCCATCATTGCCTTTACCTTTAATCCCCAGAGAGTCTTATAGCTTTACCTGATGGTCGTCCCCATCGTAATCTCTTATATCCCCAGCAGTCGTCCTCTGCTCGGCGGTCGTCCTTCGTCGCCCGCACTTTATAAGCATACTTTACTACCTTTTACAATTTATATCCCCTTTCTTCTTATCCCCAGTGAGTGCAAATTTCGGATTGTCTTTGGTATTCAACCACAAGTTATCTTGTTTGTCTGTTAAGCTAGGCGCTTACACCCTGCACAGCTAACTCATGCTTGAATAGGGGCAGCTGTAAACACCCCAAATTTGCCCTCACCCATTCACACCATGGCTTGTGATCTTTTCATATGCATAAGTTCAATCATAGCATCTCATATGGCACTTTTGATTCACTGCATTGATTCAAAGTCATCTGCATCTAGGGTTTGTGATCTGAGCAATCCAAGAGCTACTTGAACCACTCCAAAGGTCTCCAATCACCTCAAGAGGGACCATGTATGTTCAAGCATCATATTATATCCTCACAAGGTCAAGAAAGTCAAAGAATCACAAGTTCTGAGAAAGGCATGGAAGCAGAGCCAGGTTTAACTACACAGATGACCTAGAATTAGGGTTTTGGTTTCAGAGGCCATAACTCCAAATATTTTGGTCATTCTTGTTTCTATTGGTCTCTATATGTTATGTGGATCATGCATATCAATTTTCATGAAGAAATTCCATGGGGAAGGCATCTGATCAAGAGATGACTTCTTGAGCAAGGCAGTGCAAAATCAGGGCATCGGAGGCCCCCAATGACCCAACCAAAGGGTGTTCTCCATCATTTTGAATGTGTATGATCTTTATTTGATCATAGAAGGTGTTAGAAGTTCACAAAATTGAAGAATTTCAAGCCATTTGCAAAGTTGCCTTTTTGGGAAAGTGACTTGTAATGAAAACTTACCATTTTGGGAAAGTTTTTCAACCTTCTCTTTTTGATTCAAAAATGCTTCAAATGAGAAAACTTTGGTCATGAAAGTTGTAGAATGGATCCTCCCATTTTCAAAAAGTACAAGAACTCTTTCTAATTCATTTTGGATCAAAAGTTATGGCTTGCCAAAGTTGGGAAAAATCATGAAATTTCACTTATGCACCAAAGGAGGAAAGTTGCAAAACTTCATGCCAAGGCCAATTGTGACTTCAAATCAACTTCTAAGCATTACACAAACCTCACACATGACCCAAAACTCAGAATTGCACAAGCATTTCTCAAGTTTCATGCCATGGACTTCACAAATTTCAAAAGGGGCCAAAGGTTCACAAAATTGCAAAATAACCCAAAGCTTCTCATCCACTTGTGCCAGCTGCCAAGAGTGACTTCCATGGACCTCCTTGAAGCATGCTGATTCGAACCATGCCCTTGTACCATGACTGAACCAGCCCATACCTTCACTTACACAAAAGTTGACTTTATGCAATTTGAGCCATACCAATCAAGTTGAACCACACCAACTACTCTGACCAATCACAGCTTCACATACATGCCTCAAGGATCATTTCTCATACATTCTTGGAGCCTAAAACCACAGCATTGCCATAGTTCCCAAAAACTCTCCCCCTTGCATTTTCATTCGAAACTCAGCACTCAAGTCTCAAACATCAAAGAAAACTTCACAAAACATCTCACCATGATCCACTGATCATTTCCCAACCATCATTTGGTCCTGAAACCATCCCAAACAGAAACACGATTTTCCACTCTCTTGGACAGAACTTCATCAATCTCACAAGCTAGCCACAATAAACTCCAACTAAGTCTCAAAGCATCCTCAGGGAGATCATTGGAGGGACTTTGAAGCCAGAAAGCTGCCTGAAAGCTCCAAAGTTGAAAGTTCCATCTCAGGTAGCTCTCTCAAACTTTTTTCCAGGAATCTCTTTTTAAGTTATAGAATTGTTCCTCATGATCTCCTGATTACTCTGAGCTTTGTGGTTTTGAAAATGGTGTAGAAATGAGCATGAACCGAATCTCTGAAATTTTTGACCTAAAAAGAGATTGATTCGATTCATGCTTGTTTCTGAAAATAAATTGTTTTTGACCTTGGATTCTTGTTATGCAATGTTAGAGGATTGATTTTGGATCTTTAGGGGTCTTGGGGAGGTGTTTTGAGTGTTTCAGGTGAGGGGGATGACTGGAGAAGACGACCGGAGCTTATCTCCGGTCGCCTGAAGTTAATTAGGGCGAAACCTGTTTAATTAGTAACTTTGAATTCTAACCCTAGGATCAGGCTTCCCGCGCACACTTGGATGGACCAGATCATGTCATTAAACCCTAAAACCTGATCAATTAAATTAATTTAGTTTAATTAGTCAGTTTGAATATGAGCCACATGATCACGCGCGAATTAGTAACTTTGAACCATGGCCTTGGATTCTGATTGCCACCAGTCTTGTTGACTTGCACGCGCAGCCCTTGGATCCTTCAACTTTGCATCTCAGCCACTGGTTTTGCTTACTTTTCATTTTTCTTTTATTTATTTCCTATTTTATTTCATATATTTATTAAAAATAGTAAAAATGGTTTAAAAAATCTGAAACTTTTTATCAAGCCTTTTATTAATTTTCAGAACCCAAAAATATTTTTATTTTTATTTTTTGCATTAAAAATATTTTTTAAATCATTTAAATGTTTATTTTTAATTAGTTAATGGAAATTAATTAATTAAAAATGCATTTAGGTATTTAAAAATCACCAAAAAATTCACATTGCATTGAAAAACATTTAGAAATATTATCCATCTCTTCAAACAAATTTCTTTTTGGTCCTTGATGCATTTTGGCAATTTTCATTGGAATTAAAGTTGTTTAAAGGCAATATTTTTGTTCAAACTTAGAAAAATTCATTCTGCCTAACCATGAAGAGTTTGATGATGGTTCTTCTTGCATTGAATCCTTCATATCATGTAGTTTCTAGGGTAAAATTGGTTGGAATTTATCTTGCATTTTCAATTTGATGTGCATTTTTCCTTTTGAGGTACCTTGAAATCCTAATTGACTTAGAAAAATCATAACTTCCATTAGGTTTAGATTTAGGTCCCCTCCTTTGGGCAGTGAACTTGTGTAGGGTTAGGGTTCCTTTGATCCCATTTTCAATTTTTTATCATGCTATTTGCTTCTGGTTTTGAATTTTTGTGTTGCATGTTGTTCATAAACCCTAATTCTTGCTTTCATTTGCATCCATCTCTCATATGCTTGCATTCAAGAACTTGCCATGACATTTTGTGCATCCACATGACATATAAGACATCTTAGGACATATTAGAATCATGTTTGATCATTGCATCATCTATTTGCCATGTTTTGTATCCTTTGCATTACATAAACTTTCATGAACTTCCATGGTTCAAAGCATGCTTCATTTGCATCCACACCCTTGTATGATCATCCACAACTCTTGGCATGTGTTTGCATCATCTCTTAGCATCATCAACATCATGTTTATGCTTCTGATTTTGGTTTGCATCATTGCATTTCATCTCATCTTCATTGCATTTCATTTCTTTTGCTAACTTTTCAGGTGGTAAGTTGTTTTTGGGAAGTGAATTTGCCTTCACTTCTCACAATCTATTTTCATCTCTCTTATGCACCATTGCTGCATTTTATCTTTTGTATTTGAGTGAGCTTTCTCATTCATGCTATTTCTCACTTTCTTTCTTCAGGCAACTTGTTTTCTTAAGTGAAGCAAGTTGCCTTGCTTCTCTTTGTTCCTTTCTCCTTTCATCTGCTTCTTTCCTGGTGGCTTTTCTCCTGAAGATATTTTGCAAACCTCATAAACCCTAGGAACAACCAAGCATGATCACAATTAGGGTTTGATTAGTCCCCCATTAGTTTTACCTTTGTGTCATCTTTGAGTCTTCTCATCTCATCTCATAATCAAGGACTAAACCTTAAAGGTTTTAAGGCTTTGTGATTAAGCTTATGCCTGCATCCTTCTATTAGGATGGAGTGTATAACTTTAATCCTAAGTGTTAAACCCTTAATGTGTTTAAATCCTTTAATCAATTCATCTAATAATCACTAAGACATCAAGCTTGTAACTTGGGACTTGCATTAGGGTTCTAATTCTTCCTTAATTGGTTAAGAAGGTCTAACCCTAGTGTTAATGGACAAGTCCTCCTCAAGTTGTCTTACAAACCATAAAAATCACTTCTTAACCTTACCATTAACTAAAATCCATTTAATAAAGGCTTTGTTTTGTCATGAGGTTAATCCCTAATCATGGATTAAGTTGAGGAGCCTTCCTCAGCTTAAATGTTCTCATCTATTATCCTTCTATTAGGATGGTGTAATGAGTCCATTAAATCCTTGATTATGGCTTAAACTCATTACTTAACACTAAACAAAAAAACAACAAAAACATCTAAATAATCACAAGTTGGGTAATGATCTTAATCCTACATCATGGTGATTAAGTGTGAGGTGCTTACTTTACACTTAAGGTATTCTCATTACCCCTAATCAGAGGGAGGATGTGATGAGTTTACTAACCCTTGGTTTAGGCTTAAGCTCATTGTCTTATGACAATCTTCAAAAAGCAATAAAAGATTGAAAGCACAAATACAAACAATAATCGTCTCCTCCGGGATTCTTTTCTCACCTCATTCACTCACAAATGAGAACTTGCTTCTTCCGTCTAATGCAAGACAGTTTGCACCTGAGCCAGACAGGTCATACAGTTGAGCATAGACAAGTAAGCAGTTCACAAGTCAATTTACCTTTCAGTCTCTTTGAGTCTAACTACGGTGTTCTGACTTCCTCATTGCACGAGAGGATACGTAGGCATAACTTAACAGTTATCGAACAAAAGTCTCTGTATATCCCCCTCCTCCAACATCATTCTTCAAGCCTCATAGTCATGAGCATTTTACTCCTGTTCTTACACTGACACTTCTCTTATACACTTCACTTTCTTTTACACTGACACTTGCATTCTTTCCAGCTTTGATACACAGATTGCACTGACACTACCCCTTTTAAACACAAATCTTTTAAGCGTGGATCCCGTCGAGTACGACGGACAATCTGGGTGCTAATACCTTCCATGGTTGTAACCAACCCCCTTTCTCAGTCTCTCTGGTTCACGACCGTCTTATCCATATCTTTTCTTAGGTTTATGCAGCATTACCTTTCCTCCGGGATAAAAATGCCTAGCTGGCGACTCTTGTCTTTCTGAGTTCACCCTTGTGTGTTCTCTCTCTTTTCGCCGACCATTCGCGTCTGTACCCCATTTGACTTAGCCTCATTTGGTGGGAGCGACACATACCATCTCATATTGCATATTTTCTTCACTGCATTAGTTCAAGGTCATATGCATCTAGGGTTTGTGATCTGAGCAATCCAAGGATCCATCTGAGCCACTCCAAAGGCTTTCACTCATTCCAAGAGGGTCCATGTGTATTCTACCATCATATTATATCCCTCAAAGATCAAGGAAGTCAAAAAATCACAAGAACTTGGAAAGCATGGAAGCAGAGCTAGGGTTTCACTACACAGATGACATGAAATTAGGGTTTTGGTTTCAGAGGCCATAATGCCAAATTCTTTGGTCATTCTTGTTTCTAATAGTCTCAATATGTTATAAGGATCATGTGTACCAATTTTGATGAAGAAATTCATTGTGGAAGTCATTTGTTCATTGGGTAACTTCTTGAGCAAGTCAGAGCAAAATCAGGGCATCTGAGGCCCCCAACAATGGAACCAAAGTGGATTTTTCATCAAATTGAAGTTATATGATCTTTATTTGATCATTGAAGTACTTTGAAGTTCACAAAATTGAAGAAAATTGAGCTAAACCAAAAGTTGCCAAAAATGGAAATGACTTGTAATGGAAACTTTCCATTTAGGGAAAGTATTTCAACCTCCTCTTCTCAACCAAAAATGCTTCAAATGAAAAATTGTTGGTCATGAAAGTTGTAGATTGGATCATTCCCTTTTCCAAAATTACAAGTACAAGTTCTAATTCATTATGGAACTCAAGTTATGATCTTTCAAAGTTGGCAAAAATCCTATAATTTTCAAAAATACACCAAAGAGGGATTTTTGCAAAACCACTTGCCAAGCCATTTTGTGACCTCTAATACACTTCTATGCATCATACCAACATAGTGCATTGCCTAAAAGTCATAATTGGCCCAAGAATCTCAAGTTTCTATGCCTTGCACATCAAGAAATCACAAAAGGGGGAAAATGAACAAAACTTGCAAAAACTCATGTTGAGGCCAGACCTGCCCTTGTACAACCTCTGAACCAGCCCGTACCTCTTGTACAAGTTTTATTGACTTTTTGCAAGAGAACCCATACCAATCACCATAGGCCACAACAACTTCTCTGACCTATCAAAGCTTGTTATTTGGACCAAATGCAGCTCATAACACACATCACACAAGCCTAACATCTCAGAATCATCAAGCTCACAAAAATCACCCCAAAAGCAAAAGCTTTTGAAACACTCAGCTCAGCCATCAAACTCTAAAACAAACTTCACCATTCATTCAGAAATGATCCATAGAGCATAAACCAACCATCAAACAAGCCTCAAAGCACCCAAAACTAAAATACGATTTCTGGCCAGTTGAAGTGCAACCACATAATCCAGCCATTCTAAGCTCCTTCCAAGCATTGCAGCTTCATCATGAGGCCAAGGGGGTGAGTTTGCACAAGAGAAGAGGTCCAAAAGCTTCAAACTGAGAAAGCTCAAGCTCAGGTAACCTCAAGAACAAATTTTCCAGAAATGTAATTTTAGGTTATAGAAATATTCCTTATGCTTTGTTGATCATCGTGATGTATTTACTTTTGAAAATGAGTGAGAAATAAGCTTGTATTGAACCTCTGAAACTCTTCCCGTGAAATATGTTTTTGTTTGATTCATATGATTGATGAAGAATAAATTTGTTTTGAGGGTAGATTTAGGTTTAGGAAGGTGTGGGAAGTTGATCTGGAGCTTTAGAGCGTTTGAAACAACCTAGGGAAGAAGTTTAATTTTGAGCTCACCGGAGAAGATGACCGGAACACTGTTTCGGTCACCTGAGAGTCATTAAGAGGTTAATTAGGGTTTAGGGTTAGTTTGAATGATAGCCGTAGGATCTTGTTTACCCTCATGTTTGGATGGCCCGAATTGATCATTAAAACCCTAATTCTCATTTAATTAGTTAATTAGAATTAATTAAATAATTTAACTCAGAGTGAATCTCAGCCACTCATTTGCGCGATGGTCAACTAGGACTTCCCCAGTTCAAATCTTGTCTGTTGGATCAGCTGACTTTCTTTTATTTTCATTTATTTTCATTTTTATTGCATTTATTTTGTACAATTAATTTAAAATACTTAGAAATTTCCAAGAATATTTTTCTTCTGCATTTTGATTTCAAATATTTTTCTTCACCCAAAAACATTTTTATTTTTTGCATTAAAAAAGCATTTTAAAAATATTTAAATGTTCATTTTAATTAATTAATGAAAATTAATTAATTAAAATACCATTTAGGTTTCTAAAAATCCCAAAAAAAATTCGCATTGCATCTTAGGACATTTAGAAACATTTTCAAACCATTCATACAAATTTCTTTTTGGTTTTGATTCAACTTTGACATTTTTCTTGAATTTAGGGTTCATAAAAATCCCATTTTTGAACCCTAAATTCAAGAATTCTTTTCTGCCTATTCATGAAGGGTTTGACATTGGTTCTTTTTGCATTGTTCTTCATATGGCATGTAGTATCTAGCATATTTTTGTCACAAATTCATCTTGCGTTTTCCATTTGATTTGCATTTTTCCTCTTAAGGTACCTTAAAACCCTAGCAAACTTAGTAAATTCACAACTTTCTTTAGGTTAAGAGTTAGACCTCCTCCTTTGGGGTATGATATCATATGGGGTTAGGGTTCCTTTGAGTTCAATTTCAATTTTTTATCTTGTGATTTGCTTCTGTTTTGACTTTATGCATCTCATGTTGCCTTAAAACCCTAATTTCTCATGTTCATTTACATTCATCTTGCATATACATCCATACATGAAATTGCCATGACAATTCTTGCATTCATATGATATCTAAGACATCTTAGGACATATTAGAATCATACCTGATCATTTCTTCATTCATTTTCCATGATGTGCATTCATTTCATTCCATGAACTTTCATGAACTTTCAAACTTCAAAGCATGCATCCTTTGCATTCCATCTCTTGTATGAACATTCATTGTACTTGAAATGCCTTTGCATCATCTCATATCACCATTTGCATCATGTGTTTGCTTCTGGTTTTGACATTTTCCCATTCATATGTTTCATTTTCATTTCATTTCTTTCATTAATGCTAACATTTTCAGGTGGTAAGTAACTTGAGAAGTGAATTTGCCTTCACTTCTCATTTCTCTTCATCTCTTTCTTATGCATCCTTGCTGCATTTTCATTTTCCTTAGAGTGAGCTTGCTCATTCATGTTATTCTTTCACTTTCTTTCTCCAAGTTACTTATCTTCTTCAGTAAAGTAAGTAACTTGTTTCTTCTGCTTCTCTTCCTTTCATCTGCTTCTTCCATTGGTGGCTTCTCTGAAGATCTCTTTTAAGCCTTACAAAGCATAGTAACATCCAAGCATGACAATAATTAGGGTTTTGATTAGTCCCCCTTTAGCTTTTACCTTTGTGTCTTCTTTGTGTCTCTCTTCCCACCTCATCATTAGAGACTAAACCTTTAAGGTTTTAAGACTTTGTGATTAGGGTTATGCCTGCATCCTTCTCTTAGGATGGAGTGTATAACTTTAATCCTAAGTGTTAAACCCTTAATTTGTTTAAACCTCTTATTCAATCCATCTTAATAATCATTAAGACATTAACTTGTAACTTGGGCCTTGCATTAGGGTTATAATTCTTCCTTTATTGGTTAAGAAGGACTAACCCTAGTGTTAATGGACAAGTCCTCCTCAAGTTGTCTTACAAACCATAAAACTCACTTCTTAATCTTACCATTAATTAAAATCCACTCTAATAAAGGTTTTGTTTTGTCATGAGGTTAATCCCTAATCATGGATTAAGTTGAGGTATCTTCCTCAGCTTAAGTGTGCTCATCTATTATCCTTCTATTAGGATGGTGTAATGGGTTCACTAATCCTTGATTATGGCTTAAACTCATTACTTAACACTAAACAAAAACACCAAAAACATCTAAATAATCACAAGTAGGTTAATGATCTTAATCCTACATCATCATGGTAATTAAGTTGAGATGTTTATCTCATACTTAAGGTATTCTCATTATCCCTAATCAAAGGGAGGATATGATGAGTTTACTAACCCTTGGTTTAGGCTTAAGCTCATTAACTTATGACAAATACAAAAAAGCAATAAAATATTGAAAATACAAAAATAAACAATAATCGTCTCCTTCGGGATTCTTTTCTCATCACACTCATTCACAAATGAGAACTCGCTTCTTCCGTCTAATGCAAGACAGTTAGCACTTGAGCCAGACAAGTCATACACTTGAGCATAGACAAGCAAGCAGTTCATCAGTCAATTTATCTTTCAATCTCTTTGAGTCGAACTACGGTGTTCTGACTTCCTCATTGCACGAGAGGATACTTAGGCATAACTTAACTGTTATCGAACAAAAGTCTCTGTCTCTTTCCCCCTCTTCCAGCATTATCCTTTAAGCCTCATTCCTGAGCATTTCACTTCACTTTCTTGCACTGACACTTGTACATTCTTTTCCAGCTTTTGCACACCGATAGCACAGACACTACCCCTTTAAACACAATCTTTTAAGCGTGGATCCCGTCTAGTACGACGGACAATCTGGGTGCTAATAGCTTCCCAGGTTGTAACCAACCCCCTTTCTCAGTTTCTCTGGTTCACGACCGTCTTATCCATATCTTTTCTTAGGTTTATGCAGCATTACCTTTCCTCCGGGATAAAAATGCCTAGCTAGCGACTCTATTCCGTTCATTTCATTTTCTCCTCTCGCCGACCGTTCGCGTCTATACCCTATCTGACCCGGTGTCTTTCCGGGGGACCGACAGCTTGGCGACTCTGCTGGGGAGCCTTATATTGCAACCAGGGCTTCTGGTTCTTTTTGTGGGTTCCTCCTAGCGCTTGTTTGATTTGTGTTTACGGGGGTGTTATGTGCTACTTGTGCTTATTTGTTTATTTGCTTTATTTATTGCTTTATGTACAGCTTTGTTTATTGCTTTCATTTACAGTTTTATGAATTTTCATACTGTCATTATCATTGTGCTGGATCTCCTGTCTGTTTTGGTGGGTGGGTTTCATTGAGTGATTAAGGTCCTATACCGGGGACCTGAGTGACACATAGGCTAGAGTGGCTTCATATTCTTTCCCATTCCATTTCGGTCTGGTGCGGGAATATGAAACACGGTTCAGACATGGGTTTCTTCTTGAGAACTCTGTGCTACAGATTTCCTGTAGTACTAGGGCTATCTGGGAAGCTTGCTAAGTCTGGATGACCTTTTATGACCTTCAACATCTGAGGTGAATTAGAGGAGGATCCTTTATGGTTAATGTAAACATTGTACCTCCGGGTTAGAAGTGTTTACACTTCTCATAACTGATCCAAGTCTGAGGATCCTTGTTCTAGAACATTACATGTGAGGGGGTTGGGATGTTTACAGGTTTGCAGGAACCCTTGGCCTCATCATACCTTGTTACTAGATTTGTTAAGGTTGTATTATTTGGACAGTTCTTGTGATTACCCTGGACTTTTGACTCTTTATTTGAGTCCCCCACCTGGTTACTGGATTTATAAGCCTCCATCCGGACTTATGAACATACATGGATTCTTACCAAGGCAGATAACCAGATCCAGCACTTGATCACAAACCCTTTGCATATCATTTGCATACATCATTTTTGCATCATTTAACATTTGCTTATTTGTTTTACAGGGTATCCATCTTTATCTTTGGTTTGGTTTTGACCCCTTCTGCTGCTCAGACTGCTTCAGTTATCTTCTCCAGTACCTTCATCAGTTCTTCAGTGATTCTTCTCTAGCTATCTTCATCAGAGACCCATCTCCAGCATCTCATTCAGTGACCTTCACAAGCAGTTACTCTCAGCTTCTTCACCAGCATCCATGGACACTTCAAGAAAGAGAAACATCACTTACCACTTCTTTGAGCCCACCCTGAATGGCATCAGGCAGATCCAGTCCCTCATTACACCTGACCATATCCCACTATTCAGAGAGCGTTATGGAAGCATATTAGACATGGTCATGGATCTAGATGCATCTCATAGGAGCATGATCCATACTTTCTTGCAGTTCTATGATCCCCCACTCAGATGCTTCACTTTCCCTGATTTCCAGATGGGACCTTTGCTAGAAGAGTTTTCCTTGTTGTTAGGAGTTCCTATCAAGAGAGGGATTCCTTTCAACCCTGAGATGGTTGCTCCCAGAAATGAAGACATAGCTAGGGCATTGCATTTGGAGCCTGCCCTCATTGAGCAGAACATGACAACCAAGGCTGGAGTTTCGGGCCTACACCTAGACTTCTTGATCTCCCAGGCTACCCTGCATGCTGCTATAGGAGAATGGAAAGTTGTATGTGCACTTCTAGCCCTCAGTATATATGGGGTTATCTTGTTTGCAGATGAGCCAAAGTTTATGAGCAAGAATGCCATTCACCTGTTCTTATTGAGGAACCCAGTTCCTACCTTGCTTAGGGGCTTCTACTACTCAGTACATTAGAGGAATGAGAAGAAAAGAGGAAGACTGGTCAGATGCTATGTTCCTCTTTATTACTCTTGGCTGCTAAGACACTTGCCAAAGTCAGATGCCTTCTTGAACCCCCATCAGCAGAAGAATTGGGCTAAGAGGTTCATTGCCTTAACATCAGATGACATCAGATGGTGCACTCAGAGCACCAAAGGCAAGGACATCATTACTAGCTGTGGGAAATATCCTAATGTGCCTTTAATAGGAGTGAAAGGTTGCATCAACTACAACCCTTTATTGTTTAAGAGACAATTAGGGTATGCTTTGGTTCACCCTCCTAGAGGACAAGATTTGGCTGAGACCCTCTACTATGAAATCCAACCCAACTCTGCTGTTGTCAGGCAAGCGGCCTGGGCTTGGGAAAACATCCATACTAAAGGGACATCCATCCTTGGCAAATGCCACAACATTGCTTCAGCACAATATTCTGATTGGTCTCGTACCAGAGCTCAGATCACCCGGATGCCATTCACTCTAGAAGATGCACCTGGACCTTCTATAGTACAACCACAGCTACTGTCAGTTTGGAAGAGTTTGAAAAGTTGAAGGAAAGAAATACTCAGCTATCTGAAGCCTTGAAGAAGACTCTCTGGGAGAGAAATGAAAGCCGTCTAGATAATGAGAGATTGGAAAGGCTCAGGATTGAGCACTTGACCAAGATTGAGAAGACGGATGACTACATCACGAAGGCTAGGGCAGGGGAGTTGGTACTGAAGAATGCTTGCAAAGAAGCAAAGACTCAGAAGGCTAGGGCAAAGCATTATCTAGAGGAGAGCCAGGCTAGGTGGATCAGGATCACTGAAGCCCGTGCACAAGAAGATCAAAGGACTCAGGCTAAGATAGAGCAGTTGGAGGCTAGTGAGAAGAAGCATCAGGAGGCTTTATTAGCAGCTCAGAGGGAGATATCTGAATTAAAACTCCGGGCGGGGTTGAAAAGGTCAAAGGATCAGGATAAGCATAACAAGATGACTAGTGCCATTGCTACCAGGAACCTCCTCATCAGGACTATTACAGAGCACCCAGTGGGTCCAGTGACTGTGGCCCTCCTGAAGGAAGTCAGAGAGGATTACTTTGGATTGGATGTTTGATCCTTTTGCTTGTACTTTTCTTTTGTTGTACTTTTAATTTTGTTGATGTATTTTGACCCACCATGGGGACGTATTGTAATCAAACTATGTATTTTCACTCTTTGTAATATATCAGTTTGTATTATTTTTGGTGGGTTGTATTTATCTCTCTTCATCATCAGCATTTCCTCGAGGTCTGGAAAGGTCAAAACCAAAGAACCAAATTGGATACCCTTGGAACACAAATAAGCATATTGCATGGCATACTAATATTTTCTTTGTTTTGTAGGTTTTTGTTTTATTGTTGTTTCTCACTTTGTTGTGGTTTCAAGAAACATTGCTCGCAGAAGAGTGTTCCCTGTCAACAGAACACACCGGTACCCGACAAGAAACAACCTTCCAGGACTCCAGATGGATCAAGTTCAGCAAGACTTGAATGAAGTAAGGACCCAAATGGCTAATGAGAGGGTTGAGATGAGGAATCAGATGACCCAATTCATGACTGTAATGACTGGCCTAGCTCAGTGCCAAGAAAGACTGAGGGAATTGGTGGAGAGACAAACTCCTGAAGATCACCATCTAGGTACAGGAGGTACCAGTAACAATGATCACGTGCAACCTCGCACTGATCCACCAGAGTTTGGACCTCATCTGAATCCAGAGATCAATGCCATAAGGAATACTCAGGGTAACACTGCAGGAGGAAGGGTCTTGCAAGAGGACCCTCAAGAAGAGCAGTTTACAGTTGTTGGGGATGGGGATGAAGTTTACGACCGTAGGCTGTATGAAATTGCAGAGAAGCTGAGGTCTCTTGAGTCCTAGAATTCCCTAGGGTTCGATGTCATGGACATGGGACTGGTGGAAGGGGTGAGAATTCTTCACAAGTTCAAACCCCCGTGTTTTGAAAGATATAATGGCACATCCTTCCCACACACCCACCTTCAATCATTCTTGAGAAGATTAAAAGCATACACCATGGACGAAAAGCTGTGGATGTTTTACTTCGAGGATAGTCTAACAGGGGCATCCCGAGAATGGTATTCCCACCTGACTAGAGCCACAGTGAGGAACTGGAAAGACTTGGCTGAAGCTTTTATCCGTCAGTATCAGTACAACTTGGACATGGCCACAAACAGGACCCTCCTAATGGGAATGTCTCAATCTTCCCGTGAAAGCTTCAGGGAATATGTCCAAAGGTGGAGGCAACTTGCTGTTGCAGTTCAACCACCCATGTCTGAAAGGGAAATGGAAGACATGTTCATGAATACCCTCCAAGGAACTTACATTAACAGACTGGCTGCATTCTCTTCCACCAGCTTTGCAGATGTGGTGATAGCTGGAGAAATAATGGAGAGCCTATTTAAGATGGGAAAGATCTCCGATAACGGTGCCAGTTCAAGCAGTACAAGAAAACCATTTGCTGGACCCCGTAGATCTGGTGAGACCAACTCTGTGCACATGGGAAGAGGGAGACCCCAATACTTGCCCAGAACAGTTGCTGCTGTTACTATCCCTGCTCCACCTCCTCAGTATGCTTAACAACCGCAACACTTTCCGCAATAACAACAATTTCCACAACAGAGATCTTATAACAACAATAACAACAATCAACAACAACGCCCATTTCAACAGCGGCCATCTCAGGTCAACCGGGTAATTGACCCCATTCCTATGCCGTATGCTACACTGCTGCCACAACTCCTAAAGCTCAATCTTGTTGAGTTGAGGACATTGGCTCCACCTGATCCTCAAAACCTTCCAAGGAACTATGATGTCAATTCCAAGTGTGCTTTTCACTCCAACGCACCTGGTCATTCTATAGAAAAATGCAGAGCTCTGCATATGAAGGTTCAGGATCTGGTAGATTCAAAAGCCCTGAACTTTGCACCCCCTCCAAATGTAATGAAGAATCCTATGCCAAGCCACAGTGGGCCAAGGATTAATGCTGTAGAGGATGGCTCACCCATGATTTTAATAGAAGACATTTCATGTATTCAAACACCTCTGGCAAAGGTTAAAGCCCAGCTTTTAAAATGCCAAGTGTTTCCAGGTTGTGAGGCCTGTTGCGAATCATGCAAACTTTCTGAGAATGGGTGTGCCAGCTTGAGGAGTGGAATTAATGACTTGATTAACAAAGGCATTCTGCAAATTCCAACCACAACTTCTACAACACCAGCAACCCTTTTGTCAACAACAAGTGATTCTTCTACAAATGCAACAACCACCTTTCCTACTGTTTCTTCTACAGCTGCAACAACCGTTGTTCCAACTGATTCAGCTACAACTTCAGCAATCATTCCATCTGTCACTTCAATACACGACAATTCATTTGCACCAGCTACTACAACTTCAACAACCAACAATGATGTTTCCACTGTCACAATCTATTATGACCCGGCAACGGTCTCGAGTTCCAACAACTTTCAACATCAACAACAGTCTCAACAAAGCTTCAACTCACCTTCACCAACATCCACCAAAGGTCCTGTAACAATGTTTTAGGACCCACAGACTATTGTAGTCCCAACAACAGCTGCAGTAAGCCCAGTCACTATCACGGTGCCTTGGCCGATCCCATATGAGAAAGACAGTGCTATACCATGGCATTATGGTGCTGATCTGTACTGCAACGGAGAGAAGGTCCTTCTTGATTCTCTAGTTCTCACTCCCCAAGTGGATAATGTTGGGGGAGACGGAGGCTTCACCCGAAGCGGACGTCTCTTCGCTTCATAAGTCCCTACAACCAACACTGAGGCAGAGGCTGTTGCCAAAGCCAAGGGGAAGAGTGTGATACCGGAGGAATCTGTTCCGAAAGAAACCCATAAATCATCCTTTGACCAAGATGTGGGTGAATTTATGAGAATCATTAAAAGAAGTGACTACAAAGTTGTGGACCAGCTACACCAGACTCCTTCAAAGATCTCAATCCTATCTCTGTTGTTGTGTTCCGAAGCCCATCGGGATGCACTACTCAAAGTTCTGCACGCGGCCTACGTGCCATAAGAGATCACTATAAATCAGTTGGAAATAGTAGTATCAAATGTCAATACTAGCCATGGGCTAGGCTTTACTAATGCTGATTTGACGACTGAAGGACGTCTCCACAACAAAGCCTTGCATATAACCTTGGAGTGCAAAGGATATGTCTTATCTCATTTCTTGTAGACACTGGGTCCTCACTCAATGTCTTACCCAAGAAAGCCCTTGTCAAGCTAGAATATGACGGGATAGCTCTCCGGCCAAGTAATCTTGTGGTTAGGGCTTTTGATGGCTCTAAAAGATCTGTTCTGGAAGAGGTGGAGTTACCAGTGATAATCGGTCCACAGGTATTTAAGACCATTTTCTATGTGATGGACATACAGCCGACATACAGATGTTTGCTAGGTCAACCCTGGATTCACGCCACAGGCGCAGTAACATCGACCCTTCACCAGAAATTGAAGTATGAATGGGAAGGACAGATTATCACTATCTGTGGTGAGGAAGACATATTTGTTAGCCATCTGGCTACATACAAGTATTTTGAGATGGATGGTGAAATCCATGAGACAATGAGCCAAGGGTTTGAGGCCCTGAATGTCAATGAGGCTATTGGAGTATTGGCTGCATCCCAGGAAGACAGGATGGGTACTTCAATCATCTCTTATCAGCAAGCCCGGAAGGTTGTTGAAGAAGGTACTGCTAAAGGCTGGGGAAAGCTGCTGCCAGTGGAAAAGAGGGAAGATAGATTCGGTTTGGGTTACAGACCATTCCGACAAGATCAATCAGAAGCTGCCAAAGAGCCCAAATTTGTCAGTGGGGGGATGCTCACCCCAGATGCTGTTAATAATCTGGAAGACGAGGAGGAAAGCGACCTCAACCTGGAGAGCTGGATACGTCCAAGGATCCCGGGGAACCAAGTCCTTAACTGGTCTTCCCAGGAAATTATAAGGGTTACTCCTGCAGAGTAATTATTATTTCCTGTCTTTTTAGCATGCATCAAGTCCTGCATCTTGCCCAAGGCGTCAAGACTCATTTTGTAATAAGGTCATATTGTAATTTTGTGCAAATGATTAATCAATGAATATCAGGACATCTTTTGTAAATGAGTCTCTTTTTCGCTTACTGTCTTTTCATTTTTCACTTTTGTACAAAACAATAAAATGGAAATGTTTTCAAAATAAATAACTTCATTTTCACTTTTGTAAACAAGATTAAAACTGATCACTAAAATGAACCAATCTCAACCCGTGCAGAGATTATCCTCCAGATTGCACCGACAACAACACTGCTATGACCTTATATGACTTCGACAATCCAATTAATCAAGCTGATGAAGGGATTGAAAATGACTATGAGTTACCATAAGAGTTAGCCAGGTTGTTGAGGCAAGAAGAGAAAGTGATTACTCCTCATCAGGAGGAGGTTGAAATAGTTAATCTTGGTACTGAAGAAGACTTGAAAGAAGTGAAGATCGGGGCCAGTCTGCAAGATTCAGAAAAAGAACAGCTCATTGACATGCTTCGAGAATATGTCGATGTCTTTGCTTGGTCCTATCAAGACATGCCAGGTCTAAATACGGACATTGTTATGCACATGTTGCCTTTGAAAGAAGATTGCCCTCTAGTGAAGCAAAAGCTACGTCATACTCGTCCGGATATGGCAATGAAGATTAAAGAAGAGGTACAAAAACAGTGGGACGCCGGTTTCCTTGTGGTAACTAGTTACCCGCCGTGGGTTGCTAACATTGTACCAGTGCCTAAGAAGGATGGAAAAGTAAGGATGTGTGTGGATTACCGGGATCTGAACAGAACTAGCCCGAAGGATGATTTCCCATTACCTCATATTGATGTATTGGTCGACAACACAGCTCAGTTCTCGGTGTTTTCCTTCATGGATGGTTTTTCAGGGTATAATCAGACCAGGATGTCACCCGAAGACATGGAAAAGACTACCTTCATCACACCTTGGGGCACATTTTGTTATAAAGTAATGCCATTTGGGTTGAAGAATGTCGGTGCGACTTATCAACGGGCTATGGTAACATTATTCCACGATATGATCCACAAAGAAATTGAATGCTACGTGGATGATATGATTGTCAAGTCCCTCACTGAAGAAGACCATCTGGTAAATCTGCTGAAGTTTTTCAAGCGTCTGAGAAAGTATCAGTTGAAGCTAAGCCCCAACAAATGCATATTCGGGGTACGTTCCGGTAAACTACTGGGATTCATTGTAAGTGAAAAGGTAATTGAAGTTGACCCTGAATAAGTCAAAGCCATTCAGGAGATGCCTGCACCTAGGACTGAAAAGGAAGTTCGGGGTTTCTTAGGTAGATTGAACTACATATCAAGGTTCATATCTCATCTTACTGCAACCTGTGAACCCTTGTTCAAGTTGCTAAGAAAGGAACAAACGATCAGGTGGAATGAAGATTGTCAGAAGGCTTTTGATAAAATCAAGGAGTACCTACAAGAACCTCCGATTCTAATTCCTCCAGTTGAAGGAAGACCTCTAATAATGTATCTGACAGTATTAGAAGGATCAATGAGGTGTGTGTTGGGCCAGCATGACGAGTCTGGTCGAAAAGAGTATGCAATTTACTACCTTAGAAAAAAGTTTCCTGACTTTGAACAACGTTATTCACTGCTCAAGAAAACTTGTTGTGCTTTAGCGTGGGCTGCTCGCCGACTAAGACAGTATATGTTGACTCACACTACCTTGTTGATCTCAAAAATGGACCCCGTCAAGTACATATTTGAGAAGCCAGCACTTACCGGGAGGGTTGCAAGATGGCAAATGATTCTGACAGAGTACGACATTCAGTACACATCTCAAAAGACTATCAAAGGCAGTGTACTGTCTGACTACCTAGCTGAGCAACCCATTGATAATTACCAACCAATGAGATTTGATTTCCCTGATGAAGACATCATGTTCCTAAAAGCAAAAGATCATGAAGAGCCTATTCACATTGAAGGGCCTGACCCAGAAGAAGAATGGACAATGATGTTTGATGGGGCTGTCAATATGAATGGTCGTGGAGTTGGTGCAGTGCTCATTACACCTAAAGGAGTTCATATGCCTTTCTCAGAAAAACTCACCTTTGCCTGCACTAACAACGAAGCTGAATACGAAGCCTGTATCATAGGTCTTGAGGAAGCTATTGACCTCGGGATCAAGACTTTAACTGTATTCGGAGATTCAGCTCTGGTAATCAATCAGACCAACGGCAAATGGTACACTCACCAGGAGCATCTGATTCCATATCGTGACTTTACGAGGAGATTATTGACTTTCTTCACAACAGTCAAACTTGAGTACATCCCTCGAGACGAGAATCAGTTCGCAGATGCTTTAGCTACCATTTCCTCTATGATCAAGGTTCAGACTGCCAATTTTGTGCCTCGGATTTTAGTATCCAGACTTGACCGGCCAGCATACGTATTTTCCGTGGACATTGCTAAAGATGACAAGCCTTGGTTCCATGACATCAAATTCTTCTTAGAGGATTAGACATATCCACCTGGGGCATCATCCAATGATAAGAATACATTGAGAAGGCTGGCTGGTAGTTTCTTCCTGAATGCTGATGGTTCATTATACAAGAGAAAATTTGACATGGTTCTTCTTAGATGTGTTGATAAGAAAGAAGCAGACTTGCTGATGCACGAGGTGCATGAAGGATCGTTCGGTACCCATGCTGGAGGACATGCAATGGCTAAGAAATTGTTAAGATCGGGTTACTACTGGATCACAATGGATGCAAACTGTTGTGTTTATGCAAGGAAATGCCATAAATGCCAGATCTATGCAGACAAAGTACATGTGCCTCTGAATCCTTTGAATGTGATGTATTCACCTTGGCCCTTTGCCATGTGGGGCATTGACATGATCGGAAAGATTGAACCAACTGCTTCAAATGGTCACAGATTCATCCTGGTAGCCATTGATTACTTCACCAAATGGGTCGAAACAGCTTCTTATGCAAACGTCACTGGAAAAATGGTAGCCAGATTTCTGAAAAGAGACATCATTTGTCGATATGGAGTACCCGAGCGAATCATTACTGATAATGGTTCTAATTTGAACAACAAAATGATGGCAGAACTGTGCCGGGACTTCAAAATTCAACATCACAACTCTTCTCCTTACAGGCCAAAGATGAATGGCGTTGTTGAGGCAGCTAACAAAAACATCAAGAAGATTGTGCAGAAGATGGTGATTACTTACAAAGACTGGCATGAAATGCTACACCTTGCATGGGTATCGAACCTCAATCATAACGTCTACTGGGGCAACACCATATCAGCTTGTGTATGGTATGGAGGCAGTCCTACCTATTGAAGTTGAGCTACCCTCCTTAAAGGTGATGATGGATGTCAAGCTGAATGAAGCAGAATGGGTCCGTTCTCGGTACAATCAATTGAATCTGATCGAAGAAAAGAGATTAGCTGCAATTTGTCATGGGCAGTTATATCAGAAAAGGATGAAGAAAGCCTTCGATCAGAAAGTCAGGCTTCGATAATACCAAGTAGGAGATCTTGTGCTGAAAAGACTCCTTCCTCCTCATACAGACCACAGGGGCAAGTGGACTCCGAATTACGATGGTTCGTTCATAGTAAAGAAGGTTTTCTCTGGCGGAGCACTGATGCTCACTACTATGGATGGTGAAGATTTCTTATCCCCTGTGAATTCAGATGCAGTTAAAAAATACTTCGCCTAAAATGACCCGCTGGACATAAAAACAGAATATAAGTCCAGGCAAAAATAGGGCATCCCGGCGAGTCAAAAACAGAATAAAAGACTCGGGAAAAAATAAGGGAAAAATTAAAAAAATATGTACAGCCGCTGAGTTGAAAAGCCGCATTGGACAGCTCAGGCAAAAATGGGTATCCCAGTGGATTGAAAACCCGAAAAGGGAGATCCACGCAAAATAAGGGAATAAGCGAACAACTGCGTTCTGAATTCGTCTGTATCACTTACAACACGGCAAGCTTCGAAGAGTTAAAGCATCGGTCAGAATCAACCTTCTTCAGAAAGCAAGATAAGAAGAACGTCAAGGTCATACAGGTCATAGCAAAGGAATCTCTCCAAAGCGTCATCAGCATTGCCAGAACCTTTTACTTTTTCAATTTGTAACAATCTCCTCATTCAGGGGATCTGTTTCTTTGACTGTATTTGCCAATTCAGGGTACCCAGATTAATAAAATCAGATTTTCAGTCACACCTCGTTTCGTACATTTTTGTTTCGTTTGCAAAAATGTCCAATATCCATGATATAATGTTTGCATAAAACAAATGAGCCATCCTTAATAAATGCTTGCAGGAAATGTATTTACTCTCAGGAATATCTAACTCCTATGACGGAATCCGGTAAGGGATACCTCAGGACACTCGTGCGTTTCTTCGTCTTAACAGGTTGCAGTTATTCAAATATGTAACATGGGGCATGCCAAGCATCCTTTCCCCAGCACATCTTCTCCAAGCAGCATCTGGAAATGCTCTCTCCCCAACAGAGTTGTCAAAACCTCCTCATCCCCAGCCGGGATCCCCACAGAGTCCTCTAGGAAGATCATTCAGTGATCTTTTCTTCCCCAAACAGAATGCCAGGTCTCTAAAAAGAACTATCTCCCTGCAGAGTTCCAGCGTCTACCCAGAAAAGCAATGCCTAAAATTCTCACACAACAAAGTGATGGAAGCTTCCTCATCCCCAGCTGGGATATTCTCCTTCCAAGCAGATCAGCCAGAGATCTTCACAACAGTGGGATCCGAATCCCGGATCGGTTTCTTTTGCATAATCATGGAATTCACATCATTTCTCCCCACAAAGTGTAGCATTCCGTCTAATACGGAGCATTACGGCAAAAGTCAAACATTTGCATGATCACAAGTCAGGTTCGAACCAGTCACCTGTAACTACCAACAAGTACCACATCAGCAATGTATATAAAAGCTTGTTCCCCTTGCAAGTAAGAAAAGCCAAAGCGTCCACTTTGCACCCTCAAATACAAATACTTGTCCATAACTTGTTCTTCTCGACACTCGTCCGTGTCATCTCAATCTCCCCACAGAAAGCCGAAGCGTCCCCTTTTCACTCTCCAACACAGATGCTTGTTCATATATACCTTTCTGACACTCGTCTGTGTCATTTCATCCCCCGCAGATAAACCACAAACATTCCCAAGTATAGATACTTATACACTCATTTGATACCCGTCCGTGTCACCTTCCCCAGCATGGTTGCCCAGACACTTGTTGCAAACCAAACACTTCTCCATCATACACTCTCATTGACACCCGTTCGTGTCATCAGATCACCATTCACACTCTCATATACATATAAGTTCACAACTCATACACTTTCTCTCCTGACACTCGTCTGTATCACTTTCCCCCAGCAAGTTGAACACTCGTCCGTGTCTTGCTCATACGTCACAATACTCATCCATACTTATACAAATGCTCGTCCGTATCTTGTATATATTATCATTCTCCCCACAAATTCGACACTCGTCCGTGTTCTTTGTTAACCAGTTGGTACTCATCCATATCATCATCTCTGAACACGCGTCAGCGTTTGTTTCTACCGATACTCGTCCGTATCATAGTCTTAAGGATGCTCGTCCGCATCTTTAATCCATACATAGTGTCAAAACACTTATACCTTTTATTTCTCGAGCGTAAGCACTCGTCCGTGTTTACCATTCCCCAGTAGAACAACTTTCTCTTATCCGACATTTGTCCTATGTCGTGATACTTTCGGCAGCCGTACCCTGCCAGGTGATCGTCCTTCACCAATGGATGACCGTCCCTCATCCTTTCCCCAGCGGAGTCTCCATTATTGGAACCCTTTTCTATCCGACATTCGTCTTATGCTGTGATAAATAGCAGTCGTCCCCTGCTAGGTGATCATCATTCACCTTTTGATGATCGTCCTTCATCAATTTTATCTGATGGTCGTCCCCATCGTTGATCTTGTTATCTGACATTCGTCCTATGTCATGATGAATCCCAAGAGCAGTCGTCCTCTGCTAGGTGATCGTCCTTCACCTCTTGATGATCGTCCTTTATCATGCTTATCTGATGGTCGTCCCCATCGTCGACCTTTTTCTATCCGACATTCGTCCTATGTCGCGTTAAAGAGCAGCCGTCCCCTGTTAGGTGATCGTCCTTCACCTTTGATGACCGTCCCTCATCCTTTATTTCATTTATTTTTTGAACCAATGGCCTTCCCCATCATTTTTTAACTTATTTTGCGAACTTGGTAGCCGTCCCCATCATTACTTTTATTTTAATCCCCAGAGAACCTTGTTACTTTACTTGATGGCCGTCCCCATCATGATCTCTTTATCTCCTCAGCATGTCGGCCGTCCCCGTCATTGCTTTATCCCCAGCAGTCTTCCTCTGCTCGATGGTCGTCCTCCATCGCCCGCATCTTTATAATCATACTATACTCTTTTACAATTTATATCCCTTTTCTTCTTCTCCCCAGTGAGTGCAAATTTCGGACTGTCTTTGGTATTCAACCACAAGTTATCTTGTTTGTCTGTTAAGCTGTCGCTTACATCCTGCACAGCTAACTCGTGTTTGAATAGGGGCAGCTGTAAACACCTCAAATTTGCCCTCACTAAGTTCACACCATGGCTTGTGATCTTTCATGTTTGCATTATTTTAATCATACCATCTCATATTGCATATTTGCTTCACTGCATTAGTTCAAGTTCATCTGCATCTAGGGTTTGTGATCTGAGCAATCCAAGGATCCATCTGAGCCACTCCAAAGGCTTCCACTCATTCCAAGAGGGTCCATGTGTATTCTACCATCATATTATATCCCTCAAAGATCAAGGAAGTCAAAAAATCACAAGAACTTGGAAAGCATGGAAGCAGAGCTAGGGTTTCACTACATAGATGACCTGAAATTAGGGTTTTGGTTTCAGAGGCCATAACTCCAAAGTTTTTGGTCATTCTTGTTTCTATTGGTCTCAATATGTTATAAGGATCATGTGTACCAAGTTTGATGAAGAAATTCATTGTGGAAGTCATCTGATCACTGGGTAACTTCTTGAGCAAGTCAGAGCAAAATCAGGGCATCTGAGGCCCCCCAACATGGAACCAAAGTGGATTTTTCATCAAATTGAAGTTATATGATCTTTATTTGATCATTGAAGTGCTTTGAAGTTCACAAAATTGAAGAAAAGTGAGCTAAACCAAAAGTTTCCAAAAATGGAAATGACTTGTAATGTAAACTTTCCATTTCGGGAAAGTATTTCAACCTCCTCTTTCTCAACCAAAAATGCTTCAAATGAAAAATTGTTGGTCATGAAAGTTGTAGATTGGATCATTCCCTTTTCAAAAATTACAAGTACAAGTTCTAATTCATTATGGAACTCAAGTCATGATCTTTCAAAGTTGGCAAAAATCCTATAATTTTCAAAAATACACCAAAGAGGGATTTTTGCAAAACCACTTGCCAAGCCATTTTGTGACCTCTAATACACTTCTATGCATCATACCAACACAGTTCATTTCCTAAAAGTCAGAATTGGCCCAAGAATCTCAAGTTTCTATGCCTTGCACATCAAGAAATCACAAAAGGGGGAAAATGAACAAAACTTGCAAAACCTCATACAACCATACCTCCACTTGCTGCAGTACCTCAATTTCAATTCCATGGCTCTCCTTTGATCAATGTTGAGGCCATACCTGCCCTTGTACAACCTCTGAACCAGCCCATACCTCAAGTACAAGTTTTATTGACTTTTTACAAGAGAACCCATACCAATCACCATAGGCCACAACAACTTCTCTGACCTATCAAAGCTTGTTATGTGGACCAAATGCAGCTCATATCACACATCACACAAGCCTAACATCTCAGAATCATCAAGCTCTCAAAAATAACTCCAAAAACAAACTTCACCATTCATTCATAAATGATCCATAGAGCATAAACCAACCATCAAACAAGCCTCAAAGCATCCAAAACTGAAATACGATTTCTGGCCAGTTGAAGTGCAACCACATAATCCAACCATTCTAAGCTCCTTCCAAGCATTGCAGCTTCATCAGGAGGTCAAGGGGGTGAGTTTGCACAAGAGAAGAGGTCCAAAAGCTTCAAAATGAGAAAGCTCAAGCTCAGGTAACCTCGAGAACAAATTTTCCAGAAATGTAATTTTAGGTTATAGAAATGTTCCTTATGCTTTGCTGATCATCGTGATGTATTTACTTTTGAAAATGAGTGAGAAATAAGCTTGTATTGAACCTCTTAAACTTTGCCCGTGAAATATGTTTTTGTTTGATTCATATGATTGATGAAGAATAAATTTGTTTTGAGGGTAGATTTAGGTTTAGGAAGGTGTGGGAAGTTGATCTGGAGCTTTAGAGCGTTTGAAACAACCTAGGGAAGAAGTTTGATTTTGAGCTCACCGGAGAAGATGACCGAAACACTATTCTGGTCACCTGAGAGTCATTAAGAGGTTAATTAGGGTTTAGGGTTAGTTTGAATGATAGTCGTAGGATCTTGCTTACCTGCGTGTTTGGATGGCCCAGATTGATCATTAAAACCCTAATTCTCATTTAATTATTTAATTAGAATTAATTAAATAATTTAACTCAGAGTGAATCTCAGCTACTCATTTGCGCGCTGGTCAACTAGGACTTCCCCAGTTCAAATCATGTCCATTGGATCAGCTGACTTTCTTTTATTTTCATTTTTATTGCATTTATTTTGTACAATTAATTTAAAATACTTAGAAAATTCCAAAAATATTTTTCTTCTGCATTTTGATTTCAAATATTTTTCTTCACCCAAAAACATTTTTATTTTTATTTTTTGCATTAAAAAAGCATTTTAAAAATATTTAAATGTTCATTTTAATTAATTAATGAAAATTAATTAATTAAAATACCATTTAGGTTTCTAAAAATCCCAAAAAAAATTCACATTGCATCTTAGGACATTTAGAAACATTGTCAAACCATTCATACAAATTTCTTTTTGGTTTTGATTCAAATTTGACATTTTTCTTGAATTTAGGGTTCATAAAAATCCCATTTTTTAACCCTAACTTCAAGAATTCTTTTCTGCCTATCCATGAAGGGTTTGACATTGGTTCTTTTTGCATTGTTCTTCATATTGCATGTAGTATCTAGAATATTTTTGTCACAAATTCATCTTTCATTTTCCATTTGATTTGCATTTTTCCTCTTAAGGTACCTTAAAACCCTAGCAAACTTAGAAAATTCACAACTTTCTTTAGGTTAAGAGTTAGACCTCCTCCTTTGGGGTATGATATCATATGGGGTTAGGGTTCCTTTGAGTTCATTTGCAATTTTTTATCTTGTGATTTGCTTCTGTTTTGACTTTATGCATCTCATGTTGCCTTAAAACCCTAATTTCTCATGTTCATTTGCATTCATCTTGCATATACATCCATACATGAACTTGCCATGACAATTCTTGCATTCATATGAAATCTAAGACATCTTAGGAAATATTAGAATCATACATGATCATTTCTTCATTCATTTTCCATGATGTGCATTCATTGCATTCCATGAACTTTCATGAACTTTCAAACTTCAAAGCATGCATCCTTTGCATTCCATCTCTTGTATGAACATTCATTATACTTGACATGCCTTTGCATCATCTCATAGCACCATTTGCATCATGTGTTTTCTTATGGTTTTGACATTTGCCCATTCATATGTTTCATTTTCATTTCATTTCTTTCATTAATGCTAACATTTTCAGGTGGTAAGTAACTTGAGAAGTGAATTTGCCTTCAATTCTCATTTCTCTTCATCTCTTTCTTATGCATCCTTGCTGCATTTTCATTTGCCTTAGAGTGAGCTTTCTCATTCATGTTCTTCTTTCACTTTCTTTCTCCAAGTTACTTATCTTCTTCAGTAAAGTAAGTAACTTGTTTCTTCTGCTTCTCTTCCTTTCATCTGCTTCTTCCATTGGTGGCTTCTCTGAAGATCTATTTTAATCCTTACAAACCATAGGAACATCCAAGCATGATAATAATTAGGGTTTTGATTAGTCCCCCTTTAGCTTTTACCTTTGTGTCTTCTTTGTGTCTCTCTTCCCACCTCATCATTAGAGACTAAACCTTTAAGGTTTTAAGACTTTGTGATTAGGTTTATGCCTGCATCCTTCTCTTAGGATGGAGTGTATAACTTTAATCCTAAGTGTTAAACCCTTAAATTGTTTAAACCTCTTAATCAATCCATCTTAATAATCATTAAGACATTAACTTTTAACTTGGGCCTTGCATTAGGGTTATAATTCTTCCTTTATTGGTTAAGAAGGACTAACCCTAGTGGTAATGGACAAGTCCTCCTCAAGTTGTCTTACAAACCATAAAACTAACTTCTTAATCTTACCATTAATTAAAATCCACTCTAATAAAGGTTTTGTTTTGTCATGAGGTTAATCCCTAATCATGGATTAAGTTGGGGTATCTTCCTCAGCTTAAGTGTGCTCATCTATTATCCTTCTATTAGGATGGTGTAATGGGTTCACTAATCCTTGATTATGGCTTAAACTCATTACTTAACACTAAACAAAAACACCAAAAACATCTAAATAATCACAAGTAGGTTAATGATCTTAATCCTACATCATCATGGTAATTAAGTTGAGATGTTTATCTCATACTTAAGGTATTCTCATTATCCCTAATCAAAGGGAGGATATGATGAGTTTACTAACCCTTGGTTTAGGCTTAAGCTCATTAACTTATGACAAATACAAAAAAGCAATAAAATATTGAAAACACAAAAATAAACAATAATCGTCTCCTTCGGGATTCTTTTCTCATCACACTCATTCACAAACGAGAACTCGCTTCTTCCGTCAAATGCAAGACAGTTAGCACTTGAGCCAGACAAGTCATACACTTGAGCATAGACAAGCAAGCAGTTCATCAGTCAATTTATCTTTCAGTCTCTTTGAGTCAAACTACGGTGTTCTGACTTCCTCATTGCACGAGACGATACGTAGGCATAACTTAACTGTTATCGAACAAAAGTCTCTGTCTCTTTCCCCCTCTTCCAGCATTATCCTTTAAGCCTCATTCATGAGCATTTCACTTCACTTTCTTTCACTGACACTTTTACATTCTTTTCCAGCTTTTGCACACCGATAGCACAAACATTACCCCTTTAAACACAATCTTTTAAGCGTGGATCTCGTCGAGTACGACGGACAATCTGGGTGCTAATACCTTCCCAGGTTGTAACCAACCCCCTTTCTCAGTTTCTCTGGTTCGCGGCCGTCTTATCCATATCTTTTCTTAGGTTTATGCAGCATTACCTTTCCTCTAGGATAAAAATGCCTAGCTGGCGACTCTATTCAGTTCATTTCATTTTATCCTCTCGCCGACCGTTCGCGTCTGTACCCTATCTAACCCAGTATCTTTTAGCAGTAGAGACAAGGGTTCATATTATTCTCGGTTCCCCGTCAGACCTCTACTTCAGAAATGGAAGATGTCATAAAGAAGAATGTGCACTACAAGTTCTTTGATACCAAAGTGGATCTACTTAACCAAATGGTGTCTCTTATTACCCCGGGTCATTTGGGGTACTTCAGAGAGAGTTATAGTGATATCCTAGACCTGGTGATTAACCTGGATAGTTCTTAGAGGAGTGTCATTCATACTTTACTACAGTATTATGATCCTAGGCTCAGATGCTTTACATTTCCTGACTTCCAATTAGGTCATATGCTTGAGGAGTATGTTGTGACTTTGGGTGTGCCACTCCTAGATCAAATACCCTTCAATTCAGAGATGACCATACCTTCTCATGATGACATTGCCAAAGCTCTTTATTTGAGCTCATTTGAGGTGTATGCTAACTTGAATGCTACCAAAGTTGGGGTACTTGGTTTTCCTTTGGAGTTTTTGGTTAGAAGAGCTGGAGTTTTTGGTTAGAGGTTGAAAACAAGCTGAAGATCAAAAACCTCCAAGAGCTCCTGGATGAACAGGAAGGGATACTTCAAAAATCCCACGAGCAACGTAGAGACTACCTTCAGAAGATAGTCTGAGGTCAACAAGAAGTTGAAGACATCCAGAAAGAGGTAGAAGAGCTGAAACTCCGTGCTGAAGTCAAGAAAGCTAAGCCTGAATGAAGTCTTAACAAGGAGAGGGAAGAGATGTTCCTGTAACAAATTAGCAAGTTGCATGCTTCATTTGATCAAAGGGATCTCCTTATTCAGAAGCTCATCCAAGAGCCAGGTCATCCAGACATAGCTCAGATGTTTCAGGAGGTCAAGTGTCTCAGCTGGAAGCTGAAGGACATGGAGATCCCTAGGGCCTAGTTTCATTTACTTGTACCTGGTTTACCCACAGGCCTGTTGTGGGATTCAATTTTTCTTTGGCTTAGTTTTTGTTGTTGTATGAACTGGCAGCTTTCAGGAAATTTGTTATCTTCATATTTCAGTTTATGATATTTGACTTGGTTGGAACCTCTAGTTGTTATCTTTGCACTAACACGGGGTTCTAAGCACCAATTCTCCATAATTATATGATTTGAACCTCATGCAGGGTCTTCTTTTCAGAATCTGAATTTTCAAAGGCTATCTGAATTTTCTCAATACCGAAACTAGAATGTAAAAAGCCTTGAGAATGAAAAGAACACAGCATTGCATGAATTCATATCATTTTCATTTTTTCCTTTTGCAGGTTATCCATATTTCTTAACTTATATGTTTATACAAGAAAGATTGCAAGAGCCGCAAAGAATCGTCTCATTCGACACGACACCCCCTACATCGGTACGCTACTCACTGCAACCAGAGAAACATCATGGACACAGTACAGACCAAGCTGAATGAACTTCGCACCAGGATGGCTGAGTTTATGACTATGATGCAAGGCATGGCCCAGGGGCAGTAGGAGCTAAGAGTTGTTGTTCTCAAACTTGATCAACCATAGGTGGACCCTCTAGTTGTCACTTTGGATGCTCAGGGAAATCCAATCAACAAAAACATGGGAAATAGACCTCCAACGCCAGAGGGTGGTGGCCTTATTCCTGTTATTGTGGAAGATCGTCCAGAAGATCAATTTACCTTGGTCAATAAAGACATGGGTTTTGTAACGGGTGGTAATTCCCAAGACTTTCAGATGCTGGCTGAGAAAGTTAGGGCTTTGGATTGCACGGATACTCTAGGTATTGATGTCTCTGACATGGGCCTAGTTAGAGGGGTGACCATCCCTCCAAAGTTTAAGCCTCCAGGTTTCGACAAATACAACGGCAATTCTTGCCCAAAAACTCATTTGCAAGCTTTTTATTGCAAGATTGTTGTACATACCAAAGATGAGAAGCTTTGGATGTACTATTTACATGACAACATGTCTGGAGGCTCACTTGAATGGTACATGAAATTGGAGAAGACCGTTGTCCACAATTGGAAAGAGCTTGTGGAGGATTTCCTAATGCAATACCAATATAATATTGATATGGCTCCAAGTCAGACCCAACTGCAAAGTTTGTCTCAAAGGAACTCCGAAAGCTTCAAAGAATATGCATAGAGGTGGCACGAAGTTGCAGCTAGAGTTCAACTACCACTGCTGGAAAGAGAAATGGTTGATCTTTTCATGGATACCCTCCCTAGGCACTTCATGGAAAGGTTAGCAGGCTGTTTATCTAGCGGTTTTTCTGACATCATCCTAACTGGTGAGATAATTGAAAGTTGGATGAAGCAAGGGAAAATTCAGAATAGCGGAGCATAGACCTCTAGAGTCAAGAAAATGTTTATGAAGCGAAGAGAGGTGCAGTCGGGGCTATATACACCCAAAGGAAAGGGAAATCAGAAATCCTATCATCAGGCAGCTCCTGTTACCATTTCTGCTCCCGCAAATCAATAGCAGGTTCAGCAGCCGCAGCAACCACGTCAGCAAAATTACCAGCAATAGAGAGCTCCTTGTCAATACTATCCTCCCAGACCAAAGGATAGGCACTTTGAGACGCCTCTGATGTCTTACTCCCAGCTATTGCAAAACTTGCTTCAACTTCAAATGATTCAGTTGAGGACTTTGGCTCCACCTAGTGCAATTCAGATTCCAGTTAGTTACAATGCCAACGCCCATTGCGAGTTCCATTCCAGAGCTCTTGGCCATAGTACTGAGAATTTGCAAGCTCTCAAACATGTCATCTAGGACATGATGGACTCCAAGGAATTCAATTTCGCTCCAACACCGACGGTGTTGCAAAACCCCATGCCTCCGCATGGGAAGACCGTGGGAGCTATTGATAATGGTGAATGCTTGAATCTGGTATATGACGCCAATGCCTTGAAGACTTCATTGTTAGCTGTAAAGGGTTGTCTGGCCAAGAAGAATATATTTTAGGGTTGTGAAGAGGGTTGTTCGGATTGTGATAACTCCATTGATGGTTGTGACCGATTGAGATTAGGGATACAAAGAATGATGGATGAGGGCGATATACAGTTTGATAGAATGGTTAAAGATGATGAAGTTTCAATGGTTATTGTAAACACCCCAAATTTTCCCTCACTAAGTTCACACCATGGCTTGTGATCTTTCATATTTACATTGCATTTTTGCTTCACTGCATTAGTTCAAGTTCATCTGCATCTAGGGTTTGTGACTTGAGCCATCCAGGATTCATATGAGCCACTCCAAAGGTCTTCAATCATTTCAAGGGGGTCCACAAGAACTGGCAAAGCATGGAAGTAGAGCTAGGGTTTAACTGCACAAATGACCTGAAATTAGGGTTTTGGTTTCAGAGGCCATAACTCCAAAGTTTTTGGTCATTCTTGTTTCTATTGGTCTCAATATGTTACAAGGATCATGTGTACCAAGTTTGATGAAGAAATTCATTATGGAAGTCATCTGATCACTAGATAACTTCTAGAGCAAGTCAGAGCAAAATCAGGGCATCTGAGGCCCCTAACAATGGAACCAAAGTGGTATTTTCATCAAATTCAGGTTATATGGTCTTTATTTGATCATTGAAGTGTGTAGAAGTTCACAAAATTGAAGAAAAGTGAGCTAAACCAAAAGTTGCCAAAATTGGAAAATGACTTGTAATGTAAACTTTCCATTTTGGGAAAGTTTTTCAACCTCCTCTTTCTCAACCAAAATTGCTTCAAATGAAAAATTGTTGGTCATGAAAGTTGTAGATTGGATCATTCCCTTTTCAAAAAGTACAATAACAAGATCTAATTCATTTTGGAACTCAAGATATGGCTTGTCAAAGTTGGCAAAAATCCCATAATTTTCAAGAATGCACCAAAAGGGATTCTTTGCAAAACCACTTGCCAAGGCTTTTTATGACTTAAAACACACTTCAATGTATCATAACATCATAGTTCATTGCCTTTAGATCAGAATTGCCCAAAGAATTGCAAGATTACATGCCTTGAACATCAAGATTTCTCAAAAGGGCCAAAACTTCACATAATTGCAAAACACCCCATAACTTTGTTTCAACTTGCTGAATTGCCTCCAAATGGATTCTATGGACATCCTTGATCTCAGCTGCACATGGACATGCCAAAAATCCAGTTGCATCCTTGCCCATACCTCAAGTACACAAGTTGGTGACTTTTTGCAAGAAGGCCATACCAATCACCATAGGCCACAACCACTTCTCTAACCTATCACAACTTGATATGTGGACCAAATGTTGATCATAACATACAAGATTGCAAGCTAAAACCTAAGATTGCCCAAGTTCTCAAAATATCACCTCATTTGCAAAATCCTTCGAAACTCTCAGCTCACATACTCAAACTCAAAACTTCTTTCACCAAACAACTCAGCATCACAAAAGGACCATTTCCCACCCTTAAAACAAGCCTAAAACCAAGCATAGCCAAAACACGATTTCTGACCAGCAAGAGTTCAATCTCTCATTTCAGCCATTGCAAACTCCTTCCAAGCATCAAAGCTTCATCAGGAGGTCAAGGGGAGTCATTTTGCACAAGAGAATTGGCCAGAAGCTTCAAATTGAGAAAGTTTCACTTCAGGTAACCTCAAGAACAAATTTTCCAGAAATCTCTTTTTAAGTTATAGATATGTTCCCCATGTTTCCCTGATCGCACTGCACTTGTTATTTTTGAAAATGATCAAGTATTGAGCATGTATTGTACCTCTGAAATTTCTGTGTTATTTTCCGTTTGCGTTCGATTCTTGATTTTGAGTGAAAATAAATGGATTTTGATGGTTGAATCTTGTTTAGAGTTGGTAGAGGAGTGTTTCTGGAGAGTTTGGTGAGGTTTCATTGCGTATTGAGAGAGATAGGGTGGAGAGTTGGCCGGAGAAGATGACCGGAGGTCTTCTCCGGCCACCTGAAAGTAATTAAATGCTTAATTAGGGTTAGGGCTGAGTTTGAATGAGAACCCTTGGATTTGATCTACCCGCGTGTTTGGATGGCCTGGATTAATTGTTAAAACCTTAATTTTGTTTTAATTAAGTTTAATTAATTAATGAAAATTAGCCCAGAGTGAATCCTGTCCACTCATTCACGCGTCAGTCAACACAAAAATTCCCAGTTTAAATCTAAACCATCAGATCAACTTACTTCTGTTTTTATTCAATTTTAATTCATATTTTCTTATTTATTTTGTACATTTTATTTAAAATAGCAAGAAAATTCCAAAAAATATTTTGTTCTGCATTTTTACTTCAAATAACTTTATCAACTCAAAAATATTTTTATTTTTATTTTTTGCATTAAAAAATAATTTTTAAAACATTTAAATGTTTATTTTAATTAATTAATTAAAATTAATTAATTAAAATATCATTTAAGTTTCTAAAAAATCCCAAAAGATTCATATTACATCTTTAAACATTTAGAGACATTGTCATACCATCCACACAAATTTCTTTTTGGTTTTGAATCATCTTTGATAATTTTCTTGAATTTAAGGTTCATAAAATGCCTATTTTAGAACCCTAACTTCAAGAATTATTTTCTTCCTAACCAAGAATGGTATGACAATGGTTCTTTTTGCATTGATCTTCATTTGACATGTAGTTTCTAGCATAATTTTGTCACAAATTGCTTCTGCATTTTTGAATTGATTTGCATTTTTTCTCTTTAGGTACCTTCAAACCTTAGATAACTTAGAAAAATCATAACTTTCATTAGGTTAAGAGTTAGGTCTCCTCCTTTGGGGTGTGGTATCATATAGGTTTAGGGATCCTTTTATTGCATTTTCAATTTTGTATCTTGTCAATTGCTTCTGTTTTTGAGTTTTGCATCTCATGTTGCATGGAAACCCCAATTTCTCATCTTCATTTGCATACACCTTGTATATGCTTGCATTCATGAACTTGCCATGACATTTTATGCATTCACATGACTTCTAAGACATCAAAGGAAACATTAGACTCATGCTTGATCATTTCCTCATCCATTTGTCATGTTATGCATTCATTACATTCCATGAGCATTCATGAACTTTCATGCTTCTTTCATGCTTCATTTTCATTCTCATCACTTGTATGGTCATTCACAACTCTTGACATACATTTGCATCATCTTTTAGCATCATTTACATCATAAATATTATTCTGGTTTTGGTTTGCACCTTTGCATTAATTTCATTTTAATTTCATTTCTTTCTCTTATGCTAACTTTTCAGGTGGTAAGAACTTTGAGAAGTGAATTTGCCATCACTTCTCACAATCTTTTCTCATCTCTCTTATGCATTCATCGCTGCATTTTAATTTTGCTTTAGAGTGAGCTTGCTCATTAATGTTCCTCCTTCACTTTCTTTCTCCAAGTAACTTATCTTCTTAAGTGAAGTAAGTTAGCTTGTTTCTTCTGCTTCTCCTCCTTTCATCTGCTTCTTCCTTGGTGGCTTTTCTTGAAGATCTCTTGAAAGCCTCATAAACCCTAGGAACACACAATAATGTTAACAATTAGGGTTTGATTAGTCCCCCCATTAGTTTTACCTTTGTGTCAACTTTTGTGTCTCTCTTCTCATCTCATAATCAAAGACTAAACCTTTAAGGTTTTAAGGCTTTGTGATTAAGATTATGCATGCATCCTTCTCTTAGGATGGAGTGCATAACTTTAATCCTAACTGTTAAACCCTTAATGTGTTTAAATCTCTTAATCAATTCACCTAATAATCACTAAGACAATAAGCTTGTAACTTGGGCCTTGCATTAGGGTTCTAATTCTTCCTTAATTGGTTAAGAAGGATTAACCCTAGTGTTAATGGACAAGTCCCCCTCAAGTTGTCTTACAGACCATAAAATTCACTTCTTAATCTTACCATTAAATAAAATCCACTTTAATAACGGCTTGTTTTGTCATGAGGTTAATCCCTAATCATGGATTAAGTTGAGGTATCTTCCGCAACTTAAATGTTCTCATCTATTATCCTTCTATTAGGATCGTGTAATGGGTCCATTAAATCCTTGATTATGGCTTAAACTCATTACTTAACACTAAACAAAAACTCCAAAAAAACATCTAAATAATCACAAGTAGGTTAATGATCTTAATCCTACACCATGGTGATTAAGTGTGAGGTGCTTACTTCATACTTAAGGTATTCTCATTACCCCTAATCAGAGGGAGGATGTGACGAGTTCACTAACCCATGGTTTAGGCTTAAACTCATTTTCTTATGACAAACACAAAAAAACAATAAAAGATTGAAAACATCAAAAACAAACAATAATCGTCTCCTCCGGGATTCTTTTCTCACCTCATTCACTCACAAACGAGAACTTGCTTCTTCCGTCTAATGCAAGACAGTTAGCACCTGAGCCAGACAGGTCATACACTTGAGCATAGACAAGCAAGCAGTTCACAAGTCAATTTATCTTTCAGTCTCTTTGAGTCGAACTACGGTGTTAACTTAACTGTTATCGAACAAAAGTCTTTGTATATTTCCCATCCTCTAGCATTATTCTTTAAGCCTCATTCCTGAGCAATTCACTTCATTTTCCAGCACTAACACCTGTACATTCTTTTCCAGCTTTTGCACACAGACAGCACTGACACTACCCCTTTAAACACAAATCTTTTAAGCGTGGATCCCGTCGAGTACGACGGACAATCTGGGTGCTAATACCTTCCCAGGATGTAACCAACCCCCTTTCTCAGTTTCTCTGGTTCGCGACCGTCTTGTCCATATCTTTTCTCAGGTTTATGCAGCATTACCTTTCCTTCGGGATAAAAATGCCTAGCTGGCGACTCTATTCACTTCATCTTCATTTCCTCTTTCGCCGACCGTTCGCGTCTGTACCCTATCTGACCTATGTGTCATTTGGTGGGAGCGACAACTTGGTGACTCTGCTGGGGACCCTTATACTACAATCAGGGCTTCTGGTTCTTTTTGTGGGTTCCTCCTAGCGCTTGTTTGATTTGTGTTTACAGGGGTGTTATGTGCTAATTGTGCTTGTTTATTTGATTTATTTATTGCCTTATTCACAGTTTTATTTACTGCTTTCTTTACAGTTTTTATACATCATATTGTCATTATCATTGCTGGATCTGGCTTCTGTTTTGGTGGGTGGGGTTTCACTGGGTGATTAAGGTCCTATACCTGGGACATGAGTTACACCTAGGCTAGAGTGGTTCATATTATTTCCCATTCCATTTCGGTCTGGTGCGGGAATATGAAACACGGTTCAGATGTGGGTTTCTTCTTGAGAACTCTGTGCTACAGATTTCCTGTAGTGCTAGGGCTATCTGGGAAGCTTGCTAAGTCCGGATGACCTTTATTATGACCTTCAGAATCTGGGGAGAATTAGAGGAGGATCCTTTATGGTTATTGTAAACACTGTACCTCCGGGTTAAAAGTGTTTACACTTCTCATAACTGATCCAAGTCTGAGGATCCTTGTTCTAGAACATTACATGTGAGAGGGTTGGGTTGTTTACAGGTTTGCAGGAACCCTTGGTCACATCATACCCTGTTACTGTATTGTTTAAGAATACTTCACTTTGGACAGTTCTTGTGATTAACCATGGACATGTGACTCTTTATTTGAGTCCCCCACCCTGGTTACTGGATTTCTGAGCCTTCATCCGGACCTTTGAACATACATGGACCTTATACCAAGACAGATAATCAGATCCAGCTCTTGATCACAAACCCTTGCATATCATTTGCATATATCATCATTGCATCATTTAACATTTGTTTATTTGTTTTTCAGGGTATCCATCATATCATATTTGGTTTGGTTTTGACCCCTCCTACTGCTTAGACCTCTGCTTCAGTTATCTTCTTCAGCATTTGCTTCAGCTATCTCCTTCAGCACCTGCATCAGTCTGTCAGAGATTTACCTCCAGCTTTTCAGTCTGTGATCTTCATCAGCATTTGACTTCAGCTTCTTCATCAACACTCATGAATGTTCCAAGGAAAAGCAACATATCTTATCACTTCTTTGAGCCATCTCTGACTGGTATCAGGCAGGTTCAGTCCCTTATCACACATGACCACATCCCACTGTTTAGAGAGCACTATGGGGGTATTTTAGACATGGTCATGGATCTTGATTCTTCTCAGAGGAGCATGATCCACACATGCTTGCAGTTTTATGACCCTCCACTCAGATGCTTCACCTTTCCAGATTTCCACATGGGTCCTCTGTTGGAAGAGTTTTCCTTGTTGATTGGAGTGCCTATCAGAAGAGGGATCCCCTTCAACCTAGAGATGACTGCTCCCAGAAATGAAGAAATAGCTAAGGCGGTGCATTTGGAGCCTGCCCTAATTGAGCAAAACATGACAACAAAAGCTGGGATTCCTGGCTTACATCTGGTCTTCTTAATTTCTCAGGCTACCCTGAAGGCTGCAGTGGGAGAGTGGAAGGTAGTCCGTGCTCTTTTAGCTCTCAGCGTATATGGGGTTATATTGTTTGCAGATGAGCCCAAATTTGTGAGTAAGAATCCCATACACTTGTTCTTGCTAAGGAACCCAGTGCCTACATTGCTAGGGGATATTTACTACTCCATCCATCAGAGAATTGAAAAGCAAAGGGGGAAGCTAGTCAGATGTTGTGCTCCTCTGTTCTACTTTTGGCTGCTCAGACACTTGCCCAAATCAGTTGCCTTCTTGAACCCCCATCAGCAGAAGAATTGGGCGAAGAGGTTCGTTGCCTTAACATCAGATGATATCAGATGGTGCACTCAGAGAACCAAAGGCAAGGATATTATTACCAGCTGTGGGCAATACCCTAGTGTGCCTCTAATAGGAGTAAAAGGTTGCATCAATTACAACCCTTTACTGTTTAAAAGACAATTGGGATATGCCTTGGTTCATCCTCCCAGAGGACAGGATTTAGCTGAGACCCTATACTGTGAAGTTCAACCTAATTCTGTTGTTGTCAGACAAGCTGACTGGGCTTGGGACAACATCCAGACCAAAGGGACAGCCATCCTTAGAAGGTGCAACAATATTGCTTCAGCCCAGTACTCTGACTGGTCCTGTACTAGAGCTCAGATCACCAGGATGCCTTTCACCTTGGAAGACACACCTGGACCTTCTACAGTACAGCCTGCAGCAACTGTTAGCCTGGAGGAATTTGAAAAGCTGAAAGAGAGGAATAATCAGCTATCTAAAGCCCTGAAGAAGACTCTCTGGGAGATAAATGACAGTCGTCTGGACATTGAGAGATTGGAAAGACTCAACATTGAGCATCTGACCAAGATTGAAAGGACAGATGACTACATAAGGAAAGCAAGAGCAGGAGAGTTGGTTTTGAAGAATGCCTGCAAGGAGGCCAAAATTCAGAAGGCTAGGGCTGAGCATTATCTGGAGGAAAGCCATGCTAGGTGGATCAGGATCACCGAGGATCGTGCACAAGAGGACCAGACGACTCAGGCCAGGATTGAGCAGTTGGAGGCCAATGAGAAGAAGCAGCAGGAAGCTTTGTTGGCAGCTTAGAAGGAGATATCAGAATTGAAACTCCGGGCGGGGTTAAAGAGATCAAAGGATCAGGACAGACATAAGAAGCTGACTAATGCCCTTGCTACCAGGAACCTCCTCATTAGGACTGTTACAGAGCATCCAGTTGGTCCAGTGACGGAGGCCCTCCTGAAGGAAGTCAGGGAGGATGACTTTGGTTTGGATGACTTTGGTTTGGATGTTTGATTCCTTTTGCTTGTATTTCTTTCCTTTTAATGTACTTTTTCTTTTGACCCACCATGGGCATGTGTTGTGAACAGACTATGTATTTTTTATCATTTGTAATATATCAATTTGTTTTATTTTGGTGGGCTTTCTATCAACATCATCAAGCATTTCCTCGAGGTCTGGAAAGGTCAAAACCAAAGAACCAAACCGGATACCTTGGAAGACAAATAAGCATACTGCATTGCATACTAACATTTTCTTTGTTTTGTAGGTTGTTGTTTGTTATTTTGTTTCTCACTTTGTTGTGGTTTCAGGAAACATTGCTCGTCGCAGAGTGTTCCCTGTCAACCACACACACCGGTACCCAACGCGAAACAACCTTCCAGGCATTCAAATGGATCAGGTGCAGCAGGACCTGAATGAAGTAAGAAATCAAATGGCAAACGAAAGGGTTGAAATGAGAAACCAAATGACCCAGTTTATGGTTGTGATGACTGGCTTAGCTCAAAGCCAGGAGAGGCTGAGAGAGCTGGTAGAAAGGAAGACACCTGAAGAACCCCACCCTGGAACAGGAGGAACCAGCAATAATGAACGCGAGCAGCCTCGCATCGACCCACCAGAGTTCGGGCCCTATTTGAACCCAGATGTTAATATCCCAAGGAATATTCAAGGAAACACTGCTGCAGGCAGGATCTTGCAAGAAGATCCTCAGGAGGAGCAGTTCAAAGTTATTGGGGCTGGGGATGAGGTGTATGACCGAAGACTGGATGAGATTGCTGAAAAGTTGAGATCCTTGGAATCCCATAATTCTTTAGGCTTTGACGTAATGGATATGGGGCTGGTAGATGGGGTGAGGATTCCCCACAAATTCAAACCCCCATGCTTTGAAAAATATAATGGTACCTCCTGCCCGCGTACTCATCTGCAATCCTTCTTAGGGAGACTCAAGGCTTATACCATGGACGAGAAGTTATGGATGTTCTATTTTGAGGACAGCCTGACTGGAGCATCAAGAGAATGGTATTCGCATCTGACGAGGGCCACTATAAGATGTTGGAAAGACTTGGCCGAAGCCTTTATCCGACAATACCAGTACAACTTAGACATGGCTCCCAATAGAACTCTTCTAATGGACATGTCTCAGTCTTCAAGGTAAAGCTTTCGGGATTATGCTCAGAGGTGGAGACAGCTTGCTGCTGCTGTCCAACCACCTATGTCTGAAAGAGAAATGGCTGACATGTTTATGAACACCTTGCAGGGAACTTATATCGACAGTCTTGCTGCTTTCTCTTCCGCCAGTTTTACCGATGTAGTTATAGCTGGTGAGAGAATTGAGAGTCTTTTAAAGATGGGCAAAATCTCTGACAATGGTGCAAGTTCCTACAACAACCCCAGAAAACCTTTTTCAGGACCCCGAAGGGCGGGTGAAACAAATGTTATCCATGCAGGCAGGGGCAGACCCCAGTATTCTCACAGATCAATAGCAGTTGTTACTATCCTGGCTCCAGTTCCACAGCAACCACGTTTTCCTCAACAGCAACAACAACAACATCACTATCAGCAACAATCCTATTTTCCGCAACAAAGAACGTACAGCAATAACAACAACAACCAACAGCAACGCCCCTTTCAACAGAGGCCATCTCAGGTAAATAGGGTGATTGATCCCATCCATATGCCTTATGTCGCTCTACTGCCAAAACTTCTGAAGCTTAACCTGGTTGAGTTAAGGACGTTGGCTCCGCCAGATCCTCTCAACCTCCCGAAGAATTATGATGCTAATTCCAGGTGTGCCTTTCATTCCAACGCACCTGGTCACAATACCGAGAAATGTAGAGCCTTGCAAATGAAGGTTCAGGATTTGATCGATTCCAAAGCTCTCAATTTCGCACCTCCTCCGAATGTTAACAGGAATCATATGCCTAATCATGGTGGGCCCAGGATTAATGCCATAGAAGAGGACCAACCATCTGCATTGATTGATAATGTTACACAGATTCAAACACCGTTGGCAGAAGTCAAGGCTCAACTCTTAAAATGCCAGGTGTTCCCAGGCTGTGAGGCCTACTGCGAATCGTGCAGAATTGCCATTAATGGTTGTGAGAGGCTAAGGCTTGGCATAGATGGCCTCATCAGAGATGGAATCTTGAAAATTACCACAACGGCTCCTACAACATCAACAACTCTTCCTTCAGCAACAATGGATTCTCCTTCAACAGCAACAACAGATCCTCCTACAACAGCAACAACTATCATTCCCACTGATTCATCCACAACTCCAGAAATCACTCCATCCATTATTTCAACAGATCAGAGTTCAGCAACATTTACTTCTACAACACTAGCACCCATCTTATCAACGGAAACGCCTACAACACCAGCAAACATTAATGAATATGTTTCTCAAAATAAGATTGCCCAAGTTCTCAAAATATCACCTCATTTGCAAAATCCTTCGAAACTCTCAGCTTACATACTCAAACTCAAAACTTCTTTCACCAAATAACTCAGTATCACAAGAGGACCATTTCCCACCCTTAAAACAAGCCTAAAACCAAGCATAGCCAAAACACGATTGCTGACCAGCAAGAGTTCAAGCTCTCATTTCAGCCATTGCAAACTCCTTCCAAGCATCAAAGCTTCATCAGGAGGTCAAGGGGATTCATTTTGCACAAGAGAAGTGGCCAGAAGCTTCAAACTGAGAAAGCTTCACTTCAGGTAACCTCAAGAACAAATTTTCCATAAATCTCTTTTTAAGTTATAGAAATGTTCCCCATGTTCCCCTGATCGCACTGCACTTGTTATTTTTGAAAATGATCAAGTATTGAGCATGTATTGTACCTCTGAAATTTCTGTGTTATTTTCCGTTTGCGTTCGATTCTTGATTTTGAGTGAAAATAAATGGATTTTGATGGTTGAATCTTGTTTAGAGTTGGTAGAGGAGTGTTTCTGGAGAGTTTGGTGAGGTTTCATTGCGTATTGAGAGAGATAGGGTGGAGAGCTGGCCGGAGAAGATGACCGGAGGTCTTCTCCGGCCACCTGAAAGTAATTAAATGCTTAATTAGGGTTAGGGCTGAGTTTGAATGAGAACCCGTGGATTTGATCTACCCGCGTGTTTGGATGGCCTGGATTAATTGTTAAAACCCTAATTCTGTTTTAATTAAGTTTAATTAATTAATTAATGAAAATTAGCCCAGAGTGAATCCTGTCCACTCATTCACGCGCCAGTCAACACAAAAATCCCCAGTTTAAATCTAAACCATCAGATCAACTTACTTCTGTTTTTATTCAATTTTAATTCATATTTTCTTATTTATTTTGTACATTTTATTTAAAATAGCAAGAAAATTCCAAAAAATATTTTGTTCTGCATTTTTACTTCAAATAACTTTCTCAACTCAAAAATATTTTTATTTTTATTTTTTGCATTAAAAAATAATTTTTAAAACATTTAAATGTTTATTTTAATTAATTAATGATAATTAATTAATTAAAATATCTTTTAGGTTTCTAAAAAATCCCAAAAAATTCATATTGCATCTTTAAACATTTAGAGACATTGTCATACCATCCACACAATTTTTCGTTTTAGTTTTGAATCATCTTTGATAATTTTCTTGAATTTAAGGTTCATAAAATGCCTATTTTAGAACCCTAACTTCAAGAATTATTTTCTGCCTAACCAAGAATGGTATGACAATGGTTCTTTTTGCATTGATCTTCATTTGACATGTAGTTTCTAGCATAATTTTGTCACAAATTTCTTCTTCATTTTTGAATTGATTTGCATTTTTTCTCTTTAGGTACCTTCAAACCTTAGATAACTTAGAAAAATCATAACTTTCATTAGGTTAAGAGTTAGGTCTCCTCCTTTGGGGTGTGGTATCATATAGGTTTAGGGATCCTTTGATTGAATTTTTAATTTTTTATCTTGTCAATTGCTTTTGTTTTTGATTTTGCATCTCATGTTGCATGGAAACCCTAATTTCTCATCTTTATTTGCATACACCTTGCATATGCTTGCATTCATGAAGTTTCCATGACATTTTATGCATTCACATGACTTCTAAGACATCATAGGAAACATTAGACTCATGCTTGATCATTTCCTCATCCATTTGCCATGTTATGCATTCATTACATTCCATGAGCATTCATGAACTTTCATGCTTCTTTCATGCTTCATTTGCATTCTCATCACTTTTATGGTCATTCACAACTCTTGACTTACATTTGCATCATCTCTTAGCATCATTTACATCATAAATATGCTTCTGGTTTTGGTTTGCACCTTTGCATTCATTTCATTTCTTTCTCTTATGCTAACTTTTCAGGTGGAAAGAACTTTGAGAAGTGAATTTGCCTTCACTTCTCACAATCTTTTCTCATCTCTCTTATGCATTCATTGCTGCATTTTACTTTTGCTTTAGAGTGAGCTTGCTCATTCATGTTACTCCTTAACTTTCTTTCTCCAAGTAACTTATCTTCTTAAGTGAAGTAAGTTAGCTTGTTTCTTCTGCTTCTCCTCCTTTCATCTGCTTCTTCCTTGGTGGCTTTTCTTGAAGATCTCTTGCAAGCCTCATAAACCCTAGGAACACCCAAGCATGTTAACAATTAGGGTTTGATTAGTCCCCCCATTAGTTTTACCTTTGTGTCATCTTTTGTGTCTCTCTTCTCATCTCATAATCAAAGACTAAACCTTTAAGGTTTTAAGGCTTTGTGATTAAGATTATGCCTGCATCCTTCTCTTAGGATGGAGTGCATAACTTTAATCCTAAGTGTTAAACCCTTAATGTGTTTAAATATCTTAATCAATTCACCTAATAATCACTAAGACAATAAGCTTGTAACTTGGGCCTTGCATTAGGGTTCTAATTCTTCCTTAATTGGTTAAGAAGGATTAACCCTAGTGTTAATGGACAAGTCCCCCTCAACTTGTCTTACAAACCATAAAATTCACTTCTTAATCTTACCATTAACTAAAATCCACTTTAATAAAGGCTTAATTGTCATGAGGTTAATCCCTAATCATGGATTAAGTTGAGGTATCTTCATCAGCTCAAATGATCTCATCTATTATCCTTCTATTAGGATGGTGTAATGGGTCCATTAAATCCTTGATTATGGCTTAAACTCATTACTTAACACTAAACAAAAAATCCAAAAAACATCTAAATAATCACAAGTAGGTTAATGATCTTAATCCTACACCATGGTGATTAAGTGTGAGGTGCTTACTTCATACTTAAGGTATTCTCATTACCCCTAATCAGAGGGAGGATGTGATGAGTTCACTAACCCTTGGTTTAGGCTTAAACTCATTTTCTTATGACAAACACAAAAGCAATAAAAGATTGAAAACATCAAAAACAAACAATAATCGTCTCCTCCGGGATTCTTTTCTCACCTCATTCACTCACAAACGAGAACTTGCTTCTTCTGTCTAATGCAAGACAGTTAGCACCTGAGCCAGACAGGTCATAGACTTGAGCATAGTCAAGCAAGCAGTTCACAAGTCAATTTATCTTTCAGTCTCTTTGAGTCGAACTACGGTGTTCTGACTTCCTCATTGCACAAGAGGATATGTAGGCATAACTTAACTGTTATCGAACAAAAGTCTCTGTATATTCCCCCTCCTCCAGCATTATTCTTTAAGCCTCATTCCTGAGCAATTCACTTCATTTTCCAGCACTAACACCTGTACATTCTTTTCTAGCTTTTGCACACAGACAGAACTGACACTACCCCTTTAAACACAAATCTTTTAAGCGTGGATCCCGTCGAGTACGACGGACAATCTGGGTGCTAATACCTTCTCAGGTTGTAACCAACCCCCTTTCTTAGTTTCTCTGGTTCGCGACCGTCTTGTCCATGTCTTTTCTTAGGTTTATGCAGCATTACCTTTCCTTGGGGATAAAAATGCCTAGTTGGGGACTCTATTCACTTCATCTTCATTTCCTCTTTCGCCGACCGTTCGCGTCTGTACCCTATCTGACCTATGTGTCATTTGGTGGGAGCGACAGTTACCATCTACTATAATCCAGTACAAGTTCCAGAACCAGCTAAAGTGTCACCTGTGATATTTACCACTCTTGGACCAATTCCGTACCAAAGTGACAAAGTCGTCACATGGTGTTATGGGGCCGAAGTTTACTGTAATGGTCAAAAGAGGGATGTGCCATCCTCCAGTTCAATTCATCACCAAGTTGAGAATGCTGGAGTTGGAGGGTTCACAAGGAGTGGGAGACTATTCGCGCCTGAAACATTAAGAAATAGTGTTGTGCCACCAAGGGACAATGCAGAGGCTCAAGCCAAAGCCAGGGGCAAGCAGCCTGTGATGAATGATGCTCATGCACTAACGTTGGATCCTGATATCACTTTCGACAAAGAATCAGAAGAATTTATGATAATCATTAAAAAAATCGATTACAAAATAGTTAATCACCTGCAACAAACTCCCTCTAAGATTTTAATCTTGTCCTTGTTGATGTGTTCAGACTCACATAGAAACGCTTTGCTAAGGATTTTAAACAATGCCTATGTACCACGGGACATATCAGTAAACCAGCATGGGATGGTGGTGTCAAGTGTGAACGCCAGCCATGGTTTAGGGTTTACAGATATGGATCTGACCACTGAGGGATGCATCCACAATCGAGCTCTACACATTTCTATGGAATGTAAAGGAGTTGTGTTCTCTCATGTACTTATGGACACAGGATCATCCCTGAACATACTTCCAAAGAAAGCACTGATTAAGTTGGACTATGACAGGGTGGTGCTCAAACCCAGCGACTTGGTGGTCTGGGCGTTCGATGGCTCAAAAAGGTCTGTCTTCGGAGAGGTAGAACTACCAATCAAGGTAGGACCACGGGTTTTCAATACTACCTTTTATGTTATGGATATCCAACTAGCGTACAGCTATTTGCTGGGGCAGCCCTAGATACATGCAGCAGGGGCTGTGTCTTCAACCCTCCACCAGAAGCTCAAATTCGTCTGGGAAGGACAGATCGTTATAGTGTGCAAGGAAGAAGACATCTTCATCATTCACTTATCCTTGTTCAAATATGTAGAGATGGACGGAGAGATTGTTGAGACTCCTTGTCAGGCCTTCGATCCAGTCATAACCGAAGGTACATCATCATCAGCTGCTCTTTTTTAGGATAAAAAGAAGGGTGCATCCATCTCATCCTACAAACAAGCCTTGGAGGTTGTGGAATCAGGTACAAATGAGGGTTGGGGCAAAATTATTGAAGTCCCGAAGAAAGAAGATATGTTTGGGGTTGGATATAACCTTGACCAGTCAATGCCAAGTCAGAGCGCAAGAGGTCAGAAAGTCCCGATTTCTTTCACGAGTGCAGGATGGGTTGACCATGGCAGCATATGTGCGACGCAAGATGAAACGGTTGATAGTGATTGTGAAATGGACGAGTGGATAAAGCCTTGTTCCCCAGGTGTGCAACTCAGCAAGTAGTCATCTGAATCAATCGTCTCGATCACTCAACCAGAAGAGTAATAGTTTTATGTTTCTATTCTTTTGTATGAAAGCTCTATGTCTTTCCCGGGGCATAGTAGCTCATTGTAAGGGTTCATTTTTTCATAGTGCAATAACAATCATCAATAAAGTGGAAGTTTTTGGCATTAACTCATGTTGTTCCCTGTCTTTCACTTTATTTTTATTTTAAAGTAAATGGCAATGTTTTTCATGTCTCTTTCTTTCTAAAATCTAGCATGAATCATCATTCATGCAGATGTACCCCATCGGGTCTCATCAGTGACGATCTTGCTATGGCTCGATATGACTTCGACAATCCAATATACCTAGTCGACAAGGAAGGTGAAAAAGATTGTGAATTACCCAAAGAATTAGCCAGATTGCTCAAGCAAGAGGAGAGGGTGATTCATTCGCACGAAGAGGCCATTGAAGTGGTGAACTTGGGTACAGAAGAGGACAAGAAAGAAATCAAGATCGGGGCTGCATTGGAAGAATTTGTAAAGATTCGTTTGATTTCCATGCTCCGAGAATATGTTGACATCTTTGCCTGGTCCTACCAGGATATGCCAAGGTTGGACACCAATATCGTGGTGCACAAGCTGCCGCTCAGAGAAGATTTCCCGCTGGTAAAGCAGAAACTGAGAAGAACTCAACCTGACATGGCTATCAAAATCAAGAGGTTCAGAAGTAGTTTGATGTCAGATTCTTGGTTGTGACAAGTTATCCTTCGTGGGTTGCAAATATTGTATTATTTCCTAAAAAGGATGGAAAGTTCAGAATGTGTGTGGATTATCGAGACTTGAATTGGGAGAGCCCCAAAGATGACTTCCCGCTGCCACATATTGACGTGTTAGTTGTCAACACTGCCCAATTTTCTGTGTTTTCCTTCATGGATGGTTTCTCAAGCTACAATCAAATCAAGATGTCGCGAGATGACATGGAGAAGACAACCTTCATTACCCCATGGGGCACCTTCTATTACAAAGTAATGCTGTTTGGATTGAAAAATGTTGGAGCAACATACCAACGAGCAATGGTGACTCTATTCCATTACATGATTCATCACGAGATCGAGGTCTACGTCAATGACATGATTGCAAAGTTACAAACAGAAGAGGAACATTTAGTCAACCTAGCCATGTTATTTGATAGGCTTCGGGAGTTTATATTGTGGTTAAACCCGAACAAGTGCACATTCAGGGTGCGTTCGGGAAAGCTGTTGGGCTTTACTGTTAGTGAAAGGGGGATTGAGGTCGACCCTGCGAAAGTAAAAGCAATTCAGGAGATGCCTGAGCCAAGAACGGAGAAAGAAGTATGTGGCTTCTTAGGGATGTTGAACTACATTGCACTATTCATCTCTCACCTAACAACTACATGTGAACCTATTTCAAGCTAATGAGGAAGAATCAGGCCATCAGGTGGAATGATGACTACCAATTAGCCTTCGACCAAATCAAGGAGTATCTGCAAGAACCTCTGATTCTCATACCTCCAGTGCAGGGGAGACCTTTGATTATGTACCTCAATGTGCTCGAGGGATCAATGGGTTGTGTACTGGGTCAGCAGGACGAGTCTGGTCGAAAAGAGCACGCAATCTATTACCATAGCAAAACGTTTACCGACTGTGAGACATGATACTTCCTGCTCGAGAAAACTTGTTGTGTTTTAGCATGGACTGCTCGCCAAATAAGACAGTACATGCTAACTCATACCACTCTATTGATTTTTAAGATGGACCCCGTTAATAGGGATCGAGGAAGTAATTGGTTTGATAACTTTTTTCACAAAGGTCAAGCTGCCCTATATACCTCGAGACGAGAACCAGTTTGCTGATGCTTTGGCAAATTTATCCTCCATGATCAAGGTTCACTAAGAGAATTATGTGCCCAAAACCAAGGTGTCTCGTCCGGAAAGACCGGCATATGTTTTGTCATTGATGGTGTCAATGATGACAAACCCCGGTACTATGATATCAAGTGCTTTCTGAAATATCAAGAGTACCCAGCAGGGGAATCCAGTAAAGACAAGAAGACCCTTAGGAGGTTGGCAGGCGGGTTCTTCTTAAACTAGGATGATATGCTCTATAAACGGAAGTTCGACATGGTCTTGCTCACATGCGTGGATAGACACGAAGCAGACATGTTGATGCAAGAAGTTCACAAAGGCTCCTTCGGTACCCATGTTAGAGGACATGCTATGGAAAAGAAACTTCTGAGGTCGGGGTACTATTGGATCACCATGGAATCCGCTTGCTGTAAATACTCCCGCAAGTGCCACAAGTGCAAATTTACGCTGATAAAGTGCATGTGCCTCCAAATCTGTTGAGTGTCATGTTGTCACCTTTGCCCTTCGCCATGTGGGGCATTGATATGATTGGCAAGATCGAGCCAACTGCTTCTAACGGTCACCGCTTCATCCTAGTTGCCATAGACTACTTCACAAAGTGGGTTGAGGCAATGTCATATGACAAAGTCACCAAACAAGTGGTAGCCGGTTCATCAAGAGGGATGTCATTTGTCGATATGGAATTCCCGAAAGAATCATTACTGACAATGGTTTTAACCTTAATAATAAGATGATGTCAGATTTGTGTCGGGATTTCAAGATCGAACATCATAACTTTTCGCCGTATCGCCCAAAGATGAATGGCACCATCGAGGCGGCCAACAAGAACATAAAAAAGATTATGCAAAAGATGATTGTGATGTACAAAGATTGGAATGAGATGTTTCTGTTTGCATTGCATGGATACCAAACATTTGTGCGCACCTCAACCGGGGCAACCCCGTTCTCGCTTGTGTACCGTATGGAGGTAGTCCTACCGATCAAAGTCGAGATTCCTTCTTTGAGGATAATGATGGACATCAAACTTGACGAAGCTGAGTGGCTCCGATCCAGGTACAATCAGTTGAGCCTCATTGAAGAGAAACGCCTAGCAGTTGTATGCCATGGACAGTTGTATCAACGGCGAATGAAACGGGATTTCGACTAGAAAGTACGGCCTTAAAGCTACATACTTGACGACTTGGTGCTGAAAAAGATCCTTCCTCCTCTAACAGACCATAGGGGCAAGTGGACACCCAACTATGAAGGTCTATTCGTGGTTAAAAAGGTCTTCTCGGGCGGGCCCTTAATGTTAACAACCATGGATGGTGAAGACTTTTCTTCCCCTGTCAACGCATACGCAGTTAGAAAATACCTCGTATTAAGAGACCCACTGGACAAAAAACAGAATAAGAGTCCAGGCAAAAATGGGGCATCCCAGTGAGCCAAAAACAGAATAAAAGGCTCGGGCAAAAATTAGGGGAAAATATTTGAAAAAATGTACACCCGTTGAGTTGAAAAGCCACATTGGACAGCTCAGGCAAAAAAGGGTATCCCGGTGGATTGAAAACCCGAAAGGGCGATCCATGCAAAAGAGTGACAAAAATAAACAACTGCGATCTACGAGATCTGTGATTCGTCATTTGCAATCAAGGGTAATACGAGGGTTGAGAATTAATTCAATCGTCTTCCTCAAAAGCGAAGCATGCAGGGAGTCTTGAGGACATACAAGTCATAGTCGGGTCAGATCTTGATGTGATTTGACTTTCACATTGCCATTAAGATAGTTTATTTTCCTTTTGTGCAATTTCCTCTTTTCAGGGATTGCTTCCCGGTGTAATGCATATTCATGGCCATTGCTCAATCAATAAAAGTGAAATTTCATTCAATTTGCTCACATGTGTTTTTGTTTTTCATCTACCATTATTTGATTGCAAAAACGTCCAACAAATTGTGATAAATATTGCATTGCAAATACATGAATGCTTTATAACACATGCAGGAGAATAAAAACATTTGACATATATCTGATGTGTTGAGTAACAAGGATGGTGACTCAGACCATGACCCTAGGGCATGCAGGCCAAACTAATTCTCATTTGCAGGTACTATCAATTGTGTTCATTAACATGCAGATACAGGTGTCGCAAGCAAAGCCATTGCCAACACAGAACTTCAGGAAGCCATTCCCCAGCAGATCATTGAGCAAGATTCCTCAGCAAGTCTCGTTAGAATATCTCTTTTCCAGTAGAGCAGCAAGAAGAAGTTTGGTAATTCTCAAGCATAAGGATACCACCATTTCTCATCCCCAGCATGAGGCTCTTCTTACCTCTCATTTCCAACGAGAGACAACCAAAACTCTTGTCTTCAGTAGGAAGTACTACGCCAAAAATAGCATTTCGCAGCACACAAAAGACAGCGCTTTTAATGAAAAACGATGCTATAGGTCAATTGAAAATTCGCTCAAGAAAGCGCTCTCTAAAGGGCACATTAGACAGTGTTTTCTAAAAGCGCTTTCCAAGGTGACCACTTTAGATAGCGCTTTCACCTTAAGCGCTTTCTAAAGTGTAAATTAAGAAATCACTTTATTTTAAATTATTTTACAAAAGACCTATAAGAGCACTTTATAACAAAAGCGTTGCCTTTTGTGTTTGGTACAAATATACTGAACCATGTAAAGAATCACAAAATATGACAAAATGGGGTATCAACCCACGCCCTTTAGGTAGGGAAAGGAATATTAAATTATATTAATATATCAAATTATATTTAATATATTTAAATCATATTAAATTAAATTTTAATTTATTTTAATTTATTTTAAATTATATTTATAATTATTCAAATATATGTTTTAAATACAAACATTTTAATTTATTAAAATTATATTTAAATATATTAAAACTATATTAATATATAATTTAAAATATATTTAAAAATTATATTAATATATCAAAATATAATTCATATACTTAAAATTATATTAATATGTCAAAATATTTTTTTAATATATTCAAATAATATATTTAAATAATATATTCAAATATATATAAATTATATTCAAATAATATATTCAAATATTTTTTAATATATTCGAATAATATATTCAAATATACAAATATATTTTTTTAATATATTCAAATAATATATTTAAATAATATATTCATTAATATATTTAAATATATAAAATATGTTAATTAATATATAAAATTTTATTAATTTATCAAAATATAATTAATATATTTAAAATTATATTAATATATCAAACTTTTATTTTAATATATTCAAATAATATATTAATATATTCAAATAATATATTTAAATATTTAATATATATAATTTAAAATATATCAATTGATATATAGAAATTATATTAATATATAATTTAAAATATATTAATTAATATAAATAAATTATATTAATATATAACTTAAAATATATTAATTAATATATAGAAATTATATTAATATATAATTTAAAATATATTAGTTAATATATAGAAATTATATTAATATATATCTCAAAATATATTAATTGACATATAGAAATTATATTAATATATAATTTAAAATATATTAGTTAATATATAGAAATTATATTAATATATAATTTAAAATATACTAATTTATATATAGAAATTATATTAATTAAATATATATATGGAAACTTATATTATATATATTTAATGTGAATTAAATAAATGGATTAGGGCATAGTACCGCTGGTCTAGGAGGTTTATCTTAATGCTTTGGGTCTGGGTTCGAATCCCCCTCGCCCCAGACTCATATATAATTTAATATATATCAATTAATATAGAGAAATTATATTATCATATAATTTAATAAATATCAATTAATATATAGAAATTATAATTAATATATAATTTAAAATATATTAATTGATATATAGAAATTATATTAATATATAATTTAAAATATATCAATTGATATATATAAATTATATAGAAATTATATTAAAATATACTAATTGACATATAGAAATTATATTAATTAAATATATATTGAAAGTTATATTATATATATTTAATGTGAGTTATATAAACGGATGAGGGCGTAGTACCGCTGGTCAAGGAGGTGTATCTTAATTCTTTGGGTCTGGGGTTCGAATCACCCTCGCCCCAGACTCATTTTAATTTTTTTTTATATTTTCTACCTTAGAAAGCGCTTTTATTAAAAAGCACCCTCTAAGGTTATTTATTAAATATTTTATTTTATATTATTTCAGAGACCTTATAAAGCGCTTTTTCCTAAAAGCGCCCTGTAAGGTAAAACTTAAAAAAGACATTAGAAAGCGCTTTTTATAAAAAGTGCTCTCTAAAGCCAATCATTTTATAAAATACAAAATATTTTTAATCATTTTCTGATTCAGAAACCAGAATCGTTGTCGTTACTAAACCCTTTCTTGCTTATGTTGCGAACATTTTCTTTGATCGTGCTTCTCATTGCTGCTCATTGCTGAAGTTTATCGTTGCTTCGTCGTTCTCATTGTTCGTTCGTTGATGATACTATTCATTGTCCGTTCTCATTTTTGCTCATTATTCGTTCTTTCTCATTGTTGAGGTACGTCGTTGCTCATTGTTCATTCTTGCTGATACTATTCATTGTAGTTGTTGTTGTTGTCGTTCTTGATGATGTTGTGTTGAAGAAAACCAGTTATGTTGTTGTCATTCTTGATGATGTTCTTGCTGATTTTATGTTAAAGAAACTATACAGTAGAGTTCTATATTGTAGAATTGTATTGATGATATTCTTGCTGATTTTGTTGTCATTTGATATTGAAAGTGTGGTGTCCATTGAAAAAACTCCTTAAAGTAGAGTCCTATATTGTAGAACTATATTGATGATGTTCTTGCTGATTTTGTTGTCATTTGATATTGAAAGTCCTTAAACTATACAGTAGAACTTTCAAATGTGTATACAATGAGTAACATTATTTTGCTATCGGAGAGATTGATGTCAATAATTTAATAATTAATTTATAAAGACATCTTCAAGTAACTATAATTATATCACTCTCACGAGTTTCTCAAATTAATTATGAGTTATCGTTCTTTAAACATGTTAGAACGAGAAGTTTAGGAACCACTATCTTATTTACTTGATGATATTGTTGTTGTTTTCGTTCTTTATGATTGATTTGTATATTAAGAGACGGTATCAACTTCTAATAATCTTCATTTTGTATGTAAATTAAAGGTAGATTTTTAGGTGAGGTCTAGAAGTTGTTTACATCTAGATTTTGAGGTGAGGTCTAGAAGTTGTTTACATCTCTACAGGTATATTTGCTTTTTTTATTTTTATTTTTGTTTTTGTTTAGTTTAATTAGTGTAACTACGGATAAGAAATAGATGAATTCAAATCAATTGACGAAAGAGTATGAGAATGGGGTCAAGGAATTTGTTAAGTTTGTTGTTGCGCACGTCGAAGACCCAAGTCGAATGAAATTCCCTTGCTTGGATTGTTGTTTTGTGGATCGGGTTAACGCGAGTCAGTTGTTATCACATTTACTGAGGCATGGAATTGATCGAAGTTATACATGTTGGGATTTTCATGGTGAGAAAAGTAAGGGGATGTTGAACCGGAGGATAATACGACCTATGCTTCAAACGACAATGGCACAGATACATATGATTATGATCGAGTCGAAGAGATTGCAGAAGCACTTGAAGATGATCTTAAGGATTGTCCTCAAATGTTTGAGAGGTTGGTAAGCGATGCAGAGAAACCGTTGTATAATGGTTGCACTAAATTCACAAGTTTGTCTGCGGTATTAAAGTTGTACAACTTAAAGGCGGGCAATGGATGGTCGAATAAAAGTTTCACAGAGTTATTGGCCCTTATGAAAGATATCCTTCCAGAGGATAATGTTCTTCCTAATCGAACATATGAGGCCAAAAAGATGTTGTGCTCTATTGGCATGAGCTATGATAAGATACATGCTTGTCCAAACGATTGCGTCTTGTTTCTAAACGAGTATGCATCGTTAAATGAGTGTCCTAAATGCGGTGTCTCCCGATATAAGAAGAAGTTGTCTCCAGGAAAAGTCTTATGGTATTTTCCTATAATTCTGAGATTCAAACGTATGTTTCATAGTGAAACTGATTCAAGACACTTGACTTGGCATGCAGATGAAAGAATTATTGATGGAAAGTTTTGACATCTGGAAGATTCACCACAGTGGATGAAAATTGATGATGATTATCATGAATTTGGAAAAGAAGTAAGAAACCTTCGTTTGGCATTATCCACTGATGGAATGAACCCACACGGTCTTCAAAGTATCTCACATAGCATTTGGCCTGTGATTTTAATGATTTATAACCTACCTCAATGGCTATGTATGAAGCGTAAGTACATGATATTATCTATGTTAATTTTTGGGCCTAGACAACTAGGGAATGACATGGACGTTTACTTGGCACCCTTAATCGAATATTTAAAGTTTTTGTGGGAGAACGGTGTGGAGGTTTATGATGGGTATAGGAAAGAAAGTTTCAACTTGAGGGTGATGTTGTTTGGCACAATTAATGATTTTCCAGCATACGGAAATCTATCAGGGTACAACATTAAAGGTCAATGCGTGTGTCCTATTTGTGAAGATAAAACAAATTCGACGTAATTGGAGTTTGGTCAGAAGAATGTCTTTCTCAGTCATCGTAGATTCTTACATTCGAGACATCACTACTGTGGGTGGAGAAAAGCCTTCAATAGAGACACATAACAACGTAGAACTCCACCTATATTGATAGGTGATCAAATTTTTGAAAAGGTGAAAAACGTGAATGCTCAGTTTGGCAAGCCTTTTGCACATACACTTGTCAAGAAAGGGTGGAAGAAGAGGTCAATTTTTTTTTGAACTGTCATATTGGAAGTCTTTGTATGTAAGACATTTTCTCGATGTTATGCATATTGAAAAAAATGTGTTTGACAGTGTTATTGATACGTTACTCAATATACCTGGAAAGTCTAAGGATGATCTTAAATTAAGAAAGGACTTGGTAACGATGGGGATAAGAACTGAATTAGGACCCGTGAAGAAAGGAAACCGAAAATATCTACCACCTGCTGCATATACTCTATCTAGAAAGGAGAAAAAGATATTGTGTAAGTTTCTAAGTGAAGTTAAAGTTCCAGAAGGATAATCTTCAGATATTAGAAGACTTGTGTCCATGAAAGACCTCGGGTTAAAGAGTTTGAAGACGTATGACTGCCATGTTATAATGGAACATTTTCTACCAATAGGTATACGTTCTATTCTTCCTGAAAAAGTAAGAAGTGCAATAACTAAATTTTGTTTTTTCTTCAAGTCAATATGCAGTAAGGTGATCGATCCTACGATCTTACCAACATTGCAAAACGAAATAGTTATTACTTTATGTGATCTTGAAATGTAATTTCCTCCCTCCTTTTTTGACATAATGGTTCATCTAGTTGTTCATCTGGTGAAAGAGACACAATTGTGTGGACCGGCTTATATGAGATGGATGTACCCTGCTGAACGTTATATGAAAATATTAAAAGAGTATGTGAAAAACTGAAGTCGACCAGAGGGTTGTATTGTCGAACGATACATTGTTGAAGAAGCGATTGAATTTTGTACTGAATATTTGTCCAATGTACAATCAATTGGACTCCCCGAATCTAATGTTGTCGGAAAAAAGCAGGAAAAAAGCTAATTGGGAATGAAGTTGTGACAATATCAAGGGTCGAACAGGATCAAGTGTATTTGTATGTTCTGCACATTGAGAATGAAGTTGAGCCGTATGTTGAAATGCACAAAGATGTTCTACGAGGTTTAAATACGAATAGAAATGAGAATTGGATAGTACGAGAGCATAATCGAAGTTTCATACCTTAGTTTAAGAGTAACATTTTCGAAAGGTATTATTAAGACCTCGCTTCAATAACAGAAAGATTAAGATGTTTAGCATATGGTCCAAGTTTGGTTGCGTTTTCTTATAGCCCATATGCAATTAATGGATACACATTTTATACCAAAGAACAAGATGATAAAAGTACAATGCAAAATAGTGGTGTCACTGTGGTAGCTGAAGCAATGCACATTTCAAGTGTGAAAGACTTAAACCCCAAATTTGCAAATCTGTCATATTTTGGGGTTATTGAGCGCATTTGGGTGTTTGATTATGAGAAGTTTCATATTCCTATATTTCGTTGCAAGTAGGTTGAAAACAATAATGGTGTATGAATGGATAAGTCGTGATTTTTGCAAGTGGCTCTTAATAGGGTGGGATACAAAGATGAGACTTGTATTCTTGCCTCTCAAGCTAAACAAGTGTTCTATGTTAATGTTCTGACAAGTACAAAGTGGTCTATAGTGCTTTTATCGAACAAAGTACTTGATGATAACATTGGAGATCAAGGTGATATTGGTGTAGATATTGAATCATTGACTAGAAAAGATCAAGGTGATATTGAATCATTTACTAGAAATGATCATAATGAGGGTATTTGGATTAATCCAGCCGTCTGTGTTGTTAAGAGATAGGTAGAACATATTCCAACCAAGAAAAGAAAGAGACGTGCCTAAAAAAGGTACTAATGTCTAGTAATTGATTATAGATTATGAATTTAGATTTGTCATTTAAATTTTGGATTTTAGATTTGTCATTATAATTTGACATGTTATATCATTCGATGGACTATAGATTATGGATTTTAGATTTGACATGTTGAATTTTAGATTTGTCATTATAATTTGTCATTTAATTTTTTTTCTTTCTTTCTTACAGGTATAATGGCTAGTAATGAGGAAGACGCACACGGGACACATGAGACATCCGAGACACACGAGACACATGATGCAAATGAAACTCAAGAAAAAGCTTTGAATGTAGAAAGTGAAATAAAATGTGGAATAACAATTATGAGGTCAATTCATCGTGCTAGAGACAAAGGGGTGAAATTTGATGTACATTGGAGCGATGAGGACCAGCTAATTGAGCCTAACGGTTCAATGTTGGCTTCATACATTGGTTCACTTGTCTGCCAGCACATTCCAATTACCAGTGATGATTGGAGGAAACCATTATTGAAAGCTGGTAAAGATAAGATATGGAGTGAGATACAGGTACTTGATTACCAAACATGATTGATGTGTTATTAGATTTCTTTTGACTTATACTAACACACTTATACTAACACATTTTATGTTTATATGTGTATATGTTTTTTGTAGAGGTCCTTTAATATTGATGAAAGCCGCAAAAAGTATTGTCTCCAATTGGCCGGAAAGAGACATAGGGGGTTTCGAGCCTTATTATCAAACAAATATCTAAGGTATGATCAAAAACGTTTGTTGAAGCAGAACTTCCACCATTGTATGCGGATTTGATTACACCGGAAGAATGGAAAGCTTTTGTAGCCAAACAGAAAAGCGAAAAATTCAATGTAAATTTAATTATCTTTTAATTTCATGTCACTTAATTGTATTATATATTTGTTTATCTTTGAATTAGTTTGTTTTGATATGCCTTAAACTTGTTTATCTAGGATTTGAGTGCCACTAATCGCAAAAGAGCCTCAAAACGCGCATATCCATACAGAAAAGGCCGAAAGGGATATGCACGCTTACAACAACAAATGGTAACTATATATAAATGATATGATATTATTAATTGTCTCAATATGTTATAATTGACGATCTTATTATTTTTTCTCAATTTGTACTTGGAAGAGGAGAAAAGTGCAGAAAAATCTCTTCCGAAACATGTTTTGTGGAAGGCTGCTCGTGTGGGAAAGAGTGGAGTTCCTGGTGAAGACGTTCAGCAAGTTTATGAGAAATGTGTAAGTATAACATTATGTCTTTAATCCCCACTAATAATTTTTTATTTGTTAATGAATTTCAGGAGAGTCTATCTAAATCCTTAACCATAGGTGAGGATCAGGATTGCAGGAGCATTCTTAGTCGAGTACTAAATATTCCTGAGTATTTCGGTCGAGTCAAGGGTAAAGAATTTGGTGTGACGCCCTCTTCCTTGTATAAGCAACCAAAAAGAAAAAATCCTAGCAATCAATAAGTTATGAAAATATTGGAGGAACTTAAGGCGCAAGTCAGTGTATTGCAAAAGGATAAAGAGATGTATGAGGCGTCTAAGCGCAGTTCCTGGTTGAAAGATACTAGTGACAAAGCTAGTATCAATTGTGAAAATAAAATTATTGAGGTAATTATAGCTCATATTTATCTTAATTAAATTAACACTTTTATTTCAATTAACCTTTACACACATTAACAATTATGCTTTCACTATTGCTTCAGGGCATTTCCTCTTGTCAGTTGTATTTGTCGTTACCGACTTATCGTATGGTTGGCAAAGGAAAGGTGTATAACAGAGCGGGAGAGTTACTTCACCATAATCCGCTCCCTCATGGATGTCAGAAAGTGTCAGTTGATATTGCTGTAGATATGGGTGCGACACTACCTATACCTAACACAGTTACAGAGATAACATTGTTGGGAGAGGCTTTAGGCTCGTTTGTTACATGGCCGACATTATCATAGATGATGAGGTAAGTTAAAATCATTACACTTAGAATTCAAATGTCAATTTTGAACCATTGTTAAAATCATTTTGAACCTTACGTACATTTTTTTTGCAATATGGTAATTTTAGAATCCTACAAAACCCCCCATCTAAAAGGCTTTTTCCGGAAAAAGAGTCGGTTGCATCACAAAAAAGAGAGGTACATTTAAAGTGTTATTCTATGATCTAGATTCAAACGTTTTATGATTTTCTACTTTACCTAACTTATATGATTGTTAGGTTCCTTCTGCTCAAGCTTCACAAGTTCCTTCTGCTCAATCTTCAAAAGTTCCTCCTTCTCAAGCTTTAAAAGTTCCTCATGCTCAAGCTTCAAAAGTTTCTCCTGCTCAAGCTTCACAACAGGTCGAGAGCAAGAAAAAGGTTCCTGCAAGAAGAACTGTTGCAACTCGCTTTCGGTCGTGTCTTGATACACTTGTGTCAGTATCAGATGTGATGCAAGGTTGTATTCGTCAAATAGATTTGGACGAATGTGTTTTTGGTTTTCCTCATTCAGAGATAATCAGAATAGAGGATATTGAGCAGATTCTCAAGCATCAAACATTAGGCATCGGTGTTATGCATGCCTACATCTGGTACTCCGATCAATCTATTATTTATTTACTTGAACAATTTATTGGAACATTTCAATGAAAATAGTCTAATGTCTATTATTTGTTTTTATTTAAGGTACTTGTATGACAAACTCATGCACGGGTCGTAATTTTCAAACTGATTCTGTTTCCTTGCTTCCATTAGTGTCAACTGTGCGACAATTGGTTTGAATGCGGATACAGTAAGACAATACTTAGTTGACTGATACATGGCATCCAATACAGAAACTTTGTTTTTTTACCGTATAATACTGAACACAAGTAAGATTGTCATTCTAATTTCATTCTAATCTTTGTATCTTTTGCGTATAAGTTATCTATCTAAACTTTTGTTATATTTTATAGTGGACACTGGTTGTTGGTTACCATTAATCCTACAAAAGAAGTGGTCTATTATTTGAATTCAATGGAGCATGATTGGTCAACATATCCGAGTATGAAGGAAGTGGTTGATACGTAAGTGAGATTGTTCGAAAAATTCGTGTGTATTTGTATATATAATTATTTCTGTGAGATTGTTCTAAATTTACGTTTTTCTTTTATAGATCTATACTAGTGTACCGAGCACAAAGAGATTATTGAGTTGCACGGGCTAAAGCAAACATTATTCCATGGATCCATGTGCAGGTAATTAGTTTAATTTTCATAATATTACTTATTAGTGATGCTGCTTGATAAAACAAATTTGTTTGTCTATGTGTAGTGTCCTCAACAGAAAAATGGCATAGATTGCAGGTACTACGTTTTGAGGTTCATGAGATAAATCATTCAATTGGATCAATTAGAGATTCCTAATTAGGTATGCATAGATTTATAACTTAGGATTTATTTTAATATCGTATATTATGCATATTAGCGGATATTAACTAATTAATGCATATTTTGTTTTGTTATGTAGTACTTTGAAGAATTTGCGTGTCCTCATTATACGGCCGCAAAAATTGGTGAAATTATGGAGGAATTGAGTGAATTTATTATAGAAAAAAGAATAATTTAAGGTATGTATAGGTTTATATTGTGGTATATATGTACATGACTTGTGGTGTAAATGAATTGGTTTGGAATGGATAGAAATGAATTGGTTTAAGGTATATATATATATAGTTTCCGGTGATAAATACCGATAATATTGAGATTGTTTATATTGGTTTGAAATGGATAGAAATAAATTGGTTTATATAAATGATGAAATGGTTTGAAAAAATGGTTTGGAATGGTTTATAATAATGTGAATTATACTGGTACAATTTAGAATTGGTTTATACTGGTATTGTGCCTAAAACAAGCATTTACAGGTTCTGCGTATAAAAATGGAAGAAATGGGATGTTTTGAAAAAAAATCATTAAAATTATAGGTACACTTTAGAGAGCGTTTTATCTTAAAAGCGCTCTCTAAGGTCCATAATAGAAAGCGCTTTCTCCTAAAAGCGCACTCTAAAGTGATACAAAAAATAAAATAAAAATTATAGGTAGCCTTTAGAAAGCGCTTTTCAATAGCGCTCTCTAATGAGGGACCAAAGAAATCGATTTTTTCATAAAAGCGCTCTCTAAAGTAATGTAAAACTAATTATTAAAATTTTAAACGTATACAATAGAAAGCGTTTTAAAAGCGATGTCTAATGGCATAGCTTAAAGAGCACTTTTTAAAGAAAAAGCGCTTTATAAGGCCTACTTTAGAAAGTGTTTTTTCTTAAAAAGCATTCTCTATTTGGGGCCTTTTAAAGTGCTTTTTCCTTTAAAAAAAACGTTGTTTTTACCTAAGACAGTGCAACCTTTTACAGCGCTTTAAAGCGCTCTCTAAGGTCAAAAAAAGCACTCTCTAAGCCTTGTTTTCCCGTAGTGAAGTATCCTCTCTGATGTTTTCCATCATCCCCGGTAGATTTGTAAATTGAAATCTTCCCTAACGAAGTAACACAAGGCAACAAAGCTTTCTCCCCAAGCAGAGAGTTCCCTTTATTTAACAAAGAAGTACTCCCTACCAGAGGCTTCTTATATCCAGCAATACCTGGAGGTGTCTCATTCCCTAGCAGAATTTTCCCCAGTGAAGTTAACCAAAGCCCAAATCCTCATTGGCATCTCTTCCCCCAAGTAGAAGGATGTGTATCTGAGAGATTCCCCAACAGAACATTTCCTCACCAGAGTATCAATAAATCTTTTTCCTAAGCCGAGTCAGAAGAATATCACTTCCCCAACGGAGCTTAACGGCTAGTGTGCCTATCAAATCAAGTTCATCCCCAACAGGGTCTTGAATGTCCAATCTTAAATTCCAATTTATTTTTGGCAATGGTGGCAGTTCAGAGCCAGTGTATCATTAACACTAACCCCTGCAGATTTTCTCTTCCCCACGAGGATTCATTACATCAATGAAGTGATTATCTCTTCCTAGTAGAGTGGTCGGATACTTGTTATCTCCTCATCAGAATACCCTTTTGCATTTGCATTTAGTAATCATCATTACATTTGCATCCTCAAAAAGCGTAGAATTTCCATCATTATGGAGCATTATGTCATGGAAAAATTTTAACATATACATACAAAGCATAAGCTAGTTTTGGTACCTTGCACAAAAACCCGAAACATTGTTTCTTCAATCAGGTCAAAGTATCCCCACAAAGAATGTCAAGTTCATTCCTCAGTACTATTACTCTTACAAGTCAATGCTTGTTCTCCCTAGCCGGGTTATCATCCAAGTTATGTTCGCTTTATCTCCCAAGTGGGATAAATGCTTTTCGATTCCGCCAAGTTCGGTTTCGTCCTTGAGTTATCATCTAAGTTATGATAGTCTATTTTTAAGCTCACTCACGGTGTGTCTTGTTCAATTTATCTCTAAAGTGGGATAAATGCTTTTCGATTCCGCCAAGTCCGGTTTCGTATCCTTGAGTTATTATCCAAGTTATGGTAGTCTCACTTTTCAAGCTCACTCACGGTGTGTCTTGTTTGCTTTATCTCCCAAGTGGGATAAATGCTTTTTGATTTCGTCCAAGTCCGGTTTCGTATCTTTGAGTTATCATCCAAGTTATGGTAGTCTCTCTTTTCAAGCTCACTCACGGTGTGTCTTGTTCACTTTATCTCCTAAGTGGGATAAATGATTTTCGATTTTGTCCAAGTTCGGTTTCGTATCTTTGAGTTATCATCCAAGTTATGATAGTCTATTTTCAAGCTCACTCACGGTGTGTCTTGTTCGCTTTATCTTCCAAGTGGTATAAATGCTTTTCGATTCCGTCCAAGTCAGGTTTTTTATCTTTGAGTTATCATCCAAGTTATGATAGTCTCTTTTCAAGCTCACTCACGGTTGTCATACCCCAAATTTGTCCTACCATTTTTCTTTTTCTTTTTTCATATTAACCAGGGTTTTTGTGAGCATTTTGTTTCTTTAAATGATCATCTGGCCTCTGGCCATGAGGTGCTAGCATTAAAATCATTGAGATCTTGTTTGTGCTTATCATCATTCCAAGCTTTGCAAGGAAGGTTGTTTGTAAGAAAAATAAAAGTAAGAGGTGTGATTTTATGGTAGGACCGTTGAGGCAAGGTTGATCCCAAACTCTACATTAATTCATTCTCCAGCCATGTATACATCATTTTCCAATGTTACTCTATTATTGTATTTGGATTTACTCTATTACTATATTGGGATTACTTGGTGCCGCCATAAAGATAACGTCCAAATTCAAGCCAAGTGGGGAGCAATGTTTGCAATAAAGTTTTGGTATTAAAATGTTTCATGCTATGGTTCAAGTTTGGAGCTCCAAACACGCAACAAGGCAAATAAGAAGATTCTTGAGCTACATCTATACTATCGTACAGGATCAGTAGGTTTTCAATAAGAATTCAAATTAAAAGTTCAGCAATGAATTTCCAGAAATTCAAAGAGGAGTCATAATGGATTCAAAACAAGGCAAGACTCTAAGTCACAGGTCTATCTTATTAATTAAGATTCTAAGTAAGAAGAGAAATCCAAAGGGAATGAGATGTGCGTGTTAATTATGGCTGCTGTTACACAAATCCGGGAGATGTATTAAGATATGTTTACATGGTCTTAGACTACAGGAGTTTAAATATGGAAGCTTGAGCTATGGCTATAAGAAGTTGTAGCCAAATTTCTACTAACACTAAAAGCTTCTGCTCCCCATAACTTTTTGTTGTCCTCATGTTTCAGTGTCTTGAGTCGGATTCATGTCCAAGTGATTAATTTCTTCACACCAATGCCAAGCGCCTTTGTTCTACTGCTGTCCCGCGGATGTCCACCAGATTCTTTGTCAATCCCAAGTTTCTTCATTGCTTCCTTAGACATTGTAGAGCAGAATTTTAGTATAAGGAAATCATGAGTACAAAAGCATGTTCAAATACCAATTGGGAGATTCAAAACACAAAACAGTTGAAAGATCATTCAAACCTAAATCAAAGAGGGTGTATCACCACTGTGGCAGCATGGATTTCAAGTACTGATCCCGAAACTGATAACGGAACGCAGGAAAAACCTTCATGAGAATCTTCTGTAAAATGTTTCTGCAAAAGCAAAGTTGCTGTTAAAAGTATATGGCAAAAGAAGATTGTGTCCACAATAAAAGTCAAAGTTATACAAGTCAGATTAAGATTTAAAGATGAATGTGGATAGATAAAGAGTGTGAGGCCTAAAATGATATATAATTCATACTATCTAATCCAAAATGACTCCATGCTTCTAGTTTACTCAACAAGTCATATTCATGTTAGGACAACCTAAAGAAGAAGTTTGAATAAGTCTGAGTTCATACCGTGTTTTAGAGGCGAAAAAAGTTATACCGTGACTCCTCCTAAAACGTCACATAGGAAATTCTTGATCGTAGCAGCAAACTAAGTCTCCCGCGAGCTCCCTAGAAAAACAGCCTTGAATTTCTTTCTTGCACCAAATTGCTTCATCCAAGTTTTAGCTTTCAAACCTTTCCTTATACCAAACAATTTCTAATTTTACTTGAAAAGAAAGGATAGCAAGAATGTCAGCACAAATTATGCAAATTGCATCTTCCTCAAGCCAGGTGCCATCTGTGTTTTAAACAGATTCCGTAACACCGCCATTGGCCAACCTGTCAAAGGTGTCCAGTCATGGTTCAGTGACTAATGAGAAAACATGTGAATATGGAAAAGTAGATGTTTGCAGAAAAGACCATTCATCATCAAGCATAATTAAAGCAGAGGCCATGACGCAAGCTCCATGATCATAAGTAAAATAAGTTGCAGTTATATGAACAAACAAAATCCTAAAACAAGCTAAGATTAAGAAAAGCACAGGAGGCAAAATTCAGTACAAACAAACATCAGAGCATACAAACAATTGACGGAAGTTTCGATGGTCAACCATATTTGAAAACGCAGAACAGGAAATCAGAATTGCGATGTACTTCAAGAAGAAAAGTCAAAGGTGAGGATTAAAACGAAAAGCCTTACTGTATCTCTCAGTTGGCCCTTGCTTACAAGAGGTTATCATTTTTTGACTTGATAATGTTCTAAATCAATTGAGAGTCATCGCTACCATCATCCAATTCTGATGTATGCTAATTCTGGTCCTTCATCGACTCATCCATGTCATGACAACCCTGCATATTACCAGAACAAATAGAAATAAGGGCATCTGAAATTTAGTGGCAAGGTGAATTCAAGAAAAGAAAATTCAAGGAAAAACAACAGCGAAGATGGTCATCAACAGAGAAATCACCTTCAATACATGGCATCGAAACAATTTCTGATAAGTCACCAGCATCACAAGTCCTCTTTTGTGTAAGCTTCATATGATAGAACCTGTCCCAATCACTCTTTATGCCATCGTCCTCAACCTGCAAAACCATTAGAACACATTCCGAAATACACAACGAGTCAGTAAGAGAAACGATGATGGAATTGAATTAAACATTGAAGGCTAGACATGATACGAGCTAAGCAAAATTCACAATCATGTGCAGCATTAGTTTTCTATTCATGAGGAGTATTTCACAAACAATGAGCAAGAGGAAAACATTCAGCACCAAAAAGACTTGATTCACAGCAGTAAAAATCAAGTAAGCAGTCAAATTCACAGCAGTAAAAGGTGAAGCGTATCAGTAAAAAGATCAATTCACAATCAAGGGACCACCCAAGTTATAGAAGAATAGCCAGCTCACGATTCACATGGTCCCCACACAAATCCACTCTCTGCAAATCCCACAAAATCAGTGTCATCCCAAAAAAAACTTCTAACGGATTCATCACGCAGATTCATACTCTCACGTACGAGTTCACAGCGAGAAGAATTTCACACGTATCATCCCCTCATCTCTCCTATAAAGCCAATCATTGGTAATCATTTTAAGGACACAGGTAGAAAACCCTAGAAAAGAGGCAAACAACACACGGACCTGCACAGAAACCCTAGCAGCCTCTATACACAAAAAACACAATGAACTCTCAGATTACCCTAACATCACCCTGCTAAAACTGTTCTAAAAAAAGGAAACCAAAATATACAAAAAAAAGCATTCATAAGAGTTAGCAGAGCTTCATATCGAAGTTTCGTTTAGCTCGAACTAAACTCCATTCAAATCCCTCGAAGAAGCCAACAACAAACAAATAGAAAGAAGAAGACACAAAACAAGAAGAAGAAGAATAATGGCGAGCGGAGAAGAGTGAAAAGAAATAAGAGCTTACCTTCTCTAAGTGACGTCAGAGTTTCATCGGACTTGCTCCGATTGGGTAATTTCTGAACCCTTTTCTTCTTTGACTTGAATAGCCATTTCTTAAGTGTTCTCGGATTTTGGGGGTCGCAGTTTAACTTTTGATCCAGATTTTGGGGTGGGATTTTGTTGTGTTAAGTGTAAATTCGATTTTACTGTGGTTATCTATGTTTGTTTGATGTAAAAGGTTTGAGGTTTTGGGTTGGTGTAGCCAGAGAAGACGGCGGATACCGCCGTGATTTCGTCTTCTCCGGCGATTCATTTTTTAGGGTTCCATTGTTAGGTTTTATGAGAGGGGGACACGACGAATTGAGAGAGAGATGTCAAAGGAAAGTTTGGCTGAGGATTTTTATTAAACTGTTTTTTTTAAGAAACTCAGTGGATCATCTTCACGGTACTCAATGGTGCGTGGCTGTTGCCTTGTTGTTGCTTGGCCCATTACGGCGGTGACAGGTGTCGCCACTGTGGACACTTGTCACCGCCCCGGTGACTTGTCCTGTTTAATTTCGTGCGTACACCTCCTCATTTTTTATCCAAACAGCCCATTTTATTTAATTTTTATTTGGTTTTGTTTAATTTCTTTTTTATAAAAAATCTAAAAAGAACTAATAAAACATGTTATTAATTAATTATTTTAAAGTAATTTTATTTAATCTAATTAATTTATTAATTAATTTATTAAATAATTTTATTTAAATTAATTAATTATTATCCCTCTTAATGATAAAAAAAAAAACATTTTTCTTAATTAGTTTTATTCCATGTTGATTCCTTTCTCAGTTTTCGATTTAATTTTTATGTCGACTATCCAAAAATATTTTCATTAATTAATTTAATTAAATAGTTTTTATTTAATTCGATTAATTAATTTGATAATTAATCTAATTAAATATTTCTATTTTATTTGATTAATCTTTTCACCTTTGCTCGATTATGTGTGTGTTGAATGTTTGCGTATGCTCGATTTCTATTTGCTTGTGACATGATACAATGCTTACTCGTGTGATTACTTTGGCATTTTTGACGATAAATTGCTAAGTAAAAAACGAACGCACATTAAGATTAGTCATTTCAAAGATAAACGAAATCTTTGGTCCAACGCCAAATAAACATCCATATGCACTTCACTTCATACACACACGTAAGTCGATCGTTCCTCGATCGCCATCTGCACGAACTTTGCACCTTACACTTTCAACAATTTTTTCCAACTTAACGAATCAACGCATTGCGCTTGTTTTCCATAACTAGTCTTTAGCTTATTTCCTCACTTTGCGAGTCGAGCATATTGTGCCTCGCTAACAAACCAACAAATAAACTTCCACTTGCAGTCACCTTAAACTTCAAAAAAACCGAAATGTTACTTCGTAGATCCAAACCCTTGATCCAACATCAAGCGGTCTTAGGAACAAAACACTTCAATAAATACGAGGAAAATTGCACGCCACGAGCCTTAAGCGATAGAAAGGGGGATAACGAGCTTTCGTTACTCGCTCCGATTATTTCGACGCAGGACACCCGTCTTGTTGGGCGAGATAAACTATCCATAGTCTTTAGTGCAAATGGACTCTTAAATCCTTTCATCGAAGAAAGGTAATAAAATCAACAACCGATACCCATATCAGGCCGAACTACGAAGCTCTGACTTTCCCATTGCACAAGGAAATACGTAGGCACGAGGATCTCAATCCTTGCCGAGCCCCTAGGATCAATAAACCCTTTAGTTCAACAAGTAATCATAAGTAAAGACATCCCTTCGCGCGTGACAATCTAGATGGTTCCCATCGAGTACGATGGATGTAGGAGGTGCTAATACCTTCCTCCTACATAACCGACTTCCGAACCCCGACAATGGTTTGCGATGACCTTGTTTTATCCCTTCTTGGTGGTTTTATCTATATTTTCCATTTCCCTCTTCGGGAATAAATAAAATTAGGTGGCGACTCTCAAGTCAGCCCAGCCGCGACCGCGTTCGCGAGGGATCGTATTTTTCGAGGTACGACAGCTGGCGACTCTGCTGGGGAATGGTTCACCCCTATGCAAGTCGAGCCTAGTCTAGGTTTCCACGCTTGTTTGGATGTTTGATTATGTGTTACTTGTTTATCGCTTTCTTTATTGCTTTACATTTTATATCCTTATTGTGGATCTTTGGTACTGGATTGATACTTTGATCAAAACAACTTAAGTGAAAGGCTCTATACCCGGGTCTATGAGTGTAAACATAAGTTAGCGAGGTTGTGTAGTATGGGCTCCCGAGAGAACCTCTCTCGTGGGTTGTCGATACGAAAACCTCACTCGGAGTAGATTTTAATGGAAATACTGACAACCGTCAAGCTTTTGGCGTGTGAGCTCAATTGTTTTCATTAAAGTCGTTGACTCTGAGGACCTTTAGAACCTTTTGGTTAAAACATCGGTTGATGGTTGCGTAGTATTAGGGCACCAGGGTTCGCCCTCGCGTGGCTCGATACGAAAACCTCACTTGGAATAGACTTACTCAATGGAGTTGATTGACTGTCAAAATTGACACGTGCATCAAACAATTGAGGAAGGTCCATAACTCCAGGACTTTGTTCTAAACCTCGTGTCGACGATCACGTAGTATGGGGCATCAAGAGATTTCTCTCTTGCGTGGCTCGATACGAAGATCTCACCCAAACGAAATCCATATGGTGGAGTCAATCAACCGTCATGTTGATGGCGTGTGTGATGAACAACCATGTGAATTGTTAACTTTGGGATCCTTTAAAGTGTAGAGCCTACCTAGTGAGATCCTTGTGAGGAGAGTAATCAGAGTATCCTCCGTCCATACCTCTGGTCCTATGATCCTGGATCCTGCATTTCATTTATGTATCATTTCATACGCATTACATATCATTTTCCCAAAACAAAAAAACTCATCCATCCTTTGTCCATAACTCAGTTGATTTCTCGACACTTGTATTGGACTTGAAGTAGCTTTAAGGACTATGGATTCGTTGGAGCGAAGCCAAGCTAATTTAAGAGGAGATGTAGACTCAATGAAGAAACAGGTGGAGCAACTTGTGGAGGCCATGATAGCCTTGGCAAAAAGAGAGAACAACATTCAACGAACGGCAGTTGGGGATTCTATTACACAAAAGCGTCACATTGTCAGGAATGAGAATTCTTCATCAGTTGACGCCATGGAGTATCATAGCTTTTCAATCTCCGCGCCTAATCCCAAAGGGTCAAACCTGGTATTGAATGCTGAACAACCTCAAAATCCTGAGTTTGCTGAAAGATGTCGTGTGTTGGAAGAGAAATTTGAGGCCTTAAAAGGACATGATGCTTTTGGTCTGAACGCTTCTGACTTATGTTTAGTGCCTGATGTGGTAATCCCTCCTAAGTTCAAAATGCCAAAATATGATAAGTACGAAGGTGATAGTTGTCCAAAGAATCATTTGGTGATGTTCTGTAGAAAAATGACCACTCATACTAAGAACGATAAATTGATGATTCACTGTTTCCAAGACAGTTTGAGTGGAGCATCATTGAACTGGTATACACAGCTAAAGAGTAGCCACATCCAATCATGGTTGGACTTGTCCAGTGCTTTCATGAAGCAGTATGACTACAATCTCGACATGGCTCCAGACCGCATGCAATTGCAAGGGTTATCTCAAGAAAGCGATGAACCATTCAAAAAGTATGCTCAAAGATGGAGAGAGTTAGCTGCTTGTGTTCAACCACCAATTTTAGAGAAAGAGTTGGTTGGCTTATTTATGGATAGTTTGCAAAGTCCGTATATCGAAAGAATGATAGGCAGCTCTTTTCCTGGCTTTTCACAATTGGTGTCAGTTGGAGAACGAATTGAGATTCTACTCAAGAGTAGAAAGGTACAGGACATCTCAGACGTCCAGACTAGTGAAAGCGAATCAATTGTCAGTTCCCAAGAAACAGAGGAGGAAATTAATGCAGTCTGGGAAACTCTACAAACCCCACCTCCAGTGCCTTACCAACATCACCCATGCAGAGGATCTCCTCAGTATCGACAACAGGTTGCATATCAAGATCCAATGCAACAACAACGTACTCTGCAACGGCGTCCTTACTACGCTAAAAGACCAAAAAGGCATTTTGATCAATTGTCGGTGCTTCACAGTCACATACTTCCATGTTTGATTAATAGTGGATTGGTAGAGCCAAGGAAGATAGATTTAATGCCTCTTCCACATCGACTAAACTTTGATCCTAATGCTTATTGTGGCTTCCATGCCAACTCATCGGGACATTCAACTGATGATTGCCAACAATTCAAGAATAAAGTCCAGGATCTGATTGATTCCAAGGTAATCTCATTCACACCTCAGGGAATTCAAATCCACAATCAGGCGGGCTCATCGATCCATGTCATGGAAGAAGTTGCTGAGAGTACATGCGAAGATGGTTCTCAAACTGATCTCGAAGAGCAATTCTGAATTAAGGTTTCCCAACAGTGAATCAAAGCCTAGTTCCTCAACACTGGCAATCTTTAGCTTATATCATTACTTTGTATTTGGGGTTTCTTTTCTGTTAAATACTTCTTTCTTTTAAGAACTGTTGTCTTTAATGGTAATATTAGTCTAATGAACATGCATGTTTTGAACGAATCCATTCGTATTCACTCACATATTCCCACTTATTGCAAAAAAAATGCACTTTACCTCCTTTATCACATTGTTAGCAAATATTTGAGGGAGGATGACGAAAACGAAATACCCATAATCGCTGATAATATGCTTTCCGAAAGAATTTTGTTGATGATATACAGGCATTGTTTCAAATTCCCAAACACTGGAGAGATAAGGAGTTAATCCCTAGATAACCACTTCGAGCCTAGAAGTAGGAGTTTCCTTCGGATATTCAAAACCCTTACGCTTAACCCGGGGCAGGGTAGTGTTCAGTTAACCTGACTGTACATCTAAACTACAAGGTGAAACATTCCAATCCGGAGATCCATCCATGACCAATGACTTGGCAGTCACAATCCTTCAACAAAAATAATATATAAAAAGCCCGCTAAGTTGAGCATCCTAATAGGAGACTTAGGCAAAAGTTAGGGCAATCCCGATGGACTAAAGACTTTAAAAAATAACAGTCCATGCAAAATTAGGGATCAAAAGAAAAACAGTAGAAAGAGGTTGTCAAAATCCTCGACAAAAAACAAAATAAGTTGCAGTGACCATCTTATCCAAAACCAAAAGGGTCACTAACATCCCAGAAAAAATGAATAAGGTGACTGTCATTTCAAGAAAGTCTGGAACAATCATCTTCAACCATTACACCTTCAAGCTCTCATATGAGACCAATATGTGTGTCATTTAACTGAACGTAGGACTGGAGAACATCACGAGGATGGGTGGGTACAAAAATATTTGAGCCTATATCCTTTGTTTCATAAACCGTGAACCAGACCATGATACAACCCTTAAAAGACCTAATTGAAACAGGGTTTATTTTGAAAGCATATCTCAGCAAGGTTGCGTAAGCTGACTCCTAAAAGATTTGTTGATCTTCTCCTTGTTGTATCACAAATCACTAGCTAAATTAGCACTACGTTTGGACAACTGATCCATTCGTCACACACTATCACATCATCCAAATAAATGTTTTTTCAAAACCCGCATGAATATTGCATTAAAATTACCATTTCTGTACAAATAAATTTTAATTGCAAGACAATATTTAGTATCTAAAGAAATTCCAAATAAGGAAAAGTCAAAGAGGAGCTTGAGAATTTAGTGGTGTTGACTCAAATCAAAATCACTCCTAATCAGGGGCATGGCTTCCAATGACTATATGGACATGAGAATTGGTTGGTCGAAAATCAAATCTCCAGGCATTAGAATTAGACTATCTCAATTAGCAGCCTATCTGGGACAGATAATTCATGATCACCAAATTCAAGATGATTCCTTCCAAAGGCTCAGACAGGGGCAACTCCCCATGAGACCCATGTACTGGGGCAATTTGTAACGTGTCAGGTCATGATACAATTATTCCCCAAGGCTTCTATTCGAAGAAGATTCATTCAAAATCCCCGCAGACTGGGGCAAGGCAGTGATAAAATGAGGCTTTAGGGCTAAGCCAAAGCATAATCAACATGCATTGATTATGTCGCTACGCTCATTTTAAAGTCATCATGACATCAGTCAAAGAAGTTGAAATTCTGTCAGAAACATACCACTTCAACAATAGATCAAACTTGGGGACACCACAAATGGTCGCATCCTTCCTCCGATTAGAGTATCGTCGGATACCAAGTGTCGAGAAGTCAATACCCTCCACCACCCCAAAAAGTCCAATTATATTGGCAACCACCAAAAATCTTAAAGTCCAATTTCATTGGCGCCCTCACGATTCCCAAAAACCCACTATGGTGGTAACTACTAGAAAGCCAAAAGTCCAACTATGTTTGGCACATCTCAAAAGTCTAACAGTGTTTAGCACAACGCAAAGGTCCAAGTCCTCTTGGCATTTCTCACAATCCAATCTTAGTCAACCCTGTGTTGATGATACCTTTTCAACTCCGTGTTGATACCTTTTCAACCCCGTGTTGATACCTATACCTTTTCAACCCTGTGTTGATGATACCTTTTCAACCCCGTGTTGATACCTTTACCTTTTCAACCCTGTGTTGATACCTTGCCTTTTCAACCCCGTGTTGATATCTTTTCCTTTTCAACTCTGTGTTGATATCTTTACCTTTTCAACTCTGTGTTGATATCTTTATCTTTTCAACCCCGTGTTGATACCCTTCCTTTCTCAACTCCGTGTTGATATCTTTTGCCTTTTCAACCCCGTGTTGATACCTTTCCTTTTTAAACCCCGTGTTGATACCTTTCCTCTCTCAACCCCGTGTTGATACCTTTAGCTTTTCAACTCCGTGTTGATACCTTTGCTTTCTCAACCCTGAGTTGATACCTAGTGAGTCTTTTCACCCTTGCTTTCAAAACCATCAAAAAACGAAAGTCCACCCGTGGAGTGGCATCTTTCCAAAGTCCAATTTCGTTGGAATCTACCAAAAACCGTATCTCGAGCATATCCAATCATTTGCATTGTCACATGCATGACATGCATCATTCCTGCCTAAAAGCAGGAATGTCATCAAACACGATCATATTAATCATACAAAATCATTTATATCAAAATTTCGACAATCGCATCATATGAATCACTGTGCATCATGCAATGCATGGTATTCATGTATAACGTAACATAGCAGGATCCAGGACATGCATCCCAGACAATCCTCTTTCAAAGTCGGCAGTATTCCTCTGAAAAGAGCTGATATCCCGCATATGCTTACAGATTTTTATCCCCCAGCAGATCATTCTTCAACTTTATAGTTGATAATGATGATGCCTTTCATCTTCATCTTTGTTGCTCTCCAAGCAGAGAGTATCCTGAAAGTTTGTACGAGATACTGCTTTGATTTTCTCCGAAGAACCTTAATCGAAAAGGTACTGCTTCGCAAGATCCGAAGAATCTCATGTTGTGTTTAAGATACTGTTCTAGTATCACTGAAGATCCTTAAATATAGGGAACTGCTTCACATCTAGAAAGTCTTGCACTATTTATTCGAGATACTGCTCTAAATATTTCCAAAGAGCCTTTATGGTAAGGTACTGCTTTGATGAGCTAGGGAATCTCATTGTTTGAGATAATGCTTTGGAGCCCTCCGAAGAACCTTAATCGAAAAGGTACTGCTTCGCAAGATCTGAAGAATCTCATGTTTTGGTAAAGATACTGTTCTAGTATCACTGAAGATCCTTATATATAAGGAACTGCTTCGCATAGTCTGAAAAAAATTGTATATCATTTTATTCGAGATACTGCCCTAAATATTCCCAAAGAGCCTTTATTGGTAGGGTACTGCTTTGATGAGCTAGGAAAATATCATTTGTTCGAGATACTGCTTTGGCCTCCTCCGAAGAACCTTAATCGAAAAGGTGCTGCTTCGCAAGACCCAAAGAATCTCATATTATGATAAAGATACTGTTCTAGTATCATTGAAGACCCTTAAATATAGGGAACTGCTTCACATCTAGAAAATCTCGCACTATTTACTCGAGATATTGTTTTAACGTCCTCAAAGAGCCTTCGTTGGTAAGGTACTGCTTTGATGGACTAAAGAATCTCATGCTTTGTTAAGACATTTGTTCTAGAGTCACTGAAGAGTCTTGACTGAAAGGAACTGCTTCATACGACTTAAGAATTATTCATCAAGTTGGGATACTGCTTTGTTAGTACGAAGAATCTCAGATACATTTTGTACAATTTCCCAATCTTATCCTCATTTCCATTTCAGTAGTGTCACATTTTCTCTCTTGCCGGACAAATTTCGGGGTCTTCTTATATCTAATTGACTTTTACTCTAAAACTGAACTCCATGCAGCAGTTCACTCCTTCGGGCTCAAGTAAATTAGATAGGGGCATCTGTCATACCCCAAATTTGTCCTACCATTTTTCTTTTTCTTTTTTCATATTAACCAGGGTTTTTGTGAGCATTTTGTTTCTTTAAATGATCATCTGGCCTCTGGCCATGAGGTGCTAGCATTAAAATCATTGAGATCTTGTTTGTGCTTATCATCATTCCAAGCTTTGCAAGGAAGGTTGTTTGTAAGAAAAATAAAAGTAAGAGGTGTGATTTTATGGTAGGACCGTTGAGGCAAGGTTGATCCCAAACTCTACATTAATTCATTCTCCAGCCATGTATACATCATTTTCCAATGTTACTCTATTATTGTATTTGGATTTACTCTATTACTATATTGGGATTACTTGGTGCCGCCATAAAGATAACGTCCAAATTCAAGCCAAGTGGGGAGCAATGTTTGCAATAAAGTTTTGGTATTAAAATGTTTCATGCTATGGTTCAAGTTTGGAGCTCCAAACACGCAACAAGGCAAATAAGAAGATTCTTGAGCTACATCTATACTATCGTACAGGATCAGTAGGTTTTCAATAAGAATTCAAATTAAAAGTTCAGCAATGAATTTCCAGAAATTCAAAGAGGAGTCATAATGGATTCAAAACAAGGCAAGACTCTAAGTCACAGGTCTATCTTATTAATTAAGATTCTAAGTAAGAAGAGAAATCCAAAGGGAATGAGATGTGCGTGTTAATTATGGCTGCTGTTACACAAATCCGGGAGATGTATTAAGATATGTTTACATGGTCTTAGACTACAGGAGTTTAAATATGGAAGCTTGAGCTATGGCTATAAGAAGTTGTAGCCAAATTTCTACTAACACTAAAAGCTTCTGCTCCCCAGAACTTTTTGTTGTCCTCATGTTTCAGTGTCTTGAGTCGGATTCATGTCCAAGTGATTAATTTCTTCACACCAATGCCAAGCGCCTTTGTTCTACTGCTGTCCCGCGGATGTCCACCAGATTCTTTGTCAATCCCAAGTTTCTTCATTGCTTCCTTAGACATTGTAGAGCAGAATTTTAGTATAAGGAAATCATGAGTACAAAAGCATGTTCAAATACCAATTGGGAGATTCAAAACACAAAATAGTTGAAAGATCATTCAAACCTAAATCAAAGAGGGTGTATCACCACTGTGGCAGCATGGATTTCAAGTACTGATCCCGAAACTGATAACGGAACGCAGGAAAAACCTTCATGAGAATCTTCTGTAAAATGTTTCTGCAAAAGCAAAGTTGCTGTTAAAAGTATATGGCAAAAGAAGATTGTGTCCACAATAAAAGTCAAAGTTATACAAGTCAGATTAAGATTTAAAGATGAATGTGGATAGATAAAGAGTGTGAGGCCTAAAATGATATATAATTCATACTATCTAATCCAAAATGACTCCATGCTTCTAGTTTACTCAACAAGTCATATTCATGTTAGGACAACCTAAAGAAGAAGTTTGAATAAGTCTGAGTTCATACCGTGTTTTAGAGGCGAAAAAAGTTATACCGTGACTCCTCCTAAAACGTCACATAGGAAATTCTTGATCGTAGCAGCAAACTAAGTCTCCCGCGAGCTCCCTAGCAAAACAGCCTTGAATTTCTTTCTTGCACCAAATTGCTTCATCCAAGTTTTAGCTTTCAAACCTTTCCTTATACCAAACAATTTCTAATTTTACTTGAAAAGAAAGGATAGCAAGAATGTCAGCACAAATTATGCAAATTGCATCTTCCTCAAGCCAGGTGCCATCTGTGTTTTAAACAGATTCCGTAACACCACCATTGGCCAACCTGTCAAAGGTGTCCAGTCATGGTTCAGTGACTAATGAGAAAACATGTGAATATGGAAAAGTAGATGTTTGCAGAAAAGACCATTCATCATCAAGCATAATTAAAGCAGAGGCCATGACGCAAGCTCCATGATCATAAGTAAAATAAGTTGCAGTTATATGAACAAACAAAATCCTAAAACAAGCTAAGATTAAGAAAAGCACAGGAGGCAAAATTCAGTACAAACAAACATCAGAGCATACAAACAATTGACGGAAGTTTCGATGGTCAACCATATTTGAAAACGCAGAACAGGAAATCAGAATTGCGATGTACTTCAAGAAGAAAAGTCAAAGGTGAGGATTAAAACGAAAAGCCTTACTGTATCTCTCAGTTGGCCCTTGCTTACAAGAGGTTATCATTTTTTGACTTGATAATGTTCTAAATCAATTGAGAGTCATCGCTACCATCATCCAATTCTGATGTATGCTAATTCTGGTCCTTCATCGACTCATCCATGTCATGACAACCCTGCATATTACCAGAACAAATAGAAATAAGGGCATCTGAAATTTAGTGGCAAGGTGAATTCAAGAAAAGAAAATTCAAGGAAAAACAACAGCGAAGATGGTCATCAACAGAGAAATCACCTTCAATACATGGCATCGAAACAATTTCTGATAAGTCACCAGCATCACAAGTCCTCTTTTGTGTAAGCTTCATATGATAGAACCTGTCCCAATCACTCTTTATGCCATCGTCCTCAACCTGCAAAACCATTAGAACACATTCCGAAATACACAACGAGTCAGTAAGAGAAACGATGATGGAATTGAATTAAACATTGAAGGCTAGACATGATACGAGCTAAGCAAAATTCACAATCATGTGCAGCATTAGTTTTCTATTCATGAGGAGTATTTCACAAACAATGAGCAAGAGGAAAACATTCAGCACCAAAAAGACTTGATTCACAGCAGTAAAAATCAAGTAAGCAGTCAAATTCACAGCAGTAAAAGGTGAAGCGTATCAGTAAAAAGATCAATTCACAATCAAGGGACCACCCAAGTTATAGAAGAATAGCCAGCTCACGATTCACATGGTCCCCACACAAATCCACTCTCTGCAAATCCCACAAAATCAGTGTCATCCCAAAAAAAACTTCTAACGGATTCATCACGCAGATTCATACTCTCACGTACGAGTTCACAGCGAGAAGAATTTCACACGTATCATCCCCTCATCTCTCCTATAAAGCCAATCATTGGTAATCATTTTAAGGACACAGGTAGAAAACCCTAGAAAAGAGGCAAACAACACACGGACCTGCACAGAAACCCTAGCAGCCTCTATACACAAAAAACACAATGAACTCTCAGATTACCCTAACATCACCCTGCTAAAACTGTTCTAAAAAAAGGAAACCAAAATATACAAAAAAAAGCATTCATAAGAGTTAGCAGAGCTTCATATCGAAGTTTCGTTTAGCTCGAACTAAACTCCATTCAAATCCCTCGAAGAAGCCAACAACAAACAAATAGAAAGAAGAAGACACAAAACAAGAAGAAGAAGAATAATGGCGAGCGGAGAAGAGTGAAAAGAAATAAGAGCTTACCTTCTCTAAGTGACGTCAGAGTTTCATCGGACTTGCTCCGATTGGGTAATTTCTGAACCCTTTTCTTCTTTGACTTGAATAGCCATTTCTTAAGTGTTCTCGGATTTTGGGGGTCGCAGTTTAACTTTTGATCCAGATTTTGGGGTGGGATTTTGTTGTGTTAAGTGTAAATTCGATTTTACTGTGGTTATCTATGTTTGTTTGATGTAAAAGGTTTGAGGTTTTGGGTTGGTGTAGCCAGAGAAGACGGCGGATACCGCCGTGATTTCGTCTTCTCCGGCGATTCATTTTTTAGGGTTCCATTGTTAGGTTTTATGAGAGGGGGACACGACGAATTGAGAGAGAGATGTCAAAGGAAAGTTTGGCTGAGGATTTTTATTAAACTGTTTTTTTTAAGAAACTCAGTGGATCATCTTCACGGTACTCAATGGTGCGTGGCTGTTGCCTTGTTGTTGCTTGGCCCATTACGGCGGTGACAGGTGTCGCCACTGTGGACACTTGTCACCGCCCCGGTGACTTGTCCTGTTTAATTTCGTGCGTACACCTCCTCATTTTTTATCCAAACAGCCCATTTTATTTAATTTTTATTTGGTTTTGTTTAATTTCTTTTTTATAAAAAATCTAAAAAGAACTAATAAAACATGTTATTAATTAATTATTTTAAAGTAATTTTATTTAATCTAATTAATTTATTAATTAATTTATTAAATAATTTTATTTAAATTAATTAATTATTATCCCTCTTAATGATAAAAAAAAAACATTTTTCTTAATTAGTTTTATTCCATGTTGATTCCTTTCTCAGTTTTCGATTTAATTTTTATGTCGACTATCCAAAAATATTTTCATTAATTAATTTAATTAAATAGTTTTTATTTAATTCGATTAATTAATTTGATAATTAATCTAATTAAATATTTCTATTTTATTTGATTAATCTTTTCACCTTTGCTCGATTATGTGTGTGTTGAATGTTTGCGTATGCTCGATTTCTATTTGCTTGTGACATGATACAATGCTTACTCGTGTGATTACTTTGGCATTTTTGACGATAAATTGCTAAGTAAAAAACGAACGCACATTAAGATTAGTCATTTCAAAGATAAACGAAATCTTTGGTCCAACGCCAAATAAACATCCATATGCACTTCACTTCATACACACACGTAAGTCGATCGTTCCTCGATCGCCATCTGCACGAACTTTGCACCTTACACTTTCAACAATTTTTTCCAACTTAACGAATCAACGCATTGCGCTTGTTTTCCATAACTAGTCTTTAGCTTATTTCCTCACTTTGCGAGTCGAGCATATTGTGCCTCGCTAACAAACCAACAAATAAACTTCCACTTGCAGTCACCTTAAACTTCAAAAAAACCGAAATGTTACTTCGTAGATCCAAACCCTTGATCCAACATCAAGCGGTCTTAGGAACAAAACACTTCAATAAATACGAGGAAAATTGCACGCCACGAGCCTTAAGCGATAGAAAGGGGGATAACGAGCTTTCGTTACTCGCTCCGATTATTTCGACGCAGGACACCCGTCTTGTTGGGCGAGATAAACTATCCATAGTCTTTAGTGCAAATGGACTCTTAAATCCTTTCATCGAAGAAAGGTAATAAAATCAACAACCGATACCCATATCAGGCCGAACTACGAAGCTCTGACTTTCCCATTGCACAAGGGAATACGTAGGCACGAGGATCTCAATCCTTGCCGAGCCCCTAGGATCAATAAACCCTTTAGTTCAACAAGTAATCATAAGTAAAGACATCCTTTCGCGCGTGACAATCTAGATGGTTCCCATCGAGTACGATGGATGTAGGAGGTGCTAATACCTTCCTCCTACATAACCGACTTCCGAACCCCGACAATGGTTTGCGATGACCTTGTTTTATCCCTTCTTGGTGGTTTTATCTATATTTTCCATTTCCCTCTTCGGGAATAAATAAAATTAGGTGGCGACTCTCAAGTCAGCCCAGCCGCGACCGCGTTCGCGAGGGATCGTATTTTTCGAGGTACGACAACGGTGTGTCTTGTTCACTTTATATCCCAAGTGGGATAAATGCTTTCTGATTCTGTCTATGTCCGGTTTCGTATCTTTGAGTTATCATCCAAGTTATGATAGCTTCTTTTCAAGCTCACTCACGGTGTGTCTTGTTCGCTTTACCTCCCAAGTGGGATAAATGCTTTTTTATTATGTCCAAGTCCGGTTTCGTATCTTTGAGTTATCATCTAAGTTATGATAGTCTCTTTTCAAGCTCACTCACGGTGTGTCTTGTTAGTTTTGTCTCCCAAGTGGGATAATTGCTTTTCGATTCCGTCCAAGTCCGGTTTCGTATCTTTGAGTTATCATCCAAGTTATGATAGTCTCTAACCATGTTTTATCTCCCAAGTGGGATAAATACTTTTTGATTCCGCGAAGTCCGGTTTCGTTCCCTTGAGCTATCATCCAAGTTATAATGGTTTCATGTCTGATACCAATGAGGGTGTGTCTTGCTTGAGTTGTCATCCAAAAATGGCATTTTTTCCAATACACTTCATTTCCCACAGAGTACAAATTTTCTGGTTTATTCGAGTATTCAATCCCTCCATACTTGGAAGGTCTAAAAGCCATTGCTATCATCCATTCAGGTCTATAGTTGATTTAATAGGAGCAGATGTAACACCCCAAAATTTTCCCTCTCATTTTCATGGCATGTAGCATATCATATTGCATACATAGTTCCACATCATGGCATACAGAATTGAATCATAACATTCATAACTGAGGCATGGGGTTTGTGATCAATGACTGAGGAAATTGATGATCATCCAAAAGAAATAAAAGGATCACATGGCCTCTCAAAATTGTTCAAAGGGCTCACAACATCCCACAAGATCTCATTTGGTTCCTCAAGCCTTAGAAAGGGGTGGGTTGATCAAATAATTCAAGTAGTGTAACATCTCCTAACAAAAGGGGCTGAAATTAGCGTTTCTGATTAAAGAGGCTTCCTAGTGAAATTTTGGTTCAAACTTGGTCTCATTGTTTACCACATGATGTGAAGTGTCTAGTGTTGAAAAATTATCCATCGAATCATTTCAGAGGCTCTCCAATTGGCCAGTTACTTGGAAATCAAGAAATTAGGGAAAAGTCAATTGTGCTGAAGAAAAGGTCAACTCCTGACTTTTTGAGGTCAAAATCATGAAATTAAGGTTATAAGGAGTCCATGGACAAAATTTGATCAAGAAATGATAGAGGTATCATTAAAAATCAAGACTTACCATTTTTGAAAAATTAGGGTTTCCAAAATTGGCAAGTTTTGGCCATTTTTCAGCTAAGTTCAAGAGAGGCCTTCTCCCAAAATAAAAGTAAAATGAAAATTCCACTTGGGCTATTTGAAAGAGGGCATCTTAAGCTTCAAATACATAGGTGGATCATGTTCATGGGATTAAAATTGAAGAAGATATGATCAAGTAAAGTTTGATAAAACTATGGCAAAAACCAAGTCATGCCTTGCATCATGCGCACGACAGGTAAGGTATTTCTTCAAACATGTGATGGGCAAGAAGTGTGCCTCAACAACTTTCATGTTGGAAGATTTTTCATAAGATCAATAGTTTGAGAATTATGAAGGGTTGAAGTCATATCCCAAACCTGGTCAGTCACAAGCATTTTTGCCCAAGTCAAAGTCATGTTATGCAAACCCATTATGCAGCATTATGTCACATGGTTCAGTGATAATTTTGAGCAACTTAGAGGTTTTGTTTCATCATGAGTTAAACATCAAACATGTTGTGTGTAACATTACCTTCAATTTGAGTATAAGAATTCCATGGATTGGTTGCTTGAGCATGAAGAAACATCTTATAGAAGATAACTACATGCCACATAATTTCTTGGGCATTAAGGAAATGTATCTCACACTACATCCAACTCAGTTCAGTGTGTTTGCTCCATCTCATCATGCTTATGTTCACAAAATGTATCACACTTAGAGTGTAAGCAATCTCATGATGCATGATCACTACAATTGCCATGCATTCTTTGAGATCAAACCAAATGAAAAAATTTCAAACATGATTAAGTATGTTGTATTGCTTTGATCCACTCAGCTTCATTGCATTCCATCATTCCTCATCATAAGTAACATGTACACTATCATACACAAGCAAACCTGAGCTAATTGAATTCAGTTATACCATTGATCCACCACCCTTCTATAAACACCCCAAATTTGCCCTCACTCATTTCACCATGGCTTATGATCTTTTCATTTGCATAAGTTCAATCATATCATCTCATATTGCATTTTTGCTTCACTGCATTGGTTCAAAGTCATCTACATCTAGGGTTTGTGGTCTGAGAAATCCCTGAGCCATCTGAGCCACTCCAAGAGTCTTCAATCATCTCAATATGGTCCATGTATGTTCAAGCATCATATTATATCCCCACAAGATCAAGGAAGTCATAAAATCACAAGAACTGAGAAAGGCATGGAAGCAGAGCCAAGCTTGACTGCACAGATGACCTAAAATTAGGGTTTTGGTTTCAGAGGCCATAGCTCCAAATATTTTGGTCATTCTTGTTTCTATTGGTCTCTATATGTTATAAGGATCATACATACCAATTTTCATGAAGAAATTCAATGGGGAAGGCATCTGATCAATAGATGACTTCTTGAGCAAGTCAGTGCAAAATCAGGGCATCTGAGGCCCCCAATCATCCAACCAAAGGGTCTTCTCCATAATTTTGGGTGTAGTTGATCTTTATTTGATCTTAGAAGAAGTTATAAGTTCACAAAATTGAATAATTTCAAGCCATTTGCAAATTTGCCATTTTGGGAAAGTGACTTGTAATGCAAACTTGCCATTTTGGGAAAGTTTTTCAACCTCCTCTCTTTGATTCAAAAATGCTTCAAATGAAATATTCTTGGTCATGAAAGTTTTAAATTGGATCATTCACTTTTCAAAAAGTACAAGAACTTGATCTAATTCATCATAGAACTCAAGTTATGGCCTTGCAAAGTTGGGAAAAATCACTAAATTTCACTTATGCACCAAAGAGGGAAACTTGCAAAAACTCATACCAAGGCAATTTGTGACCTCAAAGTGACTTCTAACCATTACACAAACATCATACATGACCTATAATTCAGAATTGCCCAAAGAATTCTCAAGTTTCATGCCTTGATCATCAAGTATTTCAAAAGGGGCCAAAACCTTCACAATTTGCAAAACCACCCACAAACTTCATCCCACTTGCTATCTTGCCTCAATCTGAATTCCATGGACCTCCCTAAAGCCAGCTGCACAGGACACCCCCTTGTCCTTGGCATGCCATGAGCCCATACCTCCAAAGATAACTTTGTTGACTTTATGCAAAATGAGCCATACCAATCACACTGCTCCACAACAACTCTCTGCCCAACCAGAACATGTTATGTGGACCTAAAGCAACTCAACACACATAAGAACACAAGTTGAATCCTCCCACAACTTAGTGTAAACACCCCAAATTTGCCCTCACCCATTCACACCATGGCTTGTGATCATCTCATATGCATAAACACAATCATATCACCTCATATCCCACTTTTGGTTCACTGCATAGTTTCTAAGTCATCTGCACCTAGGGTTTGTGATCTGAGCAATCCAAGAGCCTCCTGAGCCACTCCAGAGGCCATCAATCACTTCAAAGGGGTTCATGTGTGTTCTTATATCATATTACATCCTTTCAAAGTCAAAAAAGCAAAAGAATCACAAGAACTGGGATTGGTATGGATGCAGAGCCAGGTTTGACTGCACAGTTGACCTAAAATTAGGGTTTTGGTTTCAGAGGCCATAACTCCAAATTTTTTGGTCATTCTTGTTTCCATTGGTCTCTATATGGTATAGGGAGTATGCATATCAATTTTCATGAAGAAATTCCACGGGGAAGTCATCTGATCAAGAGTTGACTTTTCAGACAAGCTAGTGTAAAATCAGGGCATCTGAGGCCCCCAATGACCCAACCAAGGGGTGATCTTCATCATTTTGAATGTATATGATCTTTATTTGATCATGGAAGAAGGTTGAAGTTCACAAAAATCAAGAATTTGAAGTTTTTGCAAAGTTGACTTTTTAGGGCATGGTTGACTTTTCAAGAATATGTCATTTTATGCCATTTTTCAAGCCTTGCTTTTTGATCCAAAAATGCTTCAAATGAAAAAACTTTGGTCATGAAAGTTGTAGAATACATTTTCCCTTTTCAAAAAGTACAAGAACATGACCTAATTCATTTTGGATCAAAAGTTATGGTGTGTCAAAGTTGGCAAAAATCACTAATTTTCAAGTTATGCACTAAAAAGAAAACTTGCAATTTCATGAACCAAGCATTCTTGTGACTTCTAATTGGCATCAAACCATTACACAAGCATCATGTAAGTCCTAAAGTTCAGATTGGACCAAGGTTTCCTCATGTTTCATGGCTTGTGGGACAAGAAATTTCATATGAACCAAAAGAGGATCAACTTGCAAAACTCATGATCACACCTCACCAACTTGCTGCCTTGGCTGCTGAGCCACCCTAGCTTCTCCCCTCACCATGCTGCGCCAGTCCATGTACTTGTGCTAGCCTAGAACCAAGCCCATGCCTCTCTTACAACAAAGTGGACTTTTTGCAAAAGTAGACATCCCAATCACAGCAGGCCAGGTCACATCACCTGACCAATGGGAGTTTTTTATGCAAAGCAAATGTTGGCCATAACACTCAACAAGCAAGGCTGAAACACAAGAGAACATCACATACACAAAATCACCCCTCCAAGCATTTCTCTTCGAAACTCTCTGCCCAACACACAAACACAAAAGCCATTTTCATAAATCAACTCACCTTGCTTCACTGAGCCAAAACCAGCAAGACTTAGGCCTGAATCAAGCAAGAACACCATTCCTCCATTTTCACCCCCAGAAGCAAAACCATTCGAAACTCACTCCACAGCTCACAAACACTCAAACAAACTCTACAAACCTTCTCAAAACATCACCCTGATCACAAAGAACCACTCACATTGGCCTGAAACGGCTTGGATCACCATCACCATTTTCAACTGAGCTTGAGCAGAAGTTGTGCAAACTCCCTAACCAGCTAACTTAAACTCTTTCTAAGCATTCAAGCATCATCAGGGGATCAAGTGGAGTGGATTGCATCAAGAGGGGAGGTCAGAAAGTTGTAGGATTGAAAGCTTCGAAACTCAGGTAGCTCAAGAACTTTTTTTCCAGAAATCATTTTTTAAGTTCTTAAGTTGTTATTCATGCTTCCCTGATCATAAATATGTCTTTAGTTTTGAAAATGGTGATGAAATGAGAATGTAATCGTGTTCTGAAACTCTGTGACCTAAAAAGTATTTTGTTCGATTCATGAGTTTGGTGAAAAATAAATGAGTTTGGGCATGGGGTTTTGATTCAGTGAGCTGTGGGGATCATTTCCATGTTTTTAGATTCCATTTCAGTTGCGTTTTGAGAGTTTTAGGGATTTTCAGGTGGGGTTCCCACCGGAGAAGACGACCGGAGGTCTTCTCCGGCCACCTGAAAATCATTAGGGTTTAATCTTGCAATTAATGAGCGTTTGAATCTGGCACGTTGGATCAGTGGACTCTGTTGACTTCGCGTGCATGTGAACGGTCCAGATGTGGTCATTAAACCCTAATCACTATTGTTTATTTAATTAATTGAGTTTAAGTCAGTTTGAATATGGGCCATAAGATGACGCGCGCAGTCAACCCATTCAAACCCAGAAGCTATCCCAGCCCTCCATTCAGTTGACTTTCCCTTTTTCTTTGTTTAATTCATTTATTTCATAATTATTTTGCATAATTTATCTAAAATAGTAAAAATTGTTTAAAAATTATGAAATTTTTTCTCAAGAGTTTCATTAATTTTTATGACACAAAAATATTTTTTATTTTATTTTTAGCATTAAAAAAGTATTTTTAAATATTTAAAAGTTTATTTTTAATTGATTAATGAAAATTAATTTATTAAAAATACTCTTAGGTATTTAAAAAATCACCAAAAAATTCATGAAATGTTCTAAGACATTTAGAAACATTGTCCAACCTTCAAACCAAATTTATTTTTTGATCTTGATGCATTTTGAGAATTTTTCATTGATTTAAAATCATTTTTATGCATTAATTTGATCCAAAGCTCAAAAAATCATTTCTGCCTATTCATGAAGAGTTGGACATTGATTCTTTTTGCATTGCATTGTGTTTAGCATGTAGTTTGTGAGATTAAATGGCCATGATTTGATCTTTCATTTTCAATTTGTTTGGCATTTCTTTTGTTTGGAAACCCTAAAACCCTAAAAAAACTTGTGAAAATCATAACTTGAGATTGGTTAGGAGTTGAGATCTCTCCTTTGGGCATTGGTTTAGCATAGGATTAGGGGTCCTTTGGGTGGCATTTTCAATTTTTTATCTTAGGTTTTGCTTCTGATTTTGATTTTTGTTTGATGTATTGTTCATAAACCCTAATTTGGGCTTCCATATGCATCCATCTTGCATTCTCTTGCATAACATGACTTGCCATGACATTTCAAGCATCCATTTGATTCATTTGACATCATAAGACATATTGAAAGCATGTTTGATCATTGCATCATGTGTTTGCCATGTTGTATGCCATGTGCACTTCATAACTTTTCATGTATGTTCATGTTTCCTAACCTGCTTCATTTGCATTCATGAACTTGTATGGTCATTTCCATGTGCTGCCTCATGTTTGTAACATCTCATAGCATCATTAGCATCATGTATGTGCTTCTGGTTTTGTTTCTCATCATGTCATCTCATCCCATTTTGCATTGCATTGCATTTCTTTTCTAACCTTTCAGGTGGTAAGTAACTTTGAGAAGTGAATTTGCCTTCACTTCTCATAACTTTTCTTTTCATCTCTCTTGCATCCATTGCTGCATTTTTGTTTGTGTTTGAGTTTGAGCTTGCTCATTCTTCCTCTTCCCACTTTCTTTCTTCAAGTGACTTGACTTCTTGAATGAAGCAAGTTGCTTTGCTTCTCTTGATCCTTTCATCTGCTTCCTGGTGGTTCCATTGAAGACCTCCCTTGAAAACCTCACAAACTTTAGGAACAACCAAGCATGACAATGATTAGGGTTTTGATTAGTTTCCCCTTTTAGTTTTACCTTTGTGTCTCCTTGAGTCTTCTCTTCTCACCTCATAATCAGGGACTAAACCCTAAAGGCTTTAAGGCTTTGTGATTAAGCTTATGCCTGCATCCTTCTCTTAGGATGGAGTGTATAACTTTAATCCTAAGTGTTAAACCCTTAATGTGTTTAAATCTCTTAATCAATCCACTTAATAATCATCAAGACATCAAGCTTGTAACTTGGGCCTTGCATTAGGGTTCTAATTCTTCCTTAAGTGGTTAAGAAGGACTAACCCTAGTGTTAATGGACAAGTCCCCCTCAAGTTGTCTTATAAACCCTAAAAAACACTTCATCATCATACCATTAAATAAAATCCACTTAATCAAAGGCTTGTTTTGTCATGAGTTTAATCCCTAATCATGGATTAAGTTGAGGAGCTTTCCTCAGCTTAAACATTCTCATCTATTATCCTTCTATTAGGATGGTGTAATGAGTCTGTTAAATCCCTGATTATGGCTTAACCTCATTACTTAACACTAAACAAAAACAACAAAAACATCTAAATAATCACAAGTAGGTTAATGATCTTAATCCTATATCAAAGGTGATTAAGTGTGAGATGCTGACTTCACACTTAAGGTATTCTCATTACCCCTAATCAGAGGGAGGATGTGATGAGTTTACTAACCCATTGGTTTAGGCTTAAGCTCATTAACTTATGACAAACTTTCAAAAGCAATAAAAGACTGAAAACACAAAAACAAACAATAATCGTCTCCTCCGGGATTCTTCTCTCATCTCATTCACTCACAACCGAGAACTTGCTTCTTCCGTCTAATGCAAGACAGTTTGCACCTGAGCGAGACAGGTCATACACTTGAGCATAGACAAGCAAGCAGTTCACAAGTCAATTCATTCTTTCAGTCTCTTTGGGTCGAACTACGGTGTTCTGACTTCCTCATTGCATGAGAGGATACGTAGGCATAACTTAACAGTTATCGAACAAAAGTCTCTGTATATTCCCCCTCTTTTCAGCCTTATTCTTTGAGCCTCATGATCTTGAGCATTTCACCTTTGTCCTTACACTGACACTGTACACTTATACACTTTACACTTCTTTCAGCACTGACACCTGTACATCTTTTTTCCAGCTCTTTGACACACAAATTGCACTGACACTACCCCTTTAAAACACAAATCTTTAAAGCGTGGATCCCGTCGAGTACGACGGACAATCTGGGTGCTAATACCTTCCCAGGTTGTAACCAACCCCCTTTCTCAGTCTCTCTGGTTCGCAACCGTCTTATCCATCTTTTCTAGGTCTATGCAGCATTGCCTTTCCTCCGGGATAAAAATGCCTAGCTGGCGACTCTATTCATCTCCAGTGAGTTCACGGCTGTGTGTTCTCATTGTTCCTTTCGCCGACCGTTCGCGCTTGTACCGGGATGCAAATCTTTGGGAGCGACAGCTTGGCGACTCTGCTGGGGAACCTTATACTGCAACCAGGGCTTCTGGTTCTTTTTGTGGGTTCCTCCTAGCGCTTGTTTGATTTGTGTTTACTGGGGTGTTATGTGCTATCTGTGCTTGTGTATTTATTTTATTTATTGCTCTATGTACAGTTTGTTTTATTACTTTCTTTACTGCTTTACACATATCATACTGTCATGCTGTCTGGCTGGATCTGGTTTTGCTTTGGTGGGTGGGTGTTCCATTGAGAGTTAAGGTCCTATACCTGGGACCTGAGTGACACCTAGGCTAGAGTGAATCATATTCTTTCCCATTCCATCTCGGTCTGGTGCGGGAATATGAAACACGGTTCAGATATGGGTTTCTTCTTGAGAACTCTGTGTTGCAGATTTCCTGCAATGCTAGGGCTATCTGGGAAGCCTGCTAAGTCTGGATGACCTTTAGTATTGACCTTCAGAAACTGAGGTGAACTAGAGGAGGAACTTTTATGGTTATTGTAAACACTGTACCTCCGGGTTAGAAGTGTTTACACTTCTCATAACTGATCCAAGTCTGAGGATCCTTGTTTTAGAACACCACCTGTGAGGGGGTTGGGCTGTTTACAGGTTTGCAGGTACCTTGACCTCAGAATACCCTGTTACTTTGCTTGATTAAGAATACTCCATGTTGGAACAGTTCTTGTGATTCTAAAACCCTGGACATGTGGCTCTTTATTTGAGCCCCCCACCTTGGTTACTGGGTTTATAGACCTCCATCTGGTATTCTTGAATATGTCTTGGACTTATATCGGAGCTCTTGATCAGATCCAGCTCAGTCACAAACCCTTGCATGTCATTTGCATACATAAACATCGCATCATATTGACATTTGCTTATTTGTGTTTCAGGGTATCCATCTTCATTCTTTTGGTTTGGTTTTGACCCTACCTTCAGTATTTGACCGATCTTCATCAGCATCTGCTTCAGTTATCAGATACCTGCACCAGCCAATCAGTGGCCCATTCTTCAGTGTTATCATCAGCACCTGTCTCTACTCATCTTCGGCATCATGGCTCCTAAAAAGAGCAACATCACCTATCACTTTTTCCAGCCAGAGCTATCTGACATCAGGAGGATTCAGACCCTGATCACTCCAGATCACATACCATTGTTCAGGGAACACTTTGGAGATATACTTGATATGGTTATGGATCTGGACCCTTCACAGAGAAGCCTGATCCACACTTGCCTTCAGTTTTATGATCCCCCATTGAGGTGTTTTACTTTCCAAGACTTTCAGCTAGGCCCTCTATTAGAAGAGTACTCATCATTAGTTGGTATGCCTATCAGGGGTGGAGTCCCTTTCAACCCTGAGATGGTCTTCCCTGGTAATGGAGAAGTAGCAAAGGCTTTGCATCTGGAACCTGTCCTAATTGAGCAGCACATGACTTCCAAAGCTGGAATCCCTGGTTTTCATCTGGATTTCTTGATCTCTCAAGCTGCCCTGAAAGCTTCTCTAGGAGAGTGGAAAGCTGTCTGTGCTTTATTGGCCTTGAGTATATATGGAATTGTGTTGTTTGCAGATGAGCCTCGATTCATTAGCAAGAATGCAATCCATCTTTTCATCCTGAAGAACCCAGTACCCACTTTATTGGGGGACCTCTACTACTCAGTGCATCGGAGGAATGAAAAGCAGAGGGGGAGATTAGTGAGGTGTTGTGCTCCATTGTTCCACACTTGGCTTCTCAGGCATCTACCCAGGACAGATGCATTTTTGAATCCTCATCAGCAGAGAAACTGGGCTAAGAGACTCACTGCTCTAGCTTCAGCCGATATCAGGTGGTGCACCCAAAGCACCAAGGGCAGGGATATCATCACCAGCTGTGGGCATTTTCCCAATGTTCCCCTAATAGGAGTTAAGGGTAGTATCAATTACAACCCTCTGCTGTTCAGAAGGCAACTGGGCTATGCACTGGTCCACTCTCCTAAGGCACAGGACTTGGTGGAGACTCTTTATTGTGAGAACAAGCCTAATCTGGCTATTGTTAGGCAGGCTGCTTGGGCCTGGGATAATGTTCAAACCAAGGGAATAACCATTTTGGGGAAGTGCAGCAATGTGGTATCAGCACAATATTATGAGTGGTCCTGTGCCAGGGCTCAATTCTCTGGGATGCCCTTTACCATAGAAGATATTCCTGAATCATCCTCAGCACCACCCCCTGCCACTGTCAGTTTGGAGGAGTTTGAGAGCTTGAAAGAAAGAAATGAGAAGTTAACTCAGGCTTTGCAGAAGACCCTCCGGGAGAGGAGTGATGGCAGGATGGAGATTGAGAGGCTAGAGAAGCTGAGAGTGGAGCATCTGGTTAAGATTGAGAAATCTGGAGATTATATCAAAAAGTCTAAAGCTGGAGAACAAATTCTGAAGAATGCTTGCAAAGAAGCCCAGTTCCAGAGAGCAAGGACAGACTTGTATCTGAAGGAGAGTCAGGCTAGGTGGGTCAGGATCACCGAGGCTCGTACTCTGGAGGACAAGAGAGTTCAAGACAAGATGGAGCAACTGGAAGCTAGTGCCAAAGAACAGCAAGAAGCCCTGGCAGCAGCCCAGAAGGAGATATCAGAGCTAAAGATCAAAGCAGGAGTGAAGAGGTCAAAGGACCAAAGCCAGCACAAGAAACTAACAGCAGCTGTTACGACCCGGAATCTCCTCATCAGGAATCTCACGGAGCATCCGGCTGATCCTGTGACCGAAGCACTTCTCAAGGAAGTTCGTGAGGATGAGTTTGGTCTTGGTGTTTGACCATTTGTTTGTTGTTGCTTTCATTCCATGTACTTTTATTTTCCTGTAATGTATTTTGACCCCTCAGAGGGCTTGTATTTGTAAAACAAACTATGTACCATTTTGCTTTTGTAATATATGTGTTAGTTTGTTCCATCCAAGTTTCACTTCAAAAGCAACATCAACAGCATCTTCAAGGGTCTGGAAGGGTCAAAACTGAATGCCAAGCCGGATACCTTGAAAACCAATAAGCATACTGCATTGCATGCTAACCCTTTTGTTTGTTTTGTAGGTTTTTGTTTTATTGCTACTAACTCTGTTGTGGTGTTCAGGAACTATTGTTCGGCGCCGGGTATTTCCCCTCAACCGTCCGCACCGTTATCCGACCCGTAACAATCTTCCGGGCATCCAAACGGATCAGATGCAGCAGGACCTTACTGAGGTCAGAAATCAAATGGCGAACGAAAGATTGGAGATGAGAAACCAGATGACTCAGTTTATGGAAGTGATGAACAACATGGCTCAGAGCCAGGAAAGATTGAGGGCCATGGTGGAAAGGAAAAATCAAGAAGATCCACATATAGGGACTGCCGGCACCAGCAACAATGAAAGGGTCCAACCTCATGTTAACCCCCCTGTATTTGGCCCACACCTCCATCCTGAGGTCAACATCCCTGCAAATGTTCAAGGGACTGCCACTGCAGCCAGGGTACTTCAAGAAGACCCCCAAGAGGATCAGTTCACAGTAATGGGTGCTGGGGAAGAAGCTTATGATAGGAGGCTGGATGAGATAGCTGAGAAATTGAGGTCCCTAGAGTCTCAAAACTCTTTGGGTTTCGATGTCATGGACATGGGCTTGGTAGATGGGGTCAGGATTCCCCATAAGTTCAAACCTCCTTGTTTTGAAAAATATAACGGGACTTCATGCCCCCGGACTCATTTGCAATCATTTCTGGGAAGGCTGAAGGCCTATACTATGGATGAGAAGCTCTGGATGTTCTATTTCGAGGATAGCTTAACAGGAGCGTCAAGAGAATGGTACTCTCACTTGACAAGGGCAGCTATCAGGTGTTGGAAGGACCTGGCAGAGGCCTTCATCAGACAGTATCAGTACAACTTAGACATGGCACCCAACAGGACCCTCCTAATGGGAATGTCACAATCGTCAAGGGAAAGTTTCCGAGAATATGCCCAGAGATGGAGGCAATTGGCTGCTGCTGTTCAGCCACCTATGTCTGAAAGGGAAATGGCAGACATGTTTATGAACACCCTTCAGGGGACTTACATTGATAGGCTAGCAGCCTTCTCATCTACCAGCTTTGCAGATGTTGTCATAGCTGGGGAGAGAATTGAGAGCCTGTTAAAAATGGGCAAGATCTCAGACAACGGCGCCAGCTCGTCCAGTAGTACAAGAAATCCTTTTGCAGGCCCAAGAAGAACTGGCGAGACCAATGCCATCCACACCAACAGGGGCAGGCCCCAATATGTTCACAGATCAATGGCAGCAGTCACCATTCCCGCTCCAGCTCATCCTCAGCCAACTTATCAACCTCCGCAACAAAACTATCAACAACCTCAGTACCACCAACAAGCTCAGTATCCTCCGAGAAATTACAACAACAGTAACACCAACAACAACAACCAGCAAAGGCCGTTCCAACAGAGGCCTTCTCAAGCCAACAGGGTAATCGATCCGATCCCTATGCCATATGCTACATTGCTGCCACAACTCCTGAAACTCAACCTAGTTGAGCTAAGGACGTTGGCACCTCCAGATCCCAACAGTCTACCCAGGAATTATGACTCCAACGCCAGATGTGCCTTTCATTCAAATGCACCTGGCCACAGTACAGAAAAGTGCAGAGCCTTGCACATGAAGGTACAAGACCTGGTGGACTCAAAAGCTCTGAATTTCGCACCACCACCTAATGTCAATAAAAATCCGATGCCAAACCACGGGGGTCCCAGAATTAACGCTATTGAAGAAGACAAGCCGTCTTATTTAATAACCAGTGTGGGTCAGATCCGGACACCGTTGGTACAAATTAAGGCTCAACTCCTCGAATGTCAAATGTTCCCGGGGTGTGAGTTGGGGTGTGCTTACTGCAATATTTCAGTCAATGGGTGCGATAACCTGAGAAATGGCATAGACGGTCTCATTCAGAGTGGCCAACTTCAGATCACCACATCATTTCCTACAAATCCAGCAATCTCATCAGCAACAACTCCAGAACCTCCTACAACTGCAACAACCATTGTTCCTGACAATTCTTCGGCTTCATCAACAAGTACTTCATCTATTATCTCAACTGATCAGTTATCAACAAATTTTTCTTCTACAACTCCAGCACCACTCCATTTTGAAACTCCTACAACAACAACATCCATCCTTCCACTAATGTCTCCTACAACACCAGCAATAAATCATGAAGATGTCTCAACTGTCACAATATTTTATGATCCTGAAAACAACTCTGCCTACAACTCAGAAGGTGCTGCTCCCATCAGAGCACCAGTCACAATTTATTACGATCCACAGACTATCACAATTCCTTCCGCAGCTGCAGTCAGTCCAGTCACTATCACGGTGCCTGGACCAGTACCTTATAAAAGCAGTAATGCTATCCCCTGGCATTACGGCTCTGACCTGTACTGTGAAGGACAAAGAATCACTTTTGAATCATCAACCCCTGCACCACAAATTGACAATGTGGGAGGAGGCGGAGGCTTCACTCGAAGCGGACGTCTTTTCGCCCCACAAATTCAGAGACCCACTACCGAAGCAGAAGCTGCTGCTAAAGCAAAAGGAAAAAGCTTGGTGCAGGAAGAGCAGACTGTTAAAGAAGCTTTGAAAACACCCTTTGACCAAGAGGTTGATGAGTTCATGCGAATCATCAAGAAGAGTGATTATAAAATAGTGGATCAGCTTCATCAGACGCCTTCCAAGATCTCAATCCTATCATTGCTTATGTGCTCCGAAGCCCATCGGAATGCACTACTCAAAGTTTTGCACGCAGCTTACGTGCCTGAAGAGATCACTGTCAATCAGCTAGAAGCTGTAGTTGGAAATGTTAATGCTAGTCACGGACTAGGGTTCACCAATACTGATTTGACAACGGAAGGCCGCAATCATAACAAAGCCTTGCACATAACCATGGAATGTAAAGGTGCTGTCCTTTCCCATGTGCTGGTGGACACGGGGTCATCCCTCAATGTCTTACCTAAGAAGGCCCTGGTGAAGTTAGAATATGACGGATTGGCGTTGAGACCCAGCAACCTGGTGGTGAGAGCCTTTGATGGTTCAAAGAGATCGGTTCTGGGAGAAATTGAATTGCCCATAACGATTGGCCCGCAGACCTTCAAAACGACCTTCTACGTGATGGATATATAGCCTGCCTACAGCTGTCTATTGGGTAGGCCATGGATTCACGCCGCTGGCGCCGTGACCTCTACCCTTCACCAGAAGTTGAAATATGAGTGGGAGGGTCAAATCGTTACAATCTGTGGAGAGGAGGATATTTTTGTCAGCCACCTAGCTACCTATAAATACATTGAGATGGATGGGGAGATCCATGAAACAATGAGCCAGGGTTTTGAAGCTTTGAATGTCAATGAAACATCTGTTGTGCCTGGTACTTCAATATCATCATACCAACAAGCCCGGAAGGTTGTTGAGGGAGGAAACGCCCAAGGCTGGGGCAAACTGCTATCGGTGGAGAAGAAAGAGGACAGATTTGGGTTGGGTTACAAACCAACTCAACAAGATCAAGCAGAGGCTGCGAAAGAGCCCAACTTTGTGAGTGGGGGGATGCTCACCCCTGATGCTGTCAACTGTCTGGAAGACGAGCTGGAAGAAGAACGCAACCTGGAAAGCTGGATTCGTCCAAAGATCCCGGGGAGCAGTATCTCAAACTGGTCTTCCTAGGAAATTATAAGAGTTACTCATGCAGAGTAATTATTATTTCCTGTATTTTTATAGCATGCATCAAAGTCTTGCATCTTGCCCAAGATGACAAGACTCATTTTGTAATCGGGCCATCTGTACTTTTTGTGCAACAAGATTAATCAATGAAATATCAGACATCTTTTTGCAAATGAGTCTTTTTCTTTTCCGCTCACTGTTTTTCCATTTTTCTTTTTGTACAAAAAAATAAATGGCAGTGTTTTCAAAATGACAACTTTATTTCACTTTTCTAAAACAAGATTAAAATCAAATCACTTAAATGAACAAACTGAACCCTTGCAGAGTGTGCCTTCCAGACAGCACCGACAACAGCACGGCTATGACTTCGTATGACTTTGACAATCCAATCAATCAAGCCGATGAAGGGGTTGAAGAAGAGTATGAGCTTCCTGAAGAGCTAGCCAGGTTGTTAAGACAAGAGGAAAAGGTTATTACTCCTCACCAGGAGGAGGTCGAAGTGATTAATCTTGGTACAGATGAAGACGTGAAAGAGGTTAAAATCGGGGCCTGCTTACAAGACTCAGTGAAGAAACAACTGATTGACCTGCTTCAAGAGTATGTGGACGTGTTTGCTTGGTCTTATCAAGATATGCCAGGGTTGGACACCGACATTGTTGTGCACAAGCTGCCTTTGAGAGAAGAATGCCCGCCGGTTAAACAGAAGCTGCGCCGTACTCGCCCCGACATGGCAATGAAGATCAAGGAAGAGGTACAAAAGCAATGGGACGCCGGGTTCCTTGCTGTGACTAGCTATCCACCGTGGGTTGCTAATATAGTACCTGTGCCTAAGAAAGACGGCAAAGTAAGAATGTGTGTTGACTACCGGGATCTGAACAGAGCTAGCCCGAAAGATGATTTCCCTTTACCTCACATTGATGTATTGGTGGATAATACGGCTCAGTTCTTGGTATTCTCCTTCATGGACGGATTTTCAGGATATAATCAGATCAAGATGTCACCTGAAGACATGGAGAAGACAACCTTCATCACACCCTGGGGCACGTTCTGCTACAAGGTAATGCCATTTGGGCTCAAGAATGCCGGTGCGACATATCAGCGGGCTATGGTAACATTATTCCACGATATGATCCACAAGGAAATCGAGTGTTATGTGGATGACATGATTGCCAAGTCCCTTACAGAGGAAGATCACCTGGTAAATCTGCTGAAGTTATTCAAGCGTCTGAGGAAATACCAATTGAAGTTGAACCCCCAACAAATGCACATTCGGGGTGAGATCTGGTAAGTTGCTAGGTTTTATTGTAAGCGAGAAAGGGATTGAAGTTGACCCTGATAAAGTCAAATCCATCCAAGAGATGCCTGCACCAAAAATAGAGAAAGAAGTTCGAGGGTTCTTAGGTCGATTGAACTACATCTCACGGTTCATATCTCACCTTACGGCTACCTGTGAACCCTTGTTCAAATTGTTGAGAAAAGAACAGACGGTCAGGTGGAACGAAGACTGCCAAAGGGCTTTTGACAAGATCAAAGAATACTTACAAGAGCCTCCAATCCTTATGCCTCCAGTTGAAGGAAGACCTCTAATCATGTACTTGACAGTATTAGAAGAGTCAATGGGGTGTGTGTTGGGCCAGCATGACGAGTCTGGTCGAAAAGAGTATGCAATATACTACCTAAGCAAAAAGTTTACCGACTGTGAACAACGTTATTCACTGCTCGAGAAAACTTGCTGTGCTTTAGCGTGGGCTGCTCGCCGACTGAGACAGTATATGTTGACTCACACTACCTTGTTGATCTCAAAGATGGACCCGGTCAAGTACATATTTGAGAAGCCAGCGCTTACCGGACGGGTTGCAAGATGGCAAATGATTCTTACAGAATATGACATCCAATACACATCTCAAAAAGCCATCAAAGGCAGTGTATTGTCTGAATATCTTGCTGAGCAACCCATTGATGATTACCAGCCTATGAGATTTGACTTCCCTGATGAAGACATCATGTTCATAAAAGCAAAAGATCATGAAGAGCCTGTTCACACTGAAGGGCCTGACCCGGAAGAAGAATGGACTATGATGTTTGATGGGGCTGTTAATATGAATGGTCGTGGTGTTGGTGCAGTACTCATTACACCTAAAGGAGTTCACATGCCTTTCTCGGCAAAACTCACTTTCAACTGCACTAACAACGAAGCTGAATACGAAGCTTGCATTATGGGTCTTGAGGAAGCCATTGACCTCAGGATCAAGACGTTGACCGTATTCGGAGATTCAGCTTTGGTAGTCAATCAAACCAACGGCAAATGGTACACCCACCAGGATCATCTGATACCTTACAGGGATTATACAAGGAGGTTATTGACTTTCCTCACAACGGTCAAGCTTGAGTATATCCCTCGGGACGAGAATCAGTTTGCAGATGCTTTGGCTACCATTTCATCTATGATCAAAGTTCAAGCTGCCAACTTCGTACCTCAAATTTCAGTGTCCAGATTGGACAGACCAGCATATGTGTTCGCAGCAGATGTTGTTAAAGATGATAAGCCTTGGTTCCATGACATTAAATGCTTCTTGGAGGATCAAACATACCCACCTGGGGCATCTTCCAATGATAAGAAGACTTTGAGAAGGCTCGCTGGTAGTTTCTTTCTGAGCACTGATGGGTCTTTATACAAAAGGAACTTTGATATGGTACTCCTCAGATGTGTTGATAAGACAGAAGCAGACTTGTTGATGCATGAAGTGCACGAAGGATCTTTTGGTACCCATGCCGGAGGGCATGCCATGGCTAAGAAGTTGTTAAGATCAGGATATTACTGGATCACAATGGATGCAGACTGTTGTGCTTATGCCAGGAAATGCCACAAATGCCAGATCTATGCAGATAAGGTGCATGTGCCTCCCAATCCTCTGAACATCATGTCTTCACCATGGCCCTTTGCCATGTGGGGCATTGATATGATTGGCAAGATTGAGCCAACTGCTTCAAATGGCCACAGATTCATCCTGGTAGCCATCGACTATTTCACCAAGTGGGTCGAAGCAGCGTCCTATGCAAACGTCACGAGACAAGTGGTAGCCAGATTTCTGAAAAGAGATATCATCTGTCGGTATGGAGTGCCCGAGCGAATCATTACTGATAATGGTTCCAATCTAAACAACAAAATGATGGCAGAGCTGTGCCGGGACTTCAAGATCCAACATCACAATTCTTCTCCTTACAGGCCAAAGATGAACGGCGCTGTTGAGGCAGCAAATAAGAATATCAAGAAGATTGTGCAGAAGATGGTAGTCACCTACAAAGACTGGCATGAAATGCTACCGTTTGCCTTGCATGGGTACCGCACGTCAATCAGAACATCCACTGGGGAAACACCGTATCAACTTGTGTATGGTATGGAAGCAGTCCTACCTGTTGAAGTTGAATTACCCTCTCTACGGGTACTAATGGATGTTAAACTGAGTGAAGTAGAATGGGTTAGGGCCCGATTCGAACAACTGAGTCTGATCGAAGAGAAGAGATTGGCTGCAATCTGTCATGGGCAGTTATATCAGAGAAGGATGAAGAAAGCCTTCGATCAGAAAGTCAGGCACCGAGAGTACCAAGTAGGAGATCTTGTGCTGAAGAGAATCCTCCCTCCTCATACAGACCACAGGGGCAAGTGGACTCCAAATTATGAAGGACCATTTGTGGTAAAGAAAGTTTTTTCCGGTGGAGCACTGATGCTTAGCACCATGGATGGTGAAGATTTCCCGTCCCCTGTGAATTCAGATGCAGTTAAAAAATACTTCGCATAAAATGACCCGCTGGACACAAAAACAGAATGTAAGTCCAGGAAAAAATAGGGCATCCCGGCGAGTCAAAAACAGAATAAAAGACTCGGGCAAAAGTAAGGGAAAATAAATAAAAAATGTGCACCCGCTGAGTTGAAAAGCCGCATTGGACAACTCAGGCAAAAAAGGGCATCCCGATGGATTGAAAACCCGAAAGGGCGATCCATGCAAAATAAGGGAATAAGCGAACAACTGCATTCTGAATTCGTCTGTATCATCTACAACTTGGTAAGCTTCAAAGAGGTCAAGCTTCTTTCAGAATCAGCCTTCTTCGAAAAGCAAGATGAGAAGAACGTCAAAAGTCATACGAGTCATATCGAGAGGGGAAGCTCCTCAAAGCGTCATCAACACTGCCAACATTTTGTTTCTCAATTTGTAACAATCTCCTCATTTCAGGGGATATGTTCCTTTGATTGTATCTCTCCAATTCAGGGCATACGAATTAATAAAATCAGATTTTCAGTCATGTCTCGTTTTGTACATTTTACTTGCAAAAATGTCTGATGTCTTAAAAGAAAAACTGATTGCATAAGAATACAGATGTTTATCTTCAAATAAAAACATGCTTGCAGGAAACATGCTTACTCTCAGAAGTATCCTAACTCCTATGACGGAATCCAGTAAGGGATACCTCGGGATTATCTTGTGCGTTTTTCTATCTTTTTCAGGATTGCAGGTATCCAGAACGCAACTTGGGGCATGAAAACTTTATCCCAGCAAGCTGGCAAATCCACACTCAATTTTAGCACCCGAAATGCTCTCTCCCCAGCTGAGTTGCCTTTCATGACTCCTCCCAGCTGAGTTGGCCACTTATTACTTGTCCCCATCAGAATGGGCGGGTATCACAGAAGATGCCCATATCCCTGGCTGAGTCAAGAAGCTACCATAACAGAACTTCTAGGGAGGTCTTTCAGTGATTCCTCTCTTTCTCCCCAGCCGAGTTGCCTTTTTATCCTCAGCCGGAGCACAAAAGTCAGGGAACCATCTCCCTACAGAGTTCCAGCCTCTATCCAGAAGAGCAGCGCATAAAAGATCACAACAGAGTGAAGAAAGTTTCTACAAACCCCAGCTGGGTCCTATGTTTATTAGGATAGGTCTATCAGTGACCCGAATCCCCAAGCAAATATCATCTTATTAGATCTACCAATGATCTCATCCCCAGCTGGGACGTCTACTTCAACAGATCGATCAAAGATCTTCGCAGCAACGGGATTTGAATCCCGGTTGGGTATCTTTGCATAATCATAGCATTTGCATCATATTCACCCATAAAGCGTAGCATTCCGTCTAACACGGAGCATTACGGCAAAAATCCAACATACAGCATAATCATAAGCCATGTTTTGAATCAGCACTTGTAAATAATGACAGTTCATCAACGTACAGAAAAATCCCACCAGAGTCCCCAGCAAAAACAGCTGCCTCTCAATCACAAACACCAGTATATACTCATTTTGGACACCCGTCCGTGTCATCACTTCCCCAGTAAAGTCACCTGAACGCTCTTTACAAACAAGATCACCCGCACTACAGATACTCCTTGACACCCGTCCATGTCATATCTCCCAGCAGAAAGCCAAAGACATCCTCTTTGCACTCACATATACCTATATACACTTTCTTGGCACCCGTCCGTGTCGTATCCCCAGCGCAGTCGCCTACAACCCATATACTTGTTGATATTATTATACTTTCTCTCTCGACACTCGTCCGTGTCACTCTCCCCAGCAGATAAACACTCATCTATGCAATACTCATACTCATTACTCATGTTACACCCATACAGATACTCGTCCGTATCTTGTATATACCTTTCATATCCCCACAGATTCGGCACTAGTCCTCGTTCTTTGTTAACTCGTTGGTACTCGTCCGTACCATCATCTCAGAACATGCGTCCAGCGTTTGTTTCTACATGATACTCGTCCGTATCATAGTCTTAAGGATGCTCGTCCGCATCTTTAATCCATACACCGCGTCAAACACTTTTGTCTTCTTGAATATAGATACTCGTCTGTGTCTATTATTCCCCAGAAAAGTCCCCTCAGATTCAACACTCGTCCGTGTTCTCTGTTAACCAGTTGATACTCGTCCGTATCATCATCTTTGAACACGCGTCAGTATTTGTTTCTACCCGATACTCGTCCGTATCGTAGTCTTAGGGATGCTCGTCCGCATCTTTAATCTATACACAATACCAAACACTTATACCTTTTGTTTCTTGGATATAAACACTCGTCCGTGTTTACTACTCCCCAGTAGATCGCCAACAAAGCAAATTTTCCTTCTTATCTGACACTCGTCCAGTGTCATGATAACCCTGAGAGCAGCCGTACCCTGCTAGGTGGTCGTCCTCCACCTCTTGATGGTCGTCCTCCATCATGCTCATCCGATGGCCGTCCCCATCGTTGATTTTTAGCAGCCGTCCCCTGCTAGGTGGTCGTCCTCCACCCGTTGATGATCGTCCTTCATCATTTTATCCAATGGTCGTCCCCATTGTTGATTTTGGTTATCTGGCATTCGTCCTATGTCATGATAGACCCTGAGAGCAGCCGTCCCCTGCTAGGTGGTCGTCCTCCACCTCTTGATGGTCGTCCTCCATCATGCTCGTCCGATGGCCGTCCCCATCGTTGACCTTTTATCTGGCATTCGTCCTGTGTCGCGATATTTTCGGCAGCCGTACCCTGCCAGGTGGTCGTCCTCCACCTTTGATGGCCGTCCCCATCATAATTCCTTTATTACCCAACAGAGCAGCCGTCCCCTGCTAGGTGATCGTCCTTCACCTTTGATGGCCGTACCCCATCATCTGTTTATTTCATTTATTCTTTAACCCGATGGCCGTCCCCGTCGTGGTCCCTTTTTCTTTTTAGCCCGATGGCCGTCCCCATCGTTGGTTACTTTGCTTTGTGAACTTGATGGCCGTCCCTGTCATGTTTCATTGATCCCCAGAGAACTTTACAGCTTTATCGTGATGGCCGTCCCCATCATAATTTCTTACTTTTGCCAGCTAGTCGGCCGTCCCCGTCTTGGCTTTACCTTTTATCCCCAGCATGTCGGCCGTCCCCGTCATTGCTTTATTTTCCGCACCTTTCCCAGCATGGCGGTCGTCCCCGTCATTGCCTTTTACCCAGCAGTCGTCCTCTGCTCGACGGTCGTCCTCCGTCGCCCACACCTTACAACATACTTTACTTTCTTTTACAATCTATATCCCTTTTCTTCTTCATTCTGTGAGTGCAAATTTTGGACTGTCTTTGGTATTCAACCACAAGTTATCTTGTTTGCCTGTTAAGCCATCGCTTACATCCTGCACAGCTAACTCATGATTGAATAGGGGCAGCTGTAAACACCCCAAATTTGCCCTCACCCATTCACACCATGGCTTGTGATCATCTCATATGCATAAACACAATCATATCACCTCATATCCCACTTTTGGTTCACTGCATAGTTTCTAAGTCATCTGCACCTAGGGTTTGTGATCTGAGCAATCCAAGAGCCTCCTGAGCCACTCCAGAGGCCATCAATCACTTAAAAGGGGTTCATGTGTGTTCTTATATCATATTACATCCTTTCAAAGTCAAAAAAATCAAAAGAATCACAAGAACTGGGATTGGTATGGATGCAGAGCCAGGTTTGACTGCACACTTGACCTAAAATTAGGGTTTTGGTTTCAGAGGCCATAACTCCAATTTTTTTGGTCATTCTTGTTTCCATTGGTCTCTATATGGTATAGGGAGTATGCATATCAATTTTCATGAAGAAATTCCACGGGGAAGTCATCTGATCAAGAGTTGACTTTTCAGACAAGCCAGTGTAAAATCAGGGCATCTGAGGCCCCCAATGACCCAACCAAGGGGTGATCTTCATCATTTTGAATGTATATGATCTTTATTTGATCATGGAAGAAGGTTGAAGTTCACAAAAATCAAGAATTTGAAGTTTTTGCAAAGTTGACTTTTTAGGGCATGGTTGACTTTTCAAGAATATGTCATTTTATGCCATTTTTCAAGCCTTGCTTTTTGATCCAAAAATGCTTCAAATGAAAAAACTTTGGTCATGAAAGTTGTAGAATACATTTTTCCCTTTTCAAAAAGTACAAGAACATGACCTAATTCATTTTGGATCAAAAGTTATGGTGTGTCAAAGTTGGCAAAAATCACTAATTTTCAAGTTATGCACTAAAAAGAAAACTTGCAATTTCATGAACCAAGCATTCTTGTGACATCTAATTGGCATCAAACCATTACACAAGCATCATGTAAGTCCTAAAGTTCAGATTGGACCAAGGTTTCCTCATGTTTCATGGCTTGTGGGACAAGAAATTTCATATGAACCAAAAGAGGATCAACTTGCAAAACTCATGATCACACCTCACCAACTTGCTGCCTTGGCTGCTGAGCCACCCTAGCTTCTCCCCTCACCATGCTGCGCCAGTCCATGTACTTGTGCTAGCCTAGAACCAAGCCCATGCCTCTCTTACAACAAAGTGGACTTTTTGCAAAAGTAGACATCCCAATCACAGCAGGCCAGGTCACATCACCTGACCAATGGGAGTTTTTTATACAAAGCAAATGCTGGCCATAACACTCAACAAGCAAGGCTGAAACACAAGAGAACATCACATACACAAAATCACCCCTCCAAGCATTTCTCTTCTAAACTCTCTGCCCAACACACAAACACAAAAACCATTTTCATAAATCAACTCACCTTGCTTCACTGAGCCAAAACCAACAAGACTTAGGCCTGAATCAAGCAAGAACACCATTCCTCCATTTTCACCCCCAGAAGCAAAACCATTCGAAACTCACTCCACAGCTCACAAACACTCAAACAAACTCTACAAACCTTCTCAAAACATCACCCTGATCACAAAGAACCACTCACATTGGCCTGAAACGGCTTGGATCACCATCACCATTTTCAACTGAGCTTGAGCAGAAGCTGTGCAAACTCCCTAACCAGCTAACTTAAACTCTTTCTAAGCATTCAAGCATCATCAGGGGATCAAGTGGAGTGGATTGCATCAAGAGGGGAGGTCAGAAAGTTGCAGGATTGAAAGCTTCGAAACTCAGGTAGCTCAAGAACTTTTTTTCCAGAAATCATTTTTTAAGTTCTTAAGTTGTTATTCATGCTTCCCTGATCATAAATATGTCTTTAGTTTTGAAAATGGTGATGAAATGAGAATGTAATCGTGTTCTGAAACTCTGTGACCTAAAAAGTATTTTGTTCGATTCATGAGTTTGGTGAAAAATAAATGAGTTTGGGCATGGGGTTTTGATTCAGTGAGCTGTGGGGATCATTTCCATGTTTTTAGATTCCATTTCAGTTGCGTTTTGAGAGTTTTAGGGATTTTCAGGTGGGGTTCCCACCGGAGAAGACGACCGGAGGTCTTCTCCGGCCACCTGAAAATCATTAGGGTTTAATCTTGCAATTAATGAGCGTTTGAATCTGGCACGTTGGATCAGTGGACTCTGTTGACTTCGCGCGCGTGTGAACGGTCCAGATGTGGTCATTAAACCCTAATCACTATTGTTTATTTAATTAATTGAGTTTAAGTCAGTTTGAATATGGGCCATCAGATGACGCGCGCAGTCAACCCATTCAAACCCAGAAGCTATCCCAGCCCTCCATTCAGTTGACTTTCCCTTTTTCTTTGTTTAATTCATTTATTTCATAATTGTTTTGCATAATTTATCTAAAATAGTAAAAATTGTTTAAAAATTATGAAATTTTTTCTCAAGAGTTTCATTAATTTTTATGACACAAAAATATTTTTTATTTTATTTTTAGCATTAAAAAAGTATTTTTGAATATTTAAAAGTTTATTTTTAATTGATTAATGAAAATTAATTTATTAAAAATACTCTTAGGTATTTAAAAAATCACCAAAAAATTCATGAAATGTTCTAAGACATTTAGAAACATTGTCCAACCTTCAAACCAAATTTATTTTTTGATCTTGATGCATTTTGAGAATTTTTCATTGATTTAAAATCATTTTTATGCATTAATTTGATCCAAAGCTCAAAAAATCATTTCTGCCTATTCATGAAGAGTTGGACATTGATTCTTTTTGCATTGCATTGTGTTTAGCATGTAGTTTGTGAGATTAAATGGCCATGATTTGATCTTTCATTTTCAATTTGTTTGGCATTTCTTTTGTTTGGAAACCCTAAAACCCTAAAAAAACTTGTGAAAATCATAACTTGAGATTGGTTAGGAGTTGAGATCTCTCCTTTGGGCATTGGTTTAGCATAGGATTAGGGGTCCTTTGGGTGGCATTTTCAATTTTTTATCTTAGGTTTTGCTTCTGATTTTGATTTTTGTTTGATGTATTGTTCATAAACCCTAATTTGGGCTTCCATATGCATCCATCTTGCATTCTCTTGCATAACATGACTTGCCATGACATTTCAAGCATCCATTTGATTCATTTGACATCATAAGACATATTGAAAGCATGTTTGATCATTGCATCATGTGTTTGCCATGTTGTATGCCATGTGCACTTCATAACTTTTCATGTATGTTCATGTTTCCAAACCTGCTTCATTTGCATTCATGAACTTGTATGGTCATTTCCATGTGCTGCCTCATGTTTGTAACATCTCATAGCATCATTAGCATCATGTATGTGCTTCTGGTTTTGTTTCTCATCATGTCATCTCATCCCATTTTGCATTGCATTGCATTTCTTTTCTAACCTTTCAGGTGGTAAGTAACTTTGAGAAGTGAATTTGCCTTCACTTCTCATAACTTTTCTTTTCATCTCTCTTGCATACATTGCTGCATTTTTGTTTGTGTTTGAGTTTGAGCTTGCTCATTCTTCCTCTTCCCACTTTCTTTCTTCAAGTGACTTGACTTCTTGAATGAAGCAAGTTGCTTTGCTTCTCTTGATCCTTTCATCTGCTTCCTGGTGGTTCCATTGAAGACCTCCCTTGAAAACCTCACAAACTTTAGGAACAACCAAGCATGACAATGATTAGGGTTTTGATTAGTTTCCCCTTTTAGTTTTACCTTTGTGTCTCCTTGAGTCTTCTCTTCTCACCTCATAATCAGGGACTAAACCCTAAAGGCTTTAAGGCTTTGTGATTAAGCTTATGCCTGCATCCTTCTCTTAGGATGGAGTGTATAACTTTAATCCTAAGTGTTAAACCCTTAATGTGTTTAAATCTCTTAATCAATCCACTTAATAATCATCAAGACATCAAGCTTGTAACTTGGGCCTTGCATTAGGGTTCTAATTCTTCCTTAAGTGGTTAAGAAGGACTAACCCTAGTGTTAATGGACAAGTCCCCCTCAAGTTGTCTTATAAACCCTAAAAAACACTTCATCATCATACCATTAAATAAAATCCACTTAATCAAAGGCTTGTTTTGTCATGAGTTTAATCCCTAATCATGGATTAAGTTGAGGAGCTTTCCTCAGCTTAAACATTCTCATCTATTATCCTTCTATTAGGATGGTGTAATGAGTCTGTTAAATCCCTGATTATGGCTTAACCTCATTACTTAACACTAAACAAAAACAACAAAAACATCTAAATAATCACAAGTAGGTTAATGATCTTAATCCTATATCAAAGGTGATTAAGTGTGAGATGCTGACTTCACACTTAAGGTATTCTCATTACCCCTAATCAGAGGGAGGATGTGATGAGTTTACTAACCCATTGGTTTAGGCTTAAGCTCATTAACTTATGACAAACTTTCAAAAGCAATAAAAGACTGAAAACACAAAAACAAACAATAATCGTCTCCTCCGGGATTCTTCTCTCATCTCATTCACTCACAACCGAGAACTTGCTTCTTCCGTCTAATGCAAGACAGTTTGCACCTGAGCGAGACAGGTCATACACTTGAGCATAGACAAGCAAGCAGTTCACAAGTCAATTCATTCTTTCAGTCTCTTTGGGTCGAACTACGGTGTTCTGACTTCCTCATTGCATGAGAGGATACGTAGGCATAACTTAACAGTTATCGAACAAAAGTCTCTGTATATTCCCCCTCTTTTCAGCCTTATTCTTTGAGCCTCATGATCTTGAGCATTTCACCTTTGTCCTTACACTGACACTGTACACTTATACACTTTACACTTCTTTCAGCACTGACACCTGTACATCTTTTTTCCAGCTCTTTGACACACAAATTGCACTGACACTACCCCTTTAAAACACAAATCTTTAAAGCGTGGATCCCGTCGAGTACGACGGACAATCTGGGTGCTAATACCTTCCCAGGTTGTAACCAACCCCCTTTCTCAGTCTCTCTGGTTCGCAACCGTCTTATCCATCTTTTCTAGGTCTATGCAGCATTGCCTTTCCTCCGGGATAAAAATGCCTAGCTGGCGACTCTATTCATCTCCAGTGAGTTCACGGCTGTGTGTTCTCATTGTTCCTTTCGCCGACCGTTCGCGCTTGTACCGGGATGCAAATCTTTGGGAGCGACAGCTTGGCGACTCTGCTGGGGAACCTTATACTGCAACCAGGGCTTCTGGTTCTTTTTGTGGGTTCCTCCTAGCGCTTGTTTGATTTGTGTTTACTGGGGTGTTATGTGCTATCTGTGCTTGTGTATTTATTTTATTTATTGCTCTATGTACAGTTTGTTTTATTACTTTCTTTACTGCTTTACACATATCATACTGTCATGCTGTCTGGCTGGATCTGGTTTTGCTTTGGTGGGTGGGTGTTCCATTGAGAGTTAAGGTCCTATACCTGGGACCTGAGTGACACCTAGGCTAGAGTGAATCATATTCTTTCCCATTCCATCTCGGTCTGGTGCGGGAATATGAAACACGGTTCAGATATGGGTTTCTTCTTGAGAACTCTGTGTTGCAGATTTCCTGCAATGCTAGGGCTATCTGGGAAGCCTGCTAAGTCTGGATGACCTTTAGTATTGACCTTCAGAAACTGAGGTGAACTAGAGGAGGAACTTTTATGGTTATTGTAAACACTGTACCTCCGGGTTAGAAGTGTTTACACTTCTCATAACTGATCCAAGTCTGAGGATCCTTGTTTTAGAACACCACCTGTGAGGGGGTTGGGCTGTTTACAGGTTTGCAGGTACCTTGACCTCAGAATACCCTGTTACTTTGCTTGATTAAGAATACTCCATGTTGGAACAGTTCTTGTGATTCTAAAACCCTGGACATGTGGCTCTTTATTTGAGCCCCCCACCATGGTTACTGGGTTTATAGACCTCCATCTGGTATTCTTGAATATGTCTTGGACTTATATCGGAGCTCTTGATCAGATCCAGCTCAGTCACAAACCCTTGCATGTCATTTTCATACATAAACATCGCATCATATTGACATTTGCTTATTTGTGTTTCAGGGTATCCATCTTCATTCTTTTGGTTTGGTTTTGACCCTATCTTCAGTATTTGACCGATCTTCATCAGCATCTGCTTCAGTTATCAGATACCTGCACCAGCCAATCAGTGGCCCATTCTTCAGTGTTATCATCAGCACCTGTCTCTACTCATCTTCGGCATCATGGCTCCTAAAAAGAGCAACATCACCTATCACTTTTTCCAGCCAGAGCTATCTGACATCAGGAGGATTCAGACCCTGATCACTCCAGATCACATACCATTGTTCAGGGAACACTTTGGAGATATACTTGATATGGTTATGGATCTGGACCCTTCACAGAGAAGCCTGATCCACACTTGCCTTCAGTTTTATGATCCCCCATTGAGGTGTTTTACTTTCCAAGACTTTCAGCTAGGCCCTCTATTAGAAGAGTACTCATCATTAGTTGGTATGCCTATCAGGGGTGGAGTCCCTTTCAACCCTGAGATGGTCTTCCCTGGTAATGGAGAAGTAGCAAAGGCTTTGCATCTGGAACCTGTCCTAATTGAGCAGCACATGACTTCCAAAGCTGGAATCCCTGGTTTTCATCTGGATTTCTTGATCTCTCAAGCTACCCTGAAAGCTTCTCTAGGAGAGTGGAAAGCTGTCTGTGCTTTATTGGCCTTGAGTATATATGGAATTGTGTTGTTTGCAGATGAGCCTCGATTCATTAGCAAGAATGCAATCCATCTTTTCATCCTGAAGAACCCAGTACCCACTTTATTGGGGGACCTCTACTACTCAGTGCATCGAAGGAATGAAAAGCAGAGGGGGAGATTAGTGAGGTGTTGTGCTCCATTGTTCCACACTTGGCTTCTCAGGCATCTACCCAGGACAGATGCATTTTTGAATCCTCATCAGCAGAGAAACTGGGCTAAGAGACTCACTGCTCTAACTTCAGCCGATATCAGGTGGTGCACCCAAAGCACCAAGGGCAGGGATATCATCACCAGCTGTGGGCATTTTCCCAATGTGCCCCTAATAGGAGTTAAGGGTAGTATCAATTACAACCCTCTGCTGTTCAGAAGGCAACTGGGCTATGCACTGGTCCACTCTCCTAAGGCACAGGACTTGGTGGAGACTCTTTATTGTGAGAACAAGCCTAATCTGGCTATTGTTAGGCAGGCTGCTTGGGCCTGGGATAATGTTCAAACCAAGGGAATAACCATTTTGGGGAAGTGCAGCAATGTGGCATCAGCACAATATTATGAGTGGTCCTGTGCCAGGGCTCAATTCTCTGGGATGCCCTTTACCATAGAAGATATTCCTGAATCATCCTCAGCACCACCCCCTGCCACTGTCAGTTTGGAGGAGTTTGAGAGCTTGAAAGAAAGAAATGAGAAGTTAACTCAGGCTTTGCAGAAGACCCTCCGGGAGAGGAGTGATGGCAGGATGGAGATTGAGAGGCTAGAGAAGCTGAGAGTGGAGCATCTGGTTAAGATTGAGAAATCTGGAGATTATATCAAAAAGTCTAAAGCTGGAGAACAAATTCTGAAGAATGCTTGCAAAGAAGCCCAGTTCCAGAGAGCAAGGACAGACTTGTATCTGAAGGAGAGTCAGGCTAGGTGGGTCAGGATCACCGAGGCTCGTACTCTGGAGGACAAGAGAGTTCAAGACAAGATGGAGCAACTGGAAGCTAGTGCCAAAGAACAGCAAGAAGCCCTGGCAGCAGCCCAGAAGGAGATATCAGAGCTAAAGATCAAAGCAGGAGTGAAGAGGTCAAAGGACCAAAGCCAGCACAAGAAACTAACAGCAGCTGTTACGACCCGGAATCTCCTCATCAGGAATCTCACGGAGCGTCCGGCTGATCCTGTGACCGAAGCACTTCTCAAGGAAGTTCGTGAGGATGAGTTTGGTCTTGGTGTTTGACCATTTGTTTGTTGTTGTTTTCATTCCATGTACTTTTATTTTCCTGTAATGTATTTTGACCCCTCAGAGGGCTTGTATTTGTAAAACAAACTATGTACCATTTTGCTTTTGTAATATATGTGTTAGTTTGTTCCATCCAAGTTTCACTTCAAAAGCAACATCAACAGCATCTTCAAGGGTCTGGAAGGGTCAAAACTGAATGCCAAGCCGGATACCTTGAAAACCAATAAGCATACTGCATTGCATGCTAACCCTTTTGTTTGTTTTGTAGGTTTTTGTTTTATTGCTACTAACTCTGTTGTGGTGTTCAGGAACTATTGCTCGGCGCCGGGTATTTCCCCTCAACCGTCCGCACCGTTATCCGACCCGTAACAATCTTCCGGGCATCCAAACGGATCAGATGCAGCAGGACCTTACTGAGGTCAGAAATCAAATGGCGAACGAAAGATTGGAGATGAGAAACCAGATGACTCAGTTTATGGAAGTGATGAACAACATGGCTCAGAGCCAGGAAAGATTGAGGGCCATGGTGGAAAGGCAAAATCAAGAAGATCCACATATAGGGACTGCCGGCACCAGCAACAATGAAAGGGTCCAACCTCATGTTAACCCCCCTGTATTTGGCCCACACCTCCATCCTGAGGTCAACATCCCTGCAAATGTTCAAGGGACTGCCACTGCAGCCAGGGTACTTCAAGAAGACCCCCAAGAGGATCAGTTCACAGTAATGGGTGCTGGGGAAGAAGCTTATGATAGGAGGCTGGATGAGATAGCTGAGAAATTGAGGTCCCTAGAGTCTCAAAACTCTTTGGGTTTCGATGTCATGGACATGGGCTTGGTAGATGGGGTCAGGATTCCCCATAAGTTCAAGCCTCCTTGTTTTGAAAAATATAACGGGACTTCATGCCCCCGGACTCATTTGCAATCATTTCTGGGAAGGCTGAAGGCCTATACTATGGATGAGAAGCTCTGGATGTTCTATTTCGAGGATAGCTTAACAGGAGCGTCAAGAGAATGGTACTTTCACTTGACAAGGGCAGCTATCAGGTGTTGGAAGGACCTGGCAGAGGCCTTCATCAGACAGTATCAGTACAACTTAGACATGGCACCCAACAGGACCCTCCTAATGGGAATGTCACAATCGTCAAGGGAAAGTTTCCGAGAATATGCCCAGAGATGGAGGCAATTGGCTGCTGCTGTTCAGCCACCTATGTCTGAAAGGGAAATGGCAGACATGTTTATGAACACCCTTCAGGGGACTTACATTGATAGGCTAGCAGCCTTCTCATCTACCAGCTTTGCAGATGTTGTCATAGCTGGGGAGAGAATTGAGAGCCTGTTAAAAATGGGCAAGATCTCAGACAACGGCGCCAGCTCGTCCAGTAGTACAAGAAATCCTTTTGCAGGCCCAAGAAGAACTGGCGAGACCAATGCCATCCACACCAACAGGGGCAGGCCCCAATATGTTCACAGATCAATGGCAGCAGTCACCATTCCCGCTCCAGCTCATCCTCAGCCAACTTATCAACCTCCGCAACAAAACTATCAACAACCTCAGTACCACCAACAAGCTCAGTATCCTCCGAGAAATTACAACAACAGTAACACCAACAACAACAACCAGCAAAGGCCGTTCCAACAGAGGCCTTCTCAAGCCAACAGGGTAATCGATCCGATCCCTATGCCATATGCTACATTGCTGCCACAACTCCTGAAACTCAACCTAGTTGAGCTAAGGACGTTGGCACCTCCAGATCCCAACAGTCTACCCAGGAATTATGACTCCAACGCCAGATGTGCCTTTCATTCAAATGCACCTGGCCACAGTACAGAAAAGTGCAGAGCCTTGCACATGAAGGTACAAGACCTGGTGGACTCAAAAGCTCTGAATTTCGCACCACCACCTAATGTCAATAAAAATCCGATGCCAAACCACGGGGGTCCCAGAATTAACGCTATTGAAGAAGACAAGCCGTCTTATTTAATAACCAGTGTGGGTCAGATCCGGACACCGTTGGTACAAATTAAGGCTCAACTCCTCGAATGTCAAATGTTCCCGGGGTGTGAGTTGGGGTGTGCTTACTGCAATATTTCAGTCAATGGGTGCGATAACCTGAGAAATGGCATAGACGGTCTCATTCAGAGTGGCCAACTTCAGATCACCACATCATTTCCTACAAATCCAGCAATCTCATCAGCAACAACTCCAGAACCTCCTACAACTGCAACAACCATTGTTCCTGACAATTCTTCGGCTTCATCAACAAGTACTTCATCTATTATCTCAACTGATCAGTTATCAACAAATTTTTCTTCTACAACTCCAGCACCACTCCATTTTGAAACTCCTACAACAACAACATCCATCCTTCCACCAATGTCTCCTACAACACCAGCAATAAATCATGAAGATGTCTCAACTGTCACAATATTTTATGATCCTGAAAACAACTCTGCCTACAACTCAGAAGGTGCTGCTCCCATCAGAGCACCAGTCACAATTTATTACGATCCACAGACTATCACAATTCCTTCCGCAGCTGCAGTCAGTCCAGTCACTATCACGGTGCCTGGACCAGTACCTTATGAAAGCAGTAATGCTATCCCCTGGCATTACGGCTCTGACCTGTACTGTGAAGGACAAAGAATCACTTTTGAATCATCAACCCCTGCACCACAAATTGACAATGTGGGAGGAGGCGGAGGCTTCACTCGAAGCGGACGTCTTTTCGCCCCACAAATTCAGAGACCCACTACCGAAGCAGAAGCTGCTGCTAAAGCAAAAGGAAAAAGCTTGGTGCAGGAAGAGCAGACTGTTAAAGAAGCTTTGAAAACACCCTTTGACCAAGAGGTTGATGAGTTCATGCGAATCATCAAGAAGAGTGATTATAAAATAGTGGATCAGCTTCATCAGACGCCTTCCAAGATCTCAATCCTATCATTGCTTATGTGCTCCGAAGCCCATCGGAATGCACTACTCAAAGTTTTGCACGCAGCTTACGTGCCTGAAGAGATCAATGTCAATCAGCTAGAAGCTGTAGTTGGAAATGTTAATGCTAGTCACGGACTAGGGTTCACCAATACTGATTTGACAACGGAAGGCCGCAATCATAACAAAGCCTTGCACATAACCATGGAATGTAAAGGTGCTGTCCTTTCCCATGTGCTGGTGGACACGGGGTCATCCCTCAATGTCTTACCTAAGAAGGCCCTGGTGAAGTTAGAATATGACGGATTGGCGTTGAGACCCAGCAACCTGGTGGTGAGAGCCTTTGATGGTTCAAAGAGATCGGTTCTGGGAGAAATTGAATTGCCCATAACGATTGGCCCGCAGACCTTCAAAACGACCTTCTACGTGATGGATATACAGCCTGCCTACAGCTGTCTATTGGGTAGGCCATGGATTCACGCCGCTGGCGCCGTGACCTCTACCCTTCACCAGAAGTTGAAATATGAGTGGGAGGGTCAAATCGTTACAATCTGTGGAGAGGAGGATATTTTTGTCAGCCACCTGGCTACCTATAAATACATTGAGATGGATGGGGAGATCCATGAAACAATGAGCCAGGTTTTGAAGCTTTGAATGTCAATGAAACATCTGCTGTGCCTGGTACTTCAATATCATCATACCAACAAGCCCGGAAGGTTGTTGAGGGAGGAAACGCCCAAGGCTGGGGCAAACTGCTATCGGTGGAGAAGAAAGAGGACAGATTTGGGTTGGGTTACAAACCAACTCAACAAGATCAAGCAGAGGCTGCGAAAGAGCCCAACTTTGTGAGTGGGGGGATGCTCACCCCTGATGCTGTCAACTGTCTGGAAGACGAGCTGGAAGAAGAACGCAACCTGGAAAGCTGGATTCGTCCAAAGATCCCGGGGAGCAGTATCTCAAACTGGTCTTCCCAGGAAATTATAAGAGTTACTCATGCAGAGTAATTATTATTTCCTGTATTTTTATAGCATGCATCAAAGTCTTGCATCTTGCCCAAGATGACAAGACTCATTTTGTAATCGGGCCATCTGTACTTTTTGTGCAACAAGATTAATCAATGAAATATCAGACATCTTTTTGCAAATGAGTCTTTTTCTTTTCCGCTCACTGTTTTTCCATTTTTCTTTTTGTACAAAAAAATAAATGGCAGTGTTTTCAAAATGACAACTTTATTTCACTTTTCTAAAACAAGATTAAAATCAAATCACTAAAATGAACAAACTGAACCCTTGCAGAGTGTGCCTTCCAGACAGCACCGACAACAGCACGGCTATGACTTCGTATGACTTTGACAATCCAATCAATCAAGCCGATGAAGGGGTTGAAGAAGAGTATGAGCTTCCTGAAGAGCTAGCCAGGTTGTTAAGACAAGAGGAAAAGGTTATTACTCCTCACCAGGAGGAGGTCGAAGTGATTAATCTTGGTACAGATGAAGACGTGAAAGAGGTTAAAATCGGGGCCTGCTTACAAGACTCAGTGAAGAAACAACTGATTGACCTGCTTCAAGAGTATGTGGACGTGTTTGCTTGGTCTTATCAAGATATGCCAGGGTTGGACACCGACATTGTTGTGCACAAGCTGCCTTTGAGAGAAGAATGCCCGCCGGTTAAACAGAAGCTGCGCCGTACTCGCCCCGACATGGCAATGAAGATCAAGGAAGAGGTACAAAAGCAATGGGACGCCGGGTTCCTTGCTGTGACTAGCTATCCACCGTGGGTTGCTAATATAGTACCTGTGCCTAAGAAAGACGGCAAAGTAAGAATGTGTGTTGACTACCGGGATCTGAACAGAGCTAGCCCGAAAGATGATTTCCCTTTACCTCACATTGATGTATTGGTGGATAATACGGCTCAGTTCTCGGTATTCTCCTTCATGGACGGATTTTCAGGATATAATCAGATCAAGATGTCACCTGAAGACATGGAGAAGACAACCTTCATCACACCCTGGGGCACATTCTGCTACAAGGTAATGCCATTTGGGCTCAAGAATGCCGGTGCGACATATCAGCGGGCTATGGTAACATTATTCCACGATATGATCCACAAGGAAATCGAGTGTTATGTGGATGACATGATTGCCAAGTCCCTTACAGAGGAAGATCACCTGGTAAATCTGCTGAAGTTATTCAAGCGTCTGAGGAAATACCAATTGAAGTTGAACCCCAACAAATGCACATTCGGGGTGAGATCTGGTAAGTTGCTAGGTTTTATTGTAAGCGAGAAAGGGATTGAAGTTGACCCTGATAAAGTCAAAGCCATCCAAGAGATGCCTGCACCAAAAATAGAGAAAGAAGTTCGAGGGTTCTTAGGTCGATTGAACTACATCTCACGGTTCATATCTCACCTTACGGCTACCTGTGAACCCTTGTTCAAATTGTTGAGAAAAGAACAGACGGTCAGGTGGAACGAAGACTGCCAAAGGGCTTTTGACAAGATCAAAGAATACTTACAAGAGCCTCCAATCCTTATGCCTCCAGTTGAAGGAAGACCTCTAATCATGTACTTGACAGTATTAGAAGAGTCAATGGGGTGTGTGTTGGGCCAGCATGACGAGTCTGGTCGAAAAGAGTATGCAATATACTACCTAAGCAAAAAGTTTACCGACTGTGAGCAACGTTATTCACTGCTCGAGAAAACTTGCTGTGCTTTAGCGTGGGCTGCTCGCCGACTGAGACAGTATATGTTGACTCACACTACCTTGTTGATCTCAAAGATGGACCCGGTCAAGTACATATTTGAGAAGCCAGCGCTTACCGGACGGGTTGCAAGATGGCAAATGATTCTTACAGAATATGACATCCAATACACATCTCAAAAAGCCATCAAAGGCAGTGTATTGTCTGAATATCTTGCTGAGCAACCCATTGATGATTACCAGCCTATGAGATTTGACTTCCCTGATGAAGATATCATGTTCATAAAAGCAAAAGATCATGAAGAGCCTGTTCACACTGAAGGGCCTGACCCGGAAGAAGAATGGACTATGATGTTTGATGGGGCTGTTAATATGAATGGTCGTGGTGTTGGTGCAGTACTCATTACACCTAAAGGAGTTCACATGCCTTTCTCGGCAAAACTCACTTTCAACTGCACTAACAACGAAGCTGAATACGAAGCTTGCATTATGGGTCTTGAGGAAGCCATTGACCTCAGGATCAAGACGTTGACCGTATTCGGAGATTCAGCTTTGGTAGTCAATCAAACCAACGGCAAATGGTACACCCACCAGGATCATCTGATACCTTACAGGGATTATACAAGGAGGTTATTGACTTTCCTCACAACGGTCAAGCTTGAGTATATCCCTCGGGACGAGAATCAGTTTGCAGATGCTTTGGCTACCATTTCATCTATGATCAAAGTTCAAGCTGCCAACTTCGTACCTCAAATTTCAGTGTCCAGATTGGACAGACCAGCATATGTGTTCGCAGCAGATGTTGTTAAAGATGATAAGCCTTGGTTCCATGACATTAAATGCTTCTTGGAGGATCAAACATACCCACCTGGGGCATCTTCCAATGATAAGAAGACTTTGAGAAGGCTCGCTGGTAGTTTCTTTCTGAGCACTGATGGGTCTTTATACAAAAGGAACTTTGATATGGTACTCCTCAGATGTGTTAATAAGACAGAAGCAGACTTGTTGATGCATGAAGTGCACGAAGGATCTTTTGGTACCCATGCCGGAGGGCATACCATGGCTAAGAAGTTGTTAAGATCAGGATATTACTGGATCACAATGGATGCAGACTGTTGTGCTTATGCCAGGAAATGCCACAAATGCCAGATCTATGCAGATAAGGTGCATGTGCCTCCCAATCCTCTGAACATCATGTCTTCACCATGGCCCTTTGCCATGTGGGGCATTGATATGATTGGCAAGATTGAGCCAACTGCTTCAAATGGCCACAGATTCATCCTGGTAGCCATCGACTATTTCACCAAGTGGGTCGAAGCAGCGTCCTATGCAAACGTCACGAGACAAGTGGTAGCCAGATTTCTGAAAAGAGATATCATCTGTCGGTATGGAGTGCCCGAGCGAATCATTACTGATAATGGTTCCAATCTAAACAACAAAATGATGGCAGAGCTGTGCCGGGACTTCAAGATCCAACATCACAATTCTTCTCCTTACAGGCCAAAGATGAACGGCGCTGTTGAGGCAGCAAATAAGAATATCAAGAAGATTGTGCAGAAGATGGTAGTCACCTACAAAGACTGGCATGAAATGCTACCGTTTGCCTTGCATGGGTACCGCACGTCAATCAGAACATCCACTGGGGAAACACCGTATCAACTTGTGTATGGTATGGAAGCAGTCCTACCTGTTGAAGTTGAATTACCCTCTCTACGGGTACTAATGGATGTTAAACTGAGTGAAGCAGAATGGGTTAGGGCACGATTCGAACAACTGAGTCTGATCGAAGAGAAGAGATTGGCTGCAATCTGACATGGGCAGTTATATCAGAGAAGGATGAAGAAAGCCTTCGATCAGAAAGTCAGGCACCGAGAGTACCAAGTAGGAGATCTTGTGCTGAAGAGAATCCTCCCTCCTCATACAGACCACAGGGGCAAGTGGACTCCAAATTATGAAGGACCATTTGTGGTAAAGAAAGTTTTTTCCGGTGGAGCACTGATGCTTAGCACCATGGATGGTGAAGATTTCCCGTCCCCTGTGAATTCAGATGCAGTTAAAAAATACTTCGCATAAAATGACCCGCTGGACACAAAAACAGAATGTAAGTCCAGGAAAAAATAGGGCATCCCGGCGAGTCAAAAACAGAATAAAAGACTCGGGCAAAAGTAAGGGAAAATAAATAAAAAATGTGCACCCGCTGAGTTGAAAAGCCGCATTGGACAGCTCAGGCAAAAAAGGGCATCCCGATGGATTGAAAACCCGAAAGGGCGATCCATGCAAAATAAGGGAATAAGCGAACAACTGCATTCTGAATTCGTCTGTATCATCTACAACTTGGTAAGCTTCAAAGAGGTCAAGCTTCTTTCAGAATCAGCCTTCTTCGAAAAGCAAGATGAGAAGAACGTCAAAAGTCATACGAGTCATATCGAGAGGGGAAGCTCCTCAAAGCGTCATCAACACTGCCAACATTTTGTTTCTCAATTTGTAACAATCTCCTCATTTCAGGGGATATGTTCCTTTGATTGTATCTCGCCAATTCAGGGCATACGAATTAATAAAATCAGATTTTCAGTCATGTCTCGTTTTGTACATTTTACTTGCAAAAATGTCTGATGTCTTAAAAGAAAAACTGATTGCATAAGAATACAGATGTTTATCTTCAAATAAAAACATGCTTGCAGGAAACATGCTTACTCTCAGAAGTATCCTAACTCCTATGACGGAATCCAGTAAGGGATACCTCGGGATTATCTTGTGCGTTTTTCTATCTTTTTCAGGATTGCAGGTATCCAGAACGCAACTTGGGGCATGAAAACTTTATCCCAGCAAGCTGGCAAATCCACACTCAATTTTAGCACCCGAAATGCTCTCTCCCCAGCTGAGTTGCCTTTCATGACTCCTCCCAGCTGAGTTGGCCACTTATTACTTGTCCCCATCAGAATGGGCGGGTATCACAGAAGATGCCCATATCCCTGGCTGAGTCAAGAAGCTACCATAACAGAACTTCTAGGGAGGTCTTTCAGTGATTCCTCTCTTTCTCCCCAGCCGAGTTGCCTTTTTATCCTCAGCCGGAGCACAAAAGTCAGGGAACCATCTCCCTACAGAGTTCCAGCCTCTATCCAGAAGAGCAGCGCATAAAAGATCACAACAGAGTGAAGAAAGTTTCTACAAACCCCAGTTGGGTCCTATGTTTATTAGGATAGGTCTATCAGTGACCCGAATCCCCAAGCAAATATCATCTTATTAGATCTACCAATGATCTCATCCCCAGCTGGGACGTCTACTTCAACAGATCGATCAAAGATCTTCGCAGCAACGGGATTTGAATCCCGGTTGGGTATCTTTGCATAATCATAGCATTTGCATCATATTCACCCATAAAGCGTAGCATTCCGTCTAACACGGAGCATTACGGCAAAAATCCAACATACAGCATAATCATAAGCCATGTTTTGAATCAGCACTTGTAAATAATGACAGTTCATCAACGTACAGAAAAATCCCACCAGAGTCCCCAGCAAAAACAGCTGCCTCTCAATCACAAACACCAGTATATACTCATTTTGGACACCCGTCCGTGTCATCACTTCCCCAGTAAAGTCACCTGAACGCTCTTTACAAACAAGATCACCCGCACTACAGATACTCCTTGACACCCGTCCATGTCATATCTCCCAGCAGAAAGCCAAAGACATCCTCTTTGCACTCACATATACCTATATACACTTTCTTGGCACCCGTCCGTGTCGTATCCCCAGCGCAGTCGCCTACAACCCATATACTTGTTGATATTATTATACTTTCTCTCTCGACACTCGTCCGTGTCACTCTCCCCAGCAGATAAACACTCATCTATGCAATACTCATACTCATTACTCATGTTACACCCATACAGATACTCGTCCGTATCTTGTATATACCTTTCATATCCCCACAGATTCGGCACTAGTCCTCGTTCTTTGTTAACTCGTTGGTACTCGTCCGTACCATCATCTCAGAACATGCGTCCAGCGTTTGTTTCTACATGATACTCGTCCGTATCATAGTCTTAAGGATGCTCGTCCGCATCTTTAATCCATACACCGCGTCAAACACTTTTGTCTTCTTGAATATAGATACTCGTCTGTGTCTATTATTCCCCAGAAAAGTCCCCTCAGATTCAACACTCGTCCGTGTTCTCTGTTAACCAGTTGATACTCGTCCGTATCATCATCTTTGAACACGCGTCAGTATTTGTTTCTACCCGATACTCGTCCGTATCGTAGTCTTAGGGATGCTCGTCCGCATCTTTAATCTATACACAATACCAAACACTTATACCTTTTGTTTCTTGGATATAAACACTCGTCCGTGTTTACTACTCCCCAGTAGATCGCCAACAAAGCAAATTTTCCTTCTTATCTGACACTCGTCCAGTGTCATGATAACCCTGAGAGCAGCCGTACCCTGCTAGGTGGTCGTCCTCCACCTCTTGATGGTCGTCCTCCATCATGCTCATCCGATGGCCGTCCCCATCGTTGATTTTTAGCAGCCGTCCCCTGCTAGGTGGTCGTCCTCCACCCGTTGATGATCGTCCTTCATCATTTTATCCAATGGCCGTCCCCATTGTTGATTTTGGTTATCTGGCATTCGTCCTATGTCATGATAGACCCTGAGAGCAGCCGTCCCCTGCTAGGTGGTCGTCCTCCACCTCTTGATGGTCGTCCTCCATCATGCTCGTCCGATGGCCGTCCCCATCGTTGACCTTTTATCCGGCATTCGTCCTGTGTCGCGATATTTTCGGCAGCCGTACCCTGCCAGGTGGTCGTCCTCCACCTTTGATGGCCGTCCCCATCATAATTCCTTTATTACCCAACAGAGCAGCCGTTGTAAACACCCCAAATTTGCCCTCACCCATTCACACCATGGCTTGTGATCATCTCATATGCATAAACTCAATCATATCATCTCATATCTCATTTTTGATTCACTGCATAGATTCAAAGTCATCTGCACCTAGGGTTTGTGATCTGAGCTATCCAAGAGCTTCTTGAGCCACTCCAAAGGCAACCAGTCACTTCAAAGGGGTCCATATGTGTTCTTGTATCATATTATGTCCTCTCAAAGTCAAGAATGTCAAAGGATCACAAGAAATGGGTTTGGTATGGATGCAGAGCCAGGTTTAACTGCACAGATGACCTAGAATTAGGGTTTTGGTTTCAGAGGCCATAACTCCAAATTTTTTGGTCATTCTTGTTTCCCTTGATCTCTATATGGTATAGGGAGTATGCATATCAATTTTCATGAAGAAATTCCATGGGGAAGTCATCTGATCAAGAGTTGACTTTTCAGACAAGTCAGTGCAAAATCAGGGCATCTGAGGCCCCCAATGACCCAACCAATGGGTGATCTTCATCATTTTGAGTGTATATGATCTTTATTTGGTCATGGAAGAAGGTTTAAGTTCACAAAAATCAAGAATTTGGAGTTTTTTGCAAGTGTTGACTTTTTGGGCATAGTTGACTTTTCAAGAATGCTTCATTTTAGGTCATTTTTCAAGCCTTGATTCTTGATCCAAAAATGCTTCAAATGGAAAAACTTTGGTCATGAAAGTTGTAGAATACATCTTTCCCTTTTCAAAAAGTACAAGAACATGATCAAATTCTTCTTGGATCAAAAGTTATGGTGTGACAAAGTTGGCAAAAATCATTGATTTTCAAGATGTGCACCAAATGAGAATTTTGCAAAACCATGAACCAAGGCTGTTTGTGACCTCTAGTTGACTTCAAACCATGACACAAACATTCCATATGTCCCAAAAATCAGAATTGAACCAAAGATCACATGTTCATGGTTCATGTAACAAGACTTTTTTTCATGAAGTTCCAAAAAGGTAACAACTTGCAAAACCATCATGATGCTTCTCACCACTTGATGCATTGGCTGCTGAACCTTCCTAGCATCACACACACATCATGCTGCGCAGCCCATGCTTCTTGTACCAAGCTATAGCTCAAGCATGCCTTCCTTACACAAAGTGGACTTTTTTGCAAAAGCAAACTTACCAATCAATAGGGGCCAGGTCACATCATCTGACCTATGGGATTAAAATATACTATCCTTTGGCAAGCCAAACATATGAAGAAGCCAAGCAAAAACAGACCATAGCATCACATACACAAACTCACTCCCCTTTGCAAAACTCTTCGAATTTCTTTGCCCAGCACACAAACATCCAAACCATTTTCATCAATCATCTCACCATGCCTCATTGAGTCCAAAGCATCAAAGAACCAAGCCTGAAACAAGCCATAACACCATTTCACCATTTTCACTCCAACTTGCAGTTTCCTTCGAAACTCTCTCCACAGCTCACAAACATCCAAACAAACTTCACAAACCTTCTCCACTCATCATCTGGACCACAAGTAACCCTTCACCATTGCCAGAAATAGCCTGAATCACCATTGCCATGTTCAACTGAGCTTGAGCAGAAGTTGTTCAAACTCTTCATCCAGCCAATATAAACTCTTCCTAAGCATTCAAGGATCATCTGGGGACCAAGTAGAGTGGATTGCACTAAAGGGAGTGGCCTGAAAGTTGCTGGAGTGAAAGCTTCGAATCTCAGGTAGCTCAAGAAATATTTTTCCAGAAATCATTTTTTATGTTCTAAACTTGTTCTCCATGCTTCACTGAATATCCTGATGCTTTTAGTTTTGGAAATGGTGATGAAATGAGCATTTAATTGATCTCTGAAACTCTGTTGACCTAAATATTGTTTGTTTCGATTCATGTTTCTGGGGAAAAATAAATGATGTTTGTGATGGGGTTTTGAGTCAGGGGATCATGGGAATCATTTCTGTATGTTTGGTTTTCATTTTTGTTACGTTTTGAGAGAGTTTGGAGATTTTCAGGTGGACTTCCCACCGGAGAAGACGACCGGAAGTCTTCTCCGGCCACCTGAAAATCATTATGCCCTAATCCCTGTAATTAAGTTCATTTGAATATTGAGCGTTGGATGGCCTGACTTGTTTGACTTGCCGCGCGAATGGATGGCCCAGATCTAATCATTATGCCCTAATCTTTTTCATTAGTTTTAATTAATTATAATTAAACTAATTAACTCAGAAGCAATCCTGGCCCTCCACTAGCGCGCGTGGTCAACCCTTTTGAATCCAGAGCTCATCTCAGCCTTCCCTTTGTTTGACTTCATTTAAAATTCATTTTTAATTCATTTCTTTTCATTTTATTTGCATATTTTATTAAAAATAGTAAAATTTGTCTAAAAATTATGAAACTTTTTCTTAAGAGTTTTAATAATTTTTAAGACCCAAAAATATTTTTGTTTTTATTTTTATCATTAAAAAAGTATTTTTAAATATTTAAAAGATTATTTTTAATTGATTAGTGGAAATTAATTTATTAAAAATACTTTTAGGTATTTAAAAATCACCAAAAAAATTCATGAAGTGTTCTAGGACATTTAGAAACATTGTCCAACCTTCAAACCAAATTTCTTTTTTGATCTTGATGCATTTTGAGAATTTTTCATTGAATTAAAATCATTTTTGTGCATTATTTTGATCCTAAGTTCAAAAAAATCATTTCTGCCTATCCATGAAGAGTTGGACATTGATTCTTCTTGCATTGCATTGTGTTTAGCATGTAGTTTTTGAGATAAAATGGCCATGATTTGATCTTGCATTTTTCAATTTGTTTGGCATTTCTTTTGTTTGGGAACCCTAAAAAACCTAATAACTTGTAAAAATCATAACTTGAGATTGGTTAAGAGTTGAGACCTCTCCTTTGGGCATTGGTTTAGTATGGGATTAGGGTTACCTTGTGTGGCATTTTCAATTTTTTATCATAGGGTTTGCTTCTGTTTTTGGTTTTTGTTTGATGTTTGGTTCATAAACCCTAATTTGGGCTTTCATTTGCATCCATCTTGCATTCTCTAGCATAACATGACTTGCCATGACATTTCAAGCATCCATGTGACTCATTTGACATCATAAGACATATAGAAAGCATGTTTGATCATTGCATCATGTGTTTGCCATGTTGTATGCCATGTGCACTTCATAACTTTTCATGTATGTTCATGCTTCCTAACTTGCTTCATTTGCATTCATAAACTTGTATGACCATTTCCATGTGCTGCCTCATGTTTGTAGCATCTCATAGCATCATTAGCATCATGTTTATGCTTCTGGTTTTGTTTCTCATCATGTCATCTCATCCCATTTTGCATTGCATTGCATTCCTTTTCTAACATTTCAGGTGGTAAGTGCCTTGAGAAGTGAATTTGCCTTCACTTCTCATAACTTTTCTTCTCATCTCTCTTGCATCCATTGCTGCATTTTTATATGTGTTTGAGTTTGAGCTTGCTCATTCTTGTTCCTCTTACTTTCTCTCCTCAAGTGACTTGACTTCTTGAATGAAGCAAGTCACTTTGCTTCTCTTGATCCTGTTCATCTGCATCCTGGTGGTTCTCTTTGAAGATTGCTCTTGAAAACCTCACAAACCTTAGGAACAACCAAGCATGACAATGATTAGGGTTTTGATTAGTCTCCCCTCATAGTTTTACCTTTGTGTCTCTTTTGAGTCTTCTCTTCTCATCTCATAATCAGGGACTAAACCCTAAAGGCTTTAAGACTTTGTGATTAAGCTTATGCCTGCATCCTTCTCTTGGGATGGAGTGTATAACTTTAATCCTAAGTGTTAAACCCTTAATGTGTTTAAATCTCTTAATCAATTCACTTAATAAGTAACAAGGCATTACACTTGTAACTTGGGCCTTGCATTAGGGTTCTAATTCTTCCTTAATTGGTTAAGAAGGACTAACCCTAATGTTAATGGACAAGTCCCCCTCAAGTTGTCTTACAAACCATAAAACTCACTTCATCATCATATCATTAAATAAAATCCACTTAATCAAAAGCTTGTTTTGTCATGAGTTTAATCCCTAACCATGGATTAAGTTGAGGAGCTTTCCTCAGCTTAAACACCCTCATCTATTAACCTTCTATTAGGATGGTGTAATGAGTCTGTTTAATCCTTGATTATGGCTTAACCTCATTACTTAACACTAAACAAAAACACCAAAAACATCTAAATAATCACAAGTAGGTTAATGATCTTGATTCTATATCAAAGGTGATTAAGTGTGAGAAGCTGACTTCACACTTAAGGTATTCTCATTACCCCTAAACAGAGGGAAGATGTGATGAGTTTACTAAATCCATTGGTTTAGGCTTAAGCTCATTAACTTATGACAAACTTTCAAAAGCAATAAAAGACTGAAAACACAAAAACAAACAATAATCGTCTCCTCCGGGATTCTTTTCTCATCACCTTCACTCACTAACGAGAACTTGCTTCTTCCGTCTAACGCAAGACAGTTAGCACCTGAGCCAGACAGGTCATACACTTGAGCATAGGCAAGTAAGCAGTTCACAGGTCAACTCATCTTTCAGTCTCTTTGGGTCGAACTACGGTGTTCTGACTTCCTCATTGCACGAGAGGATACGTAGGCATAACTTAACAGTTATCGAACAAAAGTCTCTGTATATTCCCCCTCTTTCCAGCATTATCTTCTTAGCCTCATGATCTTGAGCATTTCATTCTTACACTGACACTGTATATATATCCCACTTCACATTCTTTTACACTGACACCTGTACATCCTTTTCCAGCTCATTTATACACAAATTGCACTGACACTACCCCTTTAAAACACAAATCTTTCAAGCGTGGATCCCGTCGAGTACGGCGGACAATCTGGGTGCTAATACCTTCCCAGGTTGTAACCAACCCCCTTTCTCAGTCTCTCTGGTTCGCAACCGTCTTATCCATCTTTTTCCTAGGTCTATGCAGCATTACCTTTCCTTCGGGATAAAAATGCCTAGCTGGCGACTCTATTCATCTCCAGTGAGTTCACGGCTGTGTGTTCTCATTGTCCCTCTCGCCGACCGTTCGCGTCTGTACCTTTATCTGGGCCTGGTCCCATTTATCGGGAGCGACAGCTTGGCGACTCTGCTGGGGAAGGTGCCTTATATTGCAACCAGGGCTTCTGGTTCTTTTTGTGGGTTCCTCCTAGCGCTTGTTTGATTTGTGTTTACTGGGGTGTTATGTGCTTATTTGTGTTTGTATTTTTGTATTTATTTTTGCTTTATGTACAGTTGCTTTACTGCTTTCTTTATTGCTGTTGTATATATCATACTGTCATGCTGCTGGCTGGATCTGGTCTTTGTTTTGGTGGGTGGGTGATTCATTGAGAGTTAAGGTCCTATACCTGGGACCTGAGTGACACCTAGGCTAGAGTGAATCATATTCTTTCCCATTCCATCTCGGTCTGGTGCGGGAATATGAAACACGGTTCAGATATGGGTTTCTTCTTGAGAACTCTGTGTTGCAGATTTCCTGCAGTGCTAGGGCTATCTGGGAAGCCTGCTAAGTCTGGATGACCTTTTAGTATTGACCTTCAGAAACTGAGGTGAATTAGAGGAGGAACTTTTATGGTTATTGTAAACACTGTACCTCCGGGTTAGAAGTGTTTACACTTCTCATAACTGATCCAAGTCTGAGGATCCTTGTTTTAGAACACCACCTGTGAGGGGGTTGGGCTGTTTACAGGTTTGCAGGTACCTTGACTTCAGAATACCCTGTTACTTTGTTTGTTAAGAGTACTTCATTTTGGGACAGTTCTTGTGATTCTACAACCCTGGACATGTGGCTCTTTATTTGAGCCCCCTACCCTGGTTACTGGATTTATAGACCTCCATCTGGTATTCTTGAATATGACTTGGACCTATATCAGAGCATTTTGATCAGATCCAGCTCAGTCACAGACCCTTGCATCTCATTTGCATACATAATCATTGCATCATATTGACATTTGCTTATTTGTTTCAGGGTATCCATCTTCATTTGGTTTTGGTTTTGACCCCATCTTCAGTACTGACCTATCTTCACCAGCATCTGCTTCAGTTATCACCAGCATCATCTAATCAGTGGCTCATTACTTCAGCATTATCATCAGCACCTGTCTCTACTCAGTCTTCAGCATCATGGCTCCTAAAAAGAGCAACATCACCTATCACTTCTTCCAGCCAGAGCTATCAGATATCAGGAGGATTCAGACCCTGATCACTCCAGATCACATACCTTTGTTCAGGGAAAGTTATGGAGATATACTTGACATGGTTATGGATTTGGACCCTTCACAAAGAAGTCTGATCCACACTTGCATTCAGTTCTATGATCCCCCACTAAGGTGTTTCACCTTTCAAGACTTTCAGTTGGGCCCCTTATTGGAAGAGTGCTCTTCATTAGTTGGTATGCCTATGAGGGGTGGAATCCCTTTCAACCCTGAGATGGTCTTTCCTGCTAATGGAGAAGTAGCAAAAGCTTTGCATCTGGAACCTGTTTTGATTGAGCAGCATATGACCTCTAAAGCTGGGATCCCTGGTTTCCATCTGGATTTCTTGATCTCTCAAGCTACCCTGAAAGCTTCTTTAGGAGAGTGGAAAGCTGTTTGTGCATTATTGGCCTTGAGTATATATGGAATTGTATTGTTTGCAGATGAGCCTCGATTCGTTAGCAAGAATGCAATCCATCTTTTCATCCTGAAGAACCCAGCACCCACTTTATTGGGGGATCTTTACTACTCAGTGCATCAGAGGAATGAAAAGAAGAGGGGAAGATTGGTGAGGTGTTGTGCTCCATTATTCCATACTTGGCTTCTCAGGCATCTACCCAGGACAGATGCATTTTTGAACCCTCATCAGCAGAGTAACTGGGCTAAGAGACTCACTGCTCTGACTTCAGCAGATATCAGATGGTGCACTCAGAGCACCAAGGGTAGGGATATCATCACCAGCTGTGGGCATTTTCCCAATGTGCCTTTGATAGGAGTTAAGGGTAGTATCAATTACAACCCTCTGCTGTTTAGACGACAACTGGGCTATGCACTGGTCCACACTCCTAAGGCACAGGACTTGGTTGAGACTCTTTATTGTGAGAACAAGATTAATTTGACTGTTGTTAGGCAGGCTGCTTGGGCCTGGGATAATGTTCAAACCAAGGGAATAACCATTTTGGGGAAGTGCAACAATGTGGCATCAGCACAATATTATGAGTGGTCTCGTGCCAGGGCCCAATTCTCTGGGATGCCTTTTACTATAGAAGATATGCCTGAATCATCTTCAGCACCACCTGCCACTGTCAGTTTGGAAGAGTTTGAGAGTTTGAAAGAAAGAAATGAGAAGTTAACTCAAGCTTTGCAGAAGACCCTCCGGGAGAGGAGTGAGGGTATGAGGGAGATTGAGAGGTTGGAGAAGATGAGAGTAGAGCATCTGACTAAGATTGAGAAGTCTGGGGATTATATCAAAAAGTCTAAGGCTGGAGAACAAATTCTGAAGAATGCTTGCAAGGAAGCCCAGTTCCAGAGAGCAAGGACAGACTTGTATCTGAAGGAGAGTCAAGCCCGGTGGGTCAGGATCACCGAGGCTCGTACCCTGGAAGACAAGAGAGTTCAAGACAAGATGGAGCAACTGGAAGCTAGTGCAAAAGAGCAATAAGAAGCCCTGGCAGCAGCCCAGAGGGAGATATCAGAGCTGAAGATCAAAGCAGGGGTGAAGAGGTCCAAAGAACAAACTCAGCACAAGAAGCTAACAGCAGCTGTTACCACCCGGAATCTCCTCATCAGGAATCTCACGGAGCGTCCGGCTGATCCTGTGACCAAAGCACTTCTCAAGGAAGTTCGTGAGGATGAGTTTGGTCTTGGTGTTTGACCATTTGTTTGTTGTTGCTTTCATTCCGTGTACTTTTATTTTCCTGTAATGTATTTTGACCCCTCAGAGGGCTTGTATTTGTAAACAAACTATGTACCTTTGCTTCTTGTAATATATGTTTGTGCTGGTTTGCTTCATCTGAGTTTTCTTCAAGCAACATCAACAGCATCTTCAAGGGTCTGGAAGGGTCAAAACTGAATGCCAAACCGGATACCTTGAGAACAAATAAGCATAACTGCATTGCATGCTAACCCTTTGTTTGTTTTGTAGGTTTTTGTTTTACTGCCACTAACTCTGTTGTGATGTTCAGGAACTATTGCTCGACGCCGGGTATTTCCCCTCAACCGTCCGCACCGTTATCCAACCCGAAACAACCTTCCGGGCATTCAAATGGATCAGGTACAGCAGGACCTTGCTGAGGTCAGAAATCAAATGGCAAACGAAAGGCTAGAAATGAGGAATCAAATGACTCAGTTTATGGAAGTGATGAACAACATGGCTCAGAGCCAGGAAAGATTGAGGGCCATGGTGGAAAGGCAAAATCAAGAAGATCCACACATAGGGACTGCCGGCACCAGCAACAATGAAAGGGTCCAACCCCATGTTAATCCCCCTGTATTTGGACCACACCTCCATCCTGAGGTCAACATCCCTGCAAATGTTCAAGGGACCGCCACTGCAGCCAGGGTACTTCAAGAAGACCCCCAAGAGGACCAGTTTACAGTAATGGGTGCTGGGGAAGAGGCTTATGATAGGAGGTTGGATGAGATAGCTGAGAAGTTGAGGTCCTTAGAATCTCAAAACTCTTTGGGATTCGATGTCATGGATATGGGCTTGGTAGACGGGGTCAGGATTCCCCACAAGTTTAAGCCTCCATGCTTTGAAAAGTATAATGGGACTTCTTGTCCTCGAACCCATCTACAATCTTTCCTCGGGAGATTAAAAGCTTATACCATGGACGAGAAATTGTGGATGTTCTATTTCGAAGACAGCTTGACTGGGGCGTCGAGAGAATGGTACTCTCACTTGACAAGGGCAACTATTAGATGCTGGAAGGACTTGGCAGAGGCCTTCATCAAACAGTATCAGTACAATTTAGACATGGCACCCAACAGGACCCTCCTAATGGGAATGTCACAGTCGTCAAGGGAAAGTTTCCGAGAATACGCCCAGAGATGGAGGCAACTGGCTGCTGCTGTTCAACCACCTATGTCTGAAAGGGAAATGGCAGATATGTTTATGAACACCCTTCAGGGGACTTACATTGACAGGCTGGCTGCTTTCTCATCCACCAGCTTTGCAGATGTTGTCATAGCAGGGGAAAGAATTGAAAGCCTATTGAAGATGGGTAAGATCTCAGACAACGGTGCAAGCCCGTCCAGTAGTGCAAGAAAGCCTTTTGCAGGCCCAAGAAGAACTGGCGAGACCAATGCCATCCACACCAACAGGGGCAGGCCCCAATATGTTCACAGATCAGTGGCAGCAGTCACCATTCCTGCTCCAGCTCATCCTCAACCAGTTTATCAACCTCCTCAGCAAAACTATCAGCCACAACCTCAGTACCATCAACAGAATCAGTATCCTCCAAGAAATTAAAACAACAATAACAACAACAACAGTCAACAAAGGCCATTTCAGCAGAGGCCATCTCAAGTTAACAGGGTGATCGATCCGATCCCTATGCCAGATGCTACCCTGCTGCCACAACTCCTGAAACTCAACCTAGTTGAGCTAAGGATGCTGGCACCTCCAGATCCCAACAGTCTACCCAGGAATTATGACTCCAACGCTAGGTGTGCCTTCCATTCGAACGCACCTGGCCACAGTACAGAAAAGTGCAGAGCTCTGCATATGAAGGTACAAGACCTGGTAGACTCAAAAGCTCTGAATTTCGCACCACCACCCAATGTCAATAAGAACCCGATGCCGAACCACGGTGGTCCTAGAATTAACGCTATTGAAGAAGACAAGCCGTCTTATTTAATAACCAGTGTGGGCCAGATCAGGACACCATTGGTGGAAATCAAAGCTCAGCTCTTGGAATGTCAAATGTTCCCGGGGTGTGAGTTAGGCTGTGCTTACTGCAACATCTCAGTAAATGGGTGCGATAATTTAAGGAATGGCATAGATGGTCTTATTCAGAGTGGCCAACTTCAGATCACCACATCATTTCCAACAAATCCAGCAATCTCATCAGCAACGGTTTCAGAACCTCCTACAACTGCAGCAACCATTGTTCCTGACAATTCTTCGGCTTCATCAACAAGTACTTCATCTGTCTTCTCAACTGATCAGTTTTCAACAAATTTTTCTTCTACAACTCCAGCACCACTCCATTTTGAACCTCCTACAACAACAACATCCATTCTTCCAACAATATCTCCTACAACACCAGCAACAAATCATGAAGATGTCTCAACTGTCACCATATTCTATGATCCCGAGAACGACTCTGCCTACAACTCAGAAGGTGCTGCTCCCGTTAGAGCACCGGTCACAATTTATTATGATCCGCAAACTATCACAGTTCCTTCAACAGCTGCAATCAGTCCAATCACCATCACAGTGCCTGGACCCGTACCTTATGAAAGCAGTAATGCCATCCCCTGGCATTACGGCTCTGACTTGTACTGTGAAGGACAAAGAATCACTTTTGAATCATCAATCCCTGCACCACAAATAGATAATGTGGGCGGAGGCGGAGGCTTCACTCGAAGCGGACGTCTTTTCGCCCCACAAATTCAGAGACCCACTGCCGAAGCAGAAGCTGCCGCCAAGGCAAAAGGGAAGAGCCCTGTGCAGGAAGATCAAGCTGTTAGGGAAGCTTTGAAGACACCATTCGATCAAGAGGTTGATGAGTTCATGCGAATCATCAAGAAGAGTGATTATAAAATAGTGGATCAGCTTCATCAGACACCTTCCAAGATCTCAATCCTATCATTGCTTATGTGCTCCGAAGCCCATCGGAATGCACTACTCAAAGTCTTGCACGCATCTTACGTGCCTGAAGAGATCACTATCAATCAGCTGGAAGCTGTAGTTGGAAATGTTAACGCTAGTCACGGACTAGGGTTCACCAATACTGATTTGACAACGGAAGGCCGCAACCATAACAAAGCCTTGCACATAACCATGGAATGCAAAGGTGCTGTCCTTTCCCATGTGCTGGTAGACACGGGGTCATCCCTCAATGTCTTACCCAAAAAGGCCCTGGTGAAGTTAGAATATGACGGATTGGCGTTGAGACCCAGCAACCTGGTGGTAAGAGCCTTTGATGGTTCAAAGAGATCGGTTCTGGGAGAAATCGAGTTACCCGTAACGATTGGCCCGCAGACCTTTAAAACGACCTTCTACGTGATGGACATTCAGCCTGCCTACAGCTGTTTGTTGGGTAGGCCATGGATTCACGCCGCTGGCGCCGTGACCTCTACCCTTCACCAGAAGTTAAAATACGAGTGGGAGGGTCAAATCGTTACAATCTGCGGAGAGGAGGACATTTTTGTCAGCCACCTGGCAACCTATAAGTACATTGAAATGGACGGAGAGATCCATGAAACAATGAGCCAGGGGTTTGAAGCTTTGAATGTGAATGAAACATCTGCTGTGCCTGGTACTTCAATATCATCATACCAACAAGCCCGGAAGGTTGTTGAGGGAGGAAACGCCCAAGGCTGGGGAAAACTGCTATCGGTGGAGAAGAAAGAGGACAGATTTGGGTTGGGTTACAAACCAACTCAACAAGATCAAGCAGAGGCTGCGAAAGAGCCCAACTTTGTGAGTGGGGGGATGCTCACCCCTGATGCTATCAACTGTCTGGAAGACGAGCTGGAAGAGGAACGCAACCTGGAAAGCTGGATTCGTCCAAAGATCCCGGGGAGCAGTATCTCAAACTGGTCTTCCTAGGAAATTATAAGAGTTACTCATGCAGAGTAATTATTATTTCCTGTATTTTTATAGCATGCATCAAAGTCTTGCATCTTTCCCAAGATGACAAGACTCATTTTGTAATCGGGCCATCTGTACTTTTTGTGCAACAAGATTAATCAATGAAATATCAGACATCTTTTTGCAAATGAGTCTTTTTCTTTTCCGTTCACTGTTTTTCCATTTTTCTTTTTGTACAAAAAAATAAATGGCAGTGTTTTCAAAATGACAACTTTATTTCACTTTTCTAAGCAAGATTAAAATCAAATCACTAAAATGAACAAACTGAACCCTTGCAGAGAGTGCCTTCCTGACAGCACCGACAACAGCACGGCTATGACTTCGTATGACTTTGACAATCCAATCAATCAAGCTGATGAAGGGGTTGAAGAAGAGTATGAGCTTCCTGAAGAGCTAGCCAGGTTGTTAAGACTAGAGGAAAAGGTTATTACTCCTCACCAGGAGGAGGTTGAAGTGATCAATCTTGGTACAGATGAAGACGTGAAAGAAGTTAAGATCGGGGTTTGCCTGCAAGACTCAGTGAAGAGACAACTGGTTGACCTGCTTCAAGAGTATGTGGACGTGTTCGCTTGGTCTTATCAAGATATGCCAGGGTTGGATACCGATATTGTCATGCACAAGCTGCCTTTGAGAGAAGAATGTCCGCCAGTTAAACAGAAACTGCGCTGTACTCGTCCAGACATGGCAATGAAGATCAAGGAGGAGGTACAAAAGCAATGGGACGCCGGGTTCCTTGCTGTAACTAGCTATCCACCGTGGGTCGCTAACATAGTACCTGTGCCTAAGAAAGACGGCAAAGTAAGAATGTGTGTTGACTACCGGGATCTGAACAGAGCCAGCCCAAAAGATGACTTCCCATTACCTCACATTGATGTATTGGTGGATAATACGGCTCAGTTCTCGGTATTCTCCTTCATGGACGGATTTTCAGGATACAATCAGATCAAGATGTCACCTGAAGACATGGAGAAGACAACTTTCATCACACCCTGGGGCACGTTCTGCTACAAGGTAATGCCATTTGGGCTCAAGAACGCCGGCGCAACATATCAACGGGCTATGGTAACATTATTCCACGATATGATTCATAAAGAAATAGAATGCTATGTGGATGATATGATTGCCAAGTCCCTCACTGAAGAAGACCATCTGGTAAATCTGCTCAAATTGTTCAAGCGTCTGAGAAAGTACCAACTGAAGTTGAACCCCAACAAATGCACATTCGGGGTGCGATCTGGTAAGCTGCTGGGATTTATTGTAAGCGAGAAAGGGATTGAAGTCGACCCTGATAAAGTCAAAGCTATTCAAGAGATGCCTGCACCGAAAACTGAAAAGGAAGTTCGAGGGTTCTTAGGTCGATTGAACTACATCTCAAGGTTCATATCTCACCTTACAGCAACCTGTGAACCCTTGTTCAAGCTGTTGAGAAAAGAACAAACGGTCAGGTGGAATGAAGACTGCCAGAAGGCTTTTGACAAGATCAAGGAGTACTTACAAGAACCTCCAATCCTTATGCCTCCAGTTGAAGGAAGACCTCTGATAATGTACTTGACAGTATTAGAAGAGTCAATGGGGTGTGTGCTGGGCCAGCATGACGAGTCTGGTCGAAAAGAGTATGCAATATACTACCTGAGCAAAAAGTTTACCGACTGTGAACAGCGTTATTCACTGCTCGAGAAAACTTGTTGTGCTTTAGCGTGGGCTGCTCGCCGACTAAGGAAGTATATGTTGACCCACACTACCTTACTGATCTCAAAAATGGACCCAGTTAAGTACATATTTGAGAAGCCAGCTCTTACCGGACGGGTTGCAAGATGGCAGATGATCCTCACAGAATACGACATCCAGTACACATCTCAGAAAGCCATCAAGGGCAGTGTACTGTCTGAATATCTTGCTGAGCAACCTATTGATGATTACCAGCCTATGAGATTTGACTTCCCTGATGAAGACATCATGTTCATAAAAGCAAAAGATCATGAAGAGCCTGTTCATACTGAAGGGCCTGACCCGGAAGAAGAATGGACTATGATGTTTGATGGGGTTGTTAACATGAATGGTCGTGGTGTTGGTGCAGTACTCATTACACCCAAAGGAGTTCACATGCCTTTCTCGGCAAAACTCACTTTTAACTGCACTAACAACGAAGCTGAATACGAAGCTTGCATTATGGGTCTTGAGGAAGCCATTGACCTCAGGATCAAGACGTTGACTGTATTCGGAGATTCAGCTCTGGTAGTTAATCAAACCAACGGAAAATGGTACACCCACCAGGATCATCTGATACCTTATAGGGATTATACAAGGAGGTTATTGACTTTCTTCACAACAGTCAAGCTTGAGTATATCCCTCGGGACGAGAATCAATTTGCAGATGCTCTTGCTACCATTTCATCCATGATCAAAGTTCAAGCTGCTAACTTTGTACCTCAGATTTCAGTGTCGAGACTTGATAGACCAGCATATGTATTTGCAGCAGATGTTGTCAAAGACGATAAGCCTTGGTTCCATGACATTAAGTGCTTCTTAGAGGATCAAACATACCCACCTGGGGCATCTTCCAATGATAAGAAGACCTTGAGAAGGCTTGCTGGTAGTTTCTTCTTGAACACTGATGGGTCTTTATATAAAAGGAACTTTGATATGGTACTCCTCAGATGTGTTGATAAGACAGAAGCAGACTTGTTGATGCATGAAGTGCACGAAGGATCCTTTGGTACCCATGCTGGAGGACATGCGATGGCTAAAAAGTTGCTAAGATCAGGTTATTACTGGATCACAATGGATGCCGACTGTTGTGCCTATGCCAGAAAATGCCACAAATGCCAGATCTATGCGGATAAGGTGCATGTGCCTCCCAATCCTCTGAACATCATGTCTTCACCATGGCCCTTTGCCATGTGGGGCATTGATATGATTGGCAAGATCGAGCCAACTGCTTCGAATGGCCACAGATTCATCCTGGTCTCCATCGACTATTTCACTAAGTGGGTCGAAGCAGCCTCATATGCAAATGTCACAAGACAAGTGGTAGCCAGATTTCTGAAAAGAGATATCATCTGTCGATATGGAGTTCCCGAGCGAATCATTACTGATAATGGTTCCAATCTAAACAATAAAATGATGGCAGAACTGTGTCGGGACTTCAAGATCCAACATCACAATTCTTCTCCTTACAGGCCAAAGATGAATGGCGCTGTTGAGGCTGCAAACAAGAATATCAAGAAGATTATGCAGAAGATGGTAGTCACCTACAAAGACTGGCATGAAATGCTACCGTTTGCCTTGCATGGGTACCGCACGTCAATAAGGACATCCACTGGGGCAACACCGTATCAACTTGTGTATGGTATGGAAGCAGTCCTACCAGTTGAAGTTGAATTACCCTCCCTACGAGTATTGATGGATGTTAAACTGAATGAAGCAGAATGGGTTCGGGCCCGATACGAACAGCTGAGTATGATCGAAGAGAAAAGATTGGCTGCGATCTGTCATGGGCAGTTATATCAGAAAAGAATGAAGAGAGCCTTCGATCAGAAACTCAGGCACCGAGAGTACCAAGTAGGAGATCTTGTGCTGAAGAGAATCCTCCCTCCTCATACAGACCACAGGGGCAAATGGACTCCAAACTACGAAGGACCATTTGTAGTAAAGAAAGTTTTTTCTGGTGGAGCACTGATGCTCAGCACCATGGATGGTGAAGATTTCCCGTCCCCTGTGAATTCAGATGCAGTTAAAAAATACTTCGCATAAACTGACCCGCTGGACATAGAAACAGAATGTAAGTCCAGGCAAAAATAGGGCATCCCGGCGAGTCAAAAACAGAATAAAAGACTCGGGCAAAAATAAGGGAAGATAAATACAAAAATGTACACCCGCTGAGTTGAAAAGCCGCATTGGACAGCTCAGGCAAAAATGGGTATCCCGATGGATTGAAAACCCGAAAGGGCGATCCATGCAAAATAAGGGAATAAGCGAACAAATGCATTCTGAATTCGTCTGTATCACTTACAACTTGGAAGGCTTTGAAAGGATCAAGCTTCAATCAGAATCAGCCTTCTTCAGAAAGCAGGGCGAGAAGAACGTCATTGTCATACGAGTCATAGCAGAAGAGGAAGCTCCTTGAAAGCCTCGTCAACACTGCCAGCATTTTGTTTCTCAATTTGTAACAATCTCCTCATTTCAGGGGATTTGTTTCTTTGACTGTATATCGCCAATTCAGGGCATATGAATTAATAAAATCAGATTTTCATTCATGTCTCGTTTTGTACATTTTTATTTGCAAAAAAATGTCTGATGTCTTAAAAGAAAAAAAAACTGATTGCATAAGAATACAGATGTTTATCTTCAAATAAAAACATGCTTGCAGGAAATATACTTACTCTCAGAAGTGCCTAACTCCTATGACGGAATCCAGTAAGGGATACCTCGGGATTATCTTGCGCGTTTCTCTATCTTTTTCAGGATTGTAGGTATCCAGAACGCAACTTGGGGCATGTGAGCTTCATCCCAGCAAGCTGGCAAACCAACATTCAATTTTAGCACCCGAAGTGCTCTCTCCCCAGCTGAGTTGCCTCCCATGACTTCCCCCAGCTGAGTTGCCACTTGTTGCTTATCCCCATCAGAGCTGCCAGGCATCATAGAAGGCACCTATATCCCCGGCTGAGTCAAGGATCCTCTTCAACAGAATCCCTAGGGAGGTCTCTCAATGATCTCTCTTCCTCCCCAGCCGAGTTGCCATCTCGCCCTCAGCCGAGCACAAAAGTCAGGAGGCTATCTCCCCGCAGAGTTCCAGCCTCTATCCAGAAGAGCAGCGCATAGAAGATCACAACAGAGTGAAGAAAGCTTCTACAAACCCCAGCTGGGTCTCTCATTTATTGGAATAGGTCTCCCAATGACCTATATCCCCGAGCAGATGTCATATCATCAGATCTACCAATGATCTCACCCCCAGCTGGGATGTCTACTTCAAGCAGATCGATCGAAGATCTTCGCAGCAACGGGACCCGGATCCCGGTTTGGTATCTTTGCACAATCATAGCATTTACATCATATTCACCCACAAAGCGTAGCATTCCGTTTTAACACGGAGCATTACGGCAAAAAAAAAATCCAGCTCATAGCATAATCATAAGCCATGTTATGAACCAACACTTGTGAATAATAACCGTTCATCATTAATATGCAGTATACTTTCCCCAAAATCCCCACCAGAGTCCCCAGCAAAAGCAGTTGCCTCAAATCACAAACACCAGTATATGCTCCTTTTGGCACCCGTCCGTGCCATCTTTCCCCAGTAAAGCCGCCTGAACACTCTTTACAACAATATCACCCGTATTACAGATACTTCCTGACACCCGTCCATGTCATACCCCAGCAGAAAGCCAAAGACGTCCTCTTTGCACTCACATATACCTATATACACTTTCCTGACACCCGTCCGTGTCATTTCCCCAACGCAGTCGCTTATACTTTTACAACCCATGTACTTGTTAATATTATTATACTTTGACACTCGTCCGTGTCACCCTCCCCAGCGGATAAACACTCATTTATACAATACTACTCATACTACTCATACCTATACAGATACTCGTCCGTATCTTGTATATACCAGTTACATCCCCACAGATTCGACTTTGGTTCATGTTCTTTGTTAACCAGTTGGTACTCGTCCGTACCATCATCTCAGAATATGCGTCCAGTGTTTGTTTCTACATGATACTCGTCCGTATCATAGTCATAAGGATGTTCGTCCGCATCTTTAATCCATACACTGTGTCAAACACTTTGGTCTTCTTGAATATAGACACTCGTCTGTGTCTACTATTCCCCAGAATCCTCTCAGATTCAACACTCGTCCGTGTTCTTTGTTAACTCGTTGATACTCGTCCGTATCATCATCTCTGAACACGTGTCAGTTTGTTTCTACCCGATACTCGTCCATATCGTAGTCTTAAGGATGCTCGTCCGCATCTTTAATCTATACACAACACCTAAACACTTATACTTTCTTTTTTTGGTTGTAAACACTCGTCCGTGTTTACTATATCCCCAGTAGATCGCCAAGTAAGCATTTTCTTTTTATCTGACACTCGTCCTGTGTTATGATAAACCCTGAGAGCAGTCGTCCCCTGCTAGGTGGTCGTCCTCCACCTCTTGATGGTCGTCCTCCATCACGCTCATCCGATGGCCGTCCCCATCGTTGATTTTTAGCAGTCGTCCCCTGCTAGGTGGTCGTCCTCCACCTCCTGATGATCTTCCTTCATCACCTTATCCAATGGCCGTCCCCATTGTTGATTTTGGTTATCTGACATTCGTCCTATGTCAAGACAAACCTTGAGAGCAGCCGTCCCCTGCTAGGTGGTCGTCTTCCACCTCTTGATGGTCGTCCTCCATCATGCTCATCCGATGGCCATCCCCATCGTTGACCTTTTATCCGATGGCCGTCCCCATCGTTGATATTTTCGGCAGCCGTACCCTGCCAGGTGGTCGTCCTCCACCTTTGATGGCCGTCCCCATCATATTTCTTTTATTCCCCAACAGAGCAGCCGTCCCCTGCTAGGTGATCGTCCTTCACTTTTGATGGCCGTACCCCATCATCTGTTTATTTCATTTATTCTTTAACCCGATGGCCGTCCCCGTCATGGTCCCTTTTCCTTTTCTTTTAGCCCGATGGCCGTCCCCATCGTCGGTTACCTTGCTTTATGAACTTGATGGCCGTCCCCGTCATGTTTCATTGATCCCCAGAGAATTTTACAGCTTCATCTTGATGGCCGTCCCCATCATGATTTCTTACTTTTCCCAGCTAGTCGGCCGTCCCCGTCTTGGCTTTACCTTTTATCCCCAGCATGTCGGCCGTCCCCGTCATTGCTCTTTACCTAGCAGTCGTCCTCTGCTCGACGGTCGTCCTCCGTCGCCCACACTTTACAATATACTATATTTTCTTTTACAATCTATATCCCTTTTCTTTTTCATTCTGTGAGTGCAAATTTTGGACTGTCTTTGGTATTCAACCACAAGTTATCTTGTTTGCCTGTTAAGCCGTTGCCTACATTCTGCACAGCTAACTCATGTTTGAATAGGGGCAGCTGTAAACACCCCAAATTTTCCCTCACCCATTCACACCATGGCTTGTGATCATCTCATATGCATAAACTCAATCATATCATCTCATATCTCATTTTTGATTCACTGCATAGATTCAAAGTCATCTGCACCTAGGGTTTGTGATCTGAGCTATCCAAGAGCTTCTTGAGCCACTCCAAAGGCAACCAGTCACTTCAAAGGGGTCCATATGTGTTCTTGTATCATATTATGTCCTCTCAAAGTCAAGAATGTCAAAGGATCACAAGAAATGGGTTTGGTATGGATGCAGAGCCAGGTTTAACTGCACAGATGACCTAGAATTAGGGTTTTGGTTTCAGAGGCCATAACTCCAAATTTTTTGGTCATTCTTGTTTCCCTTGATCTCTATATGGTATAGGGAGTATGCATATCAATTTTCATGAAGAAATTCCATGGGGAAGTCATCTGATCAAGAGTTGACTTTTCAGACAAGTCAGTGCAAAATCAGGGCATCTGAGGCCCCCAATGACCCAACCAATGGGTGATCTTCATCATTTTGAGTGTATATGATCTTTATTTGGTCATGGAAGAAGGTTTAAGTTCACAAAAATCAAGAATTTGGAGTTTTTTGCAAGTGTTGACTTTTTGGGCATAGTTGACTTTTCAAGAATGCTTCATTTTAGGTCATTTTTCAAGCCTTGATTCTTGATCCAAAAATGCTTCAAATGGAAAAACTTTGGTCATGAAAGTTGTAGAATACATCTTTCCCTTTTCAAAAAGTACAAGAACATGATCAAATTCTTCTTGGATCAAAAGTTATGGTGTGACAAAGTTGGCAAAAATCATTGATTTTCAAGATGTGCACCAAATGAGAATTTTGCAAAACCATGAACCAAGGCTGTTTGTGACCTCTAGTTGACTTCAAACCATGACACAAACATTCCATATGTCCCAAAAATCAGAATTGAACCAAAGATCACATGTTCATGGTTCATGTAACAAGACTTTTTTTCATGAAGTTCCAAAAAGGTAACAACTTGCAAAACCATCATGATGCTTCTCACCACTTGATGCATTGGCTGCTGAACCTTCCTAGCATCACACACACATCATGCTGTGCAGCCCATGCTTCTTGTACCAAGCTATAGCTCAAGCATGCCTTCCTTACACAAAGTGGACTTTTTTGCAAAAGCAAACTTACCAATCAATAGGGGCCAGGTCACATCATCTGACCTATGGGATTAAAATATACTATCCTTTGGCAAGCCAAACATATGAAGAAGCCAAGCAAAAACAGACCATAGCATCACATACACAAACTCACTCCCCTTTGCAAAACTCTTCGAATTTCTTTGCCCAGCACACAAACATCCAAACCATTTTCATCAATCATCTCACCATGCCTCATTGAGTCCAAAGCATCAAAGAACCAAGCCTGAAACAAGCCATAACACCATTTCACCATTTTCACTCCAACTTGCAGTTTCCTTCGAAACTCTCTCCACAGCTCACAAACATCCAAACAAACTTCACAAACCTTCTCCACTCATCATCTGGACCACAAGTAACCCTTCACCATTGCCAGAAATAGCCTGAATCACCATTGCCATGTTCAACTGAGCTTGAGCAGAAGTTGTTCAAACTCTTCATCCAGCCAATATAAACTCTTCCTAAGCATTCAAGGATCATCTGGGGACCAAGTAGAGTGGATTGCACTAAAGGGAGTGGCCTGAAAGTTGCTGGAGTGAAAGCTTCGAATCTCAGGTAGCTCAAGAAATATTTTTCCAGAAATCATTTTTTATGTTCTAAACTTGTTCTCCATGCTTCACTGAATATCCTGATGCTTTTAGTTTTGGAAATGGTGATGAAATGAGCATTTAATTGATCTCTGAAACTCTGTTGACCTAAATATTGTTTGTTTCGATTCATGTTTCTGGGGAAAAATAAATGATGTTTGTGATGGGGTTTTGAGTCAGGGGATCATGGGAATCATTTCTGTATGTTTGGTTTTCATTTTTGTTACGTTTTGAGAGAGTTTGGAGATTTTCAGGTGGACTTCCCACCGGAGAAGACGACCGGAAGTCTTCTCCGGCCACCTGAAAATCATTATGCCCTAATCCCTGTAATTAAGTTCATTTGAATATTGAGCGTTGGATGGCCTGACTTGTTTGACTTGCCGCGCGAATGGATGGCCCAGATCTAATCATTATGCCCTAATCTTTTTCATTAGTTTTAATTAATTATAATTAAACTAATTAACTCAGAAGCAATCCTGGCCCTCCACTAGCGCGCGTGGTCAACCCTTTTGAATCCAGAGCTCATCTCAGCCTTCCCTTTGTTTGACTTCATTTAAAATTCATTTTTAATTCATTTCTTTTCATTTTATTTGCATATTTTATTAAAAATAGTAAAATTTGTCTAAAAATTATGAAACTTTTTCTTAAGAGTTTTAATAATTTTTAAGACCCAAAAATATTTTTGTTTTTATTTTTATCATTAAAAAAGTATTTTTAAATATTTAAAAGATTATTTTTAATTGATTAGTGGAAATTAATTTATTAAAAATACTTTTAGGTATTTAAAAATCACCAAAAAAATTCATGAAGTGTTCTAGGACATTTAGAAACATTGTCCAACCTTCAAACCAAATTTCTTTTTTGATCTTGATGCATTTTGAGAATTTTTCATTGAATTAAAATCATTTTTGTGCATTATTTTGATCCTAAGTTCAAAAAAATCATTTCTGCCTATCCATGAAGAGTTGGACATTGATTCTTCTTGCATTGCATTGTGTTTAGCATGTAGTTTTTGAGATAAAATGGCCATGATTTGATCTTGCATTTTTCAATTTGTTTGGCATTTCTTTTGTTTGGGAACCCTAAAAAACCTAATAACTTGTAAAAATCATAACTTGAGATTGGTTAAGAGTTGAGACCTCTCCTTTGGGCATTGGTTTAGTATGGGATTAGGGTTACCTTGTGTGGCATTTTCAATTTTTTATCATAGGGTTTGCTTCTGTTTTTGGTTTTTGTTTGATGTTTGGTTCATAAACCCTAATTTGGGCTTTCATTTGCATCCATCTTGCATTCTCTAGCATAACATGACTTGCCATGACATTTCAAGCATCCATGTGACTCATTTGACATCATAAGACATATAGAAAGCATGTTTGATCATTGCATCATGTGTTTGCCATGTTGTATGCCATGTGCACTTCATAACTTTTCATGTATGTTCATGCTTCCTAACTTGCTTCATTTGCATTCATAAACTTGTATGACCATTTCCATGTGCTGCCTCATGTTTGTAGCATCTCATAGCATCATTAGCATCATGTTTATGCTTCTGGTTTTGTTTCTCATCATGTCATCTCATCCCATTTTGCATTGCATTGCATTCCTTTTCTAACATTTCAGGTGGTAAGTGCCTTGAGAAGTGAATTTGCCTTCACTTCTCATAACTTTTCTTCTCATCTCTCTTGCATCCATTGCTGCATTTTTATATGTGTTTGAGTTTGAGCTTGCTCATTCTTGTTCCTCTTACTTTCTCTCCTCAAGTGACTTGACTTCTTGAATGAAGCAAGTCACTTTGCTTCTCTTGATCCTGTTCATCTGCATCCTGGTGGTTCTCTTTGAAGATTGCTCTTGAAAACCTCACAAACCTTAGGAACAACCAAGCATGACAATGATTAGGGTTTTGGTTAGTCTCCCCTCATAGTTTTACCTTTGTGTCTCTTTTGAGTCTTCTCTTCTCATCTCATAATCAGGGACTAAACCCTAAAGGCTTTAAGACTTTGTGATTAAGCTTATGCCTGCATCCTTCTCTTGGGATGGAGTGTATAACTTTAATCCTAAGTGTTAAACCCTTAATGTGTTTAAATCTCTTAATCAATTCACTTAATAAGTAACAAGGCATTACACTTGTAACTTGGGCCTTGCATTAGGGTTCTAATTCTTCCTTAATTGGTTAAGAAGGACTAACCCTAGTGTTAATGGACAAGTCCCCCTCAAGTTGTCTTACAAACCATAAAACTCACTTCATCATCATATCATTAAATAAAATCCACTTAATCAAAAGCTTGTTTTGTCATGAGTTTAATCCCTAACCATGGATTAAGTTGAGGAGCTTTCCTCAGCTTAAACACCCTCATCTATTATACTTCTATTAGGATGGTGTAATGAGTCTGTTTAATCCTTGATTATGGCTTAACCTCATTACTTAACACTAAACAAAAACACCAAAAACATCTAAATAATCACAAGTAGGTTAATGATCTTGATTCTATATCAAAGGTGATTAAGTGTGAGAAGCTGACTTCACACTTAAGGTATTCTCATTACCCCTAAACAGAGGGAAGATGTGATGAGTTTACTAAATCCATTGGTTTAGGCTTAAGCTCTTTAACTTATGACAAACTTTCAAAAGCAATAAAAGACTGAAAACACAAAAACAAACAATAATCGTCTCCTCCGGGATTCTTTTCTCATCACCTTCACTCACTAACGAGAACTTGCTTCTTCCGTCTAACGCAAGACAGTTAGCACCTGAGCCAGACAGGTCATACACTTGAGCATAGGCAAGTAAGCAGTTCACAGGTCAACTCATCTTTCAGTCTCTTTGGGTCGAACTACGGTGTTCTGACTTCCTCATTGCACGAGAGGATACGTAGGCATAACTTAACAGTTATCGAACAAAAGTCTCTGTATATTCCCCCTCTTTCCAGCATTATCTTCTTAGCCTCATGATCTTGAGCATTTCATTCTTACACTGACACTGTATATATATCCCACTTCACATTCTTTTACACTGACACCTGTACATCCTTTTCCAGCTCATTTATACACAAATTGCACTGACACTACCCCTTTAAAACACAAATCTTTAAAGCGTGGATCCCGTCGAGTACGGCGGACAATCTGGGTGCTAATACCTTCCCAGGTTGTAACCAACCCCCTTTCTCAGTCTCTCTGGTTCGCAACCGTCTTATCCATCTTTTTCCTAGGTCTATGCAGCATTACCTTTCCTTCGGGATAAAAATGCCTAGCTGGCGACTCTATTCATCTCCAGTGAGTTCACGGCTGTGTGTTCTCATTGTCCCTCTCGCCGACCGTTCGCGTCTGTACCTTTATCTGGGCCTGGTCCCATTTATCGGGAGCGACAGCCGTCCCTTGCTAGGTGATCGTCCTTCACCTTTGATGGTCGTACCCCATCATCTGTTTATTTCATTTATTCTTTAACCTGATGGCCGTCCCCGTCGTGGTCCCTTTTTCTTTTTAGCCCGATGGCCGTCCCCATCGTTGGTTACTTTGCTTTGTGAACTTGATGGCCGTCCCTGTCATGTTTCATTGATCCCCAGAGAACTTTACAGCTTTATCGTGATGGCCGTCCCCATCATAATTTCTTACTTTTCCCAGCTAGTCGGCCGTCCCCGTCTTGGCTTTATCTTTTATCCCCAGCATGTCGGCCGTCCCCGTCATTGCTTTATTTTCCGCACCTTTCCCAGCATGGCGGTCGTCCCCGTCATTGCCTTTTACCCAGCAGTCGTCCTCTGCTCGACGGTCGTCCTACGTCGCCCACACCTTACAACATACTTTACTTTCTTTTACAATCTATATCCCTTTTCTTCTTCATTCTGTGAGTGCAAATTTTGGACTGTCTTTGGTATTCAACCACAAGTTATCTTGTTTGCCTGTTAAGCCATCGCTTACATCCTGCACAGCTAACTCATGATTGAATAGGGGCAGCTGTAAACACCCCAAATTTGCCCTCACCCATTCACACCATGGCTTGTGATCATCTCATATGCATAAACACAATCATATCACCTCATATCCCACTTTTGGTTCACTGCATAGTTTCTAAGTCATCTGCACCTAGGGTTTGTGATCTGAGCAATCCAAGAGCCTCCTGAGCCACTCCAGAGGCCATCAATCACTTAAAAGGGGTTCATGTGTGTTCTTATATCATATTACATCCTTTCAAAGTCAAAAAAAGCAAAAGAATCACAAGAACTGGGATTGGTATGGATGCAGAGCCAGGTTTGACTGCACAGTTGACCTAAAATTAGGGTTTTGGTTTCAGAGGCCATAACTCCAAATTTTTTGGTCATTCTTGTTTCCATTGGTCTCTATATGGTATAGGGAGTATGCATATCAATTTTCATGAAGAAATTCCACGGGGAAGTCATCTGATCAAGAGTTGACTTTTCAGACAAGCCAGTGTAAAATCAAGGCATCTGAGGCCCCCAATGACCCAACCAAGGGGTGATCTTCATCATTTTGAATGTATATGATCTTTATTTGATCATGGAAGAAGGTTGAAGTTCACAAAAATCAAGAATTTGAAGTTTTTGCAAAGTTGACTTTTTAGGGCATGGTTGACTTTTCAAGAATATGTCATTTTATGCCATTTTTCAAGCCTTGCTTTTTGATCCAAAAATGCTTCAAATGAAAAAACTTTGGTCATGAAAGTTGTAGAATACATTTTTCCCTTTTCAAAAAGTACAAGAACATGACCTAATTCATTTTGGATCAAAAGTTATGGTGTGTCAAAGTTGGCAAAAATCACTAATTTTCAAGTTATGCACTAAAAAGAAAACTTGCAATTTCATGAACCAAGCATTCTTGTGACTTCTAATTGGCATCAAACCATTACACAAGCATCATGTAAGTCCTAAAGTTCAGATTGGACCAAGGTTTCCTCATGTTTCATGGCTTGTGGGACAAGAAATTTCATATGAACCAAAAGAGGATCAACTTGCAAAACTCATGATCACACCTCACCAACTTGCTGCCTTGGCTGCTGAGCCACCCTAGCTTCTCCCCTCACCATGCTGCGCCAGTCCATGTACTTGTGCTAGCCTAGAACCAAGCCCATGCCTCTCTTACAACAAAGTGGACTTTTTGCAAAAGTAGACATCCCAATCACAGCAGGCCAGGTCACATCACCTGACCAATGGGAGTTTTTTATGCAAAGCAAATGCTGGCCATAACACTCAACAAGCAAGGCTGAAACACAAGAGAACATCACATACACAAAATCACCCCTCCAAGCATTTCTCTTCTAAACTCTCTGCCCAACACACAAACACAAAAACCATTTTCATAAATCAACTCACCTTGCTTCACTGAGCCAAAACCAACAAGACTTAGGCCTGAATCAAGCAAGAACACCATTCCTCCATTTTCACCCCCAGAAGCAAAACCATTCGAAACTCACTCCACAGCTCACAAACACTCAAACAAACTCTACAAACCTTCTCAAAACATCACCCTGATCACAAAGAACCACTCACATTGGCCTGAAACGGCTTGGATCACCATCACCATTTTCAACTGAGCTTGAGCAGAAGCTGTGCAAACTCCCTAACCAGTTAACTTAAACTCTTTCTAAGCATTCAAGCATCATCAGGGGATCAAGTGCAGTGGATTGCATCAAGAGGGGAGGTCAGAAAGTTGCAGGATTGAAAGCTTCGAAACTCAGGTAGCTCAAGAACTTTTTTTCCAGAAATCATTTTTTAAGTTCTTAAGTTGTTATTCATGCTTCCCTGATCATAAATATGTCTTTAGTTTTGAAAATGGTGATGAAATGAGAATGTAATCGTGTTCTGAAACTCTGTGACCTAAAAAGTATTTTGTTCGATTCATGAGTTTGGTGAAAAATAAATGAGTTTGGGCATGGGGTTTTGATTCAGTGAGCTGTGGGGATCATTTCCATGTTTTTAGATTCCATTTCAGTTGCGTTTTGAGAGTTTTAGGGATTTTCAGGTGGGGTTCCCACCGGAGAAGACGACCGGAGGTCTTCTCCGGCCACCTGAAAATCATTAGGGTTTAATCTTGCAATTAATGAGCGTTTGAATCTGGCACGTTGGATCAGTGGACTCTGTTGACTTCGCGCGCGTGTGAACGGTCCAGATGTGGTCATTAAACCCTAATCACTATTGTTTATTTAATTAATTGAGTTTAAGTCAGTTTGAATATGGGCCATCAGATGACGCGCGCAGTCAACCCATTCAAACCCAGAAGCTATCCCAGCCCTCCATTCAGTTGACTTTCCCTTTTTCTTTGTTTAATTCATTTATTTCATAATTGTTTTGCATAATTTATCTAAAATAGTAAAAATTGTTTAAAAATTATGAAATTTTTTCTCAAGAGTTTCATTAATTTTTATGACACAAAAATATTTTTTATTTTATTTTTAGCATTAAAAAAGTATTTTTGAATATTTAAAAGTTTATTTTTAATTGATTAATGAAAATTAATTTATTAAAAATACTCTTAGGTATTTAAAAAATCACCAAAAAATTCATGAAATGTTCTAAGACATTTAGAAACATTGTCCAACCTTCAAACCAAATTTATTTTTTGATCTTGATGCATTTTGAGAATTTTTCATTGATTTAAAATCATTTTTATGCATTAATTTGATCCAAAGCTCAAAAAATCATTTCTGCCTATTCATGAAGAGTTGGACATTGATTCTTTTTGCATTGCATTGTGTTTAGCATGTAGTTTGTGAGATTAAATGGCCATGATTTGATCTTTCATTTTCAATTTGTTTGGCATTTCTTTTGTTTGGAAACCCTAAAACCCTAAAAAAACTTGTGAAAATCATAACTTGAGATTGGTTAGGAGTTGAGATCTCTCCTTTGGGCATTGGTTTAGCATAGGATTAGGGGTCCTTTGGGTGGCATTTTCAATTTTTTATCTTAGGTTTTGCTTCTGATTTTGATTTTTGTTTGATGTATTGTTCATAAACCCTAATTTGGGCTTCCATATTCATCCATCTTGCATTCTCTTGCATAACATGACTTGCCATGACATTTCAAGCATCCATTTGATTCATTTGACATCATAAGAAATATTGAAAGCATGTTTGATCATTGCATCATGTGTTTGCCATGTTGTATGCCATGTGCACTTCATAACTTTTCATGTATGTTCATGTTTCCTAACCTGCTTCATTTGCATTCATGAACTTGTATGGTTATTTCCATGTGATGCCTCATGTTTGTAACATCTCATAGCATCATTAGCATCATGTATGTGCTTCTGGTTTTGTTTCTCATCATGTCATCTCATCCCATTTTGCATTGCATTGCATTTCTTTTCTAACCTTTCAGGTGGTAAGTAACTTTGAGAAGTGAATTTGCCTTCACTTCTCATAACTTTTCTTTTCATCTCTCTTGCATCCATTGCTGCATTTTTGTTTGTGTTTGAGTTTGAGCTTGCTCATTCTTCCTCTTCCCACTTTCTTTCTTCAAGTGACTTGACTTCTTGAATGAAGCAAGTTGCTTTGCTTCTCTTGATCCTTTCATCTGCTTCCTGGTGGTTCCATTGAAGACCTCCCTTGAAAACCTCACAAACTTTAGGAACAACCAAGCATGACAATGATTAGGGTTTTGATTAGTTTCCCCTTTTAGTTTTACCTTTGTGTCTCCTTGAGTCTTCTCTTCTCACCTCATAATCAGGGACTAAACCCTAAAGGCTTTAAGGCTTTGTGATTAAGCTTATGCCTGCATCCTTCTCTTAGGATGGAGTGTATAACTTTAATCCTAAGTGTTAAACCCTTAATGTGTTTAAATCTCTTAATCAATTCACTTAATAAGTAACAAGGCATTACACTTGTAACTTGGGCCTTGCATTAGGGTTCTAATTCTTCCTTAATTGGTTAAGAAGGACTAACCCTAGTGTTAATGGACAAGTCCCCCTCAAGTTGTCTTATAAACCCTAAAAAACACTTCATCATCATACCATTAAATAAAATCCACTTAATCAAAGGCTTGTTTTGTCATGAGTTTAATCCCTAATCATGGATTAAGTTGAGGAGCTTTCCTCAGCTTAAACATTCTCATCTATTATCCTTCTATTAGGATGGTGTAATGAGTCTGTTAAATCCCTGATTATGGCTTAACCTCATTACTTAACACTAAACAAAAACAACAAAAACATCTAAATAATCACAAGTAGGTTAATGATCTTAATCCTATATCAAAGGTGATTAAGTGTGAGATGCTGACTTCACACTTAAGGTATTCTCATTACCCCTAATCAGATGGAGGATGTGATGAGTTTACTAACCCATTGGTTTAGGCTTAAGCTCATTAACTTATGACAAACTTTCAAAAGCAATAAAAGACTGAAAACACAAAAACAAACAATAATCGTCTCCTCCGGGATTCTTCTCTCATCTCATTCACTCACAACCGAGAACTTGCTTCTTCCGTCTAATGCAAGACAGTTTGCACCTGAGCCAGACAGGTCATACACTTGAGCATAGACAAGCAAGCAGTTCACAAGTCAATTCATTCTTTCAGTCTCTTTGGGTCGAACTACGGTGTTCTGACTTCCTCATTGCACGAGAGGATACGTAGGCATAACTTAACAGTTATCGAACAAAAGTCTCTGTATATTCCCCCTCTTTTCAGCCTTATTCTTTGAGCCTCATGATCTTGAGCATTTCACCTTTGTCCTTACACTGACACTGTACACTTATACACTTTACACTTCTTTCAGCACTGACACCTGTACATCTTTTTTCCAGCTCTTTGACACACAAATTGCACTGACACTACCCCTTTAAAACACAAATCTTTAAAGCGTGGATCCCGTCGAGTACGACGGACAATCTGGGTGCTAATACCTTCCCAGGTTGTAACCAACCCCCTTTCTCAGTCTCTCTGGTTCGCAACAGTCTTATCCATCTTTTCTAGGTCTATGCAGCATTGCCTTTCCTCCGGGATAAAAATGCCTAGATGGCGACTCTATTCATCTCCAGTGAGTTCACGGCTGTGTGTTCTCATTGTTCCTTTCGCCGACCGTTCGCGCTTGTACCGGGATGCAAATCTTTGGGAGCGACACTTAGCATTCACCAAAACTCCCCTCTTTGCATTTTTCTTCGAAACTAATCACACAAGCCACAAACATCAAAACAAATTCCATGGAACAACTCACCATGATCCACTGATCATTTCCCACCCCTTGAAACAACCTGAAACACTCCAAATCAAAAACACAATTCTGGCCCCTCCTTGAACTGAACTTCAGCAAACTTCACATAGAGGCCATAGAAACTCCAGCCAAGCATTGCAAACTCTTCAGGGGAACCATTAGAGGTGATTTTAAGCAAGGAACTGGTCAGAAAGCTCCAAAGGTGAAAGCTCTAGTTCAGGTATCACCAAGAACATTTTTTCCAGAAATCGTTTTGTATGCCATAGAAATGTTGCTTATGCTCCACTGATCATGTTGTGCTTGTTGGTTTTGAAAATGATTGAGTTTTGAGCCTGAACCGTGTCTCTGAAAGTTTGACCTGAAAACTTGTTTGATTCGATTCTTGTTCATGTTGAAATATAAATGAGTTTTTGTGCTTGATTCTTGCTTAGGGTGTTTAGAGGGTATGATCTGGAGTTTTAGAGGGTTTAAAATTGCCTAGGGAGAAAGTTAGTTTTTGGGCTCGCCGGAGAAGATGACCGGAACCACTGTTCCGGTCATCTGAAGGTCATTAGCCCTAATTAGGGTTTAGCCACGTGATTAGCTCAGTTTGAATTTGGTGCGTTGGATTTGTTTTCGCGCGCGTCCTCAATGGCCGAGATTTGTCACTTATCCCTAATTTTAATTAATTAGGATAATTAATTAGGATTAATTCAAATTTTGCCAGAACCAATCCCAGCCGTCCCTTCGTGCGCCAAGTCTTTCCCTCCACCCCCAGGTTTGAATCCTGACCACCAGATGCGTTGACTTCACATTTAAATTGATTTTATTTTCATTTTATTTGCATTCCTTTGTTCATTTTATTTAAAATAGTAAAATGCATTCAAAAATTCTCAGTTTTTGCACCATGACTTTAAATATTTTTCTCATTCTGAAAATAATTTTTATTTTATTTTTTGCATAAAATTTGTATTTTTAAGATATTTAAATGTTTATTTTAATTAATTAATGGAAATTAATTAATTAAAATACCATTTAAGTTTCTAAAAATCACCAAAAAAATCACATTGCATCTTGACATGTTTAGAGACATTATCAAACCATTCATACAAATTTCTTTTTGGTTCTTGATCCATTTTTGATAATTTATTTGGATTTAGGGTTCTTAAAAATCAATATTTTGACCCTAACTTAGAAAAGTCTTTTCTGCCTATCCATGAAGAGTTTGATGATGATTCTTTTTGCATTGCATTCCACATATCATGTAGTTTCTAGGATAAAATTGGCATGAATTCATCTTTCATTTTTAATTTGTTTTCTATTTTTCCTTTCGAGGTACCTTAAAACCCTAGCAAACTTAGAAAAATCATAAGTCCTTTAGGGTTTAGCTACTGACCTTCCCCTTTGGACAATGAACTTGTATAAGTTTAGGGTTCCTTTGATTGCATTTTCAATTTTTATCTCATGCTTTGCTTCTGATTTTGGATTTTGCATCTCATGTTGTACATAAACCCTAATTTTTGCCTTCATTTGCATTCATTCTTCATATGCTTGCATACATGAACTTGCCATGACATTTTGTGCATCCACATGACATATAAGACATCTTAGGACATATTAGAATCATGTTTGGTCATTGCATCATCCATTTTCCATGCTTTTGCTTTCATTTGATGTCATGTGCATTCATGAACTTTCATGCTTCTTCTATGCTCCATTTGCATTCTCATCCTTTGTATGATCATCTCCATCTATTGACATGCTTTCATACCACCTCATAATATCATTAGCATCTTGATATGCTTCTGACTCTGGCTTTCATCTTGGCATTTCATCTCATTTTCATTTCATTTCTTGTTGCTAACTTTTCAGGTGGTACGTGTTTGCGAAGTGAATTTTCCTTCACTTCTCATAATCTCTTCTCATCTCTTTTATGCATTCTTTGCTGCATTTTACTTGTGAATTTGAGTGAGCTTGCTCATTCATGCTCCTTCCTCTCTTTCTTTCCCCAAGCAACTTATCTTCTTAAGTGAAGTAAGTTGTCTTGCTTCTTCTGCTTCTCCTCCTTTCATCTGCTTCTTCCTTGGTGGCTCTTCTTGAAGATCTCTTGTAAGCCTCATAAGCCCTAGGAACACCCAAGCATGATAACAATTAGGGTTTGATTAGTCCCCCATTATTTTTACCTTTGTGTCATCTTTTGTGTCTTCTCTTCTCATCTCTTAATCAGGGACTAAACCTTTAAGGTTTTAAGGCTTTGTGATTAAGCTTATGCCTGCATCCTTCTCTTAGGATGGAGTGTATAACTTTAATCCTAAGTATTAAACCCTTAATGTGTTTATATCCTTTACTCAATTCATTTAATAATCACTAATACATCAAGCTTGTAACTTGGGCCTTGCATTAGGGTTCTAATTCTTCCTTAAGTGGTTAAGAAGGACTAACCCTAGTGTTAATGGACAAGTCCCCCTCAAGTTGTCTTACAAACCATAAAATCCATTTCTTAATCTTACCATTAACTAAAATCCACTTTAATAAAGGCATTGTTTTGTCATGAGGTTAATCCCTAATCAAGGATTAAGTTGAGGAGCCTTTCTCAGCTTAAATGTTCTCATCTATCATCCTTCTATTAGGATGGTGTAATGAGTCCATTAAATCCTTGATTATGGCTTAAACTCATTACTTAACACAAAACAAAAACTCCAAAAACATCTAAATAATCACAAGTAGGTTAATGATCTTGATCCTACATCATGATAATTAAGTTTGAGGTGTTTACTTCATACTTATGGTATTCTCATTACCCCTAATCAAAGGGGGGATGTGATGAGTTACTAACCCTTGGTCTAGGCTTAAGCTCATTAATTTATGACAAACACAAAAAAGCAATAAAAAACTGAAAATATAAAAAAAAAAAAAAAAACAATAATCGTCTCCTCCGGGATTCTTTTCTCACCTCATTCACTCATAAACGAGAACTCGCTTCTTCCGTCTAATGCAAGACAGTTAGCACCTGAGCTAGACAGGTCATACACTTGAGCATAGACAAGTAAGCAGCTCACAAGTCAATTTATCTTTCAGTCTCTTTGAGTCGAACTACGGTGTTCTGACTTCCTCATTGCACGAGAGGATACGTAGGCATAACTTAACAGTTATCAAACAAAAGTTTATGTATATTCCCCCTCTTCAGCATTATTCTCTTAAGCCCCATAGTCTTGAGCTTTGCACTCTTTTCTTGCACTGACACTTCTTCACTTCACTTCACATTTCTGTTGCACTGACACTTGCATTCTTTTCCAGCCTTTGTACACAAAATAGCACAGACACTACCCCTTTTAAACACAAATCTTTTAAGCGTGGATCCCGTCGAGTACGACGGACAATCTGGGTGCTAATACCTTCCCAGGTTGTAACCAACCCCCTTTCTCAGTTTCTCTGGTTCGCAACCGTCTTATCCATCTTTTCTTAGTTTTATGCAGCATTACCTTTCCTTCGGGATAAAAATGCCTAGCTGGCGACTCTTTTCATCTCTTCTCCTTCGCCGACCGTTCGCGTCTGTACCCCTCTTGACCAGGTGTCATTTGGTGGGAGCGACAGCTTGGCGACTCTGTTGGGGAACCTTATATTGCAACCAGGGCTTCTGGTTCTTTTTGTGGGTTCTTCCTAGCGTTTGTTTGATTTGTGTTTACTGGGGTGTTATGTGCTATGTGTGTTTATTTATTTTGCTTTATTTACTGTTTTATATACAGCTTTATTTACTTGCTTTCTTTACAGTCTTATGCATACTTCCTACTGTCATTTGCTGGATTTGGTTTGCTGTTTTGGTGGGTAGGGTTCCATTGAGAGTTTAAGGTCCTATACCTGTGACCTGAGTGACACCTAGGCTAGAGTGGTTCATGTTCTTTCCCATTCCATCTCGGTCTGGTGCGGGAATATGAAACACGGTTCAGATGTGGGTTTCTTCTTGAGAACTCTGTGCTACAGATTTCCTGTAGTACTAGGGCTATCTGGGAAGCCTGCTAAGTCTGGATGACCTTTTATTATGACCTTCAGAAACTGGGGTGAATTAGAGGAGGATCTTTTATGGTTATTGTAAACATTGTACCTCCGGGTTAGAAGTGTTTACACTTCTCATAACTGATCCAAGTCTGAGGATCCTTGTTCTAGAACATTACATGTGAGGGGGTTGGGTTGTTTACAGGTTTGCAAGAAACCTTGGCCACATCATACCCTGTTACTATCTTGTTTAAGAGTACCTCATTTTGGACAGTTCTTGTGATTAACCCTGGACATGTGACTCTTTATTTGAGTCCCCCACCCTGGTTACTGGAATTCTGAGCCTTCATCTGGAATTTTAGACATACATGGGCCTTATGTCAAGACAGATAATCAGATCCATCTTGATCACAAACCCTTGCATATCATTTGCATATATCATCATTGCATCATTTAACATTTGTTTATTTGCTTTTCAGGATATCCATTTCTTTGTATCTTGGTTTTGGTTTTGACCCCTTCTTCTGCTTAGACCTCTGCTTCAGCTGTCTTCTTCAGCCTCTGCTCCAGTTATCTCCATCACCACCTGTATCAGTCTGTCAGAGACTTACCTCCAGCACCTCAGTTTGTGATCTTCATCAGCATTTGTCTTCAGCTTCTTCAGCAGCACTCGTGACTACTCCCAAGAAGAGCAACATATCATATCACTTCTTTGAGCCTGTATTGACTGGTATCAGGCAGGTCCAGTCACTCATCACCCCTGACCATATCCCACTGTTTAGAGAACACTATGGAGGTATCTTGGATATGGTTATGGACCTTGATCCTTCTCAGAGGAGCATGATCCACACATGCTTGCAGTTTTATGACCCACCACTAAGATGCTTCACATTTCCAGACTTCAAGTTAGGGCCTCTGCTGGAAGAGTTTTCTTTATTGATTGGAGTACCTATCAGAGGTGGAATCCCCTTCAACCCAGAGATGACTGCTCCCAGAAATGAAGAAATAGCAAAGGCACTGTACTTGGAGCCTGCCCTTATTGAGCAAAGTATGACAACAAAAGTTGGGATTCCTGGTTTGCATTTGGACTTCTTGATTTCTCAGGCCATCCTGAAGGCTTCATTGGGAGAGGGGAGGGCAGTCTGTGCACTGTTAGCCCTCGGCATATATGGGGCTATACTATTTGCAGATGAACCAAAATTTTTCAGTATGAATGCCATCCATCTGTTTCTTCTGAAGAACCCAATACCCACATTGCTAGGATATTTTTACTACTCCATTCATCAGAGGAATGAGAAACAAAGGGGGAAGTTGGTAAGATGTTGTGCTCCTTTGTTTTACACCTGGCTGCTCAGACACCTGCCTAAGTCAGATGCTTTCTTGAATCCCCACCAGCAGAAGAATTGGGCCAAGAGGTTCATTGCCTTGACTTCAAATGATATCAGATGGTGCACCCAGAGCACCAAGGGCAAGGACATTATCACCAGTTGTGGACAGTACCCTAATGTGCCTCTGATAGGAGTAAAAAGTTGCATCAACTACAACCCTTTACTGTTTAAGAGACAATGGGGCTATGCCTTAGTTCACCCTCCCAGAGGACAAGATTTAGCTGAGACCCTATACTGTGAAGTTCAACCTAATTCAGCTGTTGTCAAACAAGCATCCTGGGCTTGGGACAACATCCAGACAAAAGGGGTAGCTATTCTTGGAAGATGTAACAACGTTGCTTCAGCTCAGTACTATGACTGGTCCCGTACTAGAGCTCAGATTACCATAATGCCTTTCACCTTGGAAGACACACCTGGACCATCTACAGTATAGCCTGCAGCAACAGTTAGCCTGGAGGAATTTGAAAAGTTGAAGGAAAGGAATGAGAAGCTATCCCAGGCCTTAAAGAAGACCCTTTGGGAAAGAAGTGATGGTCGTCTGGATATTGAGAGATTGGAAAAGCTCAGGGTTGAGTATCTTGCCAAAATTGAAAAGACAGAGGACTACATAAGGAAAGCAAGGGTTGGGGAACAGATACTGAAGAATGCCTGCAAGGAGGCCAAAATTCAGAAAGCTAGGGCTGAACATTATCTGCAAGAGAGTCAGGCTAGGTGGGTCAGGATCACTGAAGCCCGTACACAAGAAGACCAGAAGACTCAAGCTAAGATTGAACAGTTGGAGGCCAATGAGAAGAAGCAGCAAGAAGCTTTACTGGCAGCTCAGAAGGAGATATCAGAATTAAAGCTCAAAGCAGGATTGAAGAGATCAAAAGACCAGGACAAGTATAAGAAGCTGACTACTGCCATTGCTACCAGGAACCTCCTCATTATGACCATTACAGAGCATCCAACTGGTCCAGTGACTGAGGCACTCCTGAAGGAGGTCAGAGAAGATGAGTTTGGACTAGATGTCTGACTCTTTGCTTGTTGTTGGTTTCCATTTGATGTACTTTTCCTCTTGTTGTATTTTGACCCTCCATGGGCATGTATTGTAAAACAAACTATGTATTGTTCATCATTTGTAATATATGTTAGTTTGTTTTTCATTTGGGCTTTCTCTCAACAACATCAAGCATCTTCCTCGAGGTCTGGAAAGGTCAAAACCAAGAACCAAACCGGATACCTTGGAAAACAAATAAGCATATTGCATTGCATACTAACTTTGTTTTTTGTTTTCTAGGTTTTGTTATTATTTTTTTGTTTCTAACTTTGTTGTGATCTCAGGAAACATTGCTCGTCGTCGAGTGTTCCCTGTCAACCGCACGCACCGGTACCCGACTCGTAACAACCTTCCCAGCATTCAAATGGAACAAGTACAACAGGATTTGACTGAGGTCAGAAATCAGATGGCCGATGAAAGAGTAGAGATGAGAAATCAGATGTCTCAGTTTATGGCAGTGATGACTGGCTTAGCCCAAAGTCAAGAAAGGTTAAGAGAGCTGGTGGAAAGACAAACTCCTGAGGATCCTCATCTTGGAACAGTGGGAACTAGCAACAATGAATGGGGCCAGCCTCGTATTGATCCACCAGAGTATGGACCTCACTTGAATCCAGAAGTTAACATCCCGAGGAATGTTCAAGGTAATACTGCTGGGGGCAGGATCCTGCAAGAGGATCCCCAAGAAGAACAGTTTACTGTTATAGGGGCTGGAGATAAGGTATATGATAGAAGACTGGATGAGATTGCTGAAAAGTTAAGATCTTTGGAATCTCAGAATTCTTTGGGCTTCGATGTGATGGATATGGGACTAGTAGATGGGGTGAGAATTTCCCACAAATTCAAACCCCCATGCTTCAAAAAGTATAATGGTACCTCCTGTCCACGCACTCACCTGCAATCTTTCTTAGGTAGGCTCAAGGCTTATACTATGAATGAAAAGTTATGGATGTTATACTTTGAGGACAGTCTGACTGGAGCTTCGAGAGAATGGTATTTGCACCTGATTAAAGCCACCATAAGATGTTGGAAGGATTTGGCCGAAGCTTTCATCCGGCAATATTAGTACAACCTGGACATGGCTCCCAATAGAACTCTTCTAATGGGTATGTCTCAGTCTTCTAGAGAGAGCTTCCGGGATTATGCTCAGAGATGGAGACAGCTTGCTGCTGCTGTCCAACCACCCATGTCAGAGAGAGAAATGGCTGACATGTTCATGAACACATTGCAAGGGACTTATATTGATAGGTTGGCCGCTTTCTCCTCTATCAGTTTTGCAGATGTGGTCATAGCTGGTGAGAGAATTGAGAGCCTATTGAAAATGGGCAAAATCTTCGACAGTGGTGCAAGTTCCTCCAGCAATCCAAGAAAACCATTTGCAGGACCCCGAAAGGCAGGTGAAACTAATTCCATTCATGCAAGCCGGGGCAGGCCCCAGTATTCTCACAGGTCAGTAGCAGCTGTTACCATCCCAGCTCCAGTATCACAACAACCATTGTATCCTCAACAACAACAACCACAGTATCAACAACAAGCTCATTATCCACAACAAAGGTCGTATAACAACAACGGTAATCAACAACAGCGTCCTTTCCAACAGAGGCCATCACAAGCAAACAGGGTAGTTGACCCAATCCCAATGCCGTATGTTGCACTCTTGCCACAACTCCTAAAGCTCAACCTAGTTGAGCTAAGGACGTTGGCTCCTCCAGATCCTCTTAATCTGCCAAAGAACTATGATGAAAATGCCAGGTGTGCATTCCACTCAAACGCACCGGGGCATAATACTGAAAAATGCAGGGCCCTACAGATGAAAGTCCAGGATTTGGTGGACTCAAAAGCTCTCAATTTTGTGCCTCCTCCGAACGTCACAAGAAATCCAATGCCTAGTCACAATGGGCCTAGGATTAATGCTATTGAGGAGAGCAAACCATCCACATTAATTAGTAGTGTTGCACATATCCGAACGCCTTTGGTTGAAATCAAAGCTCAGTTGTTAGAATGCCAAGTGTTCCCCGGGTGTGAGATCGGCTGTGGATATTGCAATATTGCCGTTAATGGATGTGAGAGACTGAGAAACGGCATAGATGGCCTCATTAGAGATGGAATTCTTCAGATTACAACAACAGCGACTACAACTCCAACAATTCCTTCATCAATAATCACAGATACTCCTACAACGTCAGCAACCATTGTTCCAACAGATTCCGCTACAACTCCAACAATTACTCAATCAATCACTTCAACGGATGCAAGTTTAGTCACAATTCCTTCTACAACGACAACACCCATTACTTCATCGGTTCCTGCTACAACTTCAACACCCGTCCAGTCAACAGTACCGTCTACAACATCAGCAACAGTTAATGAAAGCGTCTCAACGGTTACGATATACTACGACCCCGCAAATGTTCCTTCCAACAACCTACAACAAGATGCTACTCTTGTCAGGGCTCCAGTTACTATATATTATGATCCACACACCATTATGGTCCCCTCTGCAGCTGCTATCAGTCCAGTCACTATCACAGTGCCTGGGCCAGTTCCTTACGAAAGCAATAATGCCATCCCTTGGCATTATGGCTCAGATCTATACTGCGAGGGACAGAAAATCACTTTAGAGTCATCAACTTCTTCACCTCAGATAGACAATGTGGGGGGAGGCGGAGGCTTCACTAGAAGCGGACGTCTCTTTGCCTCGCAAATACCAAGACCCATTGCTGAAACAGAAGCTGCTGCTAAGGCAAAAGGGAAGAGCATGGTGCAAGAAGAGCCAGTTGCTAAAGAAACTTTGAAGACTCCTTTTGATCAAGAGGTTGATGAATTCATGCGGATAATCAAGAAAAGCAATTATAAGGTGGTGGACCAGCTTCACAAAACACCTTCCAAAATCTCCATACTATCATTGCTAATGTGCTCCGAGGCTCATCGGAATGTACTATTAAAGGTCCTGCATGCAGCTTATGTGCCAGAGGAGATTACTGTCAATCAGTTAGAGGTTGTGGTCAGAAATGTCAACGCTAGTCATGGGCTAGGATTTACCAACGTTGATCTGACAACGGAAGGTCACAATCACAACAAGGCTTTGCACATTACCTTCGAGTGTAAGGGTGCAGTTCTTTCTCACGTATTGGTGGACACAGGATCCTCACTCAATGTCCTACCCAAGAAAGCCCTTGTGAAGCTGGAACATGATGGATTGGCACTACGCCCAAGCAACTTGGTAGTGAGAGCCTTTGACGTTTCTAAAAGATCAGTTCTGGGAGAGATAGAGTTGCCAATAATGATTGGCCCACAGGTTTTCAAAACGACCTTCTTTGTGATGGATATACAGCCTGCCTACAGCTGTCTATTGGGTAGACCATGGATACACGCCGCTGGCGCCGTAACGTCAACCCTTCACCAGAAGTTAAAATTTGAGTGGGAGGGCCAAGTCATTACCATTTGTGGGGAAGAGGATATCTTTGTTAGCCAGATGGCTACTTTCAAATACATTGAAATGGACGGGGAAATCCATGAGACCATGAGTCAAGGGTTTGAGGCCCTTAACGTTAATGAAGCATCTGCTGTGTCTGGGACTTCCATCATATCATATCAACAAGCCCGAAAGGTTATTGAGGAAGATACCGCTCAAGGCTGGGGCAAGCTGCTGCCAGTTGAAAAGAAAGAAGACCGATTCAGGTTGGGTTACAGACCAACTCGACAAGATCAACCAGAGGCTACAACAGAGCCCAAGTTTTTCAGCGGGGGGATGCTCACCCCGGATGCTGTGAATAGTTTGGAAGATGAGTCAGAAGACGAGCGCAACCTGGAAAGCTGGATACGTCCAAGGATCCCAGGGAACCATGTCTCAAACTGGTCTTCCCAAGAAATTATAGGAGTTACTCCTGCAAAGTAATTATTATTTCATGTCTTTAAAGCATGCATCAAGTCCTGCATCTTGCCCAAGATGTCAGGGCTCATTTTGTAATCGGGCCATCTTGTATTTTGTGCAAACGATCAATTAATGAATATCAGGACATCTTTTGCAAATGAGTCTTTTCTTTTCCGCTCACTGTTTTTCATTTTTCATTTTTTGTACAAAAATAAAATGGCAATGTTTTTCAAAATAATAACTTCATTTTCACTTTTCCTAAACAAGATAAAACTGATCACTAAAACGAACAAATCTAAACCCTTGCAGAGAGTGCCCTCCAGACTGCACCGACAACAACACTGCTATGACTTCGTATGACTTTGACAATCCGATTAATCAAGCTGATGAAGGGGTTGAAGAAGATTATGAGCTACCTGAGGAACTAGCCAGGTTGTTAAGACAAGAGGAGAAGGTTATCACTCCTCATCAGGAGGAAGTTGAGACGGTTAATCTTGGTACAGAAGAAGACTTGAAAGAAGTTAAGATCGGGGCCTATCTGCAAGATTCAGTAAAAGAGCAACTTATTGACATGCTTTGGGAGTATGTGGATGTTTTTGCTTGGTCTTATCAGGATATTCCAGGGTTGGACACCGACATTGTTATGCACAAGTTGCCTCTGAAAGAAGACTGTCCGCCAGTAAAACAGAAGATGCGCCGTACTCGCCCGGATATGGCCATGAAGATAAAAGAAGAGGTACAAAAACAGTGGGACGCCGGTTTCCTTGCTGTGACTAGTTACCCGCCGTGGGTTGCTAACATTGTACCAGTGCCCAAGAAGGACGGCAAAGTAAGGATGTGTGTAGATTACCGGGATCTGAACAAAGCCAGCCCGAAAGATGACTTCCCATTACCTCACATTGATGTATTGGTCGACAATACGGCTCAGTTCTCGGTGTTCTCCTTCATGGATGGATTTTCAGGATATAATCAGATCAAGATGTCACCTGAAGACATGGAGAAGACAACTTTCATCACACCCTGGGGCATATTCTGTTATAAGGTAATGTCATTCGGGCTGAAGAATGTTGGTGCCACTTATCAACGGGCTATGGTAACATTATTCCATGACATGATACATAAAGAAATTAAATGGTATGTGGATGACATGATTGCCAAGTCCCTCACAGAAGAAGACCATCTGGTGAATCTGTTGAAGCTATTCAAGCGTCTGAGGAAGTACCAACTGAAGCTAAACCCCAACAAATGCACATTCGGGGTGCAATCCGGTAAGCTGCTGGGATTTATTGTAAGTGAGAAAGGGATTAAAGTTGACCCTGGCAAAGTCAAAGCCATTCAAGAAATGCATGCACCAGAGACAGAAAAAGAAGTTCGGGGGTTTCTAGGTAGATTGAACTACATTTCAAGCTTCATATCTCATCTTACAGCAACCTGTGAGCCTTTGTTCAAGTTGTTAAGAAAGGAACAAACGGTCAGGTGGAATGAAGATTGCCAAAGGGCTTTTGACAAAATCAAGGAATACTACAAGAGCCTCCAATCCTTATGACTCCAGTTGAAGGAAGACCTCTAATCATGTACTTGACGGTATTAGAAGAGTCAATGGGGTGTGTGCTGGGCCAGCATGACGAGTCTGGTCGAAAAGAGTATGCAATATACTACCTAAGCAAAAAGTTTACCGACTGTGAACAACGTTATTCACTGCTCGAGAAAACTTGTTGTGCTTTAGCGTGGGCTGCTCGCCGACTAAGGCAGTATATGTTGACCCAGACTACCTTGTTAATCTCCAAGATGGATCCAGTCAAGTACATATTTGAGAAGCCAGCACTTACCGGACGGGTTGCAAGATGGCAAATGATTCTCACAGAATATGACATTCAGTACACATCTCAGAAAGCCATCAAAGGCAGTGTATTGTCTAACTATCTAGCTGAGCAACCCATTGATGATTACCAGCCTATGAGATTTGACTTCCCTGATGAAGACATCATGTTCATAAAAGCAAAAGACCATGAAGAGCCTATTCACAATGAAGGGCCCCGCCCAGAAGAAGAATGGACCATGATGTTTGATGGGGCTGTTAATATGAATGGTCGTGGAGTTGGTGCAGTGCTCATTACACCTAAGGGAGTTCACATGCCTTTCTCGGCAAAACTCACCTTTAACTGCACTAACAACGAAGCTGAATACGAAGCTTGTATTATGGGTCTTGAGGAAGCCATTGACCTCAGGATCAAGACTTTAACTATATTCGGAGATTCAGCTCTGGTAATCAATCAAACCAACGGCAAATGGTATACTCACCAGGAGCATCTGATTCCATATCGGGATTACACAAGAAGGTTACTCACGTTCTTCACTACAGTCAAACTTGAGTATATCCCTCGAGATGAAAATCAGTTTGCAGATGCTCTGGCTACCATTTCATCCATGATCAAAGTTCAAGCTGCCAACTTTGTGCCTCGGATTTCAGTATCCAGACTTGACAGACCAGCATACGTATTCTCAGCAGACCTTGCTAAAGATGATAAGCCTTGGTTCTATGACATCAAATGCTTCTTGGAGGATCAAACATACCCACCTGGGGCATCTTACAATGATAAGAAGACACTAAGAAGGCTAGCTGGTAGTTTCTTCTTGAATGCTGATGGTTCCTAGTACAAGTGAAACTTTGATACGGTACTTCTCAGATGTGTTGATAAGACAGAAGCAGACTTGTTGATGCACGAGGTGCACGAAGGATATTTTGGTACCCATGCTGGAGGGCATGCAATGGCTAAGAAATTGTTAAGATCAGGCTATTACTAGATCACAATGGATGCAGACTGTTGTGCTTATGCCAGGAAATGTCATAAATGCCAGATTTATGCAGATAAAGTGCATGTGCCTCCAAATCCTCTGAATGTGATGTCTTCACCTTGGCCCTTCGCCATGTGGGGCATTGATATGATTGGCAAGACTGAACCGACTGCTTCAAACGGCCACAGATTCATCCTGGAAGCTATTGACTATTTTACCAAGTGGGTTGAAGCAGCTTCATATGCAAATGTAACATGGCAAGTGGTAGCCCGATTCCTGAAGAGAGACATCATATGTCGGTATGGAGTGCCCGAGCGAATCATTACTGATAATGGTTCTAACTTGAATAACAAAATGATGGCAGAACTGTGTCGGGACTTCAAGATCCAACACCACAATTCTTCTCCTTACAGGCCAAAGATGAATGGCGTTGTTGAGGCGGCTAACAAGAATATCAAGAAGATTGTGCAGAAGATGGTGGTTACTTACAAAGACTGGCATGAAATGTTACCATTTGCCCTGCATGGTTATCGTACGTCAATTAGAACATCCACTGGGGAAACACCGTATCAGCTTGTGTATGGTATGGAGGCAGTCCTACCTGTTGAAGTTGAATTACCCTCCTTGCGAGTACTAATGGATGTTAAGCTGAATGAAGCAGAATGGGTCCGATCCCGGTACGAACAACTGAGTCTGATCGAAGAGAAGAGATTAGCTGCAATATGTCATGGACAGCTGTATCAGAAAAGAATGAAGAAAGCCTTCGATCAGAAAGTCAGGCTTCGGGAATACCAAGTAGGAGATCTTGTGCTGAAAAGACTCCTCCCTCCTCATACAGACCACAGGGGCAAATGGACTCCGAATTAGGATGGTCCATTCATAGTGAAGAAAGTATTCTCTGGTGGAGCACTGATGTTCAGTACTATGGATGGTGAAGATTTCCTGTCCCCTGTGAATTAGATGCAGTTAAAAAATACTTCGCATAAATGACCCGCTGGACATAAAAACAGAATGTAAGTCCAGGCAAAATAGGGCATCCCGGCGAGTCAAAAACAGAATAAAAGACTCGGGCAAAAATAAGGGAAAATAAAAATAAAAAAATGTATGTACACCCGCTGAGTTGAAAAGCCGCATTGGACAGCTCAGGCAAAAATGGGTATCCCGGTGGATTGAAAACCTGAAAGGGCGATCCACACAAAATAAGGGAATAAGCGAACAACTTCATTCTGAATTCGTCTGTATCACTTACAACATGGAAAGCTTCGAAAGGTCAAAGCATCGGTCAGAATCAACCTTCTTCAGAAAGCAAGATGAGAAGAACGTCAATGTCATACAAGTCATAGCAAAAGGGAAGCACACTGAAGCGTCATCAACATTGCCAGTATCTTTTTGTTTCTCAATTTGTAACAATCTCCTCATTTCAGGGGATCTGTTTTTTTGACTGTACTTGCCAATTCAGGGCACGCAAATTAATAAAATTAGATTTTCAGTCACATTTCGTCTCGTACATTTAATTTTCATTTGCAAAAATGTCTGATGTCCTTAAAATATTAATTGCATAAATACAGATGCGTCTTTTTCTAAATTACATGCTTACAGGAAATATATTTGCTCCCGGGAGTGTCTAAATTCCTATGATGGAATCCAGTAAGGGATACCTCGGGGTACTTGTACATCTCTTTGTTATAACATGATTGCAGGTGCTCAAAGTGCAACATGGGGCATGAAAGCTTCTCCCCAGTAGGATGCCAAATCAGTACTTCCTCAGCACTTTCTCCAGGACAACATCATAAGGGGCTCATTTCCCCAGCTAAGTCCATCACCCTCAGCAGGGCCTCTACAAAAATCACAAGGAAGATCGTTCAGTGATCGTTCCTCCCTAGCCAAGTGCAAAGACAGGGAATCATCTCCCCGCAGAGCTCCAGCCTCTATCCATAAGAACAATGTCTGAAGATCTCACAACAAAGTGACAGAAGCTTCCACAGACCCCAGTTGGGCTTCTCACTACCAAGATATGTCTATCAGTGATTTATTTCCCCATGTAGAATCATATATCAGATCTACCAATGATCTCATGCCCAGCTGGGATACCATTGCAAGCAGATCAACCGGAAATCTTCACAGCAACGGGATCCGAATCCCGGATCGGTATCTTTGCATAATCATAGCATTCGCATCATATTCTCCCCCCAGAGCGTAGCATTCCGTCTAATACAGAGCATTACGGCAAAAGTCAAACATATTTCATAATCATAAGCCATGTTTTGAATCAAACACCTGTTTTATACCAACAATACCACATCAACAATATACAAAATACCTCTCAATTTCCCTGGCAGAAAGCCAAGGTGTCCCTTTGCACTCTCAAATACAGATACATTCTCCTTTTGGCACTCGTCTGTGTCATCATTCCCCAGTAAAGTCGTCCGAGCGTTCTCTACAGACGGATACATCTATATACACTCCATCGACACCCGTCCGTGTCACCATTCCTCAGCATGGTCGCCAAAACACTTATTGTATATCATACACTTGTTTATAATACACTTCTTCCGACACCCATCCGTGTCATCTTATCCCCACAGATCTTCAGATTATCTCTTATAACTTATACACTTCCCTTTATGATACCCATCTGTGTCATGTTATCCCCGGCAAGTTGAACACTCGTTTGTGTCTCATTCATGCTTACTTTTTTCGGATACTCGTCCGTGTCTTGTATACACCACTTATCTTCCCCAGATTCGACACTCGTCCGTGTTCTTTGTTAACCGGTTGGTACTCGTCCGTACCATCATCTCTGAACATGCGTCAGCGTTTGTTTCTACCGATACTCGTCCGTATCGTAGTCTTAAGGATGCTCGTCCGCATTTTTAATCTATATACAGTGTCAAACAACTTATACCTTTTCTTTCTTGAATTTAGACACTCGTCTGTGTTTATCATTCCCCAGAAGAGTCCCCAGCAAATCCCAATAAATTATTTCCTTTCTATCTGACATTCGACCTATGTCATGATACTTTCGGCATCCGTACCCTGCCAGGTGATTGTCCTTCACCTTTTGATGATCGTCCTTCATCATCCCCCCAGCGGAGTCTCCATTTATTGGAACCCTTTAGTATCCGACATTTATCCTATGTCGTGATATTTTAGCAGCCGTCCCCTACTAGGTGATCGTCCTTCACCTCTTGATGATCGTCCTTCATCATTTTATCTGATGGTCGTCCCCATCGTTGATCTTGTTATCTGACATTCGTCCTATGTCATGATAAACCCTGGAGCAGTCGTACCCTGCTAGGTGATCGTCCTTCACCTCTTGATGATCGTCCTTCATCATGCTTATCTGATGGCCGTCCCCATCGTCGACCTTTTCTATCCGACATTCGTCCTATGTCGTGATACTTTCGGCAACCGTACCTTGCCAGGTGATTGTCCTTCACCAATAGATGACTGTCCCTCATCTTATCCCCAACAGAGCAGCCGTCCCCTGCTAGGTGATCGTCCTTCACCAATAGATGACCGTCCCTCATCTTATCCCCAACAGAGCAGTCGTCCCCTGCTAGGTGATCGTCCTTCACCTTTGATTTCATTAACCCGGTGGCCGTACCCATCGTTGTTTACCCATCACTTTATAAACCTGATGGCTGTCCCCATCATGATACTTCCATCACCCCAGCATGTCGGCCGTCCCCGTCATTGCTTTATCCCCAGCAGTCATCCTCTGCTCGACGGTCGTCCTCTGTCGCCCGCACTTTATAATCATACTTTACTTCCTTTTACAATCTATATCCCTTTTCTTCTTCATTCAGTGAGTGCAAGTTTTGGACTGTCTTTGGTATTCAACCACAAGTTATCTTGTTTGCCTGATAAGTCATCGCTTACATCCTACACAGCTAACTCATGTTTGAATAGGGGCAGCTGTAAACACCCCAAATTTGCCCTCACTCATTTCACCAAGGCTTATGATATTTTCATTTGCATAAGTTCAATCATATCATCTCATATTGCATTTTTGCTTCACTGCATTGGTTCAAAGTCATCTGCATCTAGGGTTTGTGTTCTGAGCAATCCCTGAGCCATCTGAGCCACTCCAAGAGTCTTAAATAATCTCAATAGGTTCCATGTATGTTCAAGCATCATATTATATCCCCCCAAGATCAAGGAAGTCAGAAAATCACAAGAACTGAGAAAGGCATGGAAGTAGAGCCAAGCTTGACTGCACAGATGACCTAAAATTAGGGTTTTGGTTTCAGAGGCCATAGCTCCAAATTTTTTGGTCATTCTTGTTTCTATTGGTCTCTATATGTTATAAGGATCATACATACCAATTTTCATGAAGAAATTCAATGGGGAAGGCATCTGATCAATAAATGACTTCTTGAGCAAGTCATTGCAAAATCAGGGCATCTGAGGCCCCCAATCATCCAACCAAAGGGTCTTCTCCATCATTTTGGGTGTATTTGATCTTTATTTGATCTTAGAAGAAGTTATAAGTTCACAAAATTGAAGAATTTCAAGCCATTTGCAAAGTTGCCATTTTGGGAAAGTGACTTGTAATGCAAACTTGCCATTTTGGGAAAGTTTTTCAACCTCCTCTTTTTGATTCAAAAATGCTTCAAATGAAAAATTCTTGGTCATGAAAGTTGTAGATTGGATCATTCACTTTTCAAAAAGTACAAGAACTTGATCTAATTCATCATAGAACTCAAGTTATGGCCTTGCAAAGTTGGGAAAAATCACTAAATTTCACTTATGCACCAAAGAGGGAAATTTGCAAAAACTCATACCAAGGCAATTTGTGACCTCAAAGTGACTTCTAACCATTACACAAACATCATACATGACCTATAATTCATAATTGCCCAAAGAATTCTCAAGTTTCATTCCTTGATCATCAAGTATTTCAAAAGGGGTCAAAACCTTCACAATTTGCAAAACCACCCACAAACTTCATCCCACTTGCTATCTTGCCTTAATCTGAATTCCATGGACCTCCCTAAAGCCAGCTGCGCAGGACACCCCCTTGTCCTTGGCCTGCCATGAGCCCATACCTCCAAAGACAACTTTGTTGACTTTATGCAAAATGAGCCATACCAATCACACTGCTCCACAACAACTCTCTGCCCAATCAGAACATGTTATGTGGACCTAAAGCAACTCAACACACATAAGAACACAAGCTGAATCCTCCAACAACTCAGCATTCACCAAAACTCCCCTCTTCGCATTTTTCTTTGAAACTGATCACAGAAGCCACAAACATCAAAACAAATTCCATGGAACAACTCACCATGATCCACTAATCATTTCCCACCCCTTGAAACAACCTGAAACACTCCAAATCAAAAACACGATTTTGGCCCCTCCTTGAACTGAACTTCAGAAAACTTCACATAGAGGCCATATAAACTACAGCCAAGCATTGCAAACTCTTAAGGGGAACCATTAGAGGTGATTTGAAGCAAGGAACTGGTCAGAAAGCTCCAAAGGTGAAAGCTCCAGTTCAGGTATCACCAAGAACATTTTTTCCAGAAATTGTTTTTTATGCCATAGAAATGTTGCTTATGCTCCACTGATCATGTTGTGCTTGTTGGTTTTGAAAATGATTGAGTTTTGAGCCTGAACCGTGTCTCTGAAAGTTTTACCTGAAAACTTGTTTGATTCGATTCTTGTTCATGTTGAAATATAAATGAGTTTTTGTGCTTGATTCTTGCTTAGGGTGTTTAGAGGGTGTGATCTGGAGTTTTAGAGGGTTTAAAATTGCCTAGGGAGAAAGTTAGTTTTTGGGCTCGCCGGAGAAGATGGCCGGACCCACTGTTTCGGTCATCTGAAGGTCATTAGCCCTAATTAGGGTTTAGCCACATGATTATCTCAGTTTGAATTTGGTGTGTTGGATTTTGTTTTCGCGCGCGTCCTCAATGGCCAGGATTTGTCACTTAGCCCTAATTTTAATTAATTAGGATAATTAATTAGGATTAATTCAAATTTTGCCGGAACCAATCCCAGCCGTACCTTCGCGCGCCAAGTCTTTCCCTTCACCCCTAGGTTTGAATCCTGACCACCAGATGCGTTGACTTCACATTTAAATTGATTTTATTTTCATTTTATTTGCATTCCTTTGTTCATTTTATTTAAAATAGTAAAATGCATTCAAAAATTCTCATTTTTTGCACCATGACTTTAAATATTTTTCTCATTCTGAAAATAATTTTTGTTTTATTTTTTGCATAAAATTTGTATTTTTAAGATATTTAAATGTTTATTTTAATTAATTAAATGAAATTAATTAATTAAAATACCATTTAAGTTTCTAAAAATCACCAAAAAAATCACATTGCATCTTGACATGTTTAGAGACATTATCAAACCATTCATACAAATTTCTTTTTGGTTCTTGATCCATTTTAGATAATTTCTTTGGATTTAGGGTTCTTAAAAATCAATATTTTGACCCTAACTTAGAAAAATCTTTTCTGCCTATCCATGAAGAGTTTGATGATGATTCTTTTTGCATTGCATACAACATATCATGTAGTTTCTAGGATAAAATTGGCATGAATTCATCTTTCATTTTTAATTTGTTTTGCATTTTTCCTTGTGAGGTACCTTAAAACCCTAGCAAACTTAGAAAAATCATAAGTCCTTTAGGGTTTAGCTTCTGACCTTCCCCTTTGGAAAGTGAACTTGTATAGGTTTAGGGTTCCTTTGATTGCATTTTCAATTTTTATCTCATGCTTTGCTTCTGATTTTGGATTTTGCATCTCATGTTGTACATAAACCCTAATTTTTGCCTTCATTTGCATTCATTCTTCATATGCTTGCATACATGAACTTGCCATGACATTTTGTGTATCCACATGACATATAAGACATCTTAGGACATATTAGAATCATGTTTGGTTATTGCATCATCCATTTGACATGCTTTTGCTTTCATTTGAAGTCATATGCATTCATGAACTTTCATGCTTCTTCTATGCTCCATTTGCATTCTCATCCTTTGTATGATCATATCCATCTATTGACATGCTTTCATACCACCTCATAACATCATTAGCATCTTGATATGCTTCTGACTCTGGCTTTCATCTTGGCATTTCATCTCATTTTCATTTCATTTCTTGTTACTAACTTTTCAGGTGGTAAGTGTTTGAGAAGTGAATTTGCCTTCACTTCTCATAATCTCTTCTCATCTCTTTTATGCATTATTTGCTGCATTTTACTTGTGAATTAGAGTGAGCTTGCTCATTCATGCTCTTTCCTCTCTTTCTTTCCCCAAGCAACTTATCTTCTTAAGTGAGGTAAGTTGTCTTGCTTCTTCTGTTTCTCCTCCTTTCATCTGCTTCTTCCTTGGTGGCTCTTCTTGAAGATCTCTTGCAAGCCACATAAGCCCTAGGAACACCCAAGCATGATAACAATAAGGGTTTTATTAGTCCCCCATTAGTTTTACCTTTGTGTCATCTTTTGTGTCTTCTCTTCTCATCTCTTAATCAGGGACTAAACCTTTAAGGTTTTAAGGCTTTATGATTAAGCTTATGCCTGCATCCTTCTCTTAGGATGGAGTGTATAACTTTATCCCTAAGTGTTAAACTCTTAATGTGTTTATATCCTTTACTCAATTCATTTAATAATCACTAAGACATCAAGCTTGTAACTTGGGCCTTGCATTAGGGTTCTAATTCTTCCTTAAGTGGTTAAGAAGGACTAACCCTTGTGTTAATGGATAAGTCCCCCTCAAGTTGTCTTACAAACCATAAAATCCATTTCTTAATCTTACCATTAACTAAAATCCACTTTAATAAAGGCATTGTTTTGTCATTAGGTTAATCCCTAATCAAGGATTAAGTTGAGGAGCCTTTCTAGGCTTAAATGTTCTCGTCTATCATCCTTCTATTAGGATGGTGTAATGAGTCCATTAAATCCTTGATTATGGCTTAAACTCATTATTTAACACTAAACAAAAACTCCAAAAACATCTAAATAATCACAAGTAGGTTAATGATCTTGACCCTACATCATGATAATTAAGTTTGAGGTGTTTACTTCATACTTATGGTATTCTCATTACCCCTAATCAAAGGGAGGATGTGATGAGTTACTAACCCTTGGTCTAGGCTTAAGCTCATTAATTTATGACAAACACAAAAAAGCATTAAAAAACTGAAAATATCAACAAAAAAAAAACAATAATCGTCTCCTCCGGGATTCTTTTCTCACCTCATTCACTCATAAACGATAACTCGCTTCTTCCGTCTAATGCAAGACAGTTAGCACCTGAGCAAGACAGGTCATACACTTGAGCATAGACAAGTAAGAAGTTCACAAGTCAATTTATCTTTCAGTATCTTTGAGTCGAACTACGGTGTTCTGACTTCCTCATTGCACGAGAGGATACGTAGGCATAACTTAACAGTTATCGAACAAAAGTCTTTGTATATTCCCCTTCTTCAGCATTATTCTTTTAAGCCTCATAGTCTTGAGCTTTGCACTCTTTTCTTGCACTGACACTTCTTCACTTCACTTCACATTTCTGTTGCACTGACACTTGCATTCTTTTCCAGCTTTTGTACACAAAATAGCACAGACACTACCCCTTTTAAACACAAATCTTTTAAGCATGGATCCCGTCGAGTACGACGGACAATCTGGGTGCTAATACCTTCCCAGGTTGTAACTAACCCCCTTTCTCAGTTTCTCTGGTTCGCAACCGTCTTATCCATCTTTTCTTAGGTTTATGCAGCATTACCTTTCCTTCGGGATAAAAATGCCTAGCTGGCGACTCTTTTCATCTCTTCTCCTTCGCCGACCATTCGCGTCTGTACCCCTCTTGACCAGGTGTCATTTGGTGGGAGAGACACCTTCATTTTGGTAATTTCACATAGAGTTAGTTATAACTAACTGTGCATATATAAGGATGATCCATAACCGAATCAGACTAGACACTTTATTTGCTCAAAATCACACCAAAAACTTCATCATTCTCTCTAATTTTTGCTCTGGTTTTGTGAAGAAGTTGCACTGGTTTAGACTTCGAGCTAGCTTCATCTTCATCAATCTTACATCAAGCTTCCTCAATTCATCATCCTCATCATCTTGTGCACCATCTCCATAGCTCAATTGGCTTGATTCCCCAAGAATCCACTTTTGCAGCATCTCTGCATTTTCTTCAATTCAACAAGAAATCAAGCCTTGTAGAGTGTTTATTTCATTCATCAAGTATCAAGAACTAGCATAGAGCATATTTGGATCCTCCTCTCTGGTTTTCCTCAACAAAATCAAGCACTGCATCTCAGGTTTTCACCTTAATACTCATGGCTTAATTTCATGCTTTTTTTGTTTGTTTTGTGTTGCTTTAAGCTTGATAGAAGCAATGTTTGATCTGGCTAGTTGATAGGCATGGTAGATGCATAGATTCAGTTTTCAGGTGAAATGTTCTTGGCTTCGATTTGGCTTGTCTGGGAATGAAAAATGAAAACAAAACTTGGATTTGTAACCTATTCAATGAGACGAACACGTTGGTGGTCTTATATTTTATTTTCATTAGGTTTTGGATTTTCCCTAACTAGAGGTCACCGGAGAAGACGACTGGAGGTCACCTCCGATGACCTAAAATTAGCCCTAACTTTTTCTCAACTTTAAAATACAACCCTAAGATCTTTCTAATCTAACGTTCCATGAGGTGTCAGCGCATTAATAAGGGGGTTGCACCTCACGTGGCTTCATGAGTGAGTGCTGAGAGATCACGTGTGTGTCATCCACATTTGTTATTGTATGCTTTCATCAACTCCATTGGATATGTGTACTTGGACTTGTATTGTGTGCGTTAGTTCAATCCAGTGGTCTTGATCAAAGTCAATGTTGACTGAACTCCACCATAGAGTCAGTGTACTCAGCGCATTTTGGTTTAGGCCTCTGAGTGCTATTCAAACCTCCCTTTCAATTGAGCCCATTGTTTTTAACTAAAATCCATTCTTTTATGCACCTCCTTCCATTTTATTCTTCTCTTAATTTTATTTTCTTTTCTTTTTTTAATTTAAATTTTATAAAAATAACAAAGCTCATCCAAAAATCATAAAATAATTCATACCTTATCTTTGACATTTTCCTATTTTTTCATATTTTTTAATTCCATTTTCCACTAACTTTTGAATCAGAGTTAATTTCCCACTTGGGTTGTTTGAAAGAGGGCATCCTAAGCTTCAAATCCATAGGTGGATCATGTTCATGGGATTAAAATTAAAGAAGTTATGATCAAGTAAAGTTTGATCAAACTAGAGCAAAAACCAAGTCATGCCTTGCATCCTGCGCGCGACAGGCAAGGTATTTCTTCAAACATGTGATGGGCAAGAAGTATGCCTCAATTACTCCATCAAGATGACCTCAAATGAAATTTTTTCCAACATAAAACTTGTTCTTTGGTTCATTATATACAACTTTCATGTTTTTGGATTTTTCATAAGATCAATAGTTTGAGAATTATGAAGGGTTGAAGTCATGTCCCAAACCTGGTCAGTCACAAGCATTGTTGCCCAAGGTAAAGTCATGTTATGCAAGCCCATTATGCAGCATTATGTCACATTGTTCAATGATCATTTTAAGCAACTTAGAGGTTTTCTTTCATCGTGAGTTCAACATCAAACATGTTGTATGTAACATTACCTTTAATTTGAGTATAAGAATTCCATGGATTGGTTGCTTGAGCATGAAGAAACACCTTATAGAAGATAACTACATGCCACCTGATTTCTTGGGCATTAAGGCAATGTATCTCACCCTTCATCCAACTCAGTTCAGTGTGTTTGCTCTATCTCATCATGCTTCTGTTCACAAAATGCATCACACTTAGAGTGTAAGCAATCTCATGTTGCATGATCACTTCAATTTCCATGCACTCTTTGAGATCAAACTAAATGTAAAAATTTCAAACATGATTATGTATATTGTATTGCTTTGATCCACTCAGCTTCATTGCATTCCACCACTCCTCATCATAAGTAACCTGGACACTATCATACACAAGAAAGCCTGAGCTAATTGAATTTAGTTATACCATTGATCCACCACCCTTCATTTTGATAATTTCACATAGATTTAGTTATAACTAACTGTGCATATATAAAGATGATCCATAACTGAATCACACTAGACACTTCATTTGCTCAAAATCACACCAAAAACTTCATCATTCTCTCTTAGTTTTGCTTTGGTTTTGTGAAGAAGTTTCACTGGTTTTTGCTTCGAGCTAGCTTCATCTTCATCAATCTTACATCAAGCTTCCTCAATTCATCATCCTCATCATCTTGTGCACCATCTCCATCGCTTAATTGGCTTGAATCTCCAAGAATCCACTTTTGCAGCATCTCTACATTTTGTTCAATTCAGCAAGAAATCAAGCCTTGTAGAGTGTTTATTTCATTCATCAAGTATCAAGAACTAGCATAGAGCATATTTGGATCCTCCTCTCTGGTTTTCCTCAACAAAATCAAGCAGTACATCTCAGGTTTTCACCTCAATACTCATGGCTTAATTTCATGCCTTTCTTGTTTGTTTTGTGTTGCTTTAAGCTTGATAGAAGCAATGGTTGATCTGGCTAGTTGATAGGCATGGTAGATGCATAGATTCAGTTTTCAGGTGAAATGTTCTTGGCTTTAATTTGGCTTGTTTGGGAATGAAAAATGAAAACAAGACCTGGATTTGTAACTTATTCAATTAGACGAACACGTTGGTGGTCTTATATTGCATTTTCATTAGGTTTTGGATTTTCCCTAACTAGAGGTCACCGGAGAAGACGACCGGAGGTCACCTCCAGTGACCTAAACAGTAACCCTAAATTTTTCTCAACTTTAAAACACAGCCCTTAGATATTTCTAATCTAACATTCCATGAGGTTCCAGCGCATTAATAAGGAGGTTGCACCTCACGTGGCTTCATGAGTAAGTGTTGAGAGATCACGTGTGTGTGTCATCCACATTTGTTATTGTATACTTCCATCAGGTCCTTTGGATAGGTGTACTTGGACTTGTATTATGTGTGTTAGATCAATCCAGTGGTCTTGATCAAATTCAATGTTGACTGAATTCCACCATAGAGTCATTGTACTCAGCGCATTTTGGTTTAGGCCTTTGAGTGCTATTCAAACCTCCCTTTCAATTGAGCCCATTGTTTTTAACTGAAATCCATTCTTTTATGCACCTCCTTCCATTTTATTCTTCTTTTAATTTTCTTTTCTTTTCTTTTTTTAATTTCAATTTTATAAAAATAACAAATCTCATCCAAAAATCATAAAATAATCCATACCTTATCTTTGACATTTTCCTAATTTTTTTCGTATTTTTTAATTCCATTTTCCAATGACTTATGAATCAGAGTTAATTTTCCACTTTGGTTGTTTGAAAGAGGGCATCCTAAGCTTCAAATCCATAGGTGGATCATGTTCATGGGATTAAAATTGAAGAAGTTATGATCAAGTAAAGTTTGATCAAACTAGGGCAAAAACCAAGTCATGCATTGCATCCTGCGCGCGACAAGCAAGGTATTTCTTCAAACATGTGATGGGCAAGAAGTATGCCTCAATTACTCCAACAAGATGAACTCAAATGAATTTTTTTCCAACATAAACTTGTTCATTGTTTCATTATCTACAACTTTCATGTTGGAGGATATTTCATAAGATCAATAGTTTGAGAATTATGAAGGGTTGGACTCATGTCCCAAACCTGGTCAGTCACAGGCATTATTGCCCAGGGCAAAGTCATGTTATGCAAGCCCATTATGCAGCATTATGTCACATGGTTCAATGATCATTTTGAGCAACTTAGAGGTTTTGTTTCATCATGAGTTCAACATCAAACATGTCGTATGTAACATTAGCTTCAATTTAAGTATAAGAATTCCATGGATTGGTTGCATGAGCATGAAGAAACACCTTATAGAAGATCACTACATGCCACTTGATTTCTTGGGCATTAAAGCAATGTATCTCACCCTTCATCCAACTCAGTTCAGTGTGTTTGCTCCATCTCATCATGCTTCTGTTCACAAAATGCATCACACTTAGAGTGTAAGCAATCTCATGTTGCATGATCACTTCAATTGCCATGCACTCTTTGAGATCAAACCAAATGACAAAATTTCAAACATGATTATGTATATTGTATTGCTTTGATCCACTCAGCTTCATTGCATTCCACCACTCCTCATCATAAGTAACCTGGACACTATCATACACAAGCAAACCTGAGCTAATTGAATTCAGTTATACCATAGATCCACCACCCTTCATTTTGGTAATTTCACATAGAGTTAGTTATAACTAACTGTGCATATATAAAGATGATCCATAACTGAATCACACTAGACACTTCATTTGCTCAAAATCACACCAAAAACTGCATCATTCTTTCTGGGTTTAGCTTTGGTTTTGTGAAGAATTTTCACTGGTTTTTGCTTCGAGCTAGCTTCATCTTCATCAATCTTACATCAAGCTTCCTCAATTCATCATCCTCATCATCTTGTGCACCATCTCTATAGCTTAATTGGCTTGAATCTCCAGGAATCAACTTTTGCAGCATCTCTGCATTTTCTTCAATTCAGCAAGAAATCAAGCCTTGTAGAGTGTTTATTTCATTCATCAAGTATCAAGAACTAGCATAGAGCATATTTGGATCCTCCTCTCTGGTTTTCCTCAACAAAATCAAGTAGTGCATCTCAGGTTTTCACCTTAATACTAATGGCTTAATTTCATACCTTTCTTGTTTGTTTTGTGTTGCTTTAAGCTTGATAGAAGCAATGGTTGATCTGGCTAGTTGATAGGCATGGAAGATGCATATATTCAGTTTTTAGGTGAAATGTTCTTGGCTTTGATTTGGCTTGTTTGGGAATGAAAAATAAAAACAAGACTTGGATTTGTAACCTATTCAATCAGACGAACACGTTGGTGGTCTTATAATGCATTTTCATTAGGTTTTGGATTTTCCCTAACTAGAGGTCATCGGAGAAGACGACCGGAGGTCACCTCCGGTGACCTAAACAGTGACCCTAAATTTTTCTCAACTTTAAAACACAACCCTAAGATCTTTCTAATCTAACATTCCATGAGGTTCCAGCGCATTAATAAGGAGGTTGCATCTTACGTGGCTTCATGAGTAAGTGCTGAGAGATCACGTGCGTGTCATCCACATTTGTTATTGTATACTTCCATCAGGTCCTTTGGATAGGTGTACTTGGACTTGTATTGTGTGCGTTAGATCAATCCAGTGGTCTTGATCAAAGTCAATGTTGACTGAATTCCACCATAGAGTCAGTGTACTCAGCGCATTTTGGTTTAGGCCTCTGAGTGTTATTCAAACCTCCCTTTCAATTGAACCCATTGTTTTTAACTGAAATCCATTCTTTTATGCACCTCCTTCCATTTTATTCTTCTTTTAATTTTCTTTTCTTTTCTTTTTTTAATTTCAATTTTATAAAAATAACAAAGCTCATCCAAAAATCATAAAATAATTCATACCTTATCTTTGACATTTTCCTAATTTTTTCATAATTTTTAATTCCATTTTCCACTGACTTTTGAAATTAGAGTTGATTTCCCACTTGGGCTGTTTGAAAGAGGGCATCCTAAGCTTCAAATCCATAGGGTGATCATGTTCATGGGATTAAAATTGAAGAAGTTATGATCAAGTAAAGTTTGATCAAACTAGGGCAAAAACCAAGTCATTCATTGCATCTTGCGCGCGACAGGCAAGGTATTTCTTCAAACATGTGATGGGCAAGAAGTAGGCCTCAATTACTCCAACAAGATGACCTCAAATGAATTTTTTTCCAACATAAAACTTATTCATTGTTTCATTATCTACAACTTTCATGTTGGAGGATTTTTCATAAGATCAATAGTTTAAGAATTATGAAGGGTTGGACTCATGTCCCAAACCTGGTCAGTCACAGGCATTATTGCCCAAGGCAAAGTCATGTTATGCAAGCCCATTATGCAGCATTATGTCACATGGTTCAATGATCATTTTGAGCAACTTAGAGGTTTTGTTTCATCATGAGTTCAACATCAAACAGGTTGTATGTAACATTAACTTCAATTTAAGTATAAGAACTCCATGGATTGGTTGCTTGAGCATGAAGAAACACCTTATAGAAGATCACTAGATGCCACCCGATTTCTTGGGCATTAAGGCAATGTATCTCACCCTTCATCCAACTCAGTTCAGTGTGTTTGCTCCATCTCATCATGCTTCTGTTCATAAACTGCATCACACTTAGAGTGTAAGGAATGTCATGTTGCATGATCACTTCAATTGCCATGCACTCTTTGAGAGCAAGCCAAATGACAAAATTTCAAACATGATTATGTATGTTATATTTCTTTGATCCACTCAGCTTCATTGCATTCCACCACTCCTCATCAAAAGTAACCTAGACACTATCATACACAAGCAAACCTGAGCTAATTGAATTCAGTTATACCATAGATCCACCATCCTTCATTTTGGTAATTTCACAGAGAGTTAGTTATAACTAACTTTGCATATATAAAGATGATCCATAACTGAATCACACTAGACGTTTCATTTTCTCAAAATCACACCAAAAACTTCATCATTCTCTCTGAGTTTTGCTTTGGTTTTGTGAAGAAGTTTCACTGGTTTTTGCTTCGAGCTAGCTTCATCTTCATCAATCTTACATTAAGCTTCCTCAATTCATCATCCTCATCATCTTGTGCACCATCTCTATAGCTCAATTGGCTTGAACCTCCAAGAATCCACTTTTGCAACATCTCTGCATTTTCTTCAATTCAGTAAGAAATCAAGCCTTGTAGAGTGTTTATTTCATTCATCAAGTATCAAGAACTAGCATAGAGCATATATGGATCCTCCTTTCTGGTTTTCCTCAACAAAATCAAGCATTGCATCTCAGGTTTTCACCTCAATACTCTGTCTTAATTTCATGTTTTTCTTATTTATTTTGTGTTGCTTTAAGCTTGATAGAGCAATGGTTGATCTGGCTAGCTGATAGGCATGGTGGATGCATAGATTCAGTTTTTCAGATGAAATGTTCTGGGCTTCAATTTGGCTTGTTTAGGAATAAAAAATGAAAACAAGACTTGGATTTGTAACCTATTCAATGAGACGAACACGTTGGTGGTCTTATATTGCATTTTCATTAGGTTTTGGATATTCCCTAACTAGAGGTCATCGGAGAAGACGACCGGAGGTCACCTCCGGTGACATGAACAGTAGCCCTAACTTTTTCTCAACTTTAAAACACAACCCTAAGATCTTTCGAATCTAACTTTCCATGAGGTGCCAGCGCATTAATGAGGAGGTTGCACCTCACGTGGCTTCATGAGTGAGTGTTGAGAGATCACATGCGTGTCATCCTCATTTGTTATTGTATGCTTCCATCAGGTCCATTGGATAGGTGTACTTAGACTTGTTGTGTATGCGTTAGATCAATCCAGTTTTCTTGATCAAAGTCAATGTTGACTGAATTCCACCATATAGTAAGTTTACTCAGCGCATTTTGGTTTAGGCCTCTGAGTGCTATTCAAACCTCCCTTTCAATTGAGCCCATTGTTTTTAACTGAAATCCATTCTTTTATGCACCTCCTTCCATTTTATTCTTCTTTTAATTTTCTTTTCTTTTCTTTTTTTAATTTCAATTTTATAAAAATAACAAAGCTCATCCAAAAATCATAAAATAATTCATACCTTATCTTTGACATTTTCCTAATTTTTTCATATTTTTTAATTCCCTTTTCCACTGACTTTTGAAATTAGAGTTGATTTCCCACTTGGGCTGTTTGAAAGAGGGCATCCTAAGCTTCAAATCCATAGGTGGATCATGTTCATGGGATTAAAATTGAAGAAGTTATGATCAAGTAAAGTTTGATCAAACTAGGGCAAAAACCAAGTCATTCATTGCATCTTGCGCGCGACAGGCAAGGTATTTCTTCACACATGTGATGGGCAAGAAGTAAGCCTCAATTACTCCAACAAGATGACCTCAAATGAATTTTTTTCCAACATAAAACTTATTCATTGTTTCATTATCTAATACTTTCATGTTGGAGGATTTTTCATAAGATCAATAGTTTAAGAATTATGAAGGGTTGGAGTCATGTCCCAAACCTGGTCATTCACAGGCATTATTGCCCAAGGCAAAGTCATGTTACGCAAGCCCATTATGCAGCATTATGTCACATGGTTCAATGATCATTTTGAGCAACTTAGAGGTTTTGTTTCATCATGAGTTCAACATGAAACATGTTGTATGTAACATTAACTTCAATTTAAGTATAAGAACTCCATGGATTGGTTGCTTGAGCATGAAGAAACACCTTATAGAAGATCACTAGATGCCACCCGATTTCTTGGGCATTAAGGCAATGTATCTCACCCTTCATCCAACTCAGTTCAGTGTGTTTGCTCCATCTCATCATGCTTCTGTTCATAAACTGCATCACACTTAGAGTGTAAGGAATGTCACGTTGCATGATCACTTCAATTGCCATGCACTCTTTGAGATCAAACCAAATGACAAAATTTCAAACATGATTATGTATGTTATATTTCTTTGATCCACTCAGCTTCATTGCATTCCACCACTCCTCATCATAAGTAACCTAGACACTATCATACACAAGCAAACCTGAGCTAATTGAATTCAGTTATACCATAGATCCACCATCCTTCATTTTGGTAATTTCACATAGAGTTAGTTATAACTAACTTTGCATATATAAAGATGATCCATAACTGAATCACACTAGACGCTTCATTTTCTCAAAATCACACCAAAAACTTCATCATTCTCTCTGAGTTTTGCTTTGGTTTTGTGAAGAAGTTTCACTGGTTTTTGCTTCGAGATAGCTTCATCTTCATCAATCTTACATTAAGCTTCCTCAATTCATCATCCTCATCATCTTGTGCACCATCTCTATAGCTCAATTGGCTTGAACCTCCAAGAATCCACTTTTGCAACATCTCTGCATTTTCTTCAATTCAGTAAGAAATCAAGCCTTGTAGAGTGTTTATTTCATTCATCAAGTATCAAGAACTAGCATAGAGCATATTTGGATCCTCCTTTCTGGTTTTCCTCAACAAAATCAAGCATTTCATCTCAGGTTTTCACCTCAATACTCTGTCTTAATTTCATGTTTTTCTTATTTATTTTGTGTTGCTTTAAGCTTGATAGAGCAATGGTTGATCTAGCTAGCTGATAGGCATGGTGGATGCATAGATTCAGTTTTTCAGATGAAATGTTCTGGGCTTCAATTTGGCTTGTTTAGGAATAAAAAATGAAAACAAGACTTGGATTTGTAACCTATTCAATGAGACGAACACGTTGGTGGTCTTATATTGCATTTTCATTAGGTTTTGGATATTCCCTAACTAGAGGTCATCGGAGAAGACGACCGGAGGTCACCTCCGGTGACATGAACAGTAGCCCTAACTTTTTCTCAACTTTAAAACACAACCCTAAGATCTTTCGAATCTAACTTTCCATGAGGTGCCAGCGCATTAATGAGGAGGTTGCACCTCACGTGGCTTCATGAGTGAGTGTTGAGAGATCACATGCGTGTCATCCTCATTTGTTATTGTATGCTTCCATCAGGTCCATTGGATAGGTGTACTTAGACTTGTTGTGTATGCGTTAGATCAATCCAGTTTTCTTGATCAAAGTCAATGTTGACTGAATTCCACCATATAGTAAGTTTACTCAGCGCATTTTGGTTTAGGCCTCTGAGTGCTATTCAAACCTCCCTTTCAATTGAGCCCATTGTTTTTAACTGAAATCCATTCTTTTATGCACCTCCTTCCATTTTATTCTTCTTTTAATTTTCTTTTCTTTTCTTTTTTTAATTTCAATTTTATAAAAATAACAAAGCTCATCCAAAAATCATGAAATAATTCATACCTTATCTTTGACATTTTCCTAATTTTTTCATATTTTAATTCCCTTTTCCACTCATTTTTGAATCAGAATTAATTTCCCACTTGGTCTATTTGAAAGAGGGCATCCTAAGCATCAAATCCATAAGTAGATCATGTTCATGGTATTAAAATTGAAGAAGTTATGATCAAGTAAAGTTTGATCAAACTAGGGGAAAAACCAAGTCATGCCTTGCATCCTGCGCGCGGCAGGCAAGGTAATTCTTCAAACATGTGATGGGAAAGAAGTAGGCCTCAATTACTCCATCAAGATGACCTCAAACGAATTTTTTTCCAACATAAAATTTTTTCATTGTGTCATTATCTACAACTTTCAAGTTGGAGGATTTTTCAATAGATCAATAGCTTGAGAATTATGAAGGGTTGAAGTCATGTCCCAAACCTGGTCAGCCACAAGCATTGTTTCCCAAGGCAAAGTCATGTTATGCAAGCCCATTGTGCAGCATTATGCCACATGGTTCAATGATCATTTTGAGCAACTTAGAGGTTTTGTTTCATCATGAGTTCAACATCAAACATGTTGTATGTAACATTACCTTCAATTTGAGTATAAGAATTTCATGCATTGATTGCTTGAGCATGAAGATACACCTTATAGAATATCACTACATGCCACCTGATTTCTTGGGCATTAAGGCAATGTATCTCACACTTCATCCAACTCATTTCAGTGTGTTTGCTACATCTCATCATGCTTTTGTTCACAAAATGCATCACATTTATAGTGTAAGTAATCTCATGATGCATGATCACTTCAATTGCATTGCACTCTTTGAAATCAAACCAAATGACAAAATTTCAAACATGATTAAGTATGTTGTATTGCTTTGTTCCACTCAGCTTCATTGCATTCCACCACTCCTCATCATAAGTAACCTGGACACTATCATACACGAGAAAACCCGAGCTAATTGAATTCAGTTATACCATTGATCCACCACCCTTCATTTTGGTAATTTCACATAGAGTTAGTTATAACTAACTGTGCATATATAAGGATGATCCATAACTGAATCACACTAGACACTTCATTTGCTCAAAATCACACCAAAAACATCATCATTCTCTATTATTTTTGCTTTGGTTTTGTGAAGAAGTTGCACTTGTTTTTTCTTCGAGCTAGCTTCATCTTCATTAATCTTACATAAAGCTTCCTCAATACTTCATCCTAATCATCTTGTGCAACATCTCCATAGCTCAATTGGCTTAAATCTCCAAGAATCCACTTTTGCAACATCTCTGCTTTTTCTTCAATTCAGCAAGAAATCAAGCCTTGTAGAGTGTTTATTTCATTCATCAAGTATCAAGAACTAGCATAGAGCATATCTGGATCCTCCTCTCTGGTTTTCCTCAACAAAATCAAGCACTGCATCTCAGGGTTTCACCTCAATACTCATGGCTTAATTTCATGTTTTTCTTGTTTGTTTTGTGTTGATAGGCATGGTAGATGCATAGATTCAATTTTCAGATGAAATGTTCTTAGCTTCGATTTTGCTTGTTTGGGAATGAAAAGTGAAAACAAGACTTGGATTTGTAACACATTCAATGAGACGAACACGTTGATGGTCTTAGATTGCATTTTCATTAGGTTTTGGATTTGCCCTAACTAGAGGTCACCGGAGAAGACGGACGGAGGTCACCTCCGATGACCTGAATAGTAGCCCTAATTTTTTCTCAACTATAAAACACAACCCTTAAGATCTTTCTAATCTAACCTTCCAGAGGTGCCAACACATTATTGAGGAGACTGCACCTCACGTGGCTTCATGAGTGAGTTAGATTAATCCAGTGGTCTTGATCAAAGTCAATGTTGACTGAATTCTACCATAGAGTCAGTGTACTCAATGCATTTTAGTTTAGGCCTCTGAGTGCTATTCAAACCTTCCTTTCAATTGAGCCCATTGTTTTTTAACTGAAATCCATTCTTTTATGCACCTCCTTCCATTTTATTCTTCTTTTAATATTCTTTTCTTTTCTTTTTTTAATTTCAATTTTATAAAAATAACAAAGCTCATCCAAAAATCATGAAATAATTCATAACTTATCTTTGACATTTTCCTAATTTTTTCTTATTTTTTAATTCCATTTTCCACTAATATTTGAATCAGAATTAATTTCCCATTGTATTTCTTTTTGCTTTTTCTTATTCTTGACCAATTGCTTTTCCCCACTTTATTTCTTCCAAATTAAAAATGGTCTTGATACCATTATTTTTTCCCTAATCAGAGAACACCTTAAGGTCCTCAAAAATATCTTTCTCACATTGTTTAGGTCATGTTTGGACCATTTTTGAACCTATTCTTTGGTCACCATCCTTCAAAACCCTAATCCAAATTGTGCCATTTTTTTTGATTGAGTTAAATTCCATTTTTTTGTGAGATCTTTTGAAGGTTTGTTACCCCCTGGTTGATGACCCTAAATCTAAAGTTTCATATTTTTTCAGGTCTTTAAGTATTTTTCTTGTACCTTGTTTTACAAGTCATCCTTTGGTCCTTACTTCTTCATCCTTCAAATGTTATTTTGAGAAAGCAATCATATCATGCCTTAGAACCTCTTCCATTGAGTTCATTTGTTTCCTTTGAACTTTTTTAAATCATTTTTATCCATCATAGGTCTTGCACCTTGAAGTTTTTGGGTTATTTGGTCCTTAAGAGTCATATGTGTTCATGTATGCTTACTTTGCCCTAATCCATATTCTTCCTTCATCTTAACACTTCAAAATCATTTTGTAAGTAAGGTATCCATGTTATACCTTTCTTATACATCTTATAAGTGTCCCACATCCATTGTTACATAGTCATTGCAAGTCTTAAGCCCTTTTGCTTCATTTGGTATCCTTTTGCACTTAAAAACCTCAAAATCAAACTTTTAGTTCCTTAACCCTAATGTGTTTCATGTATGTTCTTTTGTGGTCAATTTAGGAGTTAATCTTCATCTTAACTTTTCATTAAGCCACTGGTTTTTGTATGGAGAGTTCATCCATTGGTGTTCATGTTTGATTTTTCTTCTAAGTCTTTTCCTTCTTAAATGATCATATGTCCATTTCATCTTATTCTTTCTTCACTCAACCTTATATTTCAATATCTTTCACTTCAATCTCTTTGCTTATATCTTCACCCACCTTTTGAGACACTTATAAGAAGTTTAGGGTTCTGGTTTTAACATTCATCCTTGACTTCATTTAAGTTTACTTTGCATAATCATTCAAACTTCTCCATCTAATTTCTCTTTGAATCTCATTAGGGTTTCGTAACTCATTAAGGCATAGATTGTATTTGTTTGATTTCATAACATTAGAGTTCTTTAATAGGGTTTAGCTACTGACTTTAGGAGCTTGTTATCCTATAGGATCCTCTAGATCTAGGTTTTAACCTTAGGAAGTCCTTAGTGTTTTTCCTTAGCTAGTGAGAGCTAGTTTGGGATTTTGCCATGCTTTATGTTTTCAATTTAAATTATGAAAATAATCTTTGTTTTGTAGGGAAGTTTAGGTAAGGCCTTGGTTATATAACTTTTTCCTCATGCTCTTTATGCTTTCTAAGTGTGTTTGCCTTAGCACTTTGTGTTTTTCTTGTATAGGCTTCCCCCTTTAGAAACAACCTAACTTCCTTAGGAAGTAAGTTGAGTTTTACTTCTCTTTGCTTCTTTTCCTTTTCTTAATTAGGATTAGAAAACCCCACAAACCATTAGGATCTATTTTTTCATACAATAAACAACTTAGGATTGGTCTTAGTTCCCTTAGTTTTTCCTTTTCTCTATTTGAGTCTCTCTTCTCATCTCATAAAGAAAACAATAAAAGAAATACCTAAATAAAGGTTGAGCTTTCTCGTACGCCAGGAGACTTTTCCGCGGGTTACTTATACACGTGCCATTTCATGGTGAGGTGTAAGGAATCTACCACGATGAACAAATCTTAGTATGAGAATGTTTCACAAACAACAAACTAAAAACACTTCTTCTAAAAGAAGGCAAACAAACAACATACGTCTTTCCTGCGGGAATTCTTTTCTCATCTCATTCACTCATGACGAGAACTTGTTAATACTTGTCTCATTTTCAAGACAGTAAACGCACTCGTTCAAGGTGAGCCTGCAACACCTGAGCATAGACATAAACAGTTCATTCTCATAAAAAACACAACAAAGTTATCGCCTTAGTTAGGCGAACTACGTCGACTCTGATCCTTATTTTCCAGATGAGGTACGTAGACCGCGGGGTAGGGCCCATTCAAGCACATTCTTTATTTTCCCTAAATTTCCCCTTTTTCGATCTCTTCTTCCAGTTCCCTTTCTCATTTCCATTTTAGTAAGTAGTTTTTATTCAGCAACAGTTTATTCCTTACCCTTTGAAACAGACTAACAAGCGTGGATCCCGTCGGGTACGACGTACGATCTGGGGTGCTAATATCTTCCCAGGTCATAACCGACTCCCAAACCCAGATCTTTGGTTCGCAGGACCTTGTCCTTTCCTTTTCTCTTCGGTTTGTGCAACATTATCTTTCCCATTCATTCGGAATAAAAATGTCTGGCTGGAGACTCTACCTTTTCCGCGCCACTTTCGCGTTTGTACTAGGATGAAAATCCCGGGAGCAACACAAGGCCCAGCTTGGTGTAGTACTTCATCTTTAAGTGGACCGTAGAAGGTACCTCGTTCAGCTCATCAAGGGTTGTTCGACCAAGAATGAAATTATATAGTGAAAGGCATTCGATCACCAAGAATTGGACCTTGACTTCCCTGGCCGTCTCACTTTCTCCTAACAGAACAAAGAGCTCTACATATCCTCATGGCCTCGTGGTAGCCCCGTTGAAACCTTGGAGGTCGGATCTGGCGTATGGGGACAAGTTTGTTTTGTCTATCTTGATAGTCCTGAATAGGTGGGCGTACATGATATCCACTGAGCTGCCTTGGTCGACCAGAATGCGCCGAACGTCGAAGCACGCCATTTTTTCCCTTATTAGTAAGGGGATGCTCGAATTAGGTGCTCTGCCTGGTAACTCTTCAAAGAAAAAGGATATGGGGTTAGATTTTCCCCGAGACTTGGTCAGTGTTGCTAGTTGATTTGGCGCAGTCAGCAGGAGCTCGTCGAACTTCTGTTTAACAAAAATCGTAGTGTTTTTGTTGTTCACCACGGCTTCGGAGATTACCAAGGCTGCTGGGAAGTTTTCCCACGAGCCGTGTGCAGCCAGACATCCTTCTGTGTTGATGTCAGGGAGGTGGAAATCTTCAGATTGTGAAACACATGGCTACCGGGAAAGGAGAATCGTCGGACGGGGTGTCCTCGCGATTTTTCTTCATGTTTTGGTTTTCATGTCGGGGAGTATCTTTCCTCTTTGTGTACTGCTTGAGGTGGTCTTCTTTAATCACGATTTCAGTTGCGTCCTTCAAACGAACACAATCCCATGTGACATGCCCGTGGCTTCTATGGAAGCGATAGTATTTAGATTTGTCGGTGTGGGGTTTTGGTGGTCGGTTTGGGGAACCTTACCCTACCTTGCTTGAATTTCGAATTGATGCACTCGGCAAGGATGCGCTCGCGGGGAGCAGTCAGCAACGTATATTCAGAGAAGCACCCGACTCGACCTCTTCCTTCGCGGGCTTCACGGGGTTTTTCATCTCTCTGCTTCTCGTCAGTGCAGTGAGGGAAAATGTAGTCTTCGTGTTTGGAGCTTTATGCATCGTCTTGACCCCGGTTACTCCGAACATTGTGGGTGATATGCTTCTCCTTGTATCTGATATACGCTTGAGCTTTGTGTAGAAGTTCGTCGAGGGTGCGGATAGGATCGATCCCCACTGCCCGATTGAGCTTGCTACCAGGGAGGAGACCCTTCTCGAGGAGATACTTCTTCATATAATCGGTCGTATCTACCTCGACAACTTCCTGGTTAAACCGCTCGATGTACGAGCACAGTGTTTCATTTTTTCCTTGTATGATGGCTTCAAGGGTAGCTTTTGTTTTTGGGTGGCGTCGAGAGGATGTGAAATTCCTCGTGAAGGCCGACCTCATGCTTCTCAAGGACGTGATGGATTCGGGGGGTCAGGCTTTTGTACCACATCATGGCTCCCTTCTTAAGCGTCGTGGAGAACAACCTACATTTGACGTTTCCCCCGACGTCGTTGTGGTAGTCTAGCATAGCGTTTATGTTGTCGACGTGGTCATCAGGGTCGGTTTTCCCATCATACGTCGTGAGATGCGGGGGTTTCTCCATGCTTATTGGGAATGTAGTTTCCATAATGGCCCGAGAGAGTGGGCAACGGGGATCGTCTTCATCACTCCTTAGGGGCGAGTAGTCCTCGTTCCTGGGGATCTGATCGCGTCGAGGAGATATCCTCGGTTGGTTGTTCGGTCGTTCGGGGCGCACTCTGGGCTTGTTTTTCTTTGGCTTAGTGGAGCGTCGTCCCCGTCGAGGAAGAGAGTGTCCTCGCTTCTTGGACTCTGGTTGGCGTCTCTCGGGATGAGATCTGCGACCGTGTTGAGGAGAAATGACTTGGCGCTCTGTCTCCAATGCCATGATTCTCTCCTGCTGTTGGAAAAGCATGAGGTTCGTCCGGTTGAGCGCGTTCACCATAGCTTTGAGCGTGGCATCCCCCTCGACTGCTACTGGGATGGGTTGAAAGGGAGTCGCGAGCTGAGGTTGGGGAACGTCATTGTCCTCGGGTTCAGATGAAGGGGTGACAGGTTGTCCGTCTCTTATGTCGGACTCGTGACCGACATGCTGATCATTGTCTCCAGCCGTAGTGTAGTCGACAAGGCTAAGGGCATGGTTGTCGTCGTGTTCGTTAGTCATGTTGGATGGTTGAGGAGATGGGAGTTTTTGTCTTCTGTTTCAAAAGACGAGGAGAACTCAGGTTCCCACAGACGACGCCACTAATCTGACCTGATCAGAAGGAACCTTCCAGTGATGAGCAACTTTGATGGAGAATTGGGGGTGAACCTGCAAGACACTCTGATGCCAAAATGAGAAGGTACACATACAGAAAGGTGGAAGAGAATAGAATTCAGAATACCTGACCCTCTGGTGGAAGAGGGTATTTATAATGTGCCCCCAGCGTTGGGTCAAGGTTCTCCCATGGGCTGAATTAGCTAGGCCCAATGGAGAATTGTCAAGGAGTGCATATGAGCATGTAAGACCTGGCACGTGGTCTTGCCCTTGGTCCAACTGCCCCTACATATCAGAAGATGATACTAGGTAGTTGGGTGACATGGAGCACGTGAGAGAGACGCTCTCCCTACGTCTCATTATACTGGGTCATGGACTGTGCCCGACGATTGGGCCTCTACCTGACGCAGACTATGTAGGCCCAGTTCAGAATAGTAATGATTAGAATTTGAATTTAATTATGAAATTTATATAATTATGATATTTTACAATTATGTAGATGTGTTAATATTTGTAGATGTGTTAATATTTTAGACAGACGTCATCTCTTTGACTGATATATTAATTATAAAATTTTACTATATGAATTAATTTATTCAATAGATTAGCCTATTTAATTTGATTTAGTCTCAATGATTTGACCCGTGGCTGAATAGTATGATCAGTGTTATGAATTGTATTGGTCTTAGCTTGTTGATTTGAATTTGTTCTTGGATTTTTAATTGTCTATTGTAACTCTGGCACACATTGGGATTTAGGTAGTTGTCACTAATATATTTCTTAGATTTATTCAACAAAACAACTTATATATTTATTCAACAAAACCTAAACAAGGAGCATATTATTATTCATTAGATTTCTAAGAAACATAAGCAAAACACATCCAATCCCCACATGGACAAGTCAAACAACCATTCAAACACAAGAAATTATAATTTCTCAAACCAAATAAGTCTAAGCAAAGATCTCATTCAAAGGTTTGGTCTCAAGTTTAGCCTTCTCTGAGTCCCTAACTTCTTTTTCCTCTTTAGCCAGCTTCTTCATCCTAGCAATCTCAAGATCCTTGCTCATCTTCCTCCTATACATTTCAGCAAAAGTGATTGGTTCCTCCAACACAGATTTCTCTCCTTCCCGAATCTTCAAAGGATACACAGTTGCATCTGGTGCTGGATTCTGGAATGTTGCAATGGATAAACGACTGTAGTTTGAGTTCACCACAGCTTGGTGATCAGCGTTTTTGAACCGTCCATTACTCAGAAACTGCACACGTCACACTCAATTTTAACATATCATAAAAATAAATAAGAAACAAAGGTGACATTTAATATAATAAATGAGTGTCATTTTCTTTCTGTGGAAGGGTATACTTTAACATTTATACTGCTTTTTGAAAGTTTCCTTTTTAATGTTACAACTACTCAATTTTTCCAAAGAAATTACAATATTTATTTGAAGAAAGATCAACGCAAGAAATTAAAAAAATCAACCTGCTTTGTGTAGTTGACATGTTACTGCTATATTTAATGGTTGTATTTATTGTTAGCCAAACTCTAATATAGTTAGATTAATTAAAACATTATTATTTACAAGTACCGTAATTCATTGATTCTGTCACAATATAGTAAATTTATTTAAATAAATGAGACGTGTTATAAATTTTGTCATAAATATAATACACTCTATCTTATTATAAGTATTTCATTTATAATATTTATTGATTTTAAATAATTATTATTTCTTTGTAAAAAAACAATTGTAAAAAAAATTAATTGTTATTTCATAATAATATTTTAAATATAATTTGAAAAAATAGGCATTGTAAGATATACTTACTAATTTTTTAACTATTTCACATTCTTTGCACTGTACAGAAAAGAAGTAGGTACACAAAAGAAGTGACATTAAAAAAAAAGTAAAAGTGCAAGGGAAAAAAAAAGTATACTCACGTGACCATGGTCTCCAAGATTAACAACAAAAGCACCCTCAACCGGTTGAACGGTGATCCACGTGTTACCATTATCTTTGGTAGCTTGAAGACCACCCACTTGATCTTGAAGCAACAGAGTGATGGTGCCAGGGTCTGTGTGTCGTTTCAGGCCAAGAGTAAGATCAGGTTCAGGACATTTTGGGTAGTAATTCACCACAACCTTTTGATCCATGTCAACACATGCTTTTGTTAAAGCTTCTTTCTCTAACCCCATAGCCTCTGATAAAACTTCCAGCAGTTTGCAAGCTAAACTCATGAGCTTCTCGCTGTATTTCTCTGTTACCTCTTTCCATCCTTCTGGTTTGTCTGGCCACCTTGAATAGTCTCTTTGTTTAATTGGGTATGAAAAATATGTCACCAGCTCTCTCCAATCCTTCACGCTTTCTCCCTAAACAAAAATAAGTTATAATCTGATGTCTTAGACCACTTAAAAAAATAAGTTATAATCTGATGTCTTAGAGTACTCGGTCAAACAGATGTTAAAAATTATGAATGTTTAAATTACAGGTGATTTTTTTTGTTTTTGATAATTGATGTTATCTATCTCTTTAATAATTTATCATAAATTTCATTTATGAAAAAGATTTTCTACTTTCCAAAGATATTTTAGTTGTTTTCTGAAATAGAAAGTAACTCATAATTCATAATTAAACGCTAAAAGAAACAATAATGAAAAGGAAAGAATTTTTTTTACTTGGAGATGACTAGAGACAATGAAACCACCCTTTTTACCACCGGACATGTCGAACCGGAGCTTCTCTTCGGGCGGCAAATCGAAGAAGCCTTTAGCAAAACGGGTCATTTCAGAAATAAGGTTTGAATCCACACCATGGTCAATAACCTGGAAGATACCCCAATTCTCACAAGCTTCAACAATCTTGTTGCATATCTCTGTTCTACGGCCATCAACGTCGTCGATTCCGGCAAGAGAAATGATTGGAATCTCGTTGCTGAAGTCATTGTAAGAGACTTTTGGACGCTCGCTTTCGTCACGAACGAAACTGGACTCGAGGGTTTTTTCTTGAGAAAGATAATCGAGAGTTTTGGCTGGTGCCATTGTTGGGAATGGGATGCAAAAGTTTGTTCTGTTATGGGTATGGTGGTAATTGTGTGTTGTGTGAGGTTTTGGATAGAAATATATAGAGTGATTAGTTTAAGGAATTTGGTAAGAGAAGGGAAGATATGAAGTTGGGTTGAGATACTTACTGGTTGAATGAATGTTAGTTATACTTGACTAATACATCCGGCTCATATTAAAATGTTTCTGAGAAAATAATTACTAGTTATGTTGACTTTAATAGTTAAAATTACTAAAAACATTAGTGATTAATATTAAGATAATATTTCTATAAATAATTTATTAACATGTGTCATGTCCTAAAGGTAATAGTTCAGTTGGTATTTGTTTGTTGGGTGGGATAAACTGTTGGTCAAGGGTTCAATCCTTGACTGTAAGGTTAATACTTTAATACTCAAATTAGTTATATCTGAGAGACCTAACTTTACAATGGTTAATGAATAATATTTGTTGTGGTGCGTCACAAAGCTTGGTCTCACGTGAAGTACGAGAGACCTTTTGATTTGATATGACAATTGGTCATGAGTAATTAGACTGGATCTAGTGTTCGACTTTTAGGAAAGGGTCTACCTATTTGTATTATGTCTAAAAGATTCTCTTATTGGACCACCCGAATTGGGTCAGTCTTATTGATCGTTCGGTCGTCCTATAATAGTTGCTTTCATTCATGAAGTTAGGATTATGAAGCAAATATTGAGACCTACTTTTTTGAATGTCCTCGCTAGCCAACAAATGGTTTCCGAGTCGATCTTCACTTTTCGGTTGAGCGAGTAGGAGTAATTGTCCTTGGGAACACAGACTTTAAATGCATGTATTATAACCAAAACGTTTCACACTCAAGTTTCTCTGTAAGGACCTGGAATTTGAGGTCGAGTTTGTCCTTTTAGAGTACTCAAGTGTTATGGGAGGATCAAGGCTAATTCAGGATCCTTGGTGGTAAGAATGTGTTTTCCTTGACCTCTGGTTGCCAATCGTGGGGTTGTCTGCTTCCAATGTATAAAGGCCAAAGAGTGAACTTGGTCTTCCTTTTCTCTTCTTCCTTATGAGACCTTACAACAAATTTATTTCTTCCTTTTATGTTTGACCCCATACTTTATTCTCATTCCACTTCTCATGCTTTCTTTCTCTATTTTCAATGACTCGTTCGGCACTCGGGCTACTTGACTTTTATGTATACTATAAGTTATGATTCTCAAAGTTAACGATCTTGAATCTCATTTATTGCGTTTACATGTCGTTTGTCGGGATTCTTAGGGAGATATTCATGGAAAAATCAAAAGATAATGTTGCTTCCAAATGTGGAGCTTTTACTATCGGCCTTGATCTCTAGGAAATTTTTAGGGGTTTTTTCATTCCATTTATCCTTTAACAAATCCAAACCAAACTTATATTTGGGTGCATCAACATGCTTTCGATTGTGACTCTACGAATAATGAAGTAAAATGGTGCTTAGAATCTCATTCACTTGCTTATACTTGGGGTCTTTCTTTATTATTTGTTGGCATTAAACTAGGGATGGACCAAGGAAGCCACTAAACCAACCTGGAGTCCAGAAGCAAAGACCAACTGTAATGGGTGGATCGGGAAATGTTAGATACAATTTCCATTTTCGTTGGTAAAGGAGGCTTGAATGATGACTTCACTGAAGTGGGTTCCTCTTAGGGCGTGTTATCCGAGAAATTCGATAAGAGATTGTGCAAAAAATATGAGGGTGTGTTCTTTCTTTTAACGAGTGCTTATTTTCTCGGATAAGTCACTCGCTTCCCTTTAATTACTTTGAGGCATGGGTTCTTAAATACATGGGGATTGTTCCTTCACAAGTGCATCCAGTGATCTGGGCATACATCAAAATCTTTCAATATTGGTGTGAATGTAAAAGGAGTGTGCCGACTTTGACACCCTTCTTCCACCTATTCAATATCTAATGTAGCTCAACTGAATCAAAACGAGGTCATGGTCTACTCTCCATTAGACAGGGTAGGAAGCTATTTGAGGTGTATGTCAACATTATGAAAAATTTCATGGGTCTGTGTTATCTGATCATGCTTCTCACTAAGGCTTCTCACTTTGGTGCCAAAATCATTTCTTGGCTGGATCCCGAAATTATATTTATCCTTATGGTGTTTTTTCTTAATAGGAGGCCTATTTGAAGAATGTAGTGTTATATTTGTGAATAATCTAGATAGGGTAGTGATTGTAGGCTTCCCCAAGAGAGGTAGCGATCATGTGTCACCCTAGGGAGGTATCACTTTTCCCACCAAACTCCTCCTATCACCCACTCATAAGAAGGGTTGGATACGAAATTTTTGGGATAGAAAGAAGCCAGGGTCAATAATTGACCCATGCCCCTAGAAATAGGGATTCAATGATTCATCATTGATTAGGTGGATGAAGACCCTTCCCAAGAAAACCCTAGGCACATAACCTTTATAAATACACCCCCACAATGGGAAAAAGGAAAAATATTAACTACTACAGATCCACCCTACATACGCTTATACCTAAGCACTCTACTCACATACAAAACCTTTCACCTCACATGAGTAGGTCCTCTAAATCACGAGAAATAGCCAGCATACAGGGATTTTCACCGTCGCGAGAAAGCTCTAACCACCATACAATGTAATATACCTACAAATTTGTATAAGCACCATTGTCCTTCGCATGGATGGCATGCACACGTGTACTTTTTTAGCACTACAACGGCGTCTATTATGGGGTTCCAGTAAAACTAACATGGGCCACACCTCTTTTACTCTATCTATTTTCATCTTCTTTTTAATATGGAATACAAAGCTATACATTATAATGCCAACACCATAGCCAGAGGGTTTGCTAATGGAGCTAGCTCTAACTCCACCCAAAAGAAATACGCAAGGCAAGTTCTTGTAGCAAATGTAATATCTCTTGGTTTCCCCGGGGTGTACAAAGGAAAATAGGAGTTAACGTCACCTTCTCCGAAAATGATGTCATCAAAGTCAATCCTCACGACAATGATCCCCTGGTCATTACGGTGAACATGTATAAATGAGGGGGCACATAACCTTAGAGCTATATGTAGCGAGGGTACAAACGCTAAGGAGTTTAACACACAAGAGGCGATTATTTCCACCTTCTACCTAGTCTTGAAGTATCCTTTACATGGAGGGCAAGTTAGTATAATTATAGGAGATCAATAAATCGCTCATGGATGTCACCAAAGTAGTCTGACAACAGAGAGGGAAGAGCTCACCCTTGTTGATGTCACATTTTAATAAGTTCCAAATTATGATCTCGAGTGTTAGGATCCCGGATAGAGCGTAGAGGTAGAAAGACTTATGCCTACTGAGGACTTGAAGGAAGTCCATATAGGCCTTTTCGCTCATTAGGTCACAAAGTTTGGAATTCCACTCTCTACGGAGGAGAAATGAGAGCTAGTCGACCAACTCCCTAAGAATGTAGACTCTTTCTTCTGGGCCCATTTTCGATGTGCCTAGGATTGACACCAAAGTAGTGAGCCATCACCTCACCATCCACCTTTCTGCCAAACTAGTGTCACTGAGGAGGTGGGGAAACTATCAGACACTAATTTCATCATAAAAACGAAATATCCTACCTTTATAGCAAATGTTGTTCTATTATGGAATGATAACAACATGTGGCACATGTGCGTAGAATTCAATTATCTGAATGTCGTCTGCCCCAAGGATTCATACCCACTTTCATACATAGATCGCCTTATCGATGGATCCTTATACTACCACATGTTAAGCTTCATGAATGCATACTTCAAGTATAACCAAATTTGTATGGACCATAGGACACTATCAAAATAGCCTTTGTATTGAAATATGGCAACTTCTACTACAATGTCATGCCTTTCGGCCTTAAGAACATTGGCACCATCTTCCAGCGACTCATGGATGTCTGATCGCCCATCAGATAGGATGGAACCTAGAGGTTTACGTTGATGACATGATAATGAAAACTACCGAAGGATTCAACCACGCAGGAGATTTAGAGGATGTCACGCAATCTTTTCAGAAATATGATATGCACCTAAATTTTGCCAAGTATTCTTTCGAAGTTTAGGATGAGAATTTCTTAGGGTTTATGTTGACTAAGAGAGGCATTAAAGCCAATCTCTATAAATGTAAGGAAGCCATCACCATGAGAAACCCCACCAATTTTAATGAAGTGAAGCATCTTATTGATCACCTTACCATTATATCTCGCTTTCTTTCATACACAAGTGACAATGCTTTCCTTTTCTTTACCGCCTTGAAGAAGAAAGGGAGATTTGAATGGACCATCGAGTGAGAAGAAGTTTTCTCCAAGGTGGAGGATTTCCTTGCATCACCTTCCATTTTCACTCGATTAAGGGAAAAGTCGTCGTTACTCTTTTATCTCTAGGTCAAGGATCAGGCAATGAACTCAGTCCTTGTAAAGGAGACAAATAAGACAGGAAGCTTGGTGTATTTTGGGAGCAAGTTATTCTTAGGTTTCGAAGCATGTTATCAGAATATTGAGAAGCTAGAACAAGCCATCGTCATTATGGCCAAGAATTGTTTGCAATGGAACTCTCACAATATGACATGCATTACGTC